>VDFB02373365.1:52441399-52708110 GCA_007258455.2 Sequoia sempervirens | reverse complement strand
GAAGTCGAAACTATCCTCATGTTTGCTAAGGCAAGATAAATATGCTAAAAACCATTTGCTAGTTCCATAAATGAATGATAAAAGGGGATATAAAATTAAACTTATAATGCTTTATCACTCAAAGTGAGTCAAAATTCACTTATCAACAATATGCCATAATCTAAGTACTCATGATTAGCAAGAAGGAATGATTTAACATGGAACTTAGATGCATTGATGAAACCATCAAAGTCATAAACCGATAAGTTTTCACCAAGAGCACATATGTCATCTTGTAATGTAGGATAAAGTAATGAATATTTGTGACTCATGGAAGAATCAATATGAGACACTGAGAAATAATGCTCATGTAAGGGACAACATCATGTAATTAAACACAATGTTTGTAGAAGTATGATATGATAAATAAATATCATTATATGACATATCATCATGTGTAGAAAAGGAAGCTCACACCAAACACTATCCATAGGATCCACACAAGTTGAATCAAAGGATATAGAGATGGGACTATCATCACAAGAATCAAGAATATTATGAATAGCTAAATAAGGTGTACCCTCATTATATAAAACATCTTCCCTAGATGTAGCAATTGATTATAAGGTGTAATAGAGAGAAAAATCTCTATCATGGGGATCAAAAGAGGTAGCATCATTATAAAGCTATATGTCATAAGGAGTGAACTTGTTTGGGAAAGATGAAAATATATTCACAATTAAGATCTATCAATGAAAAGTGTGATCAAAAGGTGGTGGTGGTGGTAGTGATCAAATAGAGGTGAAATGGTCCAAACCCTGATCAAATATGAAATAAAGGTATAGCATTAGAAAAAAGATAAATCTAAAAATGGAAAATCAAGAAGGTCAAAACCTTGGAGTAAAACCCTAAAGGGGTTTGAATGTTGGGTTCACCTAAAACATACATGAATAAAATACATCTTTACAATTATGCCCTAAAATAAATTAATTAACAAATATTGATAGATAAATATCATAGGGGCAAGAATAGAGATTGATAAATATATTGAAATAAATGTTGGGGATTTCAAATAGTAAATATTGATACTTAGATCTTAAGGTGATGTTGAATTTGATTTTACTAAGTGTCCCCAATCAATTTTTCCTTACACCCAAAAATTAGGCTTAATTAATCTAGTGTATCAAAATCTAGGTAAAAAAATGTTTAACAATGAGGGTCATTTTTTGTAATTATAGAAGTGATATGTGCAACAATGGAATAGATCACACAATAGTGGATTTGATCCCTTTTCATGGAAATGAACTTTGACTCATAGATTTGATTTGGCATTGTGGGACTAATTTTTTTTAATCTCATATTTGAAAGCTAGTAACCTTTGTTTTCTATACTTGCATAAATACTTGGTTGTGTGGTTGGGAGTTTTCCAATGGTGATGAGATGTCTCACTTTGCTCAAACCTCTAAGGATGTTGATTTAATAATTTTATACAAAAATTCAAAACAAGCAATCATGTACTATGTTGATGCATATGTTGATATCACATGAAAATACTTTGATGTTCCTTGATGTGTACAAGATATATTCTTTAATGCACCTTGAATTTTAGATTCTAGATGTTCAAATGAGTTAGGTTTACTTGAAACATTTCATATTGTAAGTCATCACATAAAACTAAGTAGAGAGAAAATACATAGGATGAAAATTTGAGTTTGATTTTTTGGGCCATTTCTATATTAAATTGAGCATTTGACTTGACCCATTTGTGCAAATTGTGGATCTAACCTTGAGTGGGAAATGGATGAAACTAGGGATTGGAACTAGTTTATAAGAATGACTGCAAATGGGAACAAGACTGGTTTGGTTATGTGTGAAATCTTAGTAGAAATCATGCCACTTATACACTTATCAATGCATAAGGAATTGCCAAGTCAAAGTACATCCAAAACAAAGGAAAAAAGTGCATGGTATGCAATTTTCACCATTAGAAGACAACATTATTAATTTTCAATTTTATTAATAATGTGCAATTTTATCATTATTTTTTTCAACATCAAATCTCACAATTTATTAGCTCTTCTCAACTAAAACACCTTCACAACTCTACAGTGGTGGAGATAAAGATATTGAAGAAGACACCATTACGAATTGAGAGCAAATTCCTAGTAGCCAGAGCCTTCACAATACCTAAGAGAAACCTAATGTCCATTACTCTCCTTCACCTTATTGAAGAAGACACCATTACGAATCGAGAGCAAACTCCTAGTAGCCAAAGTCTTCTCAATACCTAAGAGAATCCTAATGACCATTACTCACCTTCACCTCTTACTACGTTTTATAGCTCTTATTGCTCAACAACTTAACCACTTATTCTTATTTTCGCCCCCCTATAATTCTATATATGGCCCAACTGTATATACAAGCAAGAATGTGATGCGAGTGAGGAGCTCTCAATCGGGGTGGGGGATCTATATAGGCCATTTCCCCATGATATTTTCATTAAAAACTCTACCTCACCTAATATCATTCCACCCATTATTTTAATAATATGGATAAAGGATATATAAGACCTTTACTCTTTAAAAAAAGACCCTCACAACCAAGCATTTTTTTTTGCATATAATGTAAGATGGTGTTTTCCAAGGCACACCAATTTTCTAGAAGCAACTTTCTGCCCCTTAAAAACAAAGAGTGATTAAAACAATACATAGGATGCTTGAAAGAAAAGGCAAAAACATAAGGTGAATTAGTTATGGTCGGTATGAAGATCCTAAATAGGAACTCATTATTAAACAAAAAGCAACTGAAAAATTTAGCGTGTGAGCTGTGTGAACAAGGTGGCCTGAATAAACTAATAAAAAACCCATATATGAAAAATAATAAAATAATAAGAAATAAATAAAAATTAAAAAATATAAAAGCCAGAGTATACCTAGTCAATATAAGCGCAAACAACTTGCTTTAAACGGGTCGGAGCCGGCCAAGTTGACTCACCCGCACATTCCACGGTCACATGGACGGCGTTCAAAACAAGGCGCACCTAGGCCCCCACAGGACCCACGGGCAAACGGCTAAGCCGGAGCGGGAGTTTTGAAATGAGGACCACGCTGGCCGAACATGAGCGGGTGGTCGTGGGGGCCACTTACTAGCGGTCCTATGGCTAAAAGAAAGTTAAATTTTTGATATATCTAAAGGTGATTTAGTCGGTGGACTCCACCCCCCTCCCGCTTCTTTCCTAGGGAGGGCCCACCACTACCGCTTTACATCATCTCTGAATTGAATTAGACTTCTCTAATGCTTTGCTTTTAATCAAAAGATGGAATTCAAAGTTGGATAGAGGGAAAAGGTTTGGTGGTTAAGTAGTAGTTGTAAGTAGGGTATCTTTGAGAACTTCTTTTTGAAAGCAAATTCCTCAATTTTGGAGGTGGTGGCTCCTTCATCCTAAAGTTTAGTTTCTTTGGTCGGCAATGCCATGCGATGGTTTACTTTTTCTGAGGACAACATGATAAACTTTATTGATGCTTCCAACTAAGCCAACTGGGTTCATTCATTTCTATGGAGATGATGAAGTTTCATTATGAGGGATTATTTTCTTGAGGATGGGCCTCAATTGGGTCCTCCATTTTGTTTTTAATGTTTTTCTTGTGGAATGGATTTGAATTTGGTATTGATTGTACCTATAGTGAAATAGATTGTTTTTCATTTTTTATGGTTTGGGTAATTATATTATGGGTTTGTTAGATTTGTTTGTGTAAGGTTTTTGTTGAGTGTTGTTAAGTTTTTATTTTATAGTGTAATTAAGGACATCGATCATGAATCATTATGGGCATTCAATTATATAAATGAATTGTATTGATATCAAGTTGATTGTATGTTGTGACATGTTTTCTTATTGAAAAGTGTAGCAAAATATATATATATTTTGTAGTAGTAGAATTTAATAATCTTTGAAATAAAGAAACATAAAAAAGTTTAGTTGATTTCAAATGATTGCTAAATAACTGTATTAATTAAATTAAATATATTTTGAATCGTAAATTAAAATTTTGACTTCTTAGATGAATTGGAAGTATAATGACAATTTAAATTGGGCTATTCTCTTAATTAGCAAGATCAAATCCATGAGTGCATAAATTCATTGATCAAATTCATGAGCATATAAATGAACTGATTAGATCCACAAGTGCAAACATGGATTAATTAGATCCACAACCATGGAAATTATCTAATCAAATCTACAAGTGCAAAAATGAACCTTGTGCGTAGAATTGAATCTGTATCTTGTGGGAATAATTTGGTAGCTCGCAATTTTCTAAACTTTGCTCAACCTAATTTTTGATGTTTGATAAAACATAATGTCTACAACTTGTTTACAAACATCTTCAAGAAATTTGATGGATCACAAGGTTTATGTTGTCCTAAGTTGGATCTCTAGATAAACCACCTTTAAGACTATGAGTGAAAGGATCAAGAATAATAAACAATCATGTAGTGTGCCTATGATGAAATAATTTCTAATAATGAATTGAATTCTTTTTATTCACCCCCAAATTGAAATTTAGATGTTCTTAACAATTCTTAGGTTGATTCTAAATGAATGTGTGAATGCCCTTAAATATAAAAACCAAGCACACAAATCATGGAAACATGGGCCCATTTTATGAAATTTGAATTTAAAATCTTTTGGTTTAGATCTATGAGTGTATAAGTGACTTGGGTCAAGTTTGCACCTATAGGTTTGATCAAAGATGGTGAAAAATAGGTTTAAGGGTCAATTTGTAAATTAGATGAGAATCATTGATGAAGGGGATTAAGAAGTGAGATGTCATGAGCCAGTTTTATGCATAATTATGTCACTCATAAGTAGATTATTGCATCTATGACACTCTAATCAAAGTGGGGAAAAAAGGGCATGGATATACAATCTTCACCATTATAGAAGCAAACTAGACACCCCTTTTAAATATATCTAGGTTAATACATACAATAAAGTAATTAAGACACAATTAACATAAATGGACGTCTCGAGTTAGATGTGTACTAACCTTCAAGAAATCATTATTATTTGTATAATAAATCTTAATTTTAGTATGCCAAACTTTAATAATTATATATTTTAGACTAAATTTTTTTGTATAAATTATCCTAGATTTTTAATAGTCTAATAATTATTGATTACCTATTGTATTTTTTATTAATAATAGTATAAGCATGATAGATACATTGTTCATTTTTGTTGATGCTTCATTGCATCATGACACCATTACAAGGTTACAGTTGTACATACAAAACCTGCAACATATACAAAATTGATGTAACAAAGGCATGTACAAAATATATTGTAACTACCTACATTTTTACAAAGTTTGAACAGTATTATATCAAATATGTCTGTAACTGAAACTGTGCATAATTATACAAAAAAGGAGTATATCAACTTAGAAATTTCTGCTTTGGCTACCCTCCTCAAGTGCATCCTAGTCTGATTCTACTTCACAAAGCTCTTCATTGGATCTAACTTCTATTACTGGGCTATCACCTTCATTGACATGAATCCTAGTACCATGCAATCCTTTGTTTTTCTTTGGTTTTTCAATTGTTACCACTTCATTGAAGGTCTTTTGGAATTCACTAAGTGCTCTCAAGAAGGTTGTAGAGTCCTTATGTTGATTGTGCCAGGTATGTCCATACTTGATTTCCTCATTATTTACACAAACAATTCCATCTCCCAACAACTTCAAGGACTCGAACATAGATAACTCCATGGTTATAGTTACTTGCAAGGTGACATTAAACATTATGAGTCTTTATGAAGACTCACTAAGTGTCCTCCTGCACCCATTAAATTTATCCTCATTTCTTGCCTTCCAAATGTGCCAAAGAATTTTAGTTCACAAGTAATATCAAAATAAATTAAAATCTTTATCTAGTTTGTGTTCATTCCCAAATAGAATTTCTTTAATTGAATTTTCCATTTTCCTCCCATATCAGCAATTCATTACAAAACAAATTCTAGATATCATTAGCATAATAACAATCAAAGAAAATATGTTCAATAGATTCTGGAATTCTAAAAATACTTCAAATATCAATGTCAATATGATTCATCTTATAAGGAACCCTTTGAAGCAGAATTAACCATCTAAAAAAGGCTTTTTTTGGAGTCCACTACATTAGACCAGATAGTTTTAAATATTTTGTCATTCTTTGTTCTCAAAACTTAAGTTCCAAGTTCTGTTAAGGTGTCCAATTAAGGACTCAAAATTATTTGGTTCTTTGTAAATTATTTTGGTTTTCAAATCAGACAAAGGGATGTTGCCTTGCCACCTATAGTCCTTTTGCAGATCAAAGTTTGGCTTACAGTTTGTATGGAGTTGAATGCCTTTGTAGGGTTCTTTAAGAACAAAGTAGGTTCTCAGACTTGAATGTGGCAAACCAAATTCCTTTCTTAGAAGATCCCAGTCCTTCAACTAACCAAATTTCTCATGACATTTCTAAAGGTTTGAATTCTTGCTTGGGCCTACTTTTTAGTAGAGAAACCTTGAAGGAGAGCAAGTGTATTTCCATTATGCTTATTGGGGTGAATTAGGTTGCTATTATTTTCAAAGAATTGAGGATTTTTAATACTATAATTGATTAGTTCTCGTGCCCTCCATATGCTTTTGAACACCATTGAACCAACAAGAACTATTGGGTGCTTGGTAATGAGCAGATCACTGAAAGGTAGCATTTCCCAAGTTTTCTCTTGCTTAGGAACAACAAGTTGGATATTGTTCCTCACCAGGATTTTCCAAGGTTCATTACCTTCTAAAGCCTTAATGATCCATTTGGAAACTACTATTGTGCCATAGTTTTTAAAATCTCTTAGGCCTATCTATTGGTATGTGGCAACTGATCACGTAAATACTGTAAGGATTTCCCCGTTAACAAGTCAAGGTTTTCCCGCTAACATGTCAAATGAAAAAATGACTTTGTAAAACCCTAATTCTAGAAGCTTCCAAAAAGCTTGTTATAAGCGGCTGGGATGTAAGTTGTGGTGTGTGTAATTCATGAGATTGTAATCTTTTTTGCACTGGATAGTAAAATCATTGGGTGGCTGAGTTTTTGTGGACGTAGCCCATATTAGGTGAACCATGTTAAATCTCTGTGTTGATCTCTTTTGTGTTATTCTTTGTTATTATTTATGGGTTATTTAATCTACATATAATTGTTAATGTTTTTTGCTCCAATCTATCTGAACCTTGACAACTGGTATTAGAGCCATGTGTATTTCGATTGATTGCCAGGAAGCCTCCATATTTGAGTGGGAGCAATGGAAGAAGGAAAATTCA
The DNA here is from genome assembly GCA_007258455.2 of Sequoia sempervirens. Lineage (NCBI taxonomy): Eukaryota > Viridiplantae > Streptophyta > Pinopsida > Cupressales > Cupressaceae > Sequoia > Sequoia sempervirens. The sequence continues at coordinate 52,700,800 of VDFB02373365.1, read as the reverse complement.
AGGTTGAGAAGTTCAACGACTAGAATTATCAATTATGGAGGTTTTAGATGGAAGATTATTTGTATCACAAGGATCTATGGCGGCCATTGCAAGGAAAAATAAAGAAAAAGGCTACTATGTATGATGAAGAATGGGATATTCTAGATAGAAAGGCATTGGAAACCATTCAGATGTGCTTGGCACCATCTATGACATTCAATATAACAAAAGAAAAGACAACAATGGATCTGATGGAACATTTGGCTAAATTATATGAAAAACCCTCAAACTCAAATAAGGTATTTCTCATGAAGTGTTTGTTTAATCTAAAAATGATTGAAGGTGGATCTGTGACATATCATTTAAATGATTTTAATATGATTACCAGTCAGTTAACTTCTATAAAAGTGAATTTTGATGAAGAGGTGAGGGATCTCTTGGTTTTATGTTCTTTGCTAGAAAGTTGGAATAGCTTGGTAATGGATGTAAGTAACTTTGTCTCTAGTTCAAATATATTAAAATTTGATGATGTTGTTGGTGTTATCCTTAGTGAGGAAATGCGACGGAAAAGCACAGGTGAGACTTCAACATCAGGTAATGCTTTGACTGTAGAGAATAGGGGAAGAACAAACGAGAGAGGAAAAAGCCCAACAAATTGTGGGAAGTCACAAGGGAAGTCGAAGAAAGGAAGATCTAAATCCAAAGGAAAAATGGATTGCTAGCACTATGGAAAGCCATGACACTTGAAGAAGGATTGTTGGTCTCGAAAAGGAAAATAAGGAGATGAACAACATGATGACAGTAAGGAAGCTAATGTTGCAAGAAATAAATTGCAGGATGCTTTAATTATATGTTTAGATAATGTTAATGATTCTTGGGTAATAGATTCAGGGGCTTCATTTCATGTCACACCCCATAGGAAATATTTTGTAGATTATGTTCAAGGTGATTTTGGACAAGTATATTTGGGTGATGATGAACCCTGTCAGATTGTTGGAAAAGGAAAAATAAAAATCAAGTTGTGGAATGGAAATGAATGGTTGCTATAGGAGGTAAGGCATGTTCCAAATTTGAGAAGAAATTTAATCTTTGTAGGACAACTGGGTAGTGAAGGCTACATAGTTACCTTTACAGACAAAGTTTGGAAGGTCACTAAAGGTGCATTAGTAGTAGCTAAAGGTGAAAAGGTAGGCACATTGTATTTGTGTACTGGTAATACTTATTCTACCTTAGCTACTACTAAGACAGTTAGAGCACTTGCTGTAGGGACAAAAATAGAATTGTGGCACCATAGACTTGGGAACATGAGTGAGAAAGGGATGAATATCCTTCATTCCAAAAAGTTGCTACCAAGTCTAAAGCAGATTGACTTGGAGTTCTGCAAAAATTGTGTTCATGAAAAACAAAAAAATGTTTAATTTCTCAAAGTTGGGAAAGAGAAGAAGAGTGATAAATTAGAGCTTGTGCATTCAGATGTATGGGGACTAGCTTAGGTATCTTCTCTTGGTGGATTTTGTTATTATGTTACTTTTATTAATGATGCAACTAGGAAAACATGGGTGTATTTCCTAAAAACAAAAATTAAAAGTATTTGAAACTTCAAAAAAGTGGAAAGCTTTGGTTGAGAATGAGACATGAAAAAAGTTGAAGTGTCTCAGATCTAATAATGGAGGTGAGTATTGCAGTAGAGAATTTGAAAACTAATGTTCATACAATGGAATCCATAGGTAGAAAATGGTTCCTGGAACCCCACAAGAAAATGGTGTCTGAGAGGATGAATAGGACCATTATGGAGCATGCAAGGAGCATGAGATTGCATGTTGGACTACCCTTACAATTTTGGGCAGATGTTGTACATACCGTTGTTTATTTAATAAACATGGGACCTTCAAATCCTTTGGATGGTGGCATTCCAGAGGAGGCATGGATGGGTAAAAAGGTAAACTATTCATTTCTAAAAAACATTTTGGTTATGAAGCTTTTCTCCATGTTGATATTGAAAATAGAACCAAGCTTGAGGCTAAGTCTAAAAAATGTACCTTCATTGGATATGTAGTAGATGAATTTGGTTATCGGTTATGGGATTATGAAAATCATAAAATCATTAGGAGCAGAGATGTTATATTCAATGAGAAGGTCATGTATAAGGATTAGTTGTAGGAAAAGAAGCATGAACACGCCAAAAAGGAATATGTGTTGTTGGATGAGATTCCAAAAAATAAAATACCAATGGTACCTGATGCTCAACAACAACAAGTTATCCCACAGACTCCTACAAGTGTTAAACATTCTACAAGGATAACTAGACCTCTTGAAATATTTTCTCCATCATTATATTCTATATTATTAATTGATTCTGGTGAACTTGAAGGTTATGAAGAAGCAATGCAGGTAGATACCAAAAAGTAGTGGGAACTAGGCATGAAGAGGAAATGGATTCCTTGCTACAAAATAAAACTTGGGACTTAGTCTAATTGTCTACAAGTAAAAGAGCACTGCCAAATAAATGGGTTTACAGGTTGAAGGAAGAAGATGGAGGAAAGAAAATATATAAGGCTAGACTTGTGGTAAAAGGTTTTGCATAGAAAAAAAAGGTATAGATTTTGATGAAATATTTTCTTTGGTTGTAAAGATGACTTCTATTAGAACTATTCTAAGTCTTGTGGCTGCAAAAGACTTGCATCTTGAACAACTAGATGTGAAAACAACATTTCTCCATGGGGATTTGGAAGAGGAAATACACATGCAACAACCACAGGGATATGAGGTCAAGGGTACGAAGGAATTTGTGTGCAGGTTAAAGAAGAGTTTGTATGGATTGAAGCAAGCACCTCGGCAATGGTATTTGAAATTTGATAGTTTTATGGCTGAACAAGGTTACAAAAGATGTCATTATGATTATTGTGTTTATTTTAAGAAATTGGATAATGGCAGCTATATTATCATGTTGCTTTATGTTGATGACATGCTTGTTGTTGGGTCTAACATGCAACATATTAATGAACTTAAGAAAAAATTAACAAATTCATTTTCTATGAAGGATTTGGGTGTGCAACAAAACAAATCCTTAGTATGAGGATCACATGGGACAAGAAAAACAAAAAAATATTTTTGTCTCAAAGTGAGTATGTAGAGAAGGGGTTGAAAAGGTTTAATATGTAGAATGCAAAAGCAGTTAGTACACCTTTGCCTATTCATTTTAAGTTGACTAAGGATATGTGTCCAAAGACATAAGAGGAGGAAGAAAAAATGTCTAAGATACCATATGCATCAATAGTTGGTAGCTTGATGTATGCAATGGTATGCACAAGGCCAAATATTGCACATGCAATGGGAGTTGCGAGAAGGTATATAAGCAATTTGGGAATGGAACATTGGAATGCGGTAAAATGGATTCTCCGATATTTGAGAGGTACTTCTTCGAAGAAACTATGTTTTGGAGGAACAAATTCTTCTCTAAAAGGATATGTTGACTCTAATCTAGCGGGTGATATTGATAGCAGGAGGAGTACTACAGGGTATTTTTCTACTATAGGAGGTACTGTAGTCAGTTGGATTTGAAGACTGCAAAAGGTTGTTGTGCTTTCAACCACTTTAGTTGAGTATGTTGCTGCTATGGAAGCCAACAAGGAGATGATTTGGTTACAATGCTTTCTAGAGGAATTGGGACAACAAGAAGAAGATAGCCCTTTGGACACTGATAGCCAGAGTGCCATTCATCTTGCTAAGAACTTAGCTCTGCTTTCAAAAACTAAGCACATACAACTCAAATACCACTTCATCCGGTCAGTTTTGGAGGATAGGCAGTTGAAGCTAGAGAAAATTCACACAAGTGAGAATCCTGTAGATATGTTCACAAAGGAAGTTACATGGGGGAAACTAATTCCTCATTAGTTTCTGTTGGACTTCATGACTGATAATGGTGGACATAAGAAACCAGCTAGACTTGTAATCCAGTGGGAGCTACAAGTGTAGTAGTGTCGTCCAAGATTAGTCTCCAAGTGGGAGATTGTTGGTATGTGGCGACTGATCATAAAAATAATGTACACTCCTAACGTATCCTTGTTGGGGTTCGTGGCCGGGCCGAACCCTGAGTAGGGTTTTAGGGGTGGCAGCCCCTGATAGCTAGGGTTCGGGGGTGGCAGCCTTTGACATTAGGGATTCGAGGGTGACAACCCCCAATAGCAGGGGTTCGGGGGTGCATCCCTTTATTTATTTTTTCATTAACACGTCAAGGTTTTCCCGCTGACATGTCGAATGAAAAAATGACTTTGTAAAACCCTAATTCTGGAAGCTTACAAATCTTGTTATAAGTGGCTAGGATGTAAGTTGTGGTGTGTGTAATTCATGAGATTATAATCTATTTTGCACTGGATAATAAAATCATTGGGTGGCTGAGTTTCTATGGATGTAGCCCATATTGGGTGAACCACACTAAATTTTTTTGTTGATCTCTTTTGTGTAATTCTTCATTGTTATTTCTGGGTTATTTAATCTGCATATAATTGTTAATGTTTATTGATCCAATCTTCCTGAACCCTAACACTATCCCCCCTTGTGCCTTCTCCAAGCAACATTGGTCCAACTTGACAGAGTGCTTTTTCCTCTTTCCCTTCCCATCTGACCATAGAAAGTTTATAATATTTTTTTGAATTTTGTTGACTTGATAGCTATTGAAGAACCACATAGAGGAAAAGTAGATAGTGTAAGAGGACAATTTGTTTTGACAAACTTGGATCCTACCTACAATGGATAGGTATTTCCTTTTCCATCCATCAATTTTCTTTTCAAATTTTCCTTAATCCACAACCACATATCTTTTAGGTTAAGGTTGGATGAAAAGGGGATCCCCAAGTATTTGACTTGTTTGTGGGGGCCTCCCCATTGAAATTCAAATTTCCTTAGCTAATTGGGGGGAAGACCCTGTCCATCCAAGCATAATGGACTTTGCACTAAATATTCTTGCCCCAGAGGCCTTATAGAAAAAAATAAGCTTATGCATTAGATTGTCGAGATTACCATCTTTTAGTTCCTCAAAGATTGCATTATCATCTAAAAATTAGATGTTCGGAAGCTCATTGTGATTAGGGAGCGTCAGACCCTTGACTTTGTGGGAGATATAAGAATTTATCAACATATAATGCATTGTATTAGATGCAATAACAAATAGAGCTAGGGCTAGGGGGCATCCCTGCCTAATAGACCTTTCTAGTTTGAACACCTTAGAGAGGGATCCATTGACTTCTACTTGATCTGCTGCATCTTTCAAGAGAGTATCTACCATGTTACAAAAGGCATTGGGGAAACCAAATACTTCTAGTGTTGTTCTTAAGAAGGCCCATTCTACCCTGTCGTAGGACTTTTAAAAATACAACATGAGAATGGTTGAGTTTTGTATGGAGTTTCTTGCCCACTCCATAGCCTCCCAACTTGTTATCAATTTCTCAATAATATATCTTCCCTTGATAAATCCGGTTTGTGTATTTCTTATAAATTTAGGCAGGATATTGATTAATCTCATAGCTATTATTTTTGCCAAAATATTATAGGACACATTCAATAATGTGATTGTCCTCCAATTATTTATAATAGTTTTGTCCCCTTCCTTGGGCAACAACTTTATGAGCCCCTTATTTATGTTCTTCCCAAGTGACCCTTTATTTAGGGATTCTAGGTATACTTGGTGTGAGCAATCACAAATCTAATTAATGAAGGTTTTATAGAACTCAAAAAATAACCCATCTGCCCTAGGTGACTTATCATTATTCGTAGAGTTGATGGCTTTCCCAATTTCTTCTTTGGAGATACCTTAAGATAAGTTGATTTGATCTTCTTTAGATTGTTTTGGGGATCATTTCTTTAATGAAGGCTCTGGCCTTGTGACAATCCTCATCACTTCCTTCAAAGGTGAATAGTTTGTTGTAGAAACTAAAGAATTGGTTTAGGATCTCTTCTTTATTTGAGTGGAGGGAACCATCATGCTAGATCTGATCAATTTTATCTTTCATCCCTTTCTCTTTGATGTATCTAAAGAAGAACTTCATGCCCTTGTCCCCAATACTCAACCAATTTAGCTTGGCTCTAGTTTTCAAACCTTGTATCTTATTTACTTGGAGCCTTCTAAGGGAATTTTTAGCCAAATTAAGCTCTTCAATTTGAAGTTTCTCATTTAATAGTTCATTTTGGACTTTAGTTTCAACCTTTAGCAGTTCTTCTTGGAGATAATTTTCCACCCTCCTATCCATGGCTCACTTTTGGACTATGGTTTGGAATAGAATCTTCCAACCATTTAAATTATGTTCCCACCTCTCAATTGCACTTAGATCCTTTAGCATCCACTTGTTAAGTTACCTCAAGGTAATTATGGCTACCTTACAGTCACTGTGCTTTAGAAAATTTGTGTTAAGGATGAAATTCTCCCCTTTCTTTGATTCCTTCTTCTTGCCATTGTTTAGGATTATAACATCCTTAATTGGTCCATGATGGTCAAAGAGAGTATATGGATATACCATCACTCTATGACCTTCACTAAGGGGGTCAAAACTAAAAAAATATCCCTTGGCATAGAATCTATCTAGCCTACAATATATCCTCTTCCCACCTTTTTTGTGTATTGCACTAGGTGTACCAAATTCAATTGTTGCATCTCTTCCAATAGTACTTTTCACTGCCCTTTCATTCCATGTCAGGTCCTCCTTTCTTTTCCTCTCTTTTTTCTACCATATTAAAATCACCCCCTAGGATCTAGAGGATATTGAGTATATTGAATAGCCATTTCCATAATTCAATTCTTTCTCTGTATTCATTGGGAACAAGAATTGAACAAATGCCAAATCTAGAGCTCCCTTTCTCAAAGGTAGCCCAAATAGCTCTATTACATGGGGAAGTCCCAAAGTTTTTTATATATTGAGTCCTATTTTTGGCCATGAGAATGACAGTCCCCCACCTTCCCTTTTCATGTTTATTGGTAGGGTGGGAGGAATTGTTCTAGATAAACCTCAAATTTATATCAAGAGTAAATCCAATTGCTTTAACCTCTCGAAGAAGGGTAATGTTGTTTTCCATGTTGAGGAACCTTCTAGAGATTCCAACCCCCTTACATTCCAAAAATTATAGTTAATTAATTGTTGTCAAATTTTGGAGGGGGGTCTTTCTAATTCCTAAACGTCTCAAAGTATTAAGGAACCTAAATTCTTCAACTTCTAGCCATTTTGAAGTGGACACAGGGAAGCCAACACTTGTTTTCTTTCTTTTTCTATTATCAATATTAAGACTACCTCTTCTTAGAGATACATCCTTCCCTTTCTTTCTTCCCCTTCTTTTGGCACAATGGGGGGACTAGGGCTAGGATCATGCTTTCTATCAGTGGTCATCTCTTTATCTAGGCACCCAATAGATTCTGTAGGTTTAATGGTGATATTGGGTTCCTCTATAGATCTTTTTTCAATTTTATTTTTTGACACATTCCATTTATTAATCATTTATGTTATTATTTCTAAGTTTTCCTTCAGTAATTGGGCCTTATTGTCCCCCTAGCTAGGTGTGGAAGCAATACCATAGGGTAGGAGGGGATCCTCAATTTTATTATATATAAAACCATAGTAATTTCCTTACTATTTACATTTTTTTTAGATATCACTCCCCCATTAGAGTCTGACCTATTGCCATCATTGGTATTCTAGCAGGCTCTTGGCATTAAACCGTCACTCATTATATTCTCATTTTCTTCCATCAATATATTATGAGCCTCCAAGGTATTAGGATTCATTTGGTCTAAAAATTCCATATGCTTATGTTTCTAATTTTGTACATTTCCTTTGTTAGGGTTGTGTAGCTCCATTTGAATACTAGTATTGAACACACCCCAAGACTGAGAGGGGGGTGGATTAGTCTACTCAATAAATTAAGCTCTTTTGAATCTTGAAACTATCAACATAATACAATCCTCTTATTAAGAACCTTAAATAAAGATAATAGTTTAAACCCTCAATATGATCAACAATCCTTATCAATGAAAGATATAATAGTTATACTTCCAATAAGATAAGTAACAAAGAAAAATAAATCAAAGAACACACATGCATAGAACACCAGATTTATGTGGAAAACCCAATGAGGGAAAAACCGCGGTGAGAGTTAGCTCACAATATAAAGGATCATTGCCAAAAAGACTTGCAAGAAGGCTCACTGCCTTAGAGCAAGATACAAAGGACTTGATGAGATTCACTATCTCATAGTAGGATATAATTTTTTTTATAAGAGATTAGAATATTTGTCAACAATTCACTCTATTGACTAAGGAATTAAAGCACTATTGATCTTTCCTTTCACACACTTTACCACTATCTCTGTTGAATATTCAATACAATTCACACACACACTTCTTTACACTTGTACACTACTCCATCATGTTGCATCCAAAATGATCTTGTGTTTATATCCACCGCAACTCTTCAAAACTTCAATTAGGTCAACCAAGAAGATAAGAAATGAATTCAACAAGTCGGCCACCAAAACATAATGTGGTCCTATCTCAAAGATAAAAAGGACCAAAAAAAACTTATTGCATCTTCCAATGTGATCCAAACAAATTCACACACTGGTGCACAACAATTTAAGTTGACATCAAGGGGAACGTGTAGATGAAACTTGAAGCACATAACGTGTTAGCTCAAAATTATTCTTCCAATTGAATTTGATCAAGGTGATTCTATCCAAGATAGGTCATGACCCAAATATGACTTAACACATCTTCAATTGTTGGCATAGACCCCTAATCACATGACGTAAGTAAAAGAATAAGCCCTACCTGTCAGATATCTACAAATAACCCAAGAAGCCAGCTCAAGACCCAAAACCTATTTTACCTAGATTATAAAATCTATTACTAGATGTTTTTATTATTAATTATCCCAAAAATTATCAATGATATCCTAATGTGTGCACCACTTGATTGAAATTTTGGTTTTACATTGGTCAACAGGGAATTTGGTTACATGGTGGATACAAATTTGGACCAACTAAGCTTTGATAATATTCAAACATTTAATTTGATCATATGATAGGCCAATAGAATACTCCCTCTTCTTGTCCTATCAATATTTTAATATGTGTTGGGTGATCCCACAATATTGGTTTACATTTTTTGGCCAAACTGGACATTGAACTGATTTTTTTTAACTAAATCTTCACTTTTGGGCACCTATAGTTGCTAAACCATGAGGAATTTGAAGATGATGCGAACTAGTGATTTGTGACATTTTGTCTGTAGATTCTAAATATATATATATATATTTAATTTTTTTGAATCAGATTGCATTTATTTTTCCATCTCCTTCGAAAACTAGTTTTTATCAGTAAACACCATTTTTAAGGAATAATGCTCACCATAAACAACATAATTTTTTTTCTATGAAGGATAAAATTCTATTTTTTTGAATTTAGCTTTGTAACTATGATATCTAACAAGTCCATTTGGTTTCATAGTGTTTTATTGAATATTTTTTCTTAGTCAAGTTTTGAAGTCAAACCAATTACAATTCAGACATAGGCGAACCATAAACAACATAATTTTTTTTGTATGTATCGAAATTCATTTTTTTTTTACTGGATCAAGGACATCAGTACCTAGCCTGAACATATTTTTTAGATTTTTTTTGATAATCTACTATTTTTCCACATGTGTAGAACAAAGAGCTTGATTTTCGGTGAAAAACCTATGTTTAATTAAACTAAAAAAAACATAATAAGACCAAAATATATTAAAATTATATTTGATGGATAGCTCCTTCTAAGGACTACCATCATCCAGTTGGGTCTATGAAGTTTCCTCCATTTTCATCCTCAACCCAAGCTTCAAAAGGTAATTTTTTGTAGAAATTTGGTGCAAGAAGGGGAGAAGGGAAAAAAAGGGGGTTCGCTCAAACCCCCCTTCGAGTGAACCCCCCTTGACCTTTCGAGCGAAGGGGGGTTTGAGTGAACCCCCCTTTTTTCAAAATTTCTATTTGTTTCCATTCTAGAAAACGTGCAAAATGAGGGTCCCATCATTAAATAGGGTTCGCTCAAAGGGGGGTTCAAGCGAACCCCTTTTGGGTTAGAGCGAACCCCCCCACCCTTTGTGCGAATCCCCCAAAACCCAAAATTTTCTTCATGGGGGCATTTTTTCAATTTTCCTTCCTCAACGGAATTGTAAACCAGTTTTGTGGGATCACCCTGTTATATTGGTTAGTTAGGGTCCAAACATAAGTGAAAATTCTTATAGGGTGTCAATTAACAAAGAAAGTTGAGGATGGTGATAATAAGACTCTATGATCTTGATAATTTGACTAATATTTTTATCAATTTCTTCTTTCATTATTTATGGAGCATACACACATACACTACATTGACTTCAATTGAAAAACTATAAAATAAATTCAAATCATTTAAATATCTTCAATTATATTTATTTATTTTAATTGAATTAAAAAATAATAAAAATACCTATGCGATGATGTTTATCATACATGAGGAGGAATGATAGCCCAAGATGTATATCAAATAGAATCAGATACCTATTTTATTGTGTTTTGATCAATATAAAGCCAAAAGTCATGGTGTTGTACTGTACTTGAAAGATATATCTATTTCTACAAAAATATCCATTATAAATATATCTATTTTAAAAATCATTAATCCATTTTAGTTTGGTATTTCTACATTAAATTTTAAATTGATATCTAGGCCAATAAACAATGTCATATGCATTTTGTGTTTTTGGCTAAGTTTAAATATTTTTATCTCCATTATTTATCATGCTGATTATGATCTTGCACTCACTTGCATCAAATAATTAAAATTACAACATTGACATCTTGACATTTAAATAACTAGTATATTCTAACTTCTCATTCAATTTATCATTTGTCGATTTCAAATCTTATATTTAGAGTTTAATTCCATAACATGGTTTATTGTTTAATTAAACCATACACATTTTGTAGATATAATTTTTATGTATACAATTATAAAAACTACTATAGAGATTTAAATATTTGAAGAGGCAAAAAATTATCTTATGAACTCATAATAGGGAGATCAATTAAATATAAAATGTTACTTGGTTAGTAGTTATAATGAGTATATTTGGAAAATTGATGCTCTTTAGCAATATGGTGGTTTATTTGAATGTGAATCTAGTGGGAGAAAACAATGAATTCTACAAGAGGAAAGCTTAGTTGCAAGGTAGTTGGAGTCTAGTTACCTTAAGGATAAGATGAGTACATCAAAAAAATATAGATATGGATTTGAGTAGTCATGATGTTTTGAATAAAGTGGATCTCTATGTGCAATGAATATTAACTAGAGGAATGGCATATACATTCCAACAAAAATATACTTTTTTATATCTCCCCCTTAGAGAGAAGGAACATTCACTAAAAGGATCTATAATAGTGGACCAACAATATCAAGGTTACTGATATGTAACAATGTTGAAGCTCCTACATATCAACAATCTATTCAAACTCATGATTTTCCAATTTGATAGAGGATCTAAGAGATTGGAAAGGATACCTAAGATGATTAATCTAAGAGGCGGCCATTATTCTCAACCTATATATTATAGTCACCACATGTAATGACAAATTGAAGTAATGAGATGATTTGTGCTAATTTATATAAAGATGATGGATTGAGAGACTAATATCTTAGCATGGATGTATTTAGATACAATCATGACCAAAAAATTCTATATACAAATTGCATCCACAAATTGAATCTATGAGCCCTAAATTGAAGCTATGGGCCCTAAATCTCACAACCATATTCAAATGACTTGAATATAAACCTAAAAGTATTATTTTTGAAATGTGGTAAGAACAACATATCCCTTTCGTAGTCTCTGAATTATAAATTGAAGTTAAGTTAAATCATGGTCCAAAGAAGAGGACTCCTAGGAACATGAATAAAAAACTTCAACCTTCTCATATCTATAAGTAAAAATCACTCCATATGACTTCTTTAAGAAATTTTGAAAACCCATGACATTTTTTTTCCTTAAATTAACTTGAAGTTGATAATTATCACAAAATGAGGCTAAAATATCAAGTTGTCTCTAGAGACTCCTCACTACATGATTCATAAAGATAATATCACTTGAAAATAGGATAATAACACTATAAATTCCATAAAGTAAATAATCTTCTATCACCAAGTGTATTTGATATGATTTCCTTTAATTCATTAATGAAGAGCCCAACAAATTCAAGATAATATGGACAACTCTATTTAAAAAATATGTTACAATAAAAATCCTCTACTTCACCTATTGTTCATACTTTACCAACAATAAAATCATAAAAACTCATCACTAAATGAACCTTTAGATATAGAAGACCTAAACCTTAAGCCTATCCATAAGAAAGTGCCATGGGACTATGTAAAACACTTTATAGAAATCCATAAAACAATAGTAAAATCCAAGCCTATTTTCTCTATCCTCATCAATAATAGTTGTTCAAGAGGAGATGTGTTTATGGTAAGATAGATTTGTTGGTGTGAATATATGTCTTGTACATATTAATTTATCTTATAAGGGACTTAGGGGACTTATTCACATGTTAAGTTTACTTAGGATATAAGATTCTTTTTAGAAGTCTTAGTTGGCTTTTCTAGAACTTATTTTATCTAGCTTTTAATGATTGATTCCTAGATAGTTAGGTTGTTAGTTGTCACATGTCACAATCATGTTCAATCCTATTCCTCACCTTGCCTATATAAGGAAGGTCATTGTACACATATGTAATATACTTCATACCTCATCATCATTTTGATAGATCTTAATATCAAGCAAGCTCTTATTCTCGCATACCCTCTTGTTGAAGGTTTTCATTGTTTTTAGATGGTCTTAGGTATTGAGCTAATCTTCAGGTCTTACATGGTATTAGAGCCAAGCCTTGAAAAACCATTCTTAGATCTGAGGGTTGAGATATTTCTAGGGAGAGATCTTGGTTATTTTTACTAAGGTTGATTATGCTCTTCTCTTGCATCATATGATAACCTAGAATTATAAAAACTTGAAAGAAATACCAGATTTGAGGTTTTTCTTTGACTTTTTTTTACTGCAGGTTAATTTTGGTGCATTTTAGATGTAATTTGAGCCGACCATTGAGTTTAAGGAATTTGAGAAAGTCAAGATTGACTTTTATTTTGTCAAAATGTGATATATTTTGCTAGATCTGTGAGGGTTTGAAGTTGGGAGGTGGTTACCAGATTTAAGAGGTAGCTGATTTTTTGGAGCACTTTGGGTCAAAATCAACCCTTCCATTGTGTTTGGAAGGCCCAAAAACCCTGATTTTCATACAAAATACTTCATATTTTGAAGAAAAATTATTTTAATGAATTTTTAATTTTTTTGAACTATCTTAAATTTGACGGCCAAATGATCGTCACAATGTACTGTGTTAAATTTGATGGTTAGAAAATCGTCATACTAGTGCTCAACCCTATCCACCACCTTCTGGTTGTATGGGGACCACCCGCCAGCCCTTAGGGGGCTTATTTTGGTCCCTCATGTCTTAATTGGGCAGTTTTCTTAAAATTGTCCTAACTTTTGACTTGTGTATTGGATTTTCAAAAACAAGATATCATTGGAAAGACAGTTCCAAGAACTTTCCATTGGTGAAGGTATGATTACCAGATTTTAGTTTTAGAATATTTTATTGATTTTTAAGTCAAATCTTCCCTTTAGATCTTTGAGCTCATAACTTTCCGCTAGTTTCTCCAATTTTGGTTATTCAAGTTGCATTTGCAAGGTATTTAGGAGATCTTTCATTTGCTTCATGCAATTTTTTTAGATTCAACCCCAAGTTTGATTTATTCATATTTTTGCATATTTTCTTTTTGGTTCATAACTTGGACATCTTATTTCCTAGAGAAGTTTTGTTTGTAGGGGGTGAAGCCACAATAGTGGTTTACAATTGAAGTGAGGAAGGAAAACTCACAAAAAATGAATGCATGGCAAAAAAATTGATTTTAGGGGTTCGTACGAACCTATTGGTTCGACTGAACCCATCAGGGGTTCGCTAGAATTTGGGTTTGGGCGAACCCTTTTAATGCTTTCCCACCAAAAAAGCCAAAAAAGCCCCTTATAAAAGGGGGTTTCGAATGAACCTTAGTTCAAGCGAACCCCTAGGGGTTCGCTCGAACCCTCCTTATTCCTCACCCCCCTGAGACACAAAAAAGACCTTGAATTTTGGCACTTCGGAGCTCGGGTTGAGGATGAAAATGGATGAATCTCACAAACCTAACTAGAATTAGGTAGTCCTCAAAACGAGCTACCCAATGAATATAATTTTAATTTGTTTTGGTTTTATTATGTATTTGTTTTTTTAGTTTTATTAAACATAGTTTTTTCATCGAAAATGAAGGTCTCTATTCTGCACATGTGGAAAAATAGCAGATTATCAATTTTTTTTTTTGAAAAATATGAGTGCACCAGATATTGAAGTCCTTGATCCAACAAAAAAAATAAAAATGAATTTTGATATATGCAAAAAAGTTAGGCGTTATACGGTCGTGCTATGTTTGAATTGTAATTGGTTTAATTTTGAAACTTGATTAAAGAAAAAATATTCAATAAAAAACTATCTAACCAAGTGGAAGCACTAGATATTAGAGTTACAAATCTAAATTCAAAAGAATTAGAATTTTATCCTTCATGGAAAAAATTTATGCGTTATATGGTGTGCGTCACTTTTTAAAAATGCTGTTTTTTGAAAAAAATAGTTTTCGTGGGAGATGGAAAAAGAAGTGCAATCTGATTCCAAAAATTTTGAAAAAAATATTTTTAGAATCTATAGACAAAATCTGATGATACTCTAGTTTGCATCATCTTCAAATTCTTCACGGTTTAGCTGCTATAGGTGCCCGAATGTGAAGATTTAGTTAAAAATAATAATTTCAGTGTCCAGTTTGGCCAAAAATTGTAAACCACTATTGTGGGATCACCCAGGGGGGCTTCATTTTCAATTGTATTTTTAAATTTGGGAGTTTCTAATTGTTGTCAAAGGTCAATGTATTTGTAATCTTGGATATTTATCATAGTTCATTATGGGGTTTTCATTGCATCCTTCTCTAATTATGTTGAAAAGGGGAAACTATAAACAATGGAGAGATGAAATTATAAAACATCTTAGATGGCTTCATTTGTTGCCACATTTGTATAATCTTGTTCCCTCTCCTCGTACTGATAGTAAGAAAATTTCTTGGAATTGCAAAGCGGATCATGTATTAGCAGTTATTGCAATGCATATTGATGATGCCACTTTGAATGCTATTGATCATTTTGAGTGTCCTCATACTCTTTGGAATAAAATTTGGGAGATATGAAGATCTTGATACTCAACCATTCCCAAATGATCCTATTTTAAATTTTCTTGTGCCTCTTCATTTTTCAGACAAGATACCCTATGACTATGCTACAATGCGGGAGTTTGAATGTTTAGATTGCTTTGAATGTTTAGATGAGGATGATGAGGGTTCTTCAGATGCTCCTTCTTCTCCATCAGAGACAATTTTTGTACCTTCACCTTCAGTGATTCATTGTATAGAGTCATTGATTGAGGCTCCCATCATTCTTGTTCAACACGACTATTCATTGTATGTTGGTGATTTATTGAGAAATTCCAATGATTCATTACAACAAGTATCTCATTGTCTTCATGATTGGGATTCCTATTTATCAAACATTGCATCCTTGTTTGTGGAGTCTCACATTTTAGATTTGGACACATTTGAGGGGTTATTTCTCCTCTTTGATGACAACCATTGCACAATTGTTGTAAAACCATCTTTGTCTTTGTATCTTGTTCAACATCAGTTTCCACACAGTCCTAATTTGTCACCTTCTTCATTGATTAGGCATATACCTGATTTGATTGTGGCATCTTCATCTTTAGTGGCAAAGGAGACACATGAGTAGTTTTTAGAGACATTATCATCATACATCTTCATGATTCTTTCTTTCAATTCCTATCTGTAATGGGAAGCATTCTTGCATTTGTACTTGGTTTTGTTTCTTCTGAAAGGGAGATACGTTGTTTATTGACATTGGATCATGTTTTGTCTTCAGGCACTTACCATTTTTGCAGGTGATTATACATTGTGGGGGGATACATAGTCTCTCTTTTTCCCTCTTATAGGGGGAATTTGTAATGTATATAGGTGATGGATGGTGTACTTGGGGTATCAGGGAGTCCTCCATCCTTCCTCACTTGATTTTCCTTTTTATCTCTTTTGGGGAGGAGTTTTTTCCCACATGGTTTTCTCCTTTTCTCCTTTTGTGAGAGATTGCATTTGCATTTGTGCATGGGTACCTAAAATGGCCTTGTAGCCAAGACCCATCTTTGCATCTGTTTTGTATCATTTGCATAATAATCTTCTCCCTAAGTTGCACTTAAGGGGGGGTATTGGTGCAAATATATGTCATGTACCTAGTAATTTATCTTACTAGGGACTTAGAGGACTTATTCACATGTTAAGTTTACATAGAATATAAGATTCTTTCTAGAAGTCTTAGTTGGCTTTTCAAGAACATACGTTATCTAGCTTTTAATGCTTGATTCCTAGGTATTTAGATTGTTAGTTGTCACATGTCATAGGATTAAGACACATGTCACAATCATGTTCAATCCTATTCCTCACCTTGCCTATATAAGGAAGATCATTGTACACATATGTAATATACTTCATACCTCATCATCATTTTGATAGGTCTGAATATCAAGCAAGCTCATATTCTTGCATACCCTCTTGTAGAATGTTTTCATTATTTTTGCATGTGGTCTTGGGCATTGGGCTAATCTTCAGCTCTTACAAGATTCTCTCAAGAATCCTACTTGTCCTATAGCCCTTAGCTTCTTTGTCTCTACCCACTTGGACATTTAGATGTGTAGAATAGTGGCAAAGATCTTAGCCAAGTTGTGGCCAATGATAATGGTTTGGTAGTTACTTTGGTAATTCTAGTCTCCATTTTATGGATAGGATGGATGTTGTGTGATGTTGAGGAAGGTGGAAAGACATGAGTAACCATATAGTTAAACGTGTCAATGACATGGACTACTAGGACTTCTAAGCTATGTTTAAAGAAGTCAAATTTAAGGTTCTCACATCTTGGGATTTATGTGATTCGAGATAAAGGATAACATGAAATATTAGGTGATTAGAAAATAAATGAAAATATGATAGATTGTAGTTTGTCTCGAATGCTTGGCTGGTTTGGAATATTAAATAGGCCAAGGGCATAATTGAACAAAGTAGAGAGGTTAAATATTGCACATGTTGATTTTTTAAGGACGAAGATTATCCAAAAGGCTTTGGGGGTGACTAAAGTTGATTGAGAATACTTGTACATTTGTACAAGGGATAATTCATGTTTTCTTCATAAGGAAGCTCCTATAATTTTGTGTCCTTGCCTTGAGTTGGAGGGTTTGTGAATCATGATTTTTATAGTTTGACTATGGATTTGATGACCTACATCATTTCAATAATTGTGTAGAGAAAGGCTATTTCTAAGAGGGCAATAATAGGGGAAGATGTGTAGTGTGGTTGACTAAATGGTGTGTGTTAAGTGGAGGGAGTGCTCAATTAGTTTGTGCATCTCATAAATTGAGAGAAACCTTGTTTTGAGGAGGTGTGTATATTGATTATTGAGATGATGGTTAATGCAAATGATAATGGATTAGCAAGGGAAAATACAATTGATATAAACAAGAAAAGATCAAATCAACCCTAAACAAATAAAACAATTTAATTAATTAGAGGAAGAGGTGTGGGGAACACTTGAAGACCATGCATCTCTAATAGTAAGAACTTGTTAAAACTAGTTTTGTAATTTTTGAAAGGTAGAATTACACACAAAAAAATTAAATCTAATGAAAAAAAAGGAAAAGAAAGGTTCTTTTATAGTCTACGATATCAAACAACCTAACTTATAGACAACTTATAATATATTCCACTACCTCATCTACTTACCATATAAGAGACACCTAACTATTCTTCAATACGAAGCATACATACTCCATACAAAATTTGAACAAATAATCTCTTTCAATTTTTTTAAAAAATGTTATATAATCTAAATGCACTAAAAGTAAAATAATTATTGTTTTAAGCAAGAAACAACATTGCCTTCATAATTTTCTAGGGTATCCAACACTATCTGATTTTCCATAGTTTTAAGGGCTTTTTTAGCACATGTATATTACTTTACCTAAACTACAAGAACACCAAGGTCACTAAAGATGCAACCATTTAATAATAATATAGATGATTTGTCATTATGCTTTGTTAAAAGATAAATTATAGATGGGAAAAGTAATGAATGGTATGCATGTGCACATTTGGAAAAGAAAAAGAAAATTCATCATTCCTCATCATGACGTCATTAAAAATCCACAGCTATTATATTCCTTCCATGGTTTGTCACAATTGATTTTTTTTTGAAAGATTATAAATGCATGACACGCATTCAATGGGTTCAATTATGACCATAAAATAAAATAAAAAATAAATATGATGGTATTTATAAAGTATGAAAGTTTTTTAATGGAAGATTGCTAACAAATCGGGCTTTTTTGAATATCTTAAATATGCTTCAGTACATTAATCTTATTTTAAAGAATAAGCTTTTAGCTTATTACAATTATTTTATTGACATAAAGTATTTTTAATTATATGTATTATTAATACTTTTAACATTTATATTAGTAGTATAATTTTCTGAAATAAAATTGTAATGACTAGATTTTATATTCTTAACTAATATATATAAAAGACCTAAGCTTATATTTTATATTATTATATTTAATATTATTGAGACTAGTGGTACTTAATTAATTAATTATTAGCACTTGCCATAGTCATATATTATTGTAATTAGTTATTCAACTCATTTTGTTAATTAGTTATTAATAAGTTGGTTTTGAATCAATTAAAAACTATAATTTTCTATTTTTTAAATATAATTTAATCTTTTTCAAAATTGTAAATAATATTTATCCTGAACATAATTGACGAAGAAGTTTGGGGTGTTATGGGCAAATTTGTAGGGAAAACTGAATGATTTTTTTTTTTGCCTTCATAAATTCATTATATTTTTCTAAAATAAATAAATGTTACTTATTTTTACATTTTTTAAAAAATGTTTTTTTGTGTATGTAATTGTTATTTTTTTATTAAAGAAAATCTCACAAAAATCAATTAACTCGAGATTTGGATTCACATTATTAAAATAATAATAAAATAAAACTTAGGAATTTGATTTTACACAATTAAAATAAAAATTTAAATCAAGTCTTAAATTATTTCTCATTGCCACTTTAAATCAAGTCTTAAAAATTTAAATCAAGTCTTAAATATCTTGTTTGATGTTAAATATTTGAAAATAAAATAAATTGGAATAAATATTTATTGTTTGGTGTTATTTTTATTTTCAAAAAAAATAGAGTTGAATACATTTGAATATTTATATAGTGAACCCATTCATTGAGAAAATGAAGTAGTCTATGAATTATTTGTACTGGACATAATATAACTATAACTGATAAAGTTGAAGTTGAATTTGATAGTGAAATCTTCATATTATAGTTGAAGTTAAGTATAGTATTAATATAATAAATATATTATATTCTAATTTAATATTAATAATTTATAAATTATATTATATAAACTAAGTAAATAGGTAATATTCTAATATTAATATATTTTAAAATATTGTTATAATTATTAATATAGTGATTTACTATTATATTAATTATATTAATAGTAATAATATATAATATTAATATTATAATTAACATAGTAGTCAATTAAGCTAGTTTATTAATATATATATAAATATATATGAAAGGAGAACTACAAAATAAAATAACCTATATTATATTGTATATAAATATATAATACCTACATAATATAGGTTAACTTATTTACCTACAAATTATTACCTGTAATAATATAAGATATAAATAGAAATAATATATATAAATTCCACACACACATCACACACATATATATTACCTGCATTAGGTTATATATTATCTTATATACCTATATATTATATATTATAATTTTTTAAAGAAATTATATATATATATATGATGAAAAATCTTATTAATGAAAAGAAGATCAAATTATACCATAAAATATTAAAAACATAGATAAAGATATTAGTTTATTTTTTATTTTATTTTAATAGTGAATCCAAATCTCTAAAATAGTTAATTGATTTTTGTAATATTTTTTTAATAAAAAAATAACAATTACATACATAAAAAAATCATTCTTAAAAAAATGTCAAAAATAAATAACATTTATTTATTTTAGAAAGATATTTATTTTAGAAAGATTTAATGAAATGATTTTATAAGTTGATTTACAAGCTGATTTGCAAAATTGAATTTTATTTTAATTTTTGTTTAAATATTGTTTTTGATTGGTTGAAAACTAAATTATTAATAACTAGTTAACTAAAAAAAGCCAAACTCATTACAATTGTAATAGTACATAAAATAAAAAATTGAATTAAAATAACTAAAATTATTATAATTATTAATTAAATTATAATTCTAATAGTATTATTATTAATTATTATAATCCTAAAAGCATTATAATTAGGATTAGGATTAGAATTAAGAATGATAAAAAAATTATGATTAGAATTATTCAAAAATTAAAATAAATTAAAAATAAAATATTACTAACAATAGATATAATGCTTCAAAATTTTATTCATCTAATATTTTTATTCCAAATCTTATTTCCAATATTAATTCATTTTTAATTTTTTTTTTTGTAATGTCACTCTACAATTCTTTATTATTAGGGTTAGGGTTATAACCATAGTTATGGATAGTGTTACAACCATAGTTAGGGTTAGAGATAGGTTTAGGATTAAGATAATGGTTTAGAATTTCTTGTTAGGGTTAAAGTTAAGGTGTGTGTTAGGATAAGAATTAGGGTTAGGTCATGCAAAGAACTAATTAACAATACTAAAACACTATAATTAACAAAATTTACATTTATTTTTATTCACATTAATAAAACATACATTTTTTTTTTCAAATATAGAAAACAATAATTACAATACTATAAAGCCAAGTTAGCCACTACATGACACTTGTTAATATTTTTTTTACAATAAATTATAATTCATTATTTTTCCTTCTCAAGAAATATTTATCTTTTATAAAGTAGAGATGTAAGATTTATAATTTAAAAAAAAATTATTTATCATAAATATAATTGGCTAAAAAATTTAGGTGTTAATAGTGAATTTATAGCAATGATAGATTCTCTAGGTTTTTTTTGGTATTTTTTAATTATTTGGGAAAGTTCATAAATAGAGAAATTTCTCTATATAGATACATAAATTTTATGTTTATGTATGTAATTTTTTTTTAAATTTATCAAAATATAGTAAATATTATATTTTTTAAATTATTTTATATTATATATTATAAAATTTTGATGTCTTTATATTTAAAAATGAATGTTTATTTTAAATAATGAAGGTGTGGCTTGAGGGAGACTCATTAAATATTATCAATAATTTGAAGAAGTCTTCTGTCCCCTCTTGGAGTGTTGAATCCCTTATTTTGGATGTCATTGAAATTTTAAATTCTTTTGATGAATTTTATATTTCTCACATTGTTAGGGAAGACAATGGTCTTGCAGATGTCTTTGCTAACTTTGGTGTTAGCAGCTATAGGTTTTGGGATGTGGATGATCCCCTTCCTATTGAGGCACTTTCTTGTCTTAATAATGATTACCAAAGATGCTGAGATGGATGGTGGCTTCATCATGATCTATGCTCACATGATCCTATTCATGTGGCAGATTATTGTTTGGAGTGATCGTGAGTTGGATCGTTCTTGGGCTTATGGTAATTCAAGTAATCTCCATATGGGGCAACCTTCAAGGGTAATAATGACCCTCTACCACCAGGCCGTTGTCACATAGATTATGGGTATTTTATGGCATTCGTTCTTGAGGCTTCTCTTAATTGTTTGTAAAGTCCTCAAGCTCTTGGTTTTTGCTAAGTTTGTGATCATGGGCAATGATAGAAACAAGGTGGAGCCTTTCTCCTATGAAACCTTGAAAAATAAGACTGAAGTATGGAAAAAATTGTAGAGGGGTGGGCTCATGCCATACTTGGAGCAGTTCCATGGGAATGATCCACAGGCTACGGCTTCGTTTGTTAAGGGATGGAATAATAGGGTTTTGAAGTTGGGTGGTATTGAATTTGATATCAATGAGGATTTCATAACAAACATTAATGGTCTTTCCATGGAGGGCAGGAAGGTCTATAGAGATAAGAAGGAATCTAATGTTACATTGCAAATTTTCTTTAAAGGGGATGAAGAGTTGAAGCTCGAGCATGCTAAAAATGGTGGATACTAACGCTTTTCAATCAAAGCTCTATGGGGAGATGTTGCTGAAGAATTGATGAGGTACATAACCTCAGAAGGCTAGTTCTCTGCTATTAATGGTTATCGCTTTTTTCTTTTGGATCACTTTCGTCATGAGAAGAAAGTCTCCTTTCATTTCTATCTTTTGGCTCCTGTGGAGAGTGGTCTTAAGGATCATAAAAGAAATCTTAAGAATCCTGTGCTACATGTTGGTTTAATTCTTCTAATAATAGATTATGCCAAGGATTTTGTGGTTCTGAAGCAGTCTGGAAGGACTCCTAAAGGTAAGCAAAAAAAGTTGACCTTGGAATATGAGATTGTGTCGGAGGAGGAACCAGTGAGATTGAAAGGGAAAAAGAAGAAAGAGGTTTTGGAGGAGGATTCTAAGTCAGAAGAGGATGTGGACTATGTTCTCGACTCTCAGGCCTCTATCGAAGTGGATTCACGGTCCCTTGCTTCGAGTAAGAGTGGTAAAGGTAATTATGTTCTTGACCTGATGGATTATGAGACTTGCAGTGAGGAAGGGGTTGGTGATAAGCCTTGTAAAATTGGGTTTGTTGCTCCCTTTATCATATTGAAAGAAACGATAGATGTTGCGGAGGATTTGACTACTGCACCCCCTATTTCGGGGTCTAAGAGAAAGAAGGGTTTGAAAGAAGGTAGTAGAAAGGTGATGGATAAGAGGTCTAGTAGCCCTGTGTAGGAGGAGCCTACTTTTTCTCCTCTGAAGATTAGTGGTGGGCAGGATGCTATGGAAACCCCTAATGAGGGGATGAAAAAGCAGAAGAGAAGGATAGTGGCTGAGGATATTGCGAGCTCTCTCCATAAAATTCAGACGTCGGTGGCTAGTGCTAAAGGTAAGGAGGTTTGTGAGAGCTAATAAATGAATAGTATCTCCCAGGAGGGTGAAGCAGAGGCTATGGATGTGTTTAATATTAATTGGGAGGATCTATCTAATGTTTTGGGTCTAGCTAAGGAGGGTTCTATTTCCCTATTTAGATTGTTCAAATGGTTTTTTCATGAGCTTAATATGACTAATGTGAGGGTTCAGGGGGCTGTGAGAAAAGTTGAGGAATCTTCACAGTCTTCTGTACAGACTTAAGTTGCCCAAGTTTATGATGCCTTAAATATTGTTGTTGAGGAGATGCTTAAGCTAAAGCAGATTTTTGAACAAAGAATTGTGAATTTGGAAGTGCAGATGGATCAGGTTAACATGAAGTTGGATAAGGTTGTTGAAGTGACTAAATTTTTTATGAGGAATGAGGCTAAGGGCCTTACTATTCTTAATGAGAAGGCTAAGAAATGGATGGAGGGAGCTCCTGGTGATAAAGAAGCTGCTGGGGAAAGATAGGTGGTGGAGGAAGCTTCAGTTGATAAGGCTGCTGGTTCGCAAGATGTTTTGGTTAAAGAGGTAAATGTTTTGGGGCCCGATGCTAGAACTTGTAATAATACTAAGATGCAAACTAGGGTCCTTGTCAAAGAGATTTATGAATTTATGGATGTACATTAGAAGATAATTGAGAGCAACATGGAAGCTGCTAGTATTCTGAAGAATATCTAGTTTTTTGTTTTTGTTCATCCTTTTTGGCAGTTATCTTGCTAATGTTTTGCTGCATGTTGGCTATTGGTTGTTCTGTTTAGTTATATTTTAATACAAATTTCTTTTTTCGTAAAGGGTTTTGGAGCCCCTTCAAAACCTGCTTTACCTCTAATAAAAAATGATATCATTTTCCTTTATGCTTAAAAATATTATTAGATTATACAAATACTTATTATATATAATTATATTTTTATTAATTTATTAGTATTATTTTTATTATTTTATTATTATTATTTTTGTTAATATACTATTATATTTTTTATTATAATATTATTATCTTATTATCTTATCTTGATCCTCACTTTTTGATTTTATGTATATAAAATTTCAAACCCCATTCTCCATTACTAAACACCTCTCAACATAATAATAACAAGTGTCATGTAGTGGCTAGTACTTGCCTTATAGTATTGTAATTATTGTTTTCAAATTTGATAAAAAATAAATATAATTTTTATTAATGTGAATAAACATAAATGTAAGTTTTGTTAATTATAGTGTTTTAATATTGTTAATTAGTTATTTGCATGACCTAACCCTAACCCTAACCCTAACTCACACCTTAAATCTAATTCTATCCCTAACCCTAACCCTAACTCTAACCCTAACAATAAATTTTAAACCATTATCCCAATCCTAGACCTATCTCTAACCCCAACTATGAGCGTAACACTATCCATAACTATAAACCTAATTTTAATCACTAACTTTTAAATAAATAATATATTTAATAAATGTTATATTTTTTTTGATTCGTAAGAGAGATTATATTTGATATCAAAAAAGTATACACTTTGTCTACAATGCAGGGAGTAATACTCAGAATTCCTTTCCAAACCCTTATGTCCATCAATCCCTGGGAGGCCTCATGCAACCAACCAAAATTTGTAGAAACAAAAACAACAAATAGGGGAAACCACCCGAGCTTAAGCTACCATACTAGCCACTGCCAAACACCAACAAAGAGGCCAACAAATAATTAAACTAAAAGACCACTACAGTTTATACAGACACATAACATCTAACCCCCACCCCCACACACAACCATACCCAACACCACAAGCCCTAGCTAGAAGCCATTCAATTTGGCGAACTGGTCAAATTCCACCAACCAATCAAAACCTTCAACTGGCTCCATCTTGAGCAACTTCAGAAAACCAACACCATAGGCCACAATTTGGCGATGTCGAACTAGAGCCATACCTTTGAGCTCCAACAGCAGAGGGTATACATGAATGACCTCACCTGCCACCTTTACCAATGGAAAATCATGAGCCTGAGGTGTGCCACGACCTAGCAATGCATATTTCAATACCTCGTCCAAACCTCCCAGAATCTCACTTTTGAATAGCTTGTAGATAATTGCCTTTGCTTTGACCTTTGGAGTCCTCACATCTAACAATGACGCTAAAAATTGGGAAGCAATATGGGTGTTCACCCTAAATCTCTCTCGGTTCTTCAAAAAATATTTACCTAGTATCCTTTTGACGACAACCACCACATGTGGATCTATCCTCAGGAGTATTCGCTTCAACTGCTGGTCGGTTATGTGCTCAAAAGCCATCTGCCATACCTTGCAGTCGAGTTGAATTGGGTATCATGGAAAATGCTAACCACAACCTCATACAAAACCTCCACAATAAATTTGGACGTTAAGCCATGACTGAACATAGAACAAATTGTCGAGCTAATGAAGATGACAATGAAATGTCTAGCCAAGGAAATTTAATGAAAATGTTTCCCTCAAGTTTATTATGCTATGCATCAACCATCATGCTTAGCCGAATTGCTTACGCCCCATCCATCTATCCCAGATCAAACTACTGATCCATCGTCCTTTTCCAATTGGGGTTATGACCATGATAAGCACAAATCATCAGGGTGATTATCATGATTACTAAGGCCACCAAAACTAAGGCACATCGATTAATTATCTTTTTTTAATAATCAATCTTCATGTAGCCACAGGGGACACTGGCCCAATATGAGTCCACCAAGTTTGGAGCCACCCCAGATGCCACATAAGCACTATCTCATCAAGTTTCCTTTTAAAACCATAGGATTCCATGGTTGATGCCCACCCTCAGACAAACATTGATAGACACAGTCCCTCCACATCCTTGTTGTGGAGGGATGCCCACCCAACTACCCACTATCAACTGCCGATTACTAGGTGAACAATTCTTTCAATGCTATCCCATCAGCCCCCAGGTTAGAGAGATGATCCGCATCTATGTTGCCTTCTCTAAAAATGTGGTTGAACACAACCTCCTTGAACCGATCCACCTAGCCTAATGCAATTTCCAGCTTAGCTCCCAATTTCCAATTTTGAACCTTCTTCGACCTTAGAGCATTGATCACAAGAGAGGAGTCACCTTCGATTACCACTTTCCTTAGACCAAGATCAATGTATAATCCCAATCCCAAGATCAAAGCTTCAAACTCGACAACATTGTTGGTTCCTTTAGGAAGGGGAGATGCCAATCTTCCTAGAGTGCATCCTTCACTATTCCTAATTATGCAACCAGCTTTGAAAATTCTCAAATTTCCCCTAGAGGCCTTGTCAAAATTTAGCTTAGCGCACCCTTCTCCGGATGGAACCCAACACACCTTACTTATATCTCCTGCTATGGCTTTGCCACCTTCCCCTACAAAAGAAGGAAGCTTCAAACCGATCCAACTCCTTTGAACCATGTAATCCCAAACTGTAAAATTCACTTTTTTGAGATTGATCACATGTCCAATCTGGAGTTGACCACTTCGATGATGCTAGCCTCAATTTTTCTTTGTAACCTTGATTCTATTAACTCCTTTTCCTGGAAGATTCTCCGATTTCATTCCTTCTAAATTTCCCAAATGAGGATTGAGGGACTGACAATCCAAAGGATGCCAAACATTGCTTGTCTATAATGGATAGGCCAACCTTTGAGTAGATCAATTAATTTAGCTGGGAGAGTTGAGTACTAAAATATCTTGGCGCAAAGCCAATTCGAACAACACTGTGTGTATTTATAGTTCAGGAATAAATGATCCTCTGTCTCCTCCATTTTGCACAAGGGGCATCACAATGGCCCGTGGTACCCCATTTTGGTGAACCTGACCGCTGTGAGGGCTCTGCCTTGAGAAGCAGCCCATGTGAAGATTCTGGCCTTTGGTAGACACAATTTGTCCCAGCATAGGATGGTCAGCAAATTGGAATCAAAACCATTTTCTCTTGATATAGCATTGTATCCATCTTTCACCTTGTATTCCCCATTCTGTGAGGCATTCCATTTGATTTTGTCATTCCCTTGCCTAAGGCATATTTTTCGACCCTTCAACATCTTCTCATACAACTCCACCACATTCCTTTGAAATCCCAATGGTCTAATACTCTTCCATTTGCTGTATATTTCTCTTTGCTGAGGCTAGTTCTCTAGATAATCTCTTACCCTATCTCCCCATGCCTATTTAGTTGCTAATCTTGCTTGAGCCAGGTCTTCTATAAGTGATAGTTTCTCAAATCCATCCCAAAAATATTCCCAAAACAAGGTTGTCTGGCCATCCCTGACTTCCCAAGTAAGATAGTCCAAAACTAAATCCCTCGAGCTGCAAATGAAATTCCAAATTCAGGAACCTTTTAGAAGATGACTAGTTGTTAACATTGAGTTCTCACCCCCATCAAGATATTTTTTTTAGAGAAGTTTTACCCATTTCAAGTTTTGTTTTGTGTGAAGGGCCTATACCAAAATTTCCCCTAGAACCTTATTTTGGAACAACAAATTTTTCATTCGAGCCCCATCGACCTCTTTCTTTTTGCACACTTTTTTCCATTTAATTAGGGGGAACTTATGTTGCTCTGAGTTTCCTTTCCAAAATAAGTCTTTCATCTTATTATTCAGAGTTTTACAGGACCTAGAAGATAAAGGAAGACATGCCATCAAATATGTTGGTAAGGCTAAGATGATATATTTCAACATTGTCAATCGCCCAGCCCACGATAACCATCTACTTTTCCATGATGCCATTCTACCCTTCACTTTCCCTATCAATTCAGTCCAAATATTTCCTTTATTCACACCCTTGTCCAAAGGAAGGCCGAGGTATCTACAAGGAAGCTTCCCCTCTTTGAATCTGAGGATTCTCATGATTTGAATCTCTCTTGCTATAGGGGTATTCAAGAAGAAAACTTTAGACTTAGCGATATTAATCTCTTGCCCGAAGGCTAGGGAATACTTATCTAGAAGACCTTTTAACTTGTTGGCTTCTCTTTCTATGGTCATTCCAAACAAAAAAGTGTCATCAACAAATTGTTGATGAGTGATCACACTTTGGTTACTTGTAACCTACAAACTACACACTAAGCCACTTCTCTTTGTTCCTTCAATTTCTCTACCCAAGGCTTCGACCATGATGATGAAGAGAAAAGGGGAGAGGGGATCCCCTTGTCTCAATGCCCTGGAGGCATTAAAGAAACCTTCAGGTGACTCGTTTACCAATACAAAATACCTAGGGCTCTCGATCCACCCAAAAATCCAATCCAACCACTCCTTCTGAAAGCTAAAGGCCTCCATGATCTTGAAAATAAAGCACCAATTAACCTTTTCATACAAATTCCTGATGTCCAACTTTAAGAGCATTGTAGGATTTTTCAACTTCTGCACTGAATGAATCACTTCCTGGGTTATGATCACACCATCAAAAATCAATCTTCTAGGGACGAACCTCATTTGTTCTTTCGAAATGATGAAAGGTAAAATTTGCTTAACCCGATTTGCCACTGCTTTTGCCAAGATTTTATATAGTGTATTGCAAAGAGAAATTGGCCGAAATTCCTCCATTGACTTGGGTTTCTCCTTCTTCGGGATGAGTGCAATGAATGTATTGTTTATTTATTTTAGAGCGCAACTCGACTCTCTTGAATCTTCAATCGCCTCAAACACATCATGACCAACAATGTCCCAGTACTTCTAGAAGAATATCGCTGAAAACCCATCTGGTCCCAGGGCCTTTTCTAGATGCAATTGGAACAAGGCCAATTTTATTTCCTCCTCAGTGAATTTCTTAAAGAGCCTCTTGTTCTGATCCTCTAACACCACCTTGGGGATGTTCCTCAGCAACTCATTTTGTACCCGCAAGTTGGAGCCTTCATAATAATTCAAGAGTGTTTGAAAAAAGTCTACCATAGTCTTTCTTATTTTAGCAGGATCATCCACCATTCTTCCATTCGACCCTTTGATGACAAAAATCTGTTAACTTCTCTCCTTGATTTTTTTGAGTTATGAAATAATTTCATATTTCTATCACTAGCTTTCAACCACACTTCTCTAGATTTCTATCTCTATAAAATCTCTTCCTTTTCCATGACTTCGTTCAGCCTCCCAAGCAACGATTTCTCCTCTTTGAAGTTGTTTGCATCCATACCTTCCACTATCACTTTCCTCTCTACTTCTACCAGGGCTTCTTCAATCTACCTCCTCTCTTTGAAGATGTTCTTGAAGCTTGCTTTATTCCATTGCTTGGGATTCTGCTTGACAAATTTTAGTTTCGTCATTACATTGAACATTTTAGAACCCCCTAGATTATAGCCCGACCACCACTGTCTAACCAGGTCCTCAAGATTCAGATCCTTGATCCACATAGATTTGAACTTGAAGAGAAATCTAACTAGACTTCTTTCTCCACAAATTTCCAATTGAACCAAAAAATGGTCTGACCCCACTCTAGGAAGGATCATGCATTCCAGAGTGAGAGGGAATCTACCCAAGTCTCCTTTGAAAAGAAATTTGTCCAGTTTCTCTACAATGCTACTAAAGCCTTTCCTCCTATTTGTCCAAGTGTAATTACCATTCCCCATATGAACTTCCATTAGCATATTGCAATCAACAAAAAATTTAAAATCAACCTGGGATTGGAGTGTTCTTCCAACTCCTCCTTTTTTGTCTTCTGATCTCAGGATGGCATTAAAGTCCCCCCCAGAATACAAAATTATTGCACTGACTGGTTCAAAATTAAATCTAATTCTTGCCAGACTAACCTTTTCTAAATGCATAAAATTGGCAGGCATAAACATTAATGAGTAAGAATCTTAAATTTGATAAAATACTCCTTACTTGGTAGGCGAACCAATATCTACTACTATTAACTCCTTCAAATAGCACTGATTGTGGCTTCCAAACAATCAACAAGCTGCCTGAGGCCCCATCCGCATTGACCCCAACACATCGCCAAGATTTCAACTTGCTTTCTAGCTTTTTCTGTTCCTCTTCATCCAATTTTGTTTCCTGTAGCAAACCTACATCTACATGAAGACTTTCTAGTTGATGCCTGATTAGGCATTGTTTGTTAGGGGAATTGAAGCCCCTAACATTCCAAGTTAGGATTTTCATGGCTATTTAGGAAGAGCGTCACTCTTCCCTACTTTCAACATCTCCATTATCTTTTTCTATCCACTTGCCTCCATGTCCCATTTGAGTTTCTCCTGATTCGAGATTTTGCCCCTTCTTTTGCTTTCCCCACAACCTGGAGAGGTTTTTTGCATTTCCTTCAGACTTATGCCTAGCTTCTCAGTTTCACCATGATCCACCATCGTGATTTTTTGCTTCTTTCTAGTTGACTGGCCATGCCTATCTTCGAAAGGAAAATCATTGTCCTCCAAACCTAGATAATTCATCCAATCATCAAAATCATCCTCTTCTTCCACCCTTAAAGAGCCACTCTTAGCCGCCTTGGCGAGTTCTACCATCTCATTACCAACCTCAATTAATGAGTCCAGATCCTCTTTCCTACACCTATTACCTAATAATTCAATGGATTCTGCTACTTTCTCTTTTAATTCACCCTCGAAGTCATTCGGGTGCCCTTCTCCATCTTCACCGCCTTTAACTGAATTGGCCTCCACTCCTTCCCTAGCCTCCATTTTTTATGCCTCCTTCTGCAGCTGCTTAGGGGAGGGATTTAGATGCTGCAATGCCTTTGAACCTTCACTAACCTCCTTGTGTGGGATAATTAGAGGTTCCCTTCTCCCCAGGGACTTGATGAGCTTCGTGTTTGGAATTGGATCTAGGATTATTTTATGCCTTCAAATCTCCCATTCTGTTGCCAACTCAATTTCACTCCACTTTTCCTACCCTGGTTTTTTTTCCAGACACAACCTTATTGATAAACTTATCCCATCCTGGTTCTTTCTTTCCTCTACACATACATAGGACCCCAAACAATTCCTAATTTCTTTCAAAATCTCTAGATGCCAAAATTCTAATGGCAGATCTGGCAATCTCCACCAGTCTTGAACTACTTCCATTTCATGTATGTGGGGGTTAAAGTTAGCAATCCAGCTCCTAATGTAAAAGTTGTATCTATCTAGGAGCCAAGCACCAAATTTAATTTGCACCTTGATATCTTTCGTTAGGAAAATTACCACAAAATTTCTGTTGGCCAGTCTTTTCATTTGTAACTTCGTACCCCACTTCCCTTGCCACCAACGCACCAAAAAATACCATTTGAAATCCTACCCTAGCCATTTGGAAATTAACCCTAGTTGTTCTAATTGTTCTCTCTCTAGCTGCAACTTATCCATGGTTATTGCTACACCTTTCCTCCGACGACTTCCAAATTCTACCTTATCTCCTTCATCTTTCCCATTGTTAGGGCCAAGATTTGGAGGGACAACATCAAATCTAGGGCCATGATCCATATTCCTTTTCCATTCCCTCTTAGTTTCTCGGTTCTGACCCTAGTTAGGGTTTCAACCACTTCAAAAATTTCCTCCCCTTTGTCTCCTTTGATTTCCAAAACCATTCCGGCGTGGCCAATTCTGTGAAGTAGGAACGGGATGCCTATGCCAATTTCTCCTTGTAGGAAATTGATTACACTCACCCAAATCATTTCGCTAATCGGTCTTTTTTGATTTTTCAACATTTTCCCGATTCCTGACATCCTTTGGGGAGAATTCCGCTTCCACATCTTTTGCCCAACACCCTTACCCTTTGATCAATCCTTCTGCCTCTCCATGCCTTAGCCTCCAACCATCAATCCTTTATGCAAACCCTCGACATGCCTCATTTCACCTCCAAGTTGCACCTGCTCCTTCGTGCTCCATTTCCATATAAGTTATTTTAATAAATGTTATATTATGAATTATTATATATTAAATAATATTTTTATAAATAAAATAAATATAATATATACTAGAAAAATAATTAAAAAGATATTACATGTTGACAATGTTTTTTCTCTTATTATTTATATAAAATTATATTAAAATGATTATTTATTACAAGTTATTTATTTTTAATGTATATATTAATATATAAATATTAAAAAATAAAATATATTATATTAAATTATTAGGTTTGATTCATTGTAGACACAAGCACAACTAAATCTCTTCATTCAAATCAATAATTGTTAAATATTAACGAACCACTAATTATAGATGGTATAATTTTTCCAAAGTCCATGAATGATAGAGTAGACACTTCTAATAGTATATGCTATTTTGAGTTGACGTTTCAAACCACACTTAATGATTCATCATAGGAAGAGGATAATGAAGAATATGGTTGTAGAAATGATCTTCAGAAGAGTTAAGTGGTGGGAGAGGGTAGCAAGGGAGGAGATTAGAAAATGAAGTAAAGGTAAAAATAGGAAAAAAATATTAATATATAAATATTAAAAAATAAAATATATTATATTAAATTATCAGGTTTGATTCATAGTAGATACAAGTGCAACTAAATCTATTCATTCAAATCAATAATTGTTAAATATTAACGAACCACTAATTAAAGATTGTATAATTTTTCCAAAGCCCATGAATGATAGAGTAGACATTTCTAACTGTGTATGCTATTTTGAATCAACATTTCAAACCACACTTAATAATTCATCATAGGAAGAGATAATGAAGAATATGATTGTAGAAATGATCTTAAGAAGAGTTAAGTGGTGGGAGAGGGTAGGGAGGGAGATGATTGGAAAATGAAGTAAAAGTAAAAATAGGAAAAAAATTATGAAAACATAATAGAAGAATGAATAATATAGTAATATCATATAACACAAATAAATGGATAAAAAAGTTAAAGGTTAAATGTTTCAAACAATGAATAAATAAATCTAAGATAATTATAAAGATGAATTATATAACAAAATAATTGAGGGAAAAATTACCAAAATTATTAAAAGAAATGTTTAGGAAGATATAAAGGAAAATATACTACAACTTAAAACAATAATAATTTAACCAAAGAAACAAGAAAAAAATGAGATTATATATAAAATATAAATTGAAAAAATAAATAAATGATTCAACTAAAATTATAAAAATAAATGGTTAAAATACAAAAGGTTATAATATATATAACCTATTACACACACACACACACACACACACACACACACACACACACACACACACACACCCGCAACCCAATCCAACGACCCAACCCACACAACATAGTAACAACTTTGGGGCAAGTTGAGGTGAGACTAATCCCCTACAGGGGGAATCCACAACCCGCAAGTAGTTCCCCCTCTTAAGTCCAGGAATGAGAGTCAAACCGGAAACCAATGGGGAGCCAACCCACGGCTCAAGCCAACTCCGCTACCTATGTAGGCTTTAACCTATAATATATATATTAATATAAATAGATAAAATCATAATAATTTATATAATATATATTAAAGGAGAACCTACAAAATAAAATAACCTATAATATATTAATATAAATATATAATATAAATTAATATATTACTTACATAATATAAGTTAACTTATTTACCTACACAATATTACCTACAATTATATATATAATAAAGACCTAAAATAATATAGGTTATCTTATATACCTATATATTATAGGTTATAATTTATTTTAGGAGAACCTATATATATTAATATAAATTAATATAAAAAATATACATTATGAAAAGAAAATATTAATGAAAAAAAGGACAAATATAATAATCTAATTATATCATAAAATATTAAAAACATAGATAACAAATATATTAGTCGAATGGAAAGAATAATATATATATTTTATTATTATTTTAATAGTGTGAATCCAAATTTCTATAAAATAGTTAATTCTTTTTAGTAAGGTTTTCTTTAATATTAAATAATAATCACATACATTAAAAAATTATTTTTTAAAAAAATGTGAAAATTGTTGGGATATGGTGTTGTACACCATTGCTAAATTGATTTATTATAATATTGTAATTAAATAATTATTTAGTTGTGATGCACCTTGGTGGTGTGGTTAATCACCAGGGATAACTTTAAGAAACCCCCCCTTTGGTGAAGGTGTAAAATTTTGGCGAATCTTTCCTTTTATTTGAAAAAAAATATTAATTTTCCTTGCGAATCTATGCACATTATTAAAAAAATTGTAAAATCGTGGCGAATCTTAATGAATAATTGGTAAAAATAATAGTCATAGTGGCGAATCCTAGCGAATAATCACTAAAATGATTAATTACAATGGCGAATCTCTCCTTTAAAATTTGAATAGTTGGTCGGCACAGTTCCCCCATATTTTTTTTGTTTTTTGTAATATTGAAGTAGGGGCCTAGGGGCGGCAACCACCAGCGGAGTCAAGGGGGCAGAGCCCCCTTGTGGGGGTCGAGGGGGCAACACCCCCTCGTAGGGTCCGGGGACAACAACCTCAGCACGCTCCTGTTGTGATACAGGTGGGGTCGAGGGGCAAAGCCCCTCACCACCAAGCATAAATTCACTATCGAAAATGCATTGGAGCACACACAGATTAAGTGTTTTTTAAAAATCTCACTTCAAAATTAAGACTAAATGAAAAGTGAAAATGTTACCATCGATTAGCTTTTTAATCGGATGGCTGCACGTTGATTCCGCGGCCTAATACATATGTGCCTTTTAAAAGGCTTTTTGAGGCCTAAAATTTGTTTTGGGCCACATGATTTGTTTTAATTGGATGGTTGCATGTTAATTCAGCGATCTAATACACATGTGCCTTTTAAAAGGCACATGCGTATTAGGCCGCAGAATCAACCTGCAACCATCCGATTTAAAAGCTAATCGATGGAAATAAATAAAAGCCCTAAAATTAAATGGTAGTTTATTATTAGTGGCAATATTGTCCCAAAATTAATGGTAGGAATATAATATTACTGACGAATATAATTAATATTTGT
The DNA here is from genome assembly GCA_007258455.2 of Sequoia sempervirens. Lineage (NCBI taxonomy): Eukaryota > Viridiplantae > Streptophyta > Pinopsida > Cupressales > Cupressaceae > Sequoia > Sequoia sempervirens. The sequence continues at coordinate 52,665,625 of VDFB02373365.1, read as the reverse complement.
AATTATAGTATAAACTACTGTGAATCAGTTCCAATGACACATCGTTTAAATAGGCAAATTAATTGGGATGAAATTATTTTTTTGTAAGAACTTGGTGATTCAACATCTATTTTAGCTTGTACTATTCGCCATTTTTGGAGGTCCCAATTTCAATTATTTGCCACTAAAGTTCTCCTTGTTAATCACACTAGGTAATTATTTGGGGTCCACTTGATGTTGTATTGTAACATTGTATTATTATTTAATATGTGGGAGACATGTGATAGTGATTTAATATTAGAGAAATATTAAATAATGTGGTTTCTTAGTACCCAATATTAAATAAGGGGTTAGTGGTTTTGTATTCACATGGTTTTACCTTACCACTAGTTGTATTTTGTGTGAGCTTGTGTTTATAAAAAAACAAACATGTGTAGTGGTTTAGATTGATTAAGTGGGTTCACTTTCATTATTGAGTCTTCTTGAGGAGTGCATTTGTGAAACATGGTATGGAATGTGATAACACCTTCAAATTTTGCAAATTTAAAGTGCTTGTATCATTTCAGTGTGTCGACAGAGCCTAGGCTTGCAGCCTGCCAAATCTACCTTGAAGGCCCTCTTTTCTGATTAATATTTTACAAATTAGAGGTCATCTTGCAAATCCCTTTGGTAGAATATTTTTTTGGTACATATGGTAACACACTTGCTCAGTTTCAGGCCCCTAAGATGAGTTTTGATGGGTTATTTATTTGTTTTTTGATCGCGACCGGCCAAAATTGGTGTTCCAAAAAGTTTTAAATTTCGCAATTCTAAAGGAAACCCATTTCTCATTTTGGTCTAAAACATCTCTAGCTCCATTTTCATAAAAAATGAAGGACATATGATGCATTATTTTAATGATTTTCAATTGTGGCGAACACGTCCTATGGATCAATTTACAAAGGAGGTACCAAAATTCTAATGGCTGGGCAAAATTTGATTTAAAATCCATGTTATAAATAATTGATTGTGATCGCACACAAAAAATCAGGCTTTGAATGTCCTAGTTTGTGCACAGTGAACTTCCTTCAATTGGGCGACAAGCGATATTAAATTTTGCACAATTTCTAATGTTTTAAAAGGGAATATTTAAAATACTTTGAGTATTTTAAATGTTATAAAAATGGCAAAGTGCACGTGAATTGAAGGAAATTATGGCATATTTTAATGTTTAATGTTTTATAAAGTTCAAACTTTATAATCATTTTTATTCATGATAGCCTTGCTCGCAAGCCACAACAACTCTTGCTGCCATCAAAGGAAGCTCACGGGGAAGCAAGGATTAGTGAGGCAGCTTGCAGGGATTATATTATTCACAAAATTGATGTCATTGCTACTCTCCATGAAAGGTAAATAATTTGAAGGCTCTTTCTAAAGTTTAAAGTTTAGAAAAGTGCTTGCCTGCCAGTGTTGAAGAAGTGCTCACGACGGGAAAGTGGGGAAGGGAAGATTGGAGCTTGTGGGTAGAAATAAATGTTTAAAAGCATTTTATGGAGAATTTTCAATACATTTTTCATTGTGAGGCGAAGATTTTTTCATTGTGGAAGGAGCAGATTACAAAGTACAATCACGTTTCTTGGTTTGGGGCAGATTTTTAATGCTATTTTTGAGCTGCAGATCATGGTTTTTGCTTCTAGAAAGGTGCCTCAACCATTCCTCTTGCTTGGGTAGCAATTTCAATAATGTTTTATGCATTTTTTGGCTACTTGCAGACTCAAAAATTCCCTGCAACTCATTAAAACGCCCTGCAAGTTTTAAAAAATGCTCAGTGGTTTCTCACTTGCCTTGAGAGTTGAAAAAAAGAAGCAACAAAATGTGAAGATCAGTGAAACAAAAGGCAAAAGCTTGAATCAATGGCCAGGATGGAGGCATGGACAAATCCAAGCCGTAACCCGCTAGCCTGCGAGGGACCCACCCACACAAAGCTTCATCCAGTGGGGGTGCGGGAGGAGTTTATGGAGGGTTTTAAAATTTTAATATCTTATGAAACTTGCATTAGCGATGCTAATGTTTTATTTTAGGATTTATAATATGTTTGTCCGCTAGCCTGTGTAAGTTGATGGTGCGGTCATAAGAAAATAACGGGGGAGCAGGGAAGGCTTCCACGTGGGCCTATGCTAAATAATTAAAGGGCAATAAAATGTGAAAGGTTTTATATGGCCCGACAAAAAAGAATTAAAAGCCTTCACTATTAAAGATAAGAAACTTTGGATGCACGAGGCAAATGTAAAATGGTTTGCACAGGTAAATATTTTATAGCTTGATAAAACAATTAAAGCCTTTACATGTAAAGGAAAAAAAATTTCTTTGCTGGGAATTGAAGGGAAATTACGTGGGTGAATAAAGTCTTCATAGCCAAGTAAAAAGTGAATGAAGGTTTTATTCATTTAAAATAATTTTCAGATGCAGTTGAGTAAAGAGCTTTCACGGGTAGAATGAAATATTTTCATTGCAGGGAAAAACGAAAGAGAATAATTGTTTTTCACAGTGAAATAAATATTTCAGTTGATGGGTGAAAGTAAAAGAGATGGGTGAATGAGTTTTCATAGCCTGATGGAAAAATATTAAAGGGCTTTCACGATAAAGACAAATTCATTTGTTGAATGGGAAAGAAAATAAAGAGGCAGGAATTTAAGTGCAGGTTGAGAATCCTTCGAGTGCCGAAGGAAGTTATTGATCAATGGAGCTGAGTGATGCCAAATGTTTGATGGAGATTTCCATTTAGGGTTTTTTATTTTCCTCAAATGTGATTTTCCATTTCATTTGCAAAGAGTTGCTCACATTGTGGTCTCATGGGAATACTTTCGTAATAGGGTCTAAAAATAAATAGGTGTTTTATTTTAGGTTTTGGGGTTTTCTGAATCTTGTAATGAAGAATGCAATTACAACACTGTCTTCTTTGATAAATAAATGACAAGATATTCTAGGTCAGTTTTCTCCATTGTAGACATTGCATAAGTTTTGAATATAAGAAATCAAGGGTTTTTGTTGTTCATCTTCTTGTCTTTCCCTGAATGTTTGTTCACTGTTATTACTCTTATTCAAGGAGTAAGTTAAATTATATTAACAGGAATAAATATATATGCAATTGTATGCAAGGATTACTAAGTATTTCTGGTTAAGTCTTTGTTATTGATGTTGTAAGGCATCATTGATAGGCACATTTATGACAAAGATAATGTTGTGGCATATTTTCAATTTCATGGTTTAAATGACTCCACCCTATGATTAGGCACTGGTCTTGTAATGTTGTAGTCTCTCGAGGTTATTTTGTAGCATATACAAATTAAAATCAATTTTACTTATCTATCTCAGTGCAAATGTGTGTTGAATTTAATGTATTACATATCTCATGTTTAAATTAGGCATTACCATGAAGGTCAACCAAACCTTTAGGGTGGTATGTCCATTAAACATTTAAAGGAGAATTATCTATTTATAGTGTTCTAGATGCTTTAGCACACAAGTATCTACAAGCACACTGTTAGGATCACCCTCCCAAGTTTCACAAAGCCTGAAGTGCAGGGGATAAAGGGGTTAAATTCAATCTCTTGTTCGTTGGCCACTGACTTTGAAGATTCTTAAGCATAAGGGTTGACTACCCTTTAGAGGATCTCAAGGTGTTGCTAGAAAAAAACACCAACAGATTGGTGAATTTATTGGGGATAGATCCAGTATTATCCATTTGAAAAGAGTCAATCAGTTTGCTAATCTGTGGTTTTGGGTCAGATGATCTAAGGACTTGCATACTTGAAAGAGATTGTTGCAACGTTTCTGGTGTATTCTTGAAGTCTGGTGCTCTGCTGGTGGAGAGAACTTAGAAATACTTAGATCTTGGAAGAAGCTTTCTGTTGCTTGAAGATCTTTTCCTCTTTCAAAGAGGTGGCGACTCTACATAATTTTCTACATCATCAAAAGAGTTGGTTGCAACAATTCTCAGGTATTTTTCTATTGCAACATTTTTGTATGAAGGTTTTCAACAAAGGTTCTAGTTAATATAGTCCCTTATCCAATACTTTGAGGTATTAGTAGAAAGGGAAATGAGAAAGTAGGATATTTTGAAAAAGATATTGGGAAGAAACTAGTTGTAGAGGGAATAAGTTTTTAATTGCAAAAATGTATGGCTGTCTTAGTTCCCCCCTCTACAAGCTATAATGTCATGCCTAAAACACTATCATGTCTTCAAAGAAAGGTGTTCACCAGTGAAAAATATGATCCTCTGGATTTTAGTCAAATCCAACTTTATCCACATTTTGTCCCAAAAAGAATTAATGAATATTTTCCTAAGTTTAGAGGAGAGCTTGAAAAGTTAGCATCACAACATGTACAAGGTTTCATTGATTTGATTGAAGACTGCCAAATAGAAGAAGATGATGCTATCATGAAGTTTTTTGTAAGAACTTTAGAAAATAATGTTGAGTATTGATTTTCTAGTTTTCCAATGCATTCCATATGTTCATGGCAAGAGCTTGAGATACTGTTCATAGATCAGTTTGGTGAAGTGAATAATGAATGCTCATTTAACAAGAGAAATTTGCATACCCAAATTTTTTTTGAATAGAAATCTAAAAATAAGGTTGAACCCGTGTCATATATTGATGCATTGTGTGATATAGAAAGATTTGAGGGTGAATACTTCTATGACTATCATGATAGATTCATGAAATTTCTACTTGCTATGTTAGAATCAAAAAGACCTGATGAATAATTTTGTATTGATTTGTTCTGTGAGAATTGTGAGCTAGGTTTGAGTACCATGCCAACTCACTTGAAGCCCCCTAGCCTTAAATGCATATATCAATGGATTTAAGTGATTGAAGAAATGATAGAGAAATATGAAAGTAATCTCCTAACTCAATTATGTGATGGTACTTTTTCTAGACTTAATCAAATAGATCTGGATGGTATAGTAGAAGACAATGATAATGCATCATTTAATGGTGAGGATTTTGTTTCTAAACAACCCATGGAGAAGGTGTATGCAAAAGAAGATTGCAGCCATAATGGTGAAGATGTAAGACATGATGAAGCATGCGAAGTCACTCCTATTTTCCTTGAAAATATAGAAGTGGGGAGTCAATTTTTTGTATCAAAAGAAGGCCGCAATGATGCATATGACACTGAAAGCATTTTCTCCTCTATGGACTTTGAATATACCGTTGAAGCTTATGCTAATTCTGAAGTTTCATGTCTTCATGGTGATAGCTGTAGTGTTATGAATGTATATATACAACCAGATGAGAAGCATTCTTATCTTGGTCACCATGATGATTGCAATTCTTCTTCTAGCCTTAGTAACTATGAATCTTTTCAAGAGAAGGAAGCATAATTAATCTCTTTGAGTGGAAGGTGTTTTAACAAAGAAAATTATGATAAATATTTTGAAACCTTACAAGAAAAAGATAGTGGATATGAATTGAATATCTTATTTGAAGAATAAATGCATGATTAGCAATGCTATGGTACACTTGGTCCTACCTCTTCGACAAGTGTTGAGTGTAGCATTGATACAAGATTTCATGATGATGAGACAAAGGAGTTTGCTGATTTAGAGAATACTTTGGAGAATTCCAGTGTATTAGATGCAAATGACAAGGAGTGCAATGAATTTCAATTGGAGAGATCATCCATAAGTACTTGTAATGAAGAAACCGATAATGGTTTTCAGTTTGACAGTGAAGAATATGACCTTGCTGATTATTGCATCAGTATGAACAAGGAAGGAGATATGTATGCAAAAGATTCATTGGATGAATAAGTTAAGATCATTGATTATGAGGAGCATGGATATGTTGGTAATGTAAGTGATGAACAAGAAACTATTTTCTTGTTGGATTTTTCACTTTCTTCTACTCTTTTTGCTAGTTTTGAAGTTATCATTGAATGTTTGCACGAGGATAGCATAGATGTAGTTGTACATGAAAGTGAAAATGTAGAGACAAATATTGGTACAACTAATGAACCTCTTTATGATGAGTTTGCACTTGAAGGATGTGATTGTTTCAATCACATGGATACATATGAGGACCTCTTTTCTGGATCTGCAACTCAGTTTTTCTCACGAGCAATATGCTTCAGATAGTCATGTTGATGCAACAAAAGGTAATATTGAGTATGATACTCCTTGCAATAGTGAATGTGTTTTGAACACTCACTATGAGGGTTTTATTGCAAAAAAAGATTTTGAGTCATATGAACCTGCACTTGAAGCTTTTTTATGTGATAACATGATGAGTGCTGAAAAAATTGATTATGAACCTAAAGTGGAAGACATTGTTTGGGATGTGAATTCCTTTTCTGAATGCTATGATTTGAATGTGGACAATGGACTTGTGGATGTTGATAAGTCTTTTTTTAGAACCTTGAGACATATGATGATGTGATTGGGTTGTGTTGTTGGGATGATGATAAAAACGCTTGTGATGCAATTCAGTTGAAGGAGTTTCAAATGTGTGAGCATTCTTTCCTTAATACACAGGAGGATTGCACACTGTTTCTAAGGCATTATATCTTTTCTGAGCCTAATCATTATGAGGGAGTTATTAAATGTGATAAGACTGTGTCTTCATATAGTCTTGATCATTATCCTCATATTTTGTTACTTACCACAAAATCAAAAAATGAAATGAATGGCAGTGATGTGGCCTATGTTATTTGGTTGCCATGTGATAGTAAAGTTGAACATGGAGCAAGTTCTCACTTGCTCAAAGGTAGCCTGACAATTGTGTTTGCAGGAATGCAGTCACTCATGTTGTTGTGGTGTGATAGAGGAATGTATGGATTGAGGGAGATCATCTCCTTTAATAAATTGGTGTTTGACAAGGGTAAATATTGACTTCCCTTTTTCATTTGGTGGCTTGGGGCCATCAAATGAAGTTTGAAAAAATGGAGCATAAAGAAGCAATTCTAGAGCACCCAATGGATTTGACACTTGGTCTATTCCCCAGAGATCTAGAATCTTGCCATGCTCACAAGGGGCATGCGTCCCCAAACATGAGCCACTGATAACACCTTCAAATTTTGAAGAGCTTATATCCTTTTTGTGTGTTGATAGAGCCTAGGCTTGCAACTTGCCAAATCTACCTTAGAGGCCCTCTTTCCTGATTAATATTTTGCAACTCAGAGGTCATATTGCAAATTCCTTTGGTAGAATGTTTTTTGGTACATATGGTAACATGCCTACTTAGTTTTAGGCCCCCAAGATGAGTTCTAATGAGTTATTTAATTATTTTTTGATCACGACCGAGTTAAAATTGGTGTTCCAAAAAAGTTTCAAATTTCGCAATTCTAAAGACAACCCATTTCTCAATTTTGTCTAAAACATCTGTAGCTCCATTTTCATAAAAAATGAAGGTCATATGATGCATTATTTTAATGCTTTTCGGTTGCGGTGAACATGTCCTATGGGTCAATTTACAAATAAGGTACCAAAAGTCTAATGGATGGGAAAAAATTGATTTAAAACCCATTTATTAAATATTTGATTGTGATCGCATGCAAAAAATACGGCTTCAGGTGTCCTATTTTGCGCGTAGTGAATTTCTTCCAATTGGGTGGCATGCAAAATTAAATTTTGCACAATTTATAATGTTTTAAAAGGCAATATTTAAAATACTTTGAGTATTTTAAATGTTATAAAAATAGAAAAGTTCATGTCAATTGAAAGATATTAGGGCATATTTTATGTTTAATGTTTTATAAAGTTCAAACTTTATAATCCTTTTTATTCATGGCGGCCTTGCCCGCAAGCCACAACAACTCTTGCTATTGTTAAAGGAAGCTCACTGGGAAATTCACAAAATTGACATCATTGCTACTCTCCACGGGAGGTAAATAATTTGAAGACACTTTCTAAAGTTTAAACTTTAAAAAAGTGTTTGCCTGCTAGCCCATTGAAGAAGTGCTCACGACCGACGAAAGTAATGGAGAAGCGGGGAAGGGAAGATTGGAGCTTGTGGGTAGAAATAAATGTTTAAAAGCATTTTATGGAGCATTGTCAATACATTTTTCACTTGAGGTGGAGGTTTTTTATTGTGGAAGGAGCAGATTACAAAGTGCAATCACGTTTTTTGGTTTGGGGCAAATTTTTAATGCTATTTTTGAGTTGCAGATCATGATTTTCGCTTCCAGAAAGGTACCCCAACCATTCCTCTTGCTTGGGCAACAATTTTAATAATGTTTTATGCATTTTCTCGCTGCTTGCAGACTCAAAAACGCCCTACAACTCATTAAAACGCCCTGCATGTTTAAAAAAATGCTCAGTGGTATCTCACTTGCCTTGAGAGTTCAAAAACAGTAGCAGAACGTGAAGATCAGTGAAACAAAAGGTAGAAGCTTGAATCAATGGCCATGATGGAGGCATGGAAAAATTCAAGCCATCCCCCGCTAGCCCGCGCGGGACCCACCCACACAAAGCTTCATCCAATGGGGGTGAGAGGAGGAGTTTATGGAGGGTTTTAAAATTTTGATATCTTATGAAACCTTCATTAGCGATGCTAATGTTTTATTTTAGGCTTTATAATATGTTTGCCCCCGTGTAAGTTGATGCTACAGTCAGAAGAAAATAATGGGGCTTCCACTTGGCCCATGCTAAATAATTAAAGGGCAGTAAAATGTGAAAGGTTTTATATGGCCGACAAAAAAGAATTAAAAGCCTTCACTATTAAAGATAAGAAACTTTGAATGCACGAGACAAATGTAAAATGGTTTGCAAGGGTAAATATTTTATAGCCTGGTAAAACAATTAAAGCCTTTACATGTAAAGGGAAAAAACTTTCTTTGCTAGGAAATGAAGGGTAATTACGTGGGTGAATAAAGTCTTCATAGCCAAGTAAAAAATGAATGAAGGTTTTATTCATTTAAAATAATTTTCAGTTGCAGGTGAGTAAAGAGCTTTCACGAGTAGAACACAATATTTTCATTGCAGGGAAAAATAGGAGAATGAAGGTTTTTCATAGTGAAATAAATCTTTCAGTTGTTGGGTGAAAGTTAAAGAGAAGGGGTGAATGAGTTTTCACAGCCCGATGGAAAAGATTAAAGGGCTTTCATGGTAAAGACAAATTCATTTGCTGAAAGGGCAAGAAAATAAAGAGGTGGGAATTTAAGTGCAGGTTGAGAATTTTTCGAGTGCTGAAAGTAGTTATTGATCAATTGAGTTGAGTGATGCCAGATGTCTGATGGAGATTTCCATTTAGGGTTTTTCATTTTCCTTAAATGTTATTTTCTGTTTCATTTGCAAAGAGTTACTCACATTGTGGTCTCACGGGAATACTTTTGTAACAGGGTCTGAAAATAAATAGGTGTTTTATTTTAGGTTCTAGGGTTTTTTGAATCTTGTAATGGAGAATGTAATTATAGCACTGTTATCTTTGATAAATAAATGACAAGATATTTTGGGCCAGTTTTCTCCATTGTAGACATTGCATAAGTTTTGAATATAAGAATTATGTTATTCATCTTCTTGTCTTTCCCTGAATGTTTGTTAACTATTATTACTCTTATTCAAGGAGTAAGTTAAATTGTATTAATAGGAATAAAGATTTATGCAATTGTATGCAGGGATTACTAAGTATTTCTGGCTAACTCTTTGGTATTGATGATGTAAGACATCATTTATAGGCACAGTTATGACAAAGATAATGCTATGGTGTATTTTTCAATGTCATGGTTTAAATGACTCCACCCTAGGATTAGGCACTGGTCTTGTAATGTTGTAATCTCCTGAGGTTCTTTTGCAGCAACTACAAATTAAAATCAATTTTACTTATCTATCTCAATGCAAATGTGTGTTGAATTTAATGTATTACATATCTCATGTTTAAATTAGGCATTGCCATGAAGGTTAGCCAAACCTTTAGGGTGGTATGTTTATTAAACATTTAAAGGAGAATTATCTATTTATAGTGTTCTAGATGCTTTGGCACACAAGTATCTGCAAGCAGATTGTCGAGATTACCCTCCTGGGTTTCACAAAGCCTAAAGTGCAAGGGAGAAAGGGTTTAAATTCAATCTCCTGTTCGTTGGCCATTGACCTTGAAGATTCGTAAGCATAAGGGTTGGCTACCCTTTAGAGGATCTCAAGGTGCTGTTGGAAAAAACACCAACAAGATGTGTGGATTTATGCTTGGACACATGGGAATGCATTGAAGGGCTTTATGCTTCAGAGGTATTCATTGTAACTCTTGTATTGCTTTATTGCTGAATAATATGATAGAGTATGGATACTTTTGGAGGCTAGGTTTTTCCCTCTTGAAGGTTTTCCTAGGGTATATCTTGTGTTATCTTGTGGCTTGTCTATTTGATCTATGCATTATGGTAACTTGTATGCAGTTTTATCTCTTATGGGTTATGTAGGAAATAGATTAAGATCATTGGCTAAATGCAATATTTCCTAACAAATGGTATCATAGCTTTCATGGTTGAAGAATTTTTGTTATAACCCTAGTTTGAGAGCTTTTGCAAAGTTAAAGCCATGAACATGCATGTAGGTTTTGAGGCATTACTAGATATGGAACACATGTTGTAGGTGTTTGTATGCAGACTTGGACTTTTGGGTTGTCAAGATTTGTTGGGTTTATTGCAGATTTGAAGTTTTCCAATTTTGGGTGAAAGACGGTTTTTTGGTTTGAGTTTGCATATGAGGGTTTTGTAGGGGAAATTTCATAGATGACCCCTTGAGATAAAATGGACCTCATGGTTAGACTTAGGTTGGCCGAGAGACGAATTTTGACATAAAAATTGACCTATTTTTGGAGAAGTTGAAATAAAGTAAAAATATTTTAGTAAAAAGGCCAATTTGCCCAAATTTGGCATGTGCAAAAAATAAAAATTAAAAAATATAAGGCTTGTCTTTGATAAATTTCCGCAGAAATTATTTTTCGTCAGACTTTTGAAAATTAATTATAAAATACCTGCAAGAGGAAATAAAAAACAAAGTTATAAAATCTTTTTGAAAATTTTAAAATAAATTATATATATATATATATATATATATATATATATATATGTGGGGAGGGGGGGGGGTTGGAGCCACCCACCATACCCGCTCCATACTTTTCTGAAGTAGAGTACCGCCTGCTATATGGTTTGACAGGACCATGAGGGGCGTATAGTCCTCGCTGGCATGTTAGCCACTGATCGACAACCCTGCCATTATCACCAATGAAAAATAAATAAAACAATTTTTTATTAAATTTTTTTAATATGTGAAAAATCTGCCATTTAATATGTGACCCCACTGGATTTCAAAGGAGCATAAACCAATTTTAAATGCTAGGTTGGGTCTGCCGTAGGGGGGTGGAGAATACTTTTAGAAGGAAAAATTAAACTATTTTTAATTTTTATTTGGAGTCCGCTATCCTAGCTCCACCTAAGCACCGCCTGGGCGCCACTGTCATTGGTGGAGCCACCAGGCCACCGCCACAGAGCCACCAAGGGGCCTAATAGTGCTTTTTCTAGCAATTTTTTTCAAACACATGTAAATTTCACCCACGATGTCAAATTTTTGACTTCTTGTAATCTTTGGAAAGCTGGTTCTGAGCACTATGTAGTGGTATAGGTTTGGATCCCTTATTTTTCCATTTTGACATATTTTTGGAGCTTGGAAATTAGATGTTCTTGTTTGCACGGTTTTGGTCATATCTTTACATATGGAATCGATTTTTCAATTTCGAAGAGGCGTTGGAGAGAATTTGCAGTGTAATACATAGTGGTTTAGATTGTTTATTAGTTTGAGAAGGATGAGCTTGGTACTTGTTTGATCACTTGTAGGTTCCTGAGATTTGGGGTGTAAATGTGTGAGCATCTGGACGAGTCAAGAGGTGAAACCTTGAGGGAGTACATGTTTTTGAATGTTATTTATGATGCTACAATTGATTATTAGATTGGTACTTCCTGGTATAGGTTTACAAGTATTTTTTAGAGTCTGGACTTTGATAATGATAGGTACACAGGCTGTCTTCAGTTTTGAGGACATGGTTTGAGACTTGGAGTCTTGTATGGGTGATAGTTGAGTGCAAGTACAATGATGGCTATGATTATGGTGTCATGGGTATGTAGGTACATTTAATGCATTGGAACGACATGATCATGTATGTGGTTTTTGGCGGTGATATGGTTTGATGTTAGGAGATTGTTCTTATCTTATTGATGCTTATTTGGTTGACTATAATTACTCATTTGTGGACATGGTTGGAAAATTAAATTTGTGGTTGATTTGGTGTTTGAGTCTTGATGTCTACAGGATTATTTTCTTTGATATCTTAGTTTTTAGGTTACTAATGTGATGACAAGTTTGCATGTTTGAGTGGTTGGATCAATGAGTTATGCAGTTGTATGGATTGATCACCCATTTAGTTGCAGTGAGATGACTCAGATGTGCATTGTATATATCCACCAGATTTGATTAATTGTTGTTGTAGATTTCATTAGTTGGCCTTGTCTATGGTCATTTGTACATTGGTATGTTGCTTTGGGATTGATAAGATGGATGGTTAAAGTATTTGATTAGTTAAGTGATGGGACTTGTAGCATGTGGTTTGATCATGATGTCATGATAGCTTGTTACATTCATTGGTTAAACACTTTTAGTGGGAGCTTTTGATAGTGATGACTTGGCAATGTTGGATTGGTTTGTGATGTTTTGATGGTGGTTGTATGTATCTTCTTGGCTTGAAGATCTTGGTTTCACTTGTATGTTATTGATATTGTAGTTGAGTGTGTGCAGACCTAGATGATATTCATGGAGGAGATGGTTGTCATGATGCCATGTGTAGCTCATATCATAGTTTAGTGGGAGTTGTTGGTAATGACGTGGATGCATCATTGGTGATGATTATCTTCATGTGATCAGAGACATGTTTTCTTGGTTTAGAGTATGTTTGATATTATGTCATGGTTTACTCTTGATACTAGTTTAGAGTTTTGGCATGGTATATGTATTCTCTTGATACTAGGATGTATGAATTGGTGCATGTGATCTCCTAGGAGGAGATGGTTAGATCATGTTTTCATGATAGGTTCTTGATTCTGCGGTTGGAGATTTGACATTGATCATGTGTGATTCTCTTTGTATTGAGTACATTGATCATTGCTTGATTACTTTATGATGGTGCTATGTTGTATTTGGAGTTTGGAATGGATTGATTGGTTACAGGTGCTTGTGGATACTTAGAGATGTAGGTGATGGTTGGAGTTCTCTTGTTCTTAGAGACATTTTCTTGAGATGGTTACTCTTTGGAGATTTTAGTAGGAAGACCGAGGAGCTTTCACCTATATATGGATGTGAGTGCATGATAGATCAATATAGGAGATTATTCTTGGAGTGAGTCATGATAGCTTGATTATCCTAGAGGAGCATTCTCATTCTTTACTCTTAGTCTACTCGACAACTTATTATTTGAGAGGTATTTTCCCATTATATCTTTCAGATGTGTTATGTTTCGTGCTTTGATTTCTCATGGGATTGAGTTGATTCATTGTGATTTATTATGGAGACTCATTTGAGGATTGTTTAACATGAGTTTATATGCCTTATCTTTCATAGATATGGATCTTGAGCTATGGATAGTTAGTTCTAGAGGATTCATTTGAGGGATGTTATGGCGTGGTTATCTCCTTGTGCATTTGAGTTTATGATATCATTCTTTAATAAGGATTGTTAGGAGATGGTTTATGGGCTGATTTCCTATATTGGAGATGGTTACTTTGAGTTTGATCTTCTTGATTAGAGAGGCTTACATCCATGTTGGCATTATTACATTGATTCATATGTTGTACTTGATCTATGAGATTGAGTGTTATGGATGTTGTTGAGGCTTTTCATTTGGGGTTGTTAGGAGATCATACTTGACACAACAGTACACTTTTGAGGTGTTGGTAGGAGGACATTATGGTTTACAGGTTTCTCTATTCATGGTTCCTTCTTGGATGTTCATGTTTTGAGAGGATGGTGGCAAGATGTTGCGAGAGATCATGCAACTATTTGGTTGTATGTGTGGATCATTGTTATTATTCTTGGTACTTCATACTTTGATTTACTTATCACACCTTGATGTATAGTTTTGATTGGTAGACTTGATATGCTTTGAAATTACCTATGCAGTGGGAGTTTTTGGATATGTATGTTCTTTATTGACAGATTTGATATAGGGAGCTTGTTTGCAATTTATAGGCTGCATATGTTCTTGGCATGAGTTTATTGATGTGTTGATACCTTGGAGGTATGGATGGTTGGATGTATTAGCATGTGTTGTGGATTCTATTTTCAATCATGTGGGTTTTTTAGTTGACAATAGCTTGGTTAGAGCCTTTTTTATCACTTGGATTTGATGCTTGTGCTCGTGGATTGGTGCATCTTCACCTTGGCATGTTCCTTTCTTCCATAGGTGGCATGTTGGAGGATGAGAGGAGTTCTTGCTTGAGATGGCGGTCACTTTGGTCTCACTACAGGTATCTTGATGGAGCACAAGAGCATGTTGGAGATTCATGTGGTTACATGTATGGCTATGATGATGTATTTCATGTATTGATCCCTTATGCAATGTATACAACAAATGGGAGAATGTTGGAATATGGTGTTGTACACTATTGCATAAATTAATTTATTATAATGTTGTAATTAAATAATTATTTAGTTATGATGCACCTTGGTGGTGTGGTTAATCACACTAGGTAATTATTTGGGGTCCACTTGATGTTGTATTGTAACATTGTATTATTATTTAATGTGTGAGAGACATGTGATAATAATTTAATATTGGGAAAATATTAAATAATGTGATGTCTTAGTACCCAATATTAAATAAGGGGTTAGTAGTTTTGTATTCACATGGTTTTGTGGTACACAGTTTTACCTTACCACTAGTTGTATTTTGTGTGAGCTTGTGTTTATAAAAGAAAGCACATGTGTAGTGGTTTAGGTTGGCTAAGTGGGTTGGATGCCATTATTGAGTCTTCTTGAGGAGTGCATTTGTGAAGCATGGCATGGGATGTGTGGATTCATGCTTGGAAACATGACAATGCATTGGAGGGCTTGATGCTTCAGAGGTATTCATTGTAACTCTTGTATTGCTTTATTACTGAATAATATGATAGAGTATGGATGCTTTTGGAGGCTAGATTTTTCCTTCTTGAGGGTTTTCCCAGGGTATGTCTTGTGTTATCTTGTGGCTTGTCTATTTGATCTATGCATTATGGTTACTTGTATGCATGTTTATCTCTCATGGGTCATGTAGGAAATGGATTAAGATCATGGGTTAAATGCAATATTTCCTAACAAAAATAAGTAACATTTAAAAAGAAAAAAATTAAAAATCATTCTTTAAAAAAATATTTATCTTGATTTCCCTACAAATCGTCAATAACACAACTTTTTAACCAATCATATGGAAAAAAAAATATTTTTTTATAATTTGTGAAGTTAAATATTTTACAAATTGACTTTTACAAATTGACTTTTACAAAATTGAATTTTATTTTAATTTTTTTAAATATTATTTTTGATTGGTTAACTAAAAAAACCCCAACTCATTACAATAGTACTATGCCTAATGGGAAAGTACTAATAATAAAATTAGGTTCAAGATTAAGTTTATTATTATAATTACCATTATATAGATTAAATTACAATTATAATTATATAGATTTTTTAATTAAATTAATATTAGGGTTATAATTAATTATAATAGTAGATAATTTTTTTGTAAGAATATTAAAATTAAGGTTATGATTAAAATTAATTCTAATTTATTTATAATTTTTAAAAGTAATTATAAATAAAAATAAGGTTTACATTTATTATTACAATTACAATTATATAGATTAAGTTAAGATTAAAATTGTAATTACATAATTTTATAATTAATTAGAATAAATAAAATAAAATTAAATAAATTTATTATAATTAGAGTTATAGTTTTTGATTAAGGAACAAATAGGTTTTGAAGGGAACCTGAAACCCTAAACAGTTATAATTAGAGTTATAGTTACATTTAGAGTTGCAATTACAATTAATTACAAAACTAGAAAGACAAGTACTTTCCATTAGTGACACTTGTTTCATTTAGTTTTATGTTTATTTTGTGAGAATGTTATGATACATTTATATATTGATAGATGTTATAATTTTTTATGAAATTGGATTCTTTTTCTCATGATATTGCTTTTTAATTTACATACATTCTTACATATCTTATCCACACCTTATCCATGTTTGTCCATATTTTAATATATTCTTGATTTATATGCCTATCTATGCACTTTATTTATACTTTTCATTCCCATCTTGATTTTTCCACATTTGTCCATATTTCAATATATTCTTGATTTATATTCCTATCTACACACTTTCTTTATACATTTCATTCCCATATTATTTTGCCATGTTTTTACATTTTGATGGTTGAAAGATAGTTTGATATTTTGATCACAACTTTTGAGTTGTAACTTCTTATACAAGCTTGAAGTGGAACATAGAAACTTGAATTGGTTTGCTCTTAGAATTTGAATTGTCAAATTTACATGTGGAATTGACTTTGGAATTGTAGATTTGATTTTTGATATTTTAAAATTTGATTCAATTTTGGTCTACAATTGCCTATTCCTTTCCCACCAAGAGTGAATTAAACACATGCTTACATTATTTAATGCTATGTAATTGTATTTAAATGTATTTGATTATATTCATTTGATCATCCAATCACTAGTAGAATTTGGCAAATAAATGACTACGCGACTAAAATTTTTAGTCATGTGACTAAAAAATGACTAAATTCTACTAATTTTTTGCAATTCACACGTATAAATGATTAATTTGGTCATCGGGTAAAATCATAACTAAATAATTGGTTAGACAAATAAAAATGTCTATGTGACTAAATTTTTTAGTCACAACAACTAAAGATGACTAAATTCTACTAATTTTTTGTAACACAACTATAAATAACTAAATAAATGACTAATTTGACCATCATAAGTGACTAATTTGATCATCGGATAAAAAAAAAAACTAAATAATTAATCACACAAATAAAAATTAGACAATATGATATTAAAGTGGATAATTAAAAAAATATTTCCAATTGAGGGAGTGGGTGGTATTATAATATAATATAATATATTATAATATAATATGATAATATATATAATATATATGATATTAAAGTGGATAATTAAAAAATATATTTCCAATTGAAAGAGTGGGTGTATTATAATATAATATAATAATAATATATCATATTACAATACAATACAATACAATATAATATGATATAATATAATATAATATAATATATATAATATAATATATATTATTTATATATATATTATATAATAATATGATATAATTTTATATTATTATATAATATAACTAATATATATTATATTATATATTATATAATATTATATTATAATATAGTATTATATTATATAATATAAATATAATATAATATATTATAGTATAATTTATTATATTATAATATTATATAATATTTTACTTTCAATTCCATCTTGGTGGGCAAATTTTCATCGTAATTTTCATTTTAATAAACTGCTAATATACTATGATTGAGTTATTGTTGGGTATGAAAACAATATATATATATATATATATATATATATATATATATTTCCTTTATGCATTCTAGCTTAATAAATTTGGAATCCATTTTGAAATAAGTTTAGGTGCTCAAAATTCATGGGTGAAGAAAGACAAAAGAAAACCTAATAGTCCCAACTGTAATCGCTATGTTTCAATTCTTTATATTGTAGATTGAATCAGGAGATGATTACTGGCGACAAGACCAATAATGGTCAGGGTATGGAGATGGATGATTTCTAGTCTCTACATCAAAGAGTCACCCTCCTTATAGAGCTTTGCATCTATTGTTTCCATCTAGTTTGGGTGTTCATCAACAGTGGTAAAGAAGCAGGACAAGGCACCTAAGAGGTGACTGCATAGGAGGGAAAAGCATGTTTTACTATTTATTTCATTTTATTTTCAAACCCTACTATATTTATCAGTTTGTTGTGGGTGTTGCAGGTGGAAATGAGGATGGAGGTTCACCTTCTTTTGTTTCACCTTCCATCATTTTCCCTTTGCTATTTTTCTTATCTTATAAATTTCTTCTTGGTATGGCCTCCAACCCTATTATATATGTAGGGTAAAGGTAGCCGTAATATTAAAGCCTAAATGTGCTCATTTAAGGATCTTGGCCGTGTTTTTCATTTTAATAAATATAATCTAAAACCATCGTTGAAACCTTATTTTCATGTTGCAGCTCCCCAAATTGGAGAAGTGAAAGGTCAATACCAGGGAAGAAGAGTTTGGGAGAGCAGAACTACCAGCATCCCATCTGCTTGTGCCAAGAAAATGTGATCTCATGAAATTGCAATTGACTGCAGAAACTACATAAAATTGATTTTTTTTAAAGGCTTTAGTAACACTCAAGAAAATGTAATTGTTGGTGTAATCTGGATTCCACAAAATTATCTAGCGCCTTCCCAGGGAATTTTAGAATAGCATATGTACCTCCATCAAAGAATAACAAAAAATGTATGCAAGATTGTGGAAGCTCGGTAAGGCATAGGAACTGTTCACTTGTTCAAAGTATCATATTCTAATGCATTAACTTTAAAGTATTTTTGAAGGTATCATATGATGTATTATTAGTGCTGCTATACTCTAGAAATTTTGTTTTCTAGCCTCATATTGTATTGCATGATCACTGATATGGCATAAATAAGAGGCGTTCAGAAAGGTAGCATGTAATTATTTGTAGCACAATTAGTGTATGAATTTCAAATTCATAAGTTCAAAATTTACAAAGTCTTATTATATGATTAGTCATTGAATATTAATTTTGCTGATATACACTTAACTATGTAGGGTAAAGGATGTCGTAATGATAAAACCTAAATGTGCGCATTATTAGGACTTTGGTTGTAATTTCATTTTAATAAACATACTCTAAAACCTTCCTAGGAACCTTATTTTCAAGCTGAAACTCACCAAATTAGAGAAGTGAAAGGTCAATACCAGCGAGGAAGGCAGCGTGTCGCATGAACTGCTTGACATAATACCTCAAAGAAATGTGGTCTCATGGAATGCATTAATTGCAGGATATGCACAAAATGGTTTTATAGGAAAGGGCTTTCGAAAATGCCTCCATTAATTATTATTTTTTAATATTCTCTTAATAGTAAATGTTCAGGGATATTATATAAGTTTTTATTTTATAGTCTTTTTTATATTAATAGTAAATGTTCGTGTATATATAAAAGTGTATAGCCAACCCAAAATTTACTGATATACCGATAGAGAATTGGGGATACCACAATGTTGATTTCCTTGACAAAATTGTTATTTTATAGTTTTCATGAGTTTGTATTATAATATTATTGTTTATAAATTTATTATCAAACTATTCTTTATGATTATTTTTCTTAACTGTAATGTTATTCATATAACTGTTGTGAAATTCCTTATCATCCCATTTTGTTTTTCTTGTGAACATGTATAGAGCAAGGATAAAATACAAAGCTAGTGCCTTCTAGATGCATTTACAACCAACCCCATGTGCAACAATGACATCACTGAAGACATGCATTCACACCAATGACATTTTAGCTTTTTTTTTTCAGTTTTAAAAGCATAATAAATTAGCAGTTTGCATACTGCAAAGATTGTGTTTTCAAAGCTCTCTATATAAAGTTCTTTGTAACATATTTTATATACAGTTTGAATATACAATGAATTATTTTTCAACAATGTTTTAATCCCTTGATTAAATTTGTTGAAGTTTTATAATTGTTTCAAACACAACATGATTTTATCTTGGTTTGTAATTTCATAGACTAGTTATTGTAACAACATTCTCCAAACATAGGAATTTACATACACATCTAAAGTATTAGTTCATAAATGACTAAATAAATGACTACCATGACTAAATAAATGATTAAACCATGACTAAATAAATGACTACTATGACTAAATAAAATGACTACCATGACTAAATAAATGACTACCATGAATAAATAAACAACTACCATGACTAAACAAATGACTACCATGACTAAATAAATGACCAGTTAACAACAATCAATGACTAAATTAATGATTAAATAAATGACTAAATTAGTGACTAAATAAATCACTACTATGACTAAATAAATGACCAATTAACAACAATCAATGAATAAATTAACAACTAAATCAATGACTAAATCAATGACCAAATCAATGATTAAATCAATGACTAGATAAATGACTAAAATAGTTTAGTCATAAATTTGGTCACGTTATAAATGACTGGAAATAAACTACTAATGGTCACGTAACGAAAATTAGTCATTTATATATAATTTTTAGTAGTTTATTTAGTCATATATTACTATTTTTGTACTAGTGAATGGCCATTTGCATTCAAGGATGAAAGTATATTAGGAACACTTTTATTTATGCACTAAAACAAACCTAGATCTACACATTCATCAACAAATCATTTGTATTATTTAAGCTTACTGTTTTCAATCTTTTACAAAAGTATTTTAGGGGTTGACCTAAGAGAACATGTTCCCTAGTTTCATAAACACAAATCCTCTAAAATTATTTCTAAATGCCTCTAGCCTAGATAAAAAATAAATGAAGTGAAACCAATAAATTTAAAGTGCATAACCAAAAAAATCAAATCCATGTGATAAGATGATCTGGATTTCTAGATATAAAATTGAGCTAAAGGTGAAAAGTTAATCTGGACCATAGTGTAGAAAGTGTTTGAATCCCAAGGCGAGGTACAAATAGAAATCACATTTTTCAAGGTTAGAGACATCTAGAGTTTAGAGTGATATTAGGGTTACTTCTTCATTAATCCTATATCTATGTACCTTTATTTATAGCATTTACTTGTCATAATTTAGCATATAATTATGTATTTCTAATGCCCTTAGCTCTTCATTAATTAATGTAGGTAAATTAAATCTTATACGTATGTAATTTGTTATATTAGTTTAGACTAAGCATTGGAGGAGATTTAAAAAAAAAAATTGGTCAACCCATCTAATTCTACATGACCTAGTTTTATTCTTAAGGTTTTTTATAATTATTAGGGTTTCTAGATATACCATTTTTAATTTTATATTTCATTTTTATATTTTATCTTCTTTTTTCAATACACTTCATTAACACATATTCACTTGGGTTTGGCACTTATTTATCTATCTTATTATTTACCCACATTACCCATCCTTGTGTGAGGTTTAGGGTTACATTCATTTCCATATTATTTATTTTCTCTTATTAGGGTTTTGTGATTTTGTAAGATACACTAGAGTGAATCCCACACTTATCATTCAATATTTAACCATATCTTTGTATCCTGGATTCACACAATCCTCTATCCTTGGAATCTACTCATGCTTCACTACTTAATTGATATGTTTACACATTTTATGACATGTGATCCATTTGTTTTAGGATAATGTGACATTTAATTGAAATCCTGACATTAAATATTATGCATCTCCAACAATCTTGGAATAGGGGTAAGTGCATAGAAATGAGGGACAATTAGGGGGTCAAAAGTAACCACTCTTTTCTTCTTGAAATAAGAAAAAAATGAATTTGAATGAATTATAATACTCTAAATCTAGTTTCTAAATGACTATTTTTTTTTTTTAAATGGTTGATATTAAGAGGGTCAAATGTTGTGCACACACAAAATTGTTCCTATTTTTATTGACAAAATATAACATAGTCTTTGATGTGCAACCCCCTATTTTTTTGTTGCATTTAGAATTTTTAAAACCAATTGGTAAAAATATAATTAAGAGTAAGTAATAGAACTTGTGTATTTGTGATTGTAATCATAGTAATAGCTAAATACATCAGATCCATACAAATTTAAGCAATATTTAACTACCTAAGCTACAATCCTAATGAAATGTTCAAAAACCATTAACAAAGAAGCTATTTAAACAAAATGATAAAGAAATGCATAAATGAAACCTAGCTAAATGCTTTAAACTCTATCCCATTAGGGGATTGGTGTTGCATTCATGTGGAATGGTAGGCCTTTCCCAATCCCTTTGATAAAACGAGCATCTAATCAATTCCCATTGATGAAAACCAAGCTAAAATTGATGAAACTATGTTAAGGATGGATGAAAAAGCTAATAATGGATGCATGGATGAACAAAGATAGTATTCAAATGTGCAACATATTTTATTTGATGGAAGTGGATCCACTTCTCTCCAAATGTGAGGTATTTATAGGAGAAAATGGTGAATTAATGGCCAAGATTGATTTGATCAATCAAGGGTTGAAATGCAATCAAAGGTGAAGACATGGATCAAGGATTCTCATCAATGGATGAGAATGTAAGATCACATGGATCAAAGAGTCAATCAATGGCTCACAATGATACAAATAAATATGCTTTGAAATTTGTTAGAAAGTTTGTTAGAAAAGAATATTCCCTTTTTGGAGCTCAAATGGGAGAATATTTCAAGGGAATATTGGACCATGCAAGTGGATGGATGAGGGAAAATTAGAAATTAGTTAATTAAAACAAAATTTTAATTGTACAAGTTGAGTGAATTTAGGATTATCATTAAATAATTAATTTATTTAATGAAAAAGGGGTCCAAATGACACTTAATTAAATAACTAAGATTATTTAATGAAATGAGATGACACAAGGGGATTTAATTTAAATAATTTATAGTATCCAATTAAACAAGATGAAATGTTAATGCGAAAGGGTGTGAATTAACCTAATAAAGTTAATTAGATTAATAGATGAGAATGATGTATTTAATTAAATAACTAGGCTTATTTAATTAAATAGTCAAAAAGAAGACATATTTAGGATGAAATAGTGTTAGTAATCATATTCAAGTGTGTAATAACATTCAAGACAATTTTAAGTGTCTACATTTTCCCCCTCTTTGAAGCAAGGAACCTGTTACATTGGTTCAAAGATTGATGATTTTCGGATTAATACTACTGCTCAGATCATTTTTTTTTAAATTTCTAATTTTTTGGATGCCCCATTGTTGCCCCAGTAGAAGGAATTAAGATGGTACCCTACCCCCTTAAGAGATCGAGTGAAAATTTTAATTTTCAGGTCAAGATCATGGCAAAGGTTGAACATTGATTCAGGTGCCAAAAGACATTCTGGGATGCAAAAATAAGCTCAAAAATAAAAAAAATGTCTCAAAATATGCCCCATAGCTCAGAAATAGATAAAACAGGATCAAAACTCTAGTTTCCCCCTTAAATTAGGGAAAAAAAACCTAATTTTTAAGCTTGAATAGGGGTTAAAGGGGCATTTCCAATTCATTTGCACACTTGTCTTCTAGCGAATTGCTGCATTTTTCTTCTAACCCACAGACACAATGGCTTGCCGCATGCTTCCTACACACCTCGTAGATAGAGTTCAAGAGTACCAATGACCTCTAGATGTAGTACCTTGGGTATGTGCTTCAAAACTTTCCTCGCTTTTTGTACTTTTACTATATTTACTAGGGGTTTAATTAGGTCCTTGAATAATGTCACTATATCATGATGCTTTTGAAGTGGTCAATGATGTGTTTGATTTTACAGCGATGCATTTACCAAAATGTGATGCATTATGGGATTTGGGTTTAGGGTTTAGAGTCTAGTGATGCTATTTAAAATAGTGATGCACTTGTTGTAGACTGACGCACTATGGATTTTGGTTAAAGCAACACGTGAAAATACTAACTTGCTATTGAAATATAGTGATGCAATTATAAAATGGTGGTGCTATTGCAAAAGGATAAAGAGACGCTATTGAAAATAGCAGCACTTTGCAGATTTAGGACTTGGAAACTTAGATTTTAATCAGTTTTAGCCAAATTGACACTGTTTGCTTCATGCATGCAAGAGGAAATTCAACCTCTCATGTCTCAAGAGCATCGGCTTGGCATTCTTGTGGAGGCACAACATTTTATAGTGGAGCAGTAGGAGCTCTTAGGAGTCATCAGATTTGGATTCATTGAGAACATGCCTAAGGTTCAAACTCACTTAGCTATGATGACTATGTTGGTGGAGCATTGGCATAGTGAGACATCTTCATTCTACCTCCCCACCGGTGAGGCTACCATCACATTGGAAGACATATGGCAGATTTTGTAGCTTCCAATCAACGAGGAGCAAGTAATCTGTGACACAATTTCCAGGATGGATGCATGCTTTGAGATCGTTCAGATGAATTATATCCTCCTAGTGAGCTCTCAGATTGACTTGGAGGAGTTTCGAGGATGGGTTTCAAACTTCAAATTAGTTGTAGGTTCCTTGATCTTTGGTTTGATTTCCCCATACCGATGTGGTAGAGGTTTCAGTCTAGGTTGAGGACTAGCGTGGCACTGTATGTTATTCAAGATGACTCAATATGCATGGGGTCCTGTCATGCTTGCATCATTATACCATGATATGCATCAAGTTGTGTACTGTTAGGGAGGAGTTTATTAGCAGGGGTCACATTATGAAATATATGGGCTTGGGAGCACATTTATGTGCTGAGACCCATTGTTTCTTTAGTAGACATTGATCTGAATGAGCCTGTTGTATACAAATACCAACCAATTACAACTTTGCAACACACGGGGTTGACAGGGATTCCCTACTAGAGGAGAGTGATAGATGACATGACCATGTTCATGTGGATGCCATGGATTTAGGGACCACCATGGTATGATGATCACTAGTATTGTTCTATGCTAGACATACCTGATTCATCTAGGGTCGAAAGCATACTATGATAGAGCGGTATCTTCCAAACTGCATAGCTTGCCAGTTTAGGGAGACATAGGATGTACCTCTAAATCACTACACAACCATTTTTTCTTGGGAAAAAAGAGAGATAACCTGGGGCCTGCATATTCAGCCATAGGTAGCTATAGATGAATTTAGATATATTGTGGCTCAGCCTTGGGTGTATGACATAGGACATCTTAATGTGGGTACTAGCCCAGGTTATGATACATGGTGGGTGGCCCTCACATGATTGATAGATCCAATTGGAGGATATCCATGGGGTAGAACCAGAGGTTGGAGTGCAGGTAGAGGATGAAAATAGGATGATCATCAGCCCCCCATGATTAGGGTCATCAGGACTAGGGTTGTCAGGATTATGGTCATCAGGACTAGGTAGTTGGACAGGTATTAGGGCCATCCCCACCACCACCACCACCACTACATCAACATCAACAATCTCCACTACAATAGCAATAGGGTCAAGATCCTTGTGACATATAAATTCAAGCCCTTACTATTGCGAGAGATTAGTTGTGATTGTAGTTAGAAACTATGACAACTAATAGGGACAATGAGTGACAGTTACAATAGTAGTTGGTTCTCCAGTTGGCCCAGGAAACTAGATGGAAACAACTATTAGAGGCCATTGCAGTAGCGACACAGGGTTAGGTGGTGTCGACACACATGTACATAGATGCTGTATTAGAGGCATCATACTACAAGACACTTTACCACAGGGATGTCCCTTGAGAGTAGTGGAAGTTAGACTATTCTCATAGGAGCGAGGATGCTCCTAGCAGTTCAAGTGGTGCATCATCAGTTAGACAACTTGGAGAGGGTAGTTAGAGAAAACCATCTGTTGGTCATGAGGACTAGTCTTGACATGATGATCGACAAAGCAGGGGATAGCCCATGCCAATTTTGTAGACACATTTTTGATATACAACTTAATTTTTATATGTATACATATTCATTGGCTCATTTTTGATAGCCTCTTGTATATCTACTTTTGATGATATTTACACATTGACTTTGACATTTGTACCGTGACATTCAAATTTTGATGATATATATGAGATGGCCCAATTTTGCTATGATGCGATGTTCCATAATTTTGATGTGATTTTTCATTTATTTCATGCTTTATGATCATGTATGGATGTAAATGTTATGGATGAATGTAGATGTTGATGTTATGGATGTATTTCTTTATTTATGCCTTATGATATAATGTGATATATTATGCGATGTATGATATATGTTATGGATGCAATGTAATGGATGTTTTATTTTCTTTTTCAATATATTTCTATGACATGCTATGAGATGGATGTATTTCCCTTTTATATATTTTCCATATGATGATGCCATACTTATGATATGCAGGATGCATGTAATCTAATGGTTTGTGGATGTAGGACAAATGCATTATGATTTTTGTTGATTATCATGATACCATTTAGCATAGAAAGAAGATAGATGAATAAGACAAAATGGATTGACCATTGATTTTACGATTGATCCAAAAGTCCAACAAGTCTATGAGTCGTCAATAGTTTATTAGATATGGTGATGAGAAACATGATATGCTCATTTCAGGGATTGGGATACTTCATCATTCCTTACTTTTGATATACCACGTAGACATGATGCATTAAGGTATTAATAACCAGGATGGCGTTGTATCTAGTGCGATGGACTTTGACTCTGCAAATAGATAGGATAGTCCTTGTTCATACATTGACATACAAAAACCTTGTTGGAATGTATTTTAGAAGTATATAATATTTCAGACCAAAGCATACACAATAGTTAGCAATCTATTCAAAACATCTTCCCTATGCAAGACAAAGCAAGTATTCACCAAAGTTCTATTCAAAACATCTTCCCTATGCAAGACAAAGCAAGTATTCACCAAAGTTATATTACAAGAAGATCCCACAAGCACAAAAAATGAAAAATAATGATTGATTCCCCATTCCTTTCTCTCTAAATCATTTATACACCATCGAGAGGTCCTTAGAATGGGTTAACAAGATAAACCATAAGAAAAGATAAAGAAGCAAACAACCAATGTTATCTATATCTCTTGCCAAAGTAACATAGCTAAGGTGATTTCTAATGCCGATGTCCATTATAGGAAGGATGCATCCTAGGACATGTTTATCAATTTTTTTGAATAAGACTAAGTGTTTGATAGGCTGATGATACAAACAAACATTATTGACTTGTTTACCTATGATATAGACTTTAGATTTTGACATTTAGGTTCACACTTTATGACTTTTCATACTTGTTTCCTACTTGTTTTACCAAAGGTTGATGACAACAATTGATTTATTATGAATGGAGGTTTATTGTGGGTGAAGCGAAATGGGATGGGTGGTTTTGGATTTTTTTTAGAATATTTTAATGTTTTGAGGTTGTTTTTGATCTTTTTGAATGTTTAGGTTTTCAGGTTATGTGAGGCTATTTAGGGTTTTCCAATGTTTTCCAATGTTTTGGGTTTTCTAAGTTTTCAAATGTTTGTGTTTTTTGAATTTTGACCAAGACCTAAAAGGGACTGACCTATGACCTCAAGGGCTTATCAAATATTAAAACCTTGCCTACGTTATACACGTAGAGACAATGTAGTTCAACTGACTTTGACCCATAATCGTTTATTGATGAAATATGAACACTTAATGGATTGTTAGTTTATTATGACAGACTCTTAAAGGATTGACCTAGGGTGTCTCGAGGGCACATCAGTGATGGCCTTTCCTTTTTTGAAGTTTAGAGACAACATAGTTCGACATGGTAATGTTTTTGATTTTATGATGTTTTGACCTGTTTAGGGATTTTGATGTGTTTTTCGATGTGTTGGATTTTGACTTTACAATTCTTTGAATGTTTTTAGATTTTGGCTATACAAGATTTTGATATTTTTGGATTTTCTAGATTTTGCAAGTGTTTAGGGATTTTCTTAGAGATTTCAAATAACCTTAAGATATACAAGAACCCAATCTGATGCAAGCATAAAAAATTTCCCCCAGTGTGATGTGATAGACTAACTCAATATAGGCAAGAAAAATTGACCTTAGGACTATGCTAGGTAGTACTAAAGGGGAATATGATACTTACATAATATCCAACTATGATATGAATGTGGATAGGTGATGGAATAAATAGGATTAGTGACGTGATGGATGGATGCGATGTGAAGCAGGATAATCTAAAGAGCCAATGATAGATGGAGGTGCTTATTTATGTAAGGCTCCTGTTTGCCAAGTTTTCACCAAGGTACTTGCCCAAAGCGCCATCAAAGTGATTTTCACTAGAGGATGGTTTTATTGTTTTGATCCTTTTTCTTAATTTTTTTTTGGATTTTTGTTATTTTTGGATTTTTTTTATATTTTTGGATTTATACCCTTCAAGCCTAGGCATAATTTTTTTTGAAATGTAGACTGTTGATTGAATCCTGCAAGGGTTCTCCTTCAGGTGTTGATAAATGATAAGCTCCTAATCCATAGCTTGTTGTGACAACAAATGGTCCTAACCAATTAGGCTGGAACTTCCCTTTGCTATCCTGATTGGGCATATTCTTTTGATTCTGCTTGTAGACTAGATCTACCACTTGGATGGACCAACTCTTGATCTTCTTGTTGTAGCTTCTTTTCAATAGGTTTTGGTATGCCTAAAAATGATTTAAGGCATCAATATGACACCCATCCAAAAATTCTAACTCGTTCAGATGAGACACCCTATATTCTTCATCAATGATTAGATTCTATAGTGACACTTGCAGTGAGGGGAGGTCGACCTCTATGGATAGGATGGCTTCAGATCAATAGACTAGATAAAAGGGGATTTCACCTGTAGGAATGAAAATACTAGTTATATAAGCCCATAAGGAAATATTTAGTTGTAGATGCTAGTCATGACCAACTTCATTGATTATATTCTTAAGGATTTTCATAATGGTTTTATTTTATGCCTTAGCTTAACCATTTCAGTGGGGGTAATAGTGGGTAGAGAACCAATGTTGGATATTGAATCATTGGCATAGCTCCCTTACATCCTAATTTTTGAAGGGTATTATATTATCTGAGATAAGGGCTTGCAGAACACCATAGTGGAAGATAAGGTAGTTCAAAATGAACTTGGAGATTTGTTTCCCCATTATATAAGTCATGGGGATACCTTCCACCCACTTTATAAATTACTTAGTGGTTGTGATGATGAATTTGTGGCCATTAGATGAGGTGGGGGTAATCTTTCCTATGAGGTCAAATCCCCATTGAGAGAAAGGCCAAGGTGTAAAAATTTGCTGGAACTCCTAAGCTGGAGCATGGATCAGGTCCCCATGTTTTGGCACTACATGCATTTCTTTACGAACTGATGAGCCTCCCATTCCATGGTTGGCTAGTAATACCCCATCCTCAACAGTTTCTTGGATAAGGTCATACCACTAGAATGGGAACCGAAAATTCCTTCATGTACTTTTGTTAATGCGATCAAGGCTTCCTCTTGGTTGAGACATCATAATAATGCCCCCTCAATGCTTCTATGGTACAAGGTATCACCTAAGATGATGAATTAGGTTTCCTTTTTAATGAATGTTTTCTTAAGGTTGGAAGTGATATCAGATGGGAGGGTACCTTTGCTAAGATAGGTGAATATATCATGATACCATGGAAACTAGGACCAACAATTTCACACAATTCAGATTCAATTATTTCAAAAGATAGTACGAGAAGTTGTTCTACCAGAAACTCACATTTGAAGGATGTTGTGTGGCATGTCTAACAAAGACCCAATTATTGTCATGGCATCTTCTACCCAATTGTTAACATAGGGTATTTTCTCAAAGGTTATATCAATGAAGAAGTCCTTAAGAATTTATACCATCTTGTTGTAAGTAGTGAGTCTATCATCCTTGGTTTGGTAGTTGTTGTTGACTTGGTTAACAATCAACTATGAATCCTCGTAGACTTTTAACTCCTATATCTACCATTGGACTACTATTCTTAACCTTGCTATGAGAGCTTCATACTAAAAAATGTTATTTGTACATGGAAAAGATAGCCAATATGATTTTGGAATATAATCACCTTGAGGGGTGATAAAGAGAATTCCTTCCCTTGATCCATGTTGGGTATATGATCAATCGAAGTAAATTTTCCATTGATCCATTGCATTGAGGAGAAAGATCAACTCATCAAGAAACTCATATATCAAAAGATTCTCTGCATAAATGGGTGCCTCTGCTAGTTGGTTTGTAATGACCTATCCCTTTATAGCCTTTTTCTCCAAATATTCTATGTCATACTCTATTAAGATCATTACCCACTTGGCCATTCACCCAGTGAGAGTTGCTTTAGACAACATATATTTTAATGGTTCAATCTTAGCAATAAGCTTAATTTTATGTGAAATAATGTAATGTCTAAATTTTTGTGAAGAAAAGACCACTGCTAGGCATGCCTTCTTGATGGATGAGTAATTCATTTCATATCCTACTAAGGTCTTGATGATATAATAGATGACTCTTTCTTTTCCCATTTCATCGTGTTGGGCTAGAAGAGCACCTAATGTTGCTAAGGTGGCTGAGATGTACAAGATCAAAGGTTATTTTGGTATCAATGATATGAGAATAGGAGGTGATAATAGGTATTCCTTGATTTTCTAAAAGGATACATCACATTTATCATCCCACTTATATGTTATTCCTTTATGAAGAAGGTGAGGGAAGGGGTGGATCTTGTCTAACAACTGCGTGATGAATCTCCTAATGGATTGTAATCTTCCTTCTAAACCTCACATCTATTTCAATGTTTGTGGTGGCTCCATACCTAGAATTTCTTTAACATTTTCTAGATCTATCTCGATCCCTCTTTGTGAGATATGTATCCGATGAGCTTGCCTGATGTTACCCCAAAGACACTTTTTTGGGTTTAGTCATACCTTATATTCTTCAAGTTTTTCAAATATTGGTTCCAATACCTCTATGTGCTCTTTCCTTGTCTTTTATTTGGCTAAAATATCATCCTCATAGTCTTCGATTATTTTATGGATCATATATTGAAAGATTAGGGTCATCGCCCTCTGATAGGCTGCTCCAACATTCTTTAGCCCAAACGACATCATATTCCAGCAGTATGTTCCCCATGGACATGTTAATGCCGTTTTATGTTAGTCCTCCTTAGCGATCATGATATGGTTATAGCCTAAAAATCCATCCATGAGTGATAACATTTCATGTCCTATGGTTAGATCGATAATGATGTCGATGTTGGGAAGAGGGAAGTCATCCTTCGAGCATGCTTTTTTCAAGTCCCTGAATTTTGTGCATATTATGATTCCCCTAGTGGGTTTGGAGATTGGCACTAGGTTGGAAACCCACTTAGGATAGTTGATTGGTTGGATAAATCCAACGTCAAGGAGCTTCTGCAATTCTAGTTTAACTAGTAATGCCATTTGAGGGTGCATATTTCTCAATTTATTTTTCATTGGTTTTGCTTTAGGATAAAGTGCTAAGTGGTGTACACCACTTCAGGCTTGATTCCAGGCATATGTGTGTAGGACCATGCAAAGTTTTCTCTTCACTCTTTGAGGAATGCTGCCAAGTTTTTCTATTCTTCATCTAATAGTGATTCAACATAAAAGGTTATCTTAGGTGCCTCCTTCATCCCTACATTCACATGAGTAGCTTTCTCTACTAGTACTGTTGATTTATTTGGATGCATTGCACTAAGGGGGAGATTTAATCCCTCATCCTTTGGAACCTTAGAGAGGTTTCACCTTCGTATGCATCCTTTCTTGTTACTATTTTGTGATAAAATAGTGTCATAGTGTGGTTTTCACTTAAAGATCTACATGTTATTCTCATGTCATTTATTTTGTGACTGAGGGATTCAATTGTCTCCCCATAGTACACCTGTGTATTTAGCTCTATGTCAAATCCTGCTTTATGATCCTCAAATGGAAAGTTGTTGCAGAGTCCCATAAATTTTGATATCACTTCAGCATTTTTTAACATATCCAAAATTAGTGGTCCTCATTGGTTCCAATTGATCAGTTGGGGGTATACTAGGTTTAGTTAAGAAGTTTGGCCATTTGGGGTAAAGGATTGTTGGGAAAATGTGTCTCAACCTTGCAATTATATAAAGGTTATTGTTGATAGGATATATATATATATATATTTCCTAGTTACACCGATAGGTGTAATATACATTGGGAGCATGAGGTGGCATTGAGGAGCGAAATGTGAGCATGTTAACTTTTTCAAGAAACTCCTAAAAATGACTAACATACATTAAGTAAATGATATATTTAAATCTAGACCATTAATTATAAGGTTTTAGATCTAATGGTGGATATTTTTTTGGCTTGTCTTTCCCTAGATTGTAACCCTATTTTATGAGCGTATTGTACTATGATTGTAGAGTGTGATGTTTTCAGAGAGTCTAATAACAGTCATGTTGCCTCTTGATCTATGGTGGTGATACTCCTATGAGAAGCTTGCTCTACAAGTATATTATAATCTTTGTGATTTTTGAATAATATATTGGGCGAATTTTGGAGTGTGGGGTTTTTCTCCTGAAAGGGATTTTCCCACGTAAATCATTGTGTTGTGGTATGCATGATATTTGTGTTGATTTTTGTTTAAGTTTATGTAACTGTTAAAGATCTATAAATTTTTTCATTATTCTCCTCTCAAGATTAGTGTAGAAAGTTGTTTCACTACCTTAGCTTCCATACAAGTGGTATCAAAGCCTAATCACCTTTGGTTTTAGTTGTGGGTTATTGGGATTTTTGAACTAATACAAATTTGAGTGAGAGCTTATGTAGAAGATACTTTGTGATCTTGTTGCAATAATTTTCAAATGGAAAGTTCATCAGGGAGAATAGAGGTGGAGAAATTTTTTGGAAATAATTTTGAGATGTAGAAGCTAAAGATGGAGGATTTGTTGATAGATCAAGAATTGTGGGATGTTGTTGATGAGAATTTTTCAAGGCCTGCAAATCCTATTCAAGCTGCTCAATATGATGTTATGGATTGTAAATCCAAGGGTCTAATCATATTGTGCTTGGTAGATTCTATTTTAATCAATGTCCATGAAGAGACCTCAGAACATAAACTATGGAAAAAGCTTGGTGAGATGTATCAAGCAAAATCTTTAGTGAACAAGATTTTCTTGAGGAATAAATTATATTCCTTGAGAATGGAAGAGGGTGGATGAATTACAAACCACTTGGAAGCATTCAATATGATAGTGGATTAGTTGGCATCAGTTGGTGTTAAAATGGATGAGAAAGAGAAAGTTTAGATCTTGCTTTGTTCTTTGTCTAATTTGTGGGATTCTCTTGTGATGGCTATTGGGAGTACTTCTGTTATTTTGAAGACTAAAAATGTGGCGAGTTCTTTGCTTTATAAAGAGATGAGGAGGAAGGTATCCATCACTGCCAAGGAGGCCCTAAATTTTTGTGGAAGACCTAAGGAAAAAGGAAAGAAGAATGAGAATTGTGACAAATCCAAGTCCAAGGGGAGATCTAAATCTCCTAGAAAATCTATAGTTATTTTCTAGAATTACGGTAAGCCCGAACATGTTCATAAGGAATGAAAAGAAGAAAAGAAGAAGAAAAATAAGAGATTTGATTTTGATTCCAAGTCTGAGAAGGAAGATGGTGACACTTTCATTGTATCTTTGGCAACTCGTGTGGGTAATGATGCATGGTTAATTGAATCAGGTGCATCTTTTCATATGACCTTTAATAGAGATTGGTTTTCTGAATATGAAGAATTTGATGGTGGTAAGGTGTACTTGTGTGATGATTCTCATTTAGATATTGTTGGTCATGGTAAGGTTAAAATCAAGTTTCCTGATGGTAGAATAAAAAGGATTAATGGTGTGTTACATATCCTTGGATTAGCACAAAATTTTTTATCTGTGAGAAAACTAATAGATATAGGTGTGCACATAATATTTTCTAATGTAGGATGCAAGATGGTTAGAGGTGCTATGGTGATTGCTAGAGGTGTTAGATATGGGACATTGTATAAGGTTGATGCATGAACTGTTGAGTGTAATAGTACTTCTATGAAAAGAAAGTCTGTGGAAGAAGTGAGGGATTCACCTTTAACAAACGGTCATGGATTTTGGATACCCAAGGGTGCTCTTTCTTCTGAGACAAGGTTACTTACAAAGAAAACGATGTTATGGAACTTGAGACTTGGCCACATTGGAGAAAATGGTCTAAGGACCTTAAAAAATAAAAAAACTTGTTGAAGTTTTGTCTGATTGCAATCTTGAATTTTATTTTTGTGAGTATTGCATTTATGGAAAATAATACTGCATTTAGTTTTACTCGATTTCTTATAAATCTTGCAGTTTATTGGATCTTATTCATTATGATGTATTTGGTCTTGTAGATGTTCCTTCGATTGGTAAATCCACATATTATGTTTCATTTATTGATGAGTATAGTAGGACATTGGTATATTTTTTAAGATTAAATATGAAGTTTTCAATTGATTTAAAGAATTTAAAGCAATGGTTGAGTTGCAGACTGGAAAGAAAATAAAATGTTTGAGGAATAATAATGGTGGTGAATTTTTCTGTAATGATTTTGATAGATTATTGAAAGATTGTGGTATTCATAGATAAAAGACAACTCCATATTCTCCAGAACAGAATGGAGTTGTAGAAAGAATGAACATGAAACTGATGGAGAAGGCTATGAGTATGTTGAGTGGTGCTAGTCTAGAACAAAGGTTTTGGGATGAAGCTATTTCCATTTCCTATTACCTAATTAATAGGTCTCCTACATTAGCTCTTGTTGATAAGACACCTATAGAGGCATGGTCATGTCACAAAACTTCATTAATACATCTTAGAGATTTTGGTTTCGAGGCATATGTACATGTGCCAAAGGAGAAGCGAACAAAGTTGGAGAACAAGGATATGAAATGTATCTTCATCAAATATAGTTATGGTGTGAAAGGATGCAAGCTTTGGGATCCTATTGTATAAGGTAATACATAGTAGAAGTGTTATTTTTAGAGAAACTAAGCCTTCTAATATATTGCAGCCAAAACAAAGTAAATAGGAATATGTGATTCAATTTCCTTCTACACCTAACAAATTTGAATCAAGGCCCAAGGATAGACAATAAGTTAAGGGGAGCTCATCTAGCTCTGGACCTTTAGAAGAGGAGGAAGAACCTACAACTCAGCTTGTTCATAGGTCTACAAGGCACAGAAAACCACCTAGAAGGTATTCACCTGATGATTGGAGATGCATTTTTTCTTTGAATACTAACATGGATGAACCTAGATTTGTAGAAGAGACACTAGGTATGAATGATGAAAAATCCTAGAAGATTTCTATGAATGAAGAAATGGCATCTCTGAAAAAGAATGATATATGGGATCTTGTACCATTTCCTGAAGGACGAAAACCTGTTGGTTGCAAACGGGTGTTCAAGAAAAAGATTGGTTTAGATGGAGGTATTGAGAAGTACAAAGCAAGATTGGTTGCAAAGGGTTACTCTCAAGTTGAGGGTGATGATTATGGTGAGATATTTTATTTTGTTGCAAAAATGACATCCATTAGATTTTTGCTTTCTATTGCTGCTACTTATGATTTAGAGGTTGAGCAAATGGATGTGAAAAATGCTTTCCTTCATAGTGATTTGGAGGAGGATATTTATATGACACAACCAGAGCACTACGTGGAGAAAGGTAAAAGTAATTTAGTTTTCAAATTGAAGAAATATTTGTATGGCTTAAAATAGAGTCCTAGGATGTGGTACCAAAAGTTTGAGACATATGTGTTGAGTTTAAGATTTGAGAGTTCTAAATTAGATCATTTTGTTTATTATAAAATTGATGGTGATCATTTCTTGTTTATTGCATTATATGTTGATGAAATGTTATTTATTGGTATAGGGAAAGGTATGATTTTAGAATTGAAATATCAAC
Source organism: Sequoia sempervirens (assembly GCA_007258455.2). Lineage (NCBI taxonomy): Eukaryota > Viridiplantae > Streptophyta > Pinopsida > Cupressales > Cupressaceae > Sequoia > Sequoia sempervirens. The sequence goes on along the minus strand of VDFB02373365.1, from coordinate 52,629,862 downwards.
TTGCTGCTAAATTTGAAATAAAAGATCTTGGTGTAGCTAAACACATTCTTGGGATGAAAATTAAAAGAGATAGAGTGAACATAAAGCTATGGTTTGGCCAAAGTAAGTATGTCAACTCAATTTTATAGAGGTTTGATATGTAGGATTATAAACCATTGTGTGTTCCTATTTCAGTTGGAATAAAGTTATCTATTTTAGATTTTCCAAAATTTCCATCGGAGATGGAAGACTTGAGTAGAGTTCCTTACTAGAGTGCAACTGGAATTTTAATGTATGCTATGATTTTTACTAGACCAAACATTTCCCAAGTAGTGGGAGTTCTTTCTAGATACATGTCTAATCCTAGTAGAGTTCATTGTGATGCAGTCAAAAGAGTCTTCAGATATTTGTGGGGTACCTCAGATTATTCCTTATGTTATCATAGTTATATGATTGAAGATGAGATTTCCCTTGATATTCATGGTTATGTGGATTCAGACAAGGCAAGTGATGTTGATAGTAGAAAATCACTAGTGCTTATGTGTTTACTTTATTTGGTGGAGTAATTAGTTGGATGAGTAAGTGATAGGTTGTGGTTGCTTTGTCCACTACTGAAGTAGAGTATATGGCAACTAATCATGCTTGTAAAGAAGCCATTTGGCTTAAGAGACTATGTTAAGATATTGGAATAAAACAAGGTGTAGTGAAAATTTATTGTGACAGTGAGAGTGTGATATGTCTAGCTAAGAAATCAACATTTCATGCTAGGACCAAGCACATTGATGTACAATATCATTTTGTTAGAGATATGGTCGAAGATGGCAGGGTGAAGCTGGTTAAGGTAGAGACTTTGATGAATGTTGTTGATTCTTTAACTAATCCTATGAGCATAGAGAAGTTTAGATGGTGTTCAGAGACTATGGGCCTTTCAACCCATAGCAATTAAGAGATAATGTTTACTTTGTCTCATTTCTCTTGCAAGGTGTTTGAAAAGTGGGAGATTTGTTAGGAGAATGTGTCTCAACCTTGCAATTATATAAAGGTTATTGTTGATAGGCCTATCAGTGTAACTAGGAAATATATATATATAAATATTCATATATATATATATATGAATATTTATATATATATATTTCCTAGTTACACCGATAGGTGTAATATACATTGGGAGCACGAGGTGGTGTCGAGGAGAAAAATGTGAGCGTGTTAACTTTTCCAGGAAACTCCTAAAAATGGCTAACATACATTAAATAAATGATATATTGTAAATCTAGACCGTTAATTATTAGGTTTTAGATCTAATGGTGGATTTTTTTTTGGGCTATCTTTCCCTAGATTGTAACCCTATTTTATGAGGGAATTGTACTATGATTGTAAAGTGATGTTTTTTGAGAGTCTGATAGCAGTCATGTTGTCTCTTGATCTGTGGTAGTAATAATCCAGTGAGAAGTTTGCTTTACAAGTATATTGTAATATTTATGATTTCTAAATAATATATTGGCCGAATTTTGGAGTGTGGGGTTTTTCTCCCAAAATGGTTTTCCCCATGAAAATAATTGTGTTATGGTATGCATGATATTTGTGTTTATTTTTATTTAAGTTTTTGTAACTATTAAAGATTTGCAAAGTTTTGCATTATTATCCTCTCAAGATTAGTGTAGGAATTTGTTCCGCTACCTTAGCTTCCTTACAAGGATGTTGTGGTTATCATGAATATGGAAGTATCCTCAAATAAGTTAGCAATGTCAAGGGGAAATTCATCTAGGGTATTATTGCACGCTGTTGGTAACCAAGAGAAAGCCTCAAACCGTTTATTAGAAGTACCCTTGCCAATAAGGGTCATTTTTCTAGTAGTACATCCTAAGAAAAGATTATTTGGTCGTCTCTCAGAAACGAGGGGTTCTAACAAACCATTGTCATTTTGTCCTAGCTTTTCATTCTTGTTATACCCTCATCCCATCATTAGCTATAATCCTTTATTATCATCTTCTTCATTGATGTCCTTTTTGTTCAAGTCCCCCCACTTGGTGAAGGTGGTGGATGCTAACTTTATTGTTTCAGCTACTTTTTTGATAGGTTGGAGTTTTCCATGAGATTTGTGACAAAGATGTAACTATCCCAACACAAAAGTATCCTTCTTTAGATTATAATCCCCACAACTGTTATCCTTGATTATTGCCTTGATGTCAGGTATATTCTGTACAATGGGTGTTTTGGATTCTAAGGTAGATGCAAGGGAAGATGGGTTAAAAAATGAGGAGGGTGATGTGGGACCTTCATCATTCTTAGGTATTTGGGGGATCTTGTTGAATTTAGCCTCAAGGTTCTTGCAATAGTAAAAGGGATCAGTATCACCGTGGATGGTAACTTCTTTATCCTCAAAGGGAAACTTGACACATTGGCAGTACATGGAAGCTATAACTTGCATGGAATGAATGCATGGCTGACCAAGAAGGATGTTGTAAGGAAGAACAAGGTCTAGCACTTGTCATGTGGTTTCAACCCCTGCTTGGATATGTAGCTTGATTGTCACTTGAGACACCTGCTCTTGATACGTGTATGCTCTTATGGTTACCCCATTTATCTTTTCAATAAAATCCTATGAGTAACCCAAGTTTCTAACTAATTGAAGGATGCAAATGTTTAGACCAACACCTCCATCCACCAATACTCTTTTAACTTTATTTTTATGAACAATGACCTCAAGGTGTAAAGCGCGATTGTGAGATGGTTGCATTGGGAGGTCTTGTTATGAGAAGGTAAGAAGATGGGGAGTGGTGATATTCCCTATCATAGCTTGAAATATTTTAGTATCCATATTCTCAGGTACAAAGGAAGTTCATAAGGCCTTTTCTAATACATCCCTATGTGCATGGGATAGCTTCAACAATTCTAGAATGAATATCTATGCAGGGGTTTTCTTTAACTGATGTAAGAGACTGTAGCCGCTAGGGTTAGACGTTGAAATTATAGGTTGTGCCCTAAGTTGAGATGAAGCTCCTTGGATTGTAGCCTTGCTATGTTGTATGGTGACTCTACACTTGGTACTAGGTACTTTGATGGTGATGACTATTACAAAATTGTCGCAAGATGTGACCACATTAGAGTATACATCACCTACATTCTTGTAATCTTTCTCCTTGTCATTATCGTTTCCTTTGTTGCGATCTGGAATGGGGTTCATGTATATCTTTAGGTCTTGATTACCTGTTGGTTGATCAACATATATGTCCCTGTTGTCAATGAGATCTTTGATAATGTTCTTCAGCTTCATACAACTTTCTATTTTATGTCCTTTGATCTTGTGGAAGTTGCAAATATATTCTTCATTATACCATGGTGGTTTAAATTGAGGTTCTTGATAGTTTTGGTAGTTGGGGAGCATGATTAGGTTTGATTGTACCAACTTCTGCATGATGGATTTGATGGGGTCCCCCAATGGTGTGTATATATGTTTTTGGTAGTTATCGCTAGGAGGTGGTCTTCTTTGTTGTGTGTTGATGTTGTTAATTTGATTGTTTGGTGGTGGTGTGTTAGTTTGTTGTAAATTTTGCTGTGTTGGTTGGTTGATTGGTGTTTTTTCTAGGAGCACTTATGGCTACTTTAGCATCAATGACACCATCATTTGTTACATTCTTGCTCTTATCCCACACACGAGGCTTATCCTTAGAAATGATAGATAGAAAGTTGTATTTATATGCTTGTGTGGTTCCACATGAGATTAGGGCTCTCTCAATGTTGAGGGCCCTAGGGATAAGCTTGTCATAATTTTTGACACATTACATATTTAATTGGAAGGATAGGTTTGTGTCAGCATTTTCTATGATGATCCCTCCCTGTTGTTCTTCAAGAATAGGTCACTTGCTCTTACTAGCTCTCTGCCTCCACCTTTGTAGGAAATCCATGAAGGATTCTCTCTTGTTTTGCTTTAGAGTGTACAACTATTCTAAGCTTACATCCATGTCTAGGTTAAAGGAGAAATGGTCTATGAACCTATCAATTATTTCTTGGAAGGTTTTAATTCTCGGAGGCAACTGTGAGAACCAATTGATTACGAAGCCCGCCAAACTATGTGGAAAAAGGTGTATCAAGTAGAAATCATTGTAGGCCACCTCCATACACATTACGTGGAATTATTTGATGTGATCCATCGAATTTCCCCGCCCTTTTTCATTTATCAAATTTTAGGACTTCAAATCTTGGTGGGAAATGTACCATCGCTATGTTCTTATCGAATTGGTACAAACATAAGTTTTGTTGTGCACGTGGCTTCTTGGTTTTCCCCATTTGAATGTCCTAGCTTTTCTGCATGAGCACCTTGATTTGTGATGAAAAATAATCTTGTAGATTTGGTGGAAGATCATATGTTGTATACTGTGGGATGGTGGATGAGTTATAAGCGGGATTTTGATATGGTGGGGTGTTCTATGGTGTGTAGGGTGGATTTTGGTATTATGAAGGTAAGGGTGATAGAAGTGGTGGTGTATATGATCCTTGTGTAGCTATATTTATGATGTTTTGTTGGGGATTATAGTACAAAGCTTGTTGTTTCTATTGTTGTTGTTGCACAAGCACTTGTTATTGGGCATATTGTTGTGCTAGAAATGCTTGTTATTGGGCTTCTTGTTGTTGGTGTGAAAGAGATGCTTGCTGTTGTTGCATGATCAAGGCTTGTTGTTGAGCTTCTTGATGTTGCAAGCCTTGTGCTTGGTCTTATTGTTATTGCAACACTTGTCAAGATAAGCTTGTTGTTGTTGCAAAGCTTGAACTTGAGCTTGTTGTGCTTGCAATGCTTGTTGATAGGCCTATTGTTGTTGTAAAGCTTGAGCTTGAGCTTGGTGTGCTTTCAACATGGAAGCATTTTGATTTTGGGGTACATGAGATGGTTTTTGTGGGTTAATTTTTGCTATCATTCCTTGTAAAATTATCGATTGAGGTGGAGGAATGTAGGTTTGGGGTCCCATTTGATTTTGCATGGCATTTGTTGTTGCGATATCAATGACACATTTTGACCTTGAGTTAATTGATTAGAAGGGTTCCCTTGACTAATGTGTTGGGGGTTCCCTTGTGTTTTATTTGGTGCTAAGGTGTTCTCTTGGTTGATGGGGTTTGTGATCAATGTGGTGCTTTGATTTGGACTCATGATAGATGGGTTCGGTGTGGTTTGTGGGTTGGTTTGGGTGATTTGAGGAACCATTTGTTTTGATGTGTCAATGGGGTGGTTGGAACCACTTGTTAATGGTTGACCTTTTGTAAGGGTGTTTACTTTCCCTTGTTGTTCTGTTTGAGCTACTTGGCTCACATTACTTTGTGCAATGTTAGGCACACTTTGGGTACTTGTGGCAGTGGAAGAAGGTGGGCGCACTAGAAAAGTTGAGGTCATTATGGTGTTATGCAATGTAAGTGGTATGTATGGATGTAGATGATGATCAAGAATGGTGGTGGAAGAATGTGATGGGGCACCAAATGTTGGTTTCCAATTTATGCTTTGGGGAAGGTTGGTGTTTTGTGTACCCAAAAATTGTGTTTCCTTCTACATTGGGCATTAGTCCAAGGTTTGTTGCAATTCTAGTTGTGAGATTAGGAGTTGATGTTTGACTTGGTACAAGGGATGAAGTTTGTTGATTTATATATTGAGTCAATCATTGTGCTAAGGGTTGTGCGATGAAAGTTAGAGGAATTGAAGCCACATTTTCTAAGGTTTGTTCCTTAATTGTGTCAAAGTCAAATGTAGAAGGGAGTTTAGCCCCTTCTTTTGCTAAAGCTATCATGTATTGGGTAGGGTTCTTTTTCATCAAAGTGTTAATGATGTGGCTTGTTTTAGGATCTTGTTGATATTCAAGGATTTCTTCCTCAGTGAGCTCATGGGGGTTTTTGGTGACATCTTCTACCTCATATCCCTTATATAGTGGATTTTGTAGTTGTTGTGATGGGGTAGAATGACTCCTAGGATAAAATTATTGTGGATTTAGATCACTTGTGGTGGATGTAGTTTTGATTTGCTCCATGTTTCTCTTGTTTTGTGACCTTGTTGTTACCATAAATTATGGGTCAACTATGGGAGAGGTGTGTTGAGATTTATAGTTTTGAAACTCTCTAGTTGACTCAAATTTAGATAAAAGGGACCCTCTAATTTGTTTTGGACCAATGATGTGGAAGGAAGAATGATATGGGGGATGGAATTTCTAAACTTTTGGACAATACTTTAGAGAAAAGGTTTTGATGTTTTGATGTATTAGATAAAAAGGTGCTAATGAACTTGTAAATATTAAAGGTAGACTTATGAACTTTAAGATAGAATTTTTCAAAAGGATGATGAATAACACAACTAAGTGTATGGAAGAGGATTAATTTATACAAAAATAGCTAAGTTAGGGGATTGGTTTGATGATAGCCTATGTCTAAAATATTTAAAGTTGTTTTGTGAAGTGGAATGTAAAATGTGTTGTGATATGGATGAAATGTTTGACCCAAAAATGTGTTAACCTAAAAGGGACTTTTGTTTTACAAGACCAAGATGGTGAGAAACCTACTTTACCTCTAAAGTGATAAAACCTAAGAACTCAATGTTTTGATAATAGAACTTGGATCCAATGTTGGTAATACTTTCCTTGTTTCACTTTGTTGCTTGGGAGTCAATGTGTTTTGAGAATAAGGCCAATGTGTGGTGTGATCCTTTGGTTTTAAAATTTGATTTAGTGAGATTTCTTTTACCATATCAAAAATTCTTAATTAATTTCAAACTAAAACATCCATGTCTAAGCAACCTTCATTTCACAAAGTCCAATATGTGAAAATCAAGAAGCTAAGGCCATAGTTCCCTATGTTGACTTTGGAAATTATGAATTAAGATACAATTCCAAATATTTAGAAGCCTCTAAAGATAGAATCCTTAGGGACAAGCAACACTATAGGAATTTTCAAAGGTATTCACACTAATTCCAAAGGGTTTGAAATTTGATGAACATGTTGATGTTTGTTTAAGTTGTTTTTATTTAAACCAAGCAAAGTGTCAAACTGACTCAACAATAAATAAAAACCCTAGCTCAAGTGGTTACTTTCTTCTTGGTAGGCTTACCTCATGCCCCAAAGGGATGAATTTACATGCAACTTATGGAGGGAACAAATAGAGGTATATCATCACCTCAAGATTTTGTACAAGAGAATGAACTCTTGAGCTCTATGCCTCAACCATAAATCAGATTTGGTAAGTAACTTCTTGGAAGTAAAATTCCAATCCACCACTTTCAAGGAACAATTCAAAAAACAAGGTTGGCCTTTACACAAAGGTTTTTTAATGACACAAACTAAGAACACCAATCATATAAATCACTCGCAAGCCACTAAAGGCATTAAGTCATTCCCTTACAACCCGTAACTCTAGAGTTGGATTAGGTGCAGTATGTTATTCTGCCACAAATTGAAACTACTATTTTTCAAGTTCGCAACCTTTATATAGCCCGCCGATAAATGTGATTTATTGAGAGTCACTTAGATGAGATCACCATTGTGGGATGTATCTCATTAGTAGGCCCTTTATTAATAAGAGAAATTCTATTTCTCTTCACCCAAAATCTCATGAAGTGTAAGGGGAGAGGATACATAGCAAGTTCCTAGGGTGACCAAAAAAAGAAAGTATACTTGAGTGTTTCTCTTCACCCAAGATCACACAAAATTTAAGGGGAGTGGATACACACTACAAGTCTACACAAGAAAGAACTCACACAATACACTCATTCTTTTTAATCCATAAAGGAAATGATGATTTCTTATTAAGCACCAAATCAAAGTGTATGCTTGTATTTGTCCAATTTTAACTAATATCACAATGATGAGGATGTATGGGTTCAATTTTAACCAACTTTGAAAATACTTGAAGCATTTGTGAATTTTAAGCTCAATTGAAAGCTATTTGTCCTAAGATTATAAGTTTTAAAACCCAATGGAAATTTAGTGGTCCTAGAGCATGAAAAAAACTAGCATATGATGGGTTATAATTATTCCATAAGTGCTTAATTTTTTTTTTACAATATATGGTTAAATGATAATATGATCCTTCACTTCAAGTTTTTCCAAATCTACAAAATCAGTTTGCCTCACCAAAAAAAAACCAGATGTCAGTAAAAGATCAAAGAGTATATGAAACTAAAAATTTAAAGAACACATGAAAAGTTGATTCTCTATTTACCTGCAAAAGTGTCGCTATTCTACAATAGTGTCACTCTAAACCTATCAAATGCATCATTGGAAGTTAAATGTGTCACTCTAGTGAAATGTGATAACATAGATCTACAAAAATAGTGACGTCAAAAGCATCAAAATATAAACGTCACAATATTCAAAATCACAATATCAATCCAAAAACATAATGTCACAATATTTAAAGGCATCACCATATTTTAAAAGCATTGTTGTAGCTAAGTCAAAGGTGTCACAATATTCAAAAGCATTTCTATAATTTTCAAAGGCATCGCTCTACCCTTGGAACTTGTAACTCTCGAAAACTCAAGAGAAATTCATCAAATATAGTTAGCTCAACCCTTCTTCTAGCACCAAAATGTGATTGTAATCATAGTAATAGCTAAATACACAAGTTCCATACAATTTTAAGCAATATTTAACTAGACCTAAGCTACAATCCCAATGAAATGTTTGAAAACCATTAAAAAAGAAGCCATTTAAACAAAATGATAAAGAAATGCACAAATGAAACCTAGCTAAATTCTTCAAACCCTATCCCATTAGGGGATTGGTGCTGCATTGATGTGGACTGGTAGCCCTTTTCCAATCCCTTTGATAAAACAAGCATCTAATCGAACTCCATTGATGAAAACCAAGATAAAATTAATGAAACTATGCTAAGGATGGATTGCAAAGCTAATAATGGATGTAAGGATGAAAACAGATAGTATTCAAATGTGCAACACAACTTTTATTTGATGGAAGTGGATCCATTTCTCTCCAAAATGTGAGGTATTTATAGGAGAAAATGGTGAATCAAGGGCAAAGATTGACTTGATCAATCAAGGGTTGAGATGCAATCAAAGGTGAAGACATGGATCAAGGATTCTCATAAATGGATGAGAATGCAAGATCACATGGATCAAAGAGTCAATCAATGGCTCACAATGATTCAAACAAACACACTATCAAAGTTAGAAAGTTTATTACAAAGTTTGTTAGAAAAGAATATTCCCTTTTTGGAGCTCAAATGAGAGAATATTCCAAGGGAATATTCCCATGCAAGTGGATGGGTGAGGGAAAATTAGTAATTAGTTAATTAAAACAAAGTTTTAATTGTGCAAGTTGAGTGAATTTAGGATTATCATCAAATAATTAATTTATTTAATGAAAAAGGGGTTCAAATGACATTTAGTTAAATAATTAAGATTATTTAATAAACTGAGAGGACATAAGAGGGTTTAATTTAAATATTTTGTATTATCTAATTAAACAAGATTAAATATTAATGTTAAAGGGAGTGAATTAACCTAATAAAATTAATTAGATTAATAGATGAGAATGATGTATTTAATTAAATAACTAGGATTATTTAATTAAACAATCAAAAAGAAAATGAATTTAGGATGAAATGGTGTTAGTAACGAGATTCAAGTGTGTAATAGCATTCAAGACAATTTTAAGTGTCTACAATATTTGTTTATATTTGCTTATTAATTTTTTTAATGAATTTTTAAAGTGGATGTATCCTGAAATTTACATCACTATGTGTGTGTGTGTGTGTGTGTGTGTGTGTGTGTGTGTGTGTGTGTGTGTGTGTGTGTGACATAACCTACATACAAAATATTTTATTTAATACAATTTTTTTGAATTTGCGAAGAATGAAGTGTAGAACAATCCTATATAATTTTTTAACAAAAATTATAAGCAAATAAAAAATTATAAAGAAAAAATAATACTTATGTATTTAAGAAATATAGAAACATTAGTAAAAGAAAATGAAAATAGATATATTAATTTATTTCAAAAAAAAATTATATGGTTAGAAAGTTAAGAAGACGTTAAAAAATTTGATGTTAATTTTGTCAATTCTTATTGTAAAAAGAGTAGATCTAGTGATGTTGAAGATGGAAAACACTATTGAAATAAAAAACATGTCAAATGGGGGAAAGCTAGGATCTCAACATTTTAGGTTCATCATCCAAGCCTCTTTGAATAAAAAGGGGTAGGAAACCTTGGACAATGTATAATGCACTCACGTTACATAATAGACTCAAATTTTAATAGCCAAGGCCAAAATGACAAGAGAAATATATTGATCATGGAAATAATAAATGTGTAGGAATAAGGCATGTTTGTGGTGGATGTGAATATATAACAAGAAAAGTGTATGAAAAAGGGGTTTGAGAAAATTATTAGTCATTTTTTTTTCATAAATAAAAGATTCTAGTACTATAATCTATCATTCTCATTTGTAACTTTGCATGTAATAGATATTAAGGAAAATTAAAATGAATAAAGATGCATTGAAAAAGGTGAAAAAAAAGGATCTAAAGAACACAACAAGATAGGAGTACATTAAAGGGTAAAAATAGTGATATATAAATCTTAATGGGATACATAAAAAAAGCTCATATGAAAAAATAACAAAGGTAAAATTGAGTCAACATTTAAAAGGGATAGTAAGTCCCCAATGCTTTGAATCATCCTCAATTTTTAAAAAAATGTGAAGAGGAAATAAAATACATAAGAGAACATAACATTAAGAGGTAAAAATGTGAAGATGATATGTCAATGTAACATGAAGAGAGAAAAAATCACAAAGAGGAAAAAAAATGATAAGAGAACACACTATAAAGAGGAAAGAAACCCATCAAGATTGAGAAGCCATGACTTGACCTCTATTCCATTCATGGATCCCTCAAAATTAGGTGGCTTAAGTCATAGCAACTCTTGAACATGATCTCCTGGATCCTGGTATGCTCTATCCTCGGCTGCTACCTCAAGATGGGGTACTTGTGGAGGAGGATCTAAATGAACTAATACACTCTCCCCCTCCTCATCATACTCTTCAAGACTATGAGGACCTAAGAATGGGGTGGTAATCCAAGGATATATTTGACATCTCCTCATCCATATCCCTGAGGATGGTAGCAAACAAATGACATCCCTTTTGTAGACACTACTTCAACTGCATAGTGTATATCGTGCGAAGGGAAATAGGCCTCTGAAACCTTGTAATCACCACTACTGAACCATGGTCATCCACACACTCAACTGCCTTTTGGTGATAGTCTACCTTAGCCTGATGTGCATCAAGCCAATCCATGTCCAAAACCACTCCATAGGAGCCTAATAGTGTGACACTTAGGTCAACCAACGTAGTCAAACCTCTAAATCAAAGTGGGAAATTATGAACTACAAAATAGTCCATGAGGATATCTCTACCTACCACTTATCATCTTTCCTAGATGCCACTAGCCTTCTACACTTCGTTATAGAATGGGCTATAAAAGAATTAGATGCCCCAAAATTAAACAAAATTGTAACATGAGTATCACATATCATACCTGGGGTCTCAATGACTATGGCTTGGTGCTTAGCTTGGTGGTTCTCAACTACCACAAATACTTGGTGGGTCTTTCCCACATCTTCCACTATTTGCTCAGAGCCTACTGTGTGCTGACCTCTAACTGCAAGACCCTGAAGGAAATCCCTAGCTATGTGTCCCATTGCTTGATGTACATAACATGAACCCCTAATGTAAACCTAGGGTGACTATCCTAGTGAACTGCTATCCTCCAGTCCTACCAAAACTAATGTGTCATCCCTAGCTAGACTGTTGTGAATGTGTTGGGGTAGCACCTTGTAACTGAGGGTGCTAATACCTGTAGGGACCCTATGGTCACCATGGCCTAGAGTGGACACCCTAAAATCCCTGATGTGGCCTAGGCCTCTAATGGTGTTGCTACTACTACTATGGTGGCTTAGATGGTCCTGCAAAAGTTCTAAATACTCCCTTAGAAGGAAGGGGAGGTCATTAGAAACCTTATGATTGAGTACTCTGGTTGCAGTTTCAAAATTTCTCTCGTGCCTTTTGAGACTTCCCCTAAATTTCCTCTTCCATGAGGGCCTTCTCCACAACAACTCAGAGGTTTTTTGGATCAACCATAGCATGGTCCTGATATGCCTACATTCAGACCACTAATAAAATGGTTGACAAGAATTTTTTTGTCCTGGAGGTATTCCACATATTGTAGTAGCTCTAGAAATCAACTCTCATACTGTACTATTGGCAGTCCTCTCTATTGGAGGTCATGGAATTTATCAATACAACATTTCCTAAAATGTTCAAACAAATAGCATGCTTAGAACTGCTCTAGGAATGTCTCCCATGAGTGAGTATCAATAGATAAGTGGTGCTTGTGTTCCTCCTAACACCACCAAGTAGAGGTTGTACCTCTAAGAAAAAAGTATCACACAATGTTCTTTGACATTGCTTTCATATGCACGTAATCCAAAGAACCTATCAAGATTGAGAAGCCATGAATCAACCTCTATTATATTCGTGGATCCCTCAAAATTAGGTGGCTTAAGTGACTAATTCATAGCAGATCTTGAACATGATCTCCTAGATCCTGATATGCTCTATTCTCGATTGCTACCTCAGGATGGGGTACCTATGGAAGAGGATCTAAGTGAGTTTATCCACTCTCCCCCTCCTCATCATACTCTTCAAGAATGTGAGGGGGACTCCTATTGTGCTCTCTATGCTATGATTTGTGTGCCTAGTTGAGTGGTGAGTATTCTCTGGCTTAAGGCCCTCCTCTGTCGCTAACAATCAAGCATGAATAATTCCAATCAAATCCTCTAATGCATGGGGGATCTATGAATTGAGGTTCTACTATGGATCATGCTATGATGACTCAGACATGTGTGGGGGTGTTGGTGGTGCATCTGATTGATCTAACTTTGCACCATGTTTGCAGTTGTGTCCACGACCGCACCCTTGGTTACTCCACAACCTCAACCCCATCCTCCATGATAACACCATAAAGATTTATTACTCATGGTGAACACATATGCCCATAATTCCTGGTGTTGGAACCTAAGATTTGGTACCAAAATGTCATGTCCAAAATTTTACATGAAGGGAAAAACACAACTAACATTTTTTTGAAAAGAGTGACAAATGCTAGTGCTAACATATTAAACATGTGTGATTTAGTACTATGATTGTTATAAATATTATTAGGGCATCATAGTTTGATGCAATTGAAGTTTCAGTGTAAGCCTTGAAGGGTTATAGAAGTTTGGGCTTTAGGCTTACTTTATAAACTATGTGAGTGGGTACACAACCCTTTCTAGGGTCCTTTTTCCCTAGACAATTTCACAGTTGATTGCCACCCACTTAGGTGAAGCCGGGGATTGAGAAGCTTAATAAGGATATCCTAACAACGTAAGGGTTGTAGAGTTGATCCTTGATAATTTGATAAAAATTAGTCATGCATAGGAAAAATTGATTAAATAAGCTTAATACACTACATAATGAAAATGAAAACATTTAAGGAGGTTTTTATCTATGGGAAATTAGATAATAGTTCTGAATGAATATCATGTTTATAAAAAAGAATATAATCTAATATTTTTTAGGTGATGATAATTGTGTATAACATAAGGATGTACTATACCTAATGCCTCTAAGAAAAGAAGATTGGAAAGGTGAAGTTTGATTAGGCATCAAACATAGACAAAATAAAAGTTCTAGTAACCTTGTTGATGGTGAACACAAGTTTTGAAACCCATATGAAATACCAAAAACCCTTTTATCTTTAACACTATTAACAACATTGAGTGGGGAAAGAGAAAGTTTAGACAACTTTATCGGTTGTCATCGAGGTTTTCATAACCTTCCATTTTCTCGACGCTTACCCAAAATTAACTGTCTTGAAATCACTAGAATTTTTGTTGGTTATCAAAACCTTGTTGGTCACCACCCAAGTTTTCATAACCATTCATTTTCCCAACGCTTAACAAAAATTTGGTTGTCTTGAAATTTTTGGATTTTTTGTTGGTTATCAAAGCCTTGTTGGTTATCACCCAGGTTTCCATAACCTTTCCTTTCTTGACATGTTAAAACTTAGAGTATCACTACAACCTTTAAATGTTTGGCTTAATCAAGTCCTTTTGGAGTTTCACCCAAGTTAGGGTACTTCCGTCGGTCCTTGACTAAGTTATGGTAACCTTCACTTTTTTCGCTAGATAAAAATGGAGACTTAAAATATTTCCTAATTCTGGGCCCCAATATATTTGGTTCCCCTCCATCCCACAAGATTCATGGTGGGCCTAACTCCTTTGCTGGTAAGATTGTGGGAGGAATTTGGGCTTCAAAATTACCTCATACTACATGAATTATTGGAAAGAAGGAGACCAAAAGGGTCAAGTCTGAACATGTCGAACTTCAGGCTTCAAAAATACCTTTTACTAAGTGCCTCAAATGAAAAGGAGAAGAACAAAATGGATAAGTTTGAAAACTTCAGACATTGAGCTTCATCAATATCACTTGTTGAATGCCCTAACAAAAGGAAAAATAACATGGTTAAGTCTGATAACATCGGGCTTTGAGCATCAACAATACTCTTTATCGAATGCTTTAATCAGAAGGAAGAAATAAAAAAAATTAAGTCCGAAAAAGTCGGTCTTCGAGCATCAGTAATGCCTCATGTTGAATGCCTCAACCAAGAGAAGGGGATAGAAAATTTTAAGTCTGATGCATCGAACTTCGGGCATCGATAATGCCTCATATCAAATGCCTCATTGAAAGAAGATGACCAAAAGGGTTAAGTCCAAAAACCTCAAACTTCAAGCTTCATCAATACCCTTTGCTAAGAACCCTAACGAAAGGAAGAAGAACCAAGAGGTTAAGCCTGCAAATGTTAGACTTTGGGCTTCAAAAATACCCTTTTCAAATGCCCTTAATGAAAAGAAGGAAACCAAAATGGTTAAGTATGGTAACTTGAGACTTCGATCTTCAACTGTGTACCCTTTACCAAATGCCCTTAATGAAAAGAAGGAAACCAAAATGGGTAAGTCCAATAACTTCAAACTTTGAGCTTCAGCCATACCCTTTGCCAAATTCCCATAACGAATAGAAGGAAACCAATTAAATGGTTAAGTCTAATAACTTTAGACTTTGGGCTTTAGAAATACCCTTTGCCAAATGTCTTAACAAGAAGTAAGAAAGAGGTAAAGAAAAATATCAATCTCTGACAATCTTAAAGCAAAGTTAGAGTTTCACACTTCAGTGTTTTGAGGGTTAGCGAAGGGTTTTGCAATGGAGTAAGAAAGTTATATGGTAAGGAGTAAGGCTGATGGCTTAACCCCGATAGGTTATTTAGAGCCTTAAACTTAAGTGTTCGAACTTATTTCTTAAGTCCTAAGTTATTTACGCATACGGTAAAGGGATAAGCAATCCCTGACTCCCGACCAGCATGAATGTTGGCCAAAATTTGCTATTTCGTGAGGAGCTTACATTGACTTTGGTTGACGTGCAAAGGTAAGTAGACCAACAATACATGGAAAATGTTAATTGCATTAATTGATTCACATTGTTGTTGTGAATCATTAAGGCTCAATGAATGCATAAATAAGCTATGGTAGTTGAGAGATAAACATCTACTCAAGGAATAATCTCAAAATTCAACGACAAGTTTGGAGTTATGATTATGAAAAAGGCAAGGTATAGGTACTAAGTGAAAGAATCATTCTAGATTTGAATGATGCCAAAAAAGTAATTTCATTAAATTTTGGACAGAGGTGCAGGGTTTTATGCAAGAAAGCTTGAGGGTGAAGAAAGAGCCAAAGGAGAATTAACCAAACTTTAAATCTATAGGTTTTATTTTCTAAAACAAATGACTCTATAAAGAGTACACCTCCCTACCACCAATGCATAGAGAACCCAAATCAATGGATCTTTCCCAACGAATTACTAGTTCTTACATTCACATAAAAATATTTCATCTCTAATTGCGAAGACTAATATAATGTATTCAACAGAATTATAATATCCTTTCAATCAAATAGGAGTGGATTTGATGACAATTTTAGTAGATTCATTTATTTACATAAACATTCATTTGTATAGTAATAGAAATAAACATATATTTTCCCAACAAAGGTTCAGTTTTATTGTAGAAAGAAAGGGAGAACAATATGATACATATATTCAATCTATTCTTATCCTTACACACAACAATGTTTCATTTATTTATGTAACTTTCTTCTCCAACATGGGCTATAACAAACTTCTAAGAAAAGTTTTATACAACAAGAATTTTCATCCAAATGATAAAAAATATTACATTCTCAAATAGTATGCGTTCATTTTCCTTTAAACAAGAATAACAACAATTATCTCTTCTTACTACACAACAAAAGTAAGCTCCCATATTCCATTCTTTTCAATTGCTTGAATTTAACACTCTGCTTGAAGGAGGTAAAAGACGTTATATTTGTAACCAAATAAACTTATATACACATGTTTCAAATAATGTATCTAATGCTCAATCTCTCTATTCCATTGTACAAGAAAGGGATAGTTTTCTCCATAATTGTAAGCTTAAACAACTATGGACCTGCACATGTAAACACAAAGATCTTCTCCCATGTCCATAGATAAGCTCACCTCCCAACCATAGGTTTTCTCATAAATCACCTCTGAGCTAATAGGTAACCAAGTATATAGGTACACACAACAATTGCATGCACAATCCATTTCAAAACAACACACACAACAATATACTCCCTTCCCAGATTTCACATTTATAAAAGGATTCGATAAGAATCCCAAAATGGGGATAGAGGTGGACTACACTACCACGTGGGGAAATTAGTGCACAAGAATCATAAACAACATATCATTTCCATTTTATTCCTTCTCAATAACACGATTCACTAATACTTCACATACAACACATCCTCCATACCATCCAACTCCATACACCCATAACACCATATTAACTTGGGTACTCATACCCTTTTTGCCTCTCCTTCTCAAGGAGGAACTTGTTTTCCCCAAGGAGGTTCCTACTCATTCCTATCCCCTACAAAGGATGCTCTTCCTAAATTGGGTGAGACTCTCCCCATACAACCCCCAACCCAATTCACAAGTAAATACAAAAATACATGAAACATACAAAACATTTAACATAAACAACTTTTTTTTTACACTTTCTTACAAAATAGAAAGAAAACATACCCATAACTAGAAGGGGGCCTACCTCAATCGAAGCCCAAATGGATGAAGTTGAAAATAATTCCAATCCCATTCTTCCTAGCCAACTCCCAAAAGTAAAAAAGCCAAGAAAAAAAAAAGAACCCTTCCTTTGGCTTTCCAAAGGATTTAAATAGGATCCAAAGTTTGAATTCCTTTGAAAGAGAGAGTGACAAATTTCACTTTCACATTCAATCATATGGAAACACCTCCCCACAAGTTCTCACACATGTGTGAGAACTCCTTGGGAAGTGAAGAGCCAAAGAGTGTTCTACACTCAATAACATCTCTCTTATCTCATAAATGAGGTTTTGAAGCAAAAACTCCAACCCTTTCCATAATTTGTCACTCTTCTTATTGGGTAATTAAGAAGGGTCACAACTTTCAAAATTCCAAAGATTTGGATTTGATTGGACCCCTAATCCATAGGTGATCATCCTAGCCTGGGTTAAATAAGGGCCGATTAACCCAATTTAAAGACTTTTTGAACCATTTAAACCCACAAAAAGGAAATTAAATTTTAACATAATAAAAGTAAATAAAAATATCCCAAAACTCCCATCAAAATCCCAATTGGTCTTTTAAAACATAAATCACAATATTAAACATTAAATCTTTTAATTACAAATAAATTTCAACCCAATAAGACTATAGTCCCTCCAAATGGACCATAGTCAATTTTACATGGCTATCACAATAGGGTACCCTTGGTTACTTCCAATCCCATTGGCCATGGGCGTGTAACTGAACACTCAATTCCGTATGTAAAAATATCTAATACAAGATAATCATTAATTAAATCAACAATTCCATCTACATTTAAGATTAATCACAATCAAATCGTAAAGTCAATAGATTTAGTATTCACAATTATCCTTTCTCTAACAATTAACATATTTGATCAATTCATGTCTAGTCAAAGCATTGTTATAAAGGAATCCTATCATCACCTAGTTTATATTTACATCTTATCAATTCTATCTCATAGACAACTATGCATTTCTATCATGATAACTGGATCAACATGAGCATAGCAAGTAAGGAAAGCATAACATGAATGTAACCACCATAAGCATCATAAATATGAAACAAGCATGATATCCAATTTTTGTGATCAACTAAAATAGTCTAATACACATGTAGTATCATAAGTGTTTGGCTCAAAATAACACCAAAAAGGGTCTAGCAAATAGTGGGCCTCACACTTCTCTACTCCTTGCCTCAGTTGTTCTCTTCTCATCAATTCATGAAAATGTATATATGAGGATATTTGACTCCTCTCATATAATTATGATAATAATCCTTGAATTGTATATAGTGGAGTGTGAATATTTCATTCTAGGGACTACTCTCCAACATGTAATTATTTATTAAATGAGTTAATTATTGTTTGTAACCTTGGTAAGTAGGGTCCATGTGACCATTTGTAATTATTGCATGGTTTTTCCTTTATTTAATTAGTGATATGGATTATATTCCATGTTTAAAAAGAGATGCTTAAAAAGAAACTATTTATTGTTATCATTTGGTATTTTCTTACACCTTACATTGAGATGGTGTTGGCATGATTAAAACCCAAAATATTAAGAGTTGGGTATGTTAGGATTAAAATATGTTTTGTTTGTAATCTCTTACATGTGTTAAGGAGATAGTGTAGTATTATACTATTTTTCTTGGTATCCAAGACTTTTGGGATGCTCTCATGAGACTAGAATGGTGCCCAAAATCCATTGAATATTTATCTCAAACCTTTTTATAATAATTCACAAATTGAGGAAGTTATGCTTAGTTGAGTGTGTTAGTGGACTTGTTGGTTGTTTGTTCCTTCATAGTTTTTGTGTCTTGTGTCAAAGTATTTGACTTATGAGGATTTTGATACTAGGGCCTTTCTATGCCTTAAAAGTTTTAGTGCTCTCATGTTAGGGTATTAGACTTTTGAGAAGTTCAATACCAGTATGTTTTATGCCTTAGAATCTTATGGTGATCCTTTGTCAAGGTATTCAAATTTTGAGAAGTTTGATACCAATTTGTTTTGTGCCTTAAGAGTTATCAAAATTTAGTGAAGCTCGATACTCTGTTGTTTGGGTATTGAACTTCAGTGAGGTTCAATATTGAACTTCAAAAAATTCCAATACCATCCTTTTGGGTGTTGGACTCTGGTGAAGTTTTATACCAATCTTAGGAAATTAAAATTTAGTGAAGTTTGATACTAGTCTTAGAGAATTGGAATTTAGTAAAGTCCAATAGTGGCATTTTGGGCATTGGACTTTAGAGAAGTTCAATATTAGTCTTAGGGCATCAAACTTTAATGAAATTTGTGTTGGGAGTTGAGCTTGTTATTTTTCTTAAAAGATACACCTATTCAAGAAACCACTACCATCCCAGTTAAGGACTAATATGAGGTTGTTAAAGCATGTAACAAATCTTGAAGGGAGACATTGGACATTTTCCAACAATCTCCCCCTTGACGTTATCCGAGGGGATTTGAACTTGTGACCCCACTCTGATACCACTTGTTGGGAGTTGAGCTGGCTATTTTTCTCAAAAGGTGCACCTATTCAAGAAATTGCTACCATCCCAGTTAAGGACCAATGGGAGGTTGTTAAACCATGCCACAAATCTTGAAGGGAGATGCTGGAAATGTTCTAAAAATCTAATATCAACCTTTTGGGCATCAAATTTTAGTGAAGTCCAATACCACCCATTGCATATAAGACTTGAATGGATTCAGATACATGAGTGTCAAGTATTAATCCTTGATGAAATTCGATACTCAAGTTTCGGTCCCTTGTGAAGTTTGATGCAACTTGGACTCGAGAAACAATGACACCTTTCAAGAGTTAGGGCCCTTGGATGACCTCTATTAAAAAGGCTAAGCCCTTGTAAGTGGTCTTTTTGGTGCCAACCATGGTGTTCTAACTCTTCGTGTTCTTACGTCTTCCACTTGTGTCACTGTACTTGTGCATTTGGATGTATTTAAAGTATGTATTTATATATTTTTATGACATCTTGGACATGTATTAGTGTTAAGTAGTTTAGTTAAAACCACTTTGTGTTTGAAAAATGTTGGTCCATGTTTTGTCCATTAATGTCTTAGGCACATGCTTTTGGATGTTACAGTTTATGCTCCAAGCACTACAAATGCTAGAAAAGAGTTGTGGTTAGCTATAATTGATCTTATGGATGAAAATATCAAGTTACATTCTACCTTTAACCAACGAAGAAATTTGGAGGGCTTATGGATTTTATAGACAATATGTTTAAATTTGTAGATTTCATTTCTAATGTTGATTTAATGGATTTTATTCTTCACTTGGTTTGTGTTTTCCTTGGTCTAATAGGATAACTAGTGATAATCTCATCCAAGTTAAGCTTGATAGATCCCTTATTTATTGTAATTGTGATGTCACAGGAAATGTTTCTCTTATTGTTTGCCATGGGAAAGTTTCTAGATCACAATCCTTTGCTCTTAAATTGGAATGACCAGAACTCCAAAGGACCATATCCTTTTAGATATGAGATTATGTGGGAGCTTCTCACCCCAATTTAAAAGACCTCATTATTGAATGGTGGAAGATATATATCCTTAGTTCTTCTATGTTCAACTTAGCCAAGAAGCTAATTAATACCAATAATAAGGTGAAATCTTGGAATAATATATTTCGGTCACATCTATCACATCTCATTTTTGATCACCCATTAAATTGAACATATTTTAATGATTAAATAATTATTTAGGATGAACAAAAATTGATATTTTGAATGTTGCATCGTGTAGCGTGATATTTCAATTGGGGACAATGCATTATATCTACTAAATATTGATTTATTTGATTTGGAATTATGGTTTTAATAATGGACTAACTACCATTTGTACTAACATGAGGTGAATGTAAGAAAATATTTAACCTTGTAACATGTTGAAGGAGAGTATCATCTAGGAGAGGATGGTAGATATTGATGACATGATAGATGAACCTTAACATAAGAACCCACACACTTGCACATGATTGTAGTTTGACTATATGTTAATATATAAATAGACATGAAGGGGTTTGCTTGCATATCATCATGAGTTTGTGTTCAAGACTATTGTATAATAAAATATTTCTTTATAATTCTTGTTAAAGTGTCTAAGAATTTTAATTACATTACTTCTTCATATTATGTCTACAAATCTAATATAGTTGTTGATATCTATCATTAATGTTTAGGATTCTACAATAACACATTTATCTTAAGTGTGTGTGATGTAGGGACTTCTAGAGATAATAACTTTTGATCCGAGAGTCTAATTGAGCTAAAATTTCATGTGGAGGAGTGTTTTAGAGAATTGATTGCACGATTTCAACCAAGCTTGTTCGGTTGGAACATGTTTGGACACTTTTTGAGGGCCGTTTTCAACCATCAAAGGCCTCAAATTGAAGTTTTTGTGTTTTTCCAACAATTTTCAAATTCAAGGGTCTTTTTAATATTTTAATATTTTTTATGCAATTATAATTTTTTAGTTCACTATTAGTCAGATTGCTTTAGTTAGACTTGAATGATTGGCAAGTTTCATAGCCAAATGCGTAAGTAAGTAATAGTACTAAAAATTGGTAGATTTTTAAAATTTTACTAGTTAAGGGATTTTTTCAGTTTGAGAAGACAAAATGGAGATGGAAAGAAAATATTTCTGTAATTGAATTGTTTTTATTTTCAAGAATAAAGATGAATATTATAATTATAATCTTTGTCTTATCAATGTGCATATCCACTGGGAACCATCTTGGATCCAAAATTAGTGGTATCAATAAGAACTTGGTTTTGTTGTTTTGATAGTACTTTTTATCTTCGTTTGCCAAAAAATTGGAAGTAATGCAATAGTATAAATTCACTCTAACCTTGTCTTAAACATCTAGAGGCATCTAGCTATTGTATTCTTCACATAAAATTGCACCACCAATATCAAGTAATGATAAGATAGAATTGTTGAATCCCTTTTTGTTTTAAATATATATGTAGATAGATGTATTTTTATTTTTATTTTGGGTAAGAAACAAGTAATGTCATTATGATGCACTTCCCATAATAATGGAGCCATTAAAGCACACTTCCACCGAGGAGGATAAAAATAGCCATAGTAGGGGGGAGATGGAAGGAAAAGGGGAATAATGTATTACGAGGAGATTATTTCTCTTACTGTCACATTGGAAACTTATTGGACAATCTAGATATTGGAGGATACATATTTTTTTATATGTTCCCACATGAGGGGTGGAGGGAGAAGGCCATTATGATATGGAATTTGGAATTATAGTGCCATTTGCATTTGCATGGAAGTTTCTAAACATCTTTTCAACGAATGGCTGTTGTGCATATTATAAAGATCAAGATACTTTTTGACATTAGCTTCTCGTCTTACCATGTTTTGTGTTGGCACGTTTGATTCACCATGATTTTACTGAAAGAATTTGAAAGAGGAATTCAGGGAGCCATAGGATACTGAATTTGGTTTGATTCCAATTTGGTCTTAAGGTTGCTACACAGGTACGTATAATTTCACATTTGCATGCCTACTGGAGTCGCAATAGTAACTTTAGCATAAAACCTCTATTCTTATACTTGCTAGCTGTCTATTCTTGTAAAATCAATTTCTGCATATCCCGTAATCGTTGGCAGGCATAATATCACATAGTTTACACACATTGTAACAGCAAAAACTTCTGAATCTAGTTCACATATCATATCTATGTATTTGCATTTTGCATGCATGTCCACCAAGAAGCTTGCAACATTCTAACTTGAGAAAACTTCCCTTCTGATACGTTATGATGTATATACATACTCGTTTCAAAGCTCCCATTAGACATGAGCTGGTGGGACATTGGTATAAGTTGTGGAATCAGGCATTATGCCTGCAAATTGCTTTTTCTTGAATATTTACCAGGCTTATTCAATGAATCCATTTTGTGCATATCTTGCGAATCTTGCGACATGTCTGAGGCATTTTTTTCAAACAGATCATGCCATGTCCGTGCCTCCACATAATGTAGTCGATATTGAGAGTAGTTTGGCTGCTCCTCCCTAAGGAGGGTAGCTTGGCTCCCACCTTTATAGTCAAAGAGAGGAGTTATATTTGTTCCTGCCTTTATAGTCAGACAACCAGCCAGGTAACTGAACCAGCTCTAGAGTATTGGGTGGGAAGAAAGGGAAGAAATGGGACGTAGGAAAGGGCAGGAACCCCAAGGGGGTTCCACCCTCAGTTTCGAGAATGTATTAATAAATACACTCTTATTTTCAATTAATTAATATATATGATCAAATGTGCATTCTAGAAACTGGAGGCTGGGCTTAACCAGCACACTCTAAGAGTTGACTCTTTGGGTGCTGCCTCAGATGGAGCCCTCTTAACTTCACTTTTTTCTCATTCTTCTTTAACCCTACTCTCTTCACTTTTTTCTCATTCTTCTTTAACCCTACTCTTTTCTGTTACTGTTCCGTAGCAATTAACCGTGCAGTTTCGTCTATCAACTATTAAATAAATCGCGTAAAAAAATGAGCCGCAACCATCGCAGTTTTCAAGGGTCTGCAGGATGGCTTGGCATGGTTTAAATGAAAAAGAAAAATTCTGTGCAAGGTAAATGTACTTAGAGTTGGATTTTAATTTCATGTGGGAAGAAAAAAGCGTTGAAAGATACGAGAAAGCATTGTTAGTTAATTTTAAATTTATATTTATGTTGGAAAATTCTATGATGGCATTAGATATAATTTATGATTTTTTATTTTGTATTTTTTTGTGTTTCTCATTTAATTAAATAAAATAATAAAATAAATAAAATTTATTTATAATATTTAATATTAAATTTAAAATTGATATTTTTATTTATATATAAATAATTATTGTAGAGATGAAGATGTCAAGTAAAAATACAAATTTTTATCTTTAAACTTAAATTGACAATTGTTTACACATCAAAATATATATTTTTAAAAATATATTATATTAAAATACTTGTAAAAAAATAAAATTATTGAAATAATGAATGATATTTTTTACACATAAAACTAAATTTACATCCACTAGTAAAATATTTCTTCTTAAATAAAAAATTGAATAAATTAAATTAAATTATTATTATAAAAATACAAATAGTTCTTCAAATAAAAATAAAATCAATAATATAACTAAAATAAAACAAAATAATTTTGAAATAGTTGTATAATGAAATATATTCAATAAATTTAAAAAAGATAGATAAAATAAAATAATCCTTAAATATTTCTAAAGTAAAATCAAATAACTCTTTTAAGTAAATAAAATAATTCAATTTGGATACCTCTAAGTGTTTTTTAAATAGATGTACTTAAGATATCTATATTAGTATAGGTATGTTAAATTTACTCTAGATTAATAAAATGACATATCTACAATTAATTATAATTAATAATTAAAACTTGTGTTTAATTTTGTGGATTAATGAATTTTGGTATTAAATGTTAAAATATGAGTAATTATAATGAATAGGGATATTTAATTTTATGATTACAAAATGAATACAATTTGATAAAGATAAATTTAGTCTAAATAAATCAAACAGTATATTTATAGTTTAGTGTAATTTAGTACAAACTAATAATTAAGGGTTGTGTGTAATTTTGTTGATTATTGTATTTTCATATTAAATGTTAAGTTAAGAAAATAAAAAATAGTGGTATAGATACTTGTTATATGATTTATGAATGAATGTCATTTGATAAAGAATATATTCTTGATTGTTATTAGCCTACTAAAATGTACTTTTTTGTGAGTGAAATGTCTGCTAAATCTCTTTGATATAACTAATTTTGACTTTATGGGTTTGGGTCCACTCAACAATCATGTATTTATTCCATATGCATGGATTTGACCTTGCTTAGTGTGTATTTCTATTCTATAACTTACCTGAATGATATTTATTTTCTTTATTTTTTTCTAATATTTGTAGACTCGCAATATTTACAAATACCTTGGAAAAATTATCATCATATCAAAATGGAACATTTTTATCTAGGTCAACTCCAAAGATTTTTGTAATATATCAAAGACATGTAGCATTAAAAAATACTCATGGAAGGATTACCATTATATAGCTCAAGGGGACATGTTCACCTAAGTCAACCAAAAAAATGTGTAAAAGATCAAAAAAATATATGCAAGAACCAAGAATGATGCATTTAAATTTGTTATTCATTTTAATGCATCACAAGCAAGTGTTTCATTATTAATAATGTTAAGAGACATAATTATACTATAAAAAGGAATGGATAGTAATGATGTAAGTATTTTAATAAAATCTTTTTGCTTAAATGTAATAGCCATTTACATGTCAAACCATTACTTAATAGCAAACATAATATGAGTGATCATTATTAAATAACACAAAATAAAAAAATATTTTATAGTTATTGGCATGTTGTATATTATTATTTTTATTTCTATGAAAAATAAAATAGTTTTTAATGTTTTTAATGAAATAGTTTTTGTAAATATAGTCATGCTAGTTTTATTTACTTAGGAGTTATTTTATTTTATTTACTTAATGACTATTGTATAGTTCTATTACACTTCAACTCTTGGTGTCATTGTAGTTATGTCTCTTTGTATAATACTTTATTTTTATTTTTATTTAGAAACTTTAAAAAAAATCAATTAGAAATAATAATGTATAAAATAAAATTATTTTTAAGTAAGTATTAGAATAAATAATGTTTGTCTTTTCTTATCTCTACTTATTTATGTGTTTATATGTCCATGAATCTATTAAAAAGTTTAGATAGATATTATAAATAATATTTATGTAAAAAAAAATTAAGTAAAATTTAAAATAAATTATTTGTTTTCATTTAACTTTTTGAAAACTTGATATAAGTAAACTCTCAAATAGACCCAAAACTACTCGAAGAGTTAATTCCATGGTGACTCAGATAGTATACAACATCTAAAGTATTCTACATATCCTTAGCTTCTGTATTCCTGGGCGAATAGACCAAACTGCCCTTTATATGGAGATCGGCTACACATGCCTACTCGATCATTTGCTAACCTTAAGTCTAAATAAAAATCAAGTGGCCAATCTCAACAGCACTGACTCTGAGTGTGTGGGGAAGAAAGGATTGAAAAAAGGGGACAAGTGAGAATTTTTTATGGAAAAGATGTTATAGCTCACCTACCATATCAATGGATGCATGTGCTTGCACACTGTTTTTTCTATAAATCTAAACAAAACCCCTTCCTTTTGCAAAATCAAGTTTAATATGATTTTTTTGATAATTTTTTATTGTATAATATATTCATGAATGATGAAATATTTGTATTTTTATTTTGAAAAATGAAATCAATATGGTTAATGATTTATGTTTAATAAAGGAATTCAAAAAGAAAAGAAAATATATGACATTTCTATGTTATTTTATTTCAAATAATTTTTTTATTATTTTATTAAATTGGATGGCTTGTTACAACATATTTGAGTAGAAAAAAGTTTTATCTAATAATTTGGCATAGATTCAAGATCTTATGACTATTGGAAGAATGGATAAAGAGGTATGCTTTAAGAGAAAAAATGTGTAACAAGTGGTGAAAACTAATAAAGAGAGAGGATATTTATTTGAAATAAAATATTGGGTTTAATGGTTCATTGAGTTGGATATGAATACCTCATTTTTCTATCAAGTTGCTCTTTGACATAGAAAAAGAAACAATATAACCAACTTTTTTGATGAGAATGATTGTGAGGTTAACAATGAGGGTGACTAGGGTATGTTGGGTTCTCATTTCTTTTAGTCCCTTTTGACCATACAAACTACCTTTTTTCTTAGACTCTAGGAATCGGGTAGCTTGCCCTATAAACTCCAGTGCACTTGGTAAAAAAATTTCACGTGACCAGTGACGCTAGGGTGGAACATCCTCTGGTACAACAAGGATAGGGGGAGACTGGACCTCATGATCTCTTGCCTACAATAGGATGCTTTAGCCAATTGAGCTAGGGCTGCCACACCACCAAATAAACTATTTTCTCTAATGAAGTTTCTAATGATATATTTAGGATGTTATCCCAAGTATCCTTTCTTCTAATGATAATTTTCAAATGATTAAAGAGGTGTTCAAATTTGAAGTCAAGGTTGTTATCTTCTCCTTTGTTGCATTCAAGGCAATTGGTCTTGATGGTTTTCCTTTGAATTTTGATTAGGATTTTTGGGATGTGGTGGGTAAAGATGTCATTGTTGTTAGAAATGAATTTGTATAGTTTGTTAAGCTTTTTAAGCATCTTAATAACACATTTCTAGCTCCCACTCTTAAGACAAATGATGTTAGAACTATGTTTGATATTTTTCCATAGTTTTTAACAATACTATGTGTATACATCAAAAATTGGTCTGGAGAATATTAATTAAATACTAATTATTTAATTAATAAAAATCTTTATTTCCTCTACTATATAAATAAATTGCAAATTTTATTTTTATAGTTCGTATTTCTTAATTCTCCCTATCTAAACCACTTTCTTCATGATTTAATTAAATAAACAAATTTAACTAATTTGCTTTATTTGATTAATTCCCTCTCATTAAATTTGAATTTTTAATTCAAATTTTGTCACATTTCTCCATATTCTTCTAACCTCCTTCCACATCATCTTCCATCTCACCATGTGTCACATGAAATTAATTATTCCTAATTTCTAAAATGGGCATTTATCCTCAACAATCTCAACAAACTCAGAGAAACATGGCTTCTCCTTTCCATTTATTATTTTCTACACTTTCCAAGCTTGTTTTATTAAAGGGGATAACTTCCTTATTTCTCTCTAACCTCCTCATTTCTCACTGTTGATCTCTCCAGACTGCATCCTAATCGTCCATTACTGCCAACTCACCTGATGCCTTGGTGAAATCTATAAATAGAGGCTCATTTACAACTTTTGCATAAGAGAGCATTGCATACAATTACTCTGCAAAAATCATCTTAGCATTTGAGAGGTTAGTTTACATTCTAGTTCAACATTTGGAATAGTTTAGCAAGTAAATTAGAATCATGGATTCGTTTTTAGATATGTCTTAGTTTACTCACAACATTTAGAATAATTTTCATGACATCTCCATTAATTTAATTTAGCATTGCATCATTTCATTAGCATTCTGTATACAACAGTTTATCATCTAATATATCATTTACTTCATCATCCAGCCAAATCATTAGATCATGTAGGTGTAGATATGGTATGATTTGCATTCTAGAATGAATGACTTCTCATTTCTTAGGTGTCATCCTAGTAATTCGGTACATAATTAAGATCTGAGAGAACTAATACATGATCCTTAGGAATAGAGGAAGATGGAATGTCTTTAAGGAATCGTTTTATCAAATTATGTTGTTAATTTAGATTTCCTTAATATAATACATTGTATTTGTTGTGTGTTATTGATTATTATAATTCACATATTTCTCACACACATAAATTGGTTCCCAACTTGGGGCCTAGCCCCTATTATTTTAATATTTTTCTAGAAAGTATCCTTTATAGGTTTAGACGTGAATTTCTCTTGTGCAACTGCTAATTATTCTTGTGCACCCGAAACATTCTCTGACACATTCACCGACTGTTCTGACGCAATGTGTTTATCCGACACATCCACACCATTTTGTGGTGTATCAGGGGGTTTCTATAACACATTTACCACTTTCTATAGTGCATTTACTATTTTGTATAGCACATTCACTTCTTTCTGCGACATATATACCTTTTTAGCACATCAACTTACTATAATGGAGCATGCTTGAGATTATATCATTTTTTGGGAAATTGCAAAAGATAAGCAAACATTTATATATAATGTGAGCACATTATAGTGTGTTCACATTTGAAGTAGAAAAATATTTATTTCCCTCTCTCTCTATCTCTTTCACTTCTCCCTACCTCCTTCCCTCTTTTCTCTACCTCTCTGCCTCCCTCCCTTCCTTCATCCCATTTCTCATTATCTTGCCTCTCTCCCCTCTCCACCTCTCTTTTCCTTCCTCTCCTCTCTACTCTATCTCTCTACCTACCTCTAGAATATGTGTTAAGTAGTTCATCGAAAATGCCATATGGAAATTCATTGCCAACAATTCACCGACGAAAAATTCATTGCCAACAACTCACCATAGGAAAATTCACCGCCATGAAAAATTCATCACAAGTAGCCATGAAAAATTCACCACAAGTAAAATTGACCACCAATAGTTCACTGATGTGGAAAATAAATCACATTAATAATTTTTGCAAAATTAAATTCTTTAAACATAATGCCATTTATTTTTTACTATCATAAATCAAATTATTCTTTTGCAAAAAAATATTTCGAATTGCTGGTGGTGAAAATTTTACTTGAGGTGAAATTGTCATGGCGATTAATTTTCCTATGGTGAATTGTAGGTGATGAATTTTCGTCTGTGAATTTTCCTAGATCCATTGAGAATATATGTGTTAAGTATGGACATTAAAATAATGTTATTAACACACACACACACACACACACATATATATTGATATATGTTTATATATATATATATTGATATATGTTTATATATATATAGAATTCGCAAGTAATGCTTTTAATCATGTGGATATTAAAAGAGTTTTGTTATAAACATAACGCATTATCATAGTGTTGCCATATATGTTACAATAGCCAAAGTTAATGTTGTGTATAAAGTGCATGAAGAGAATAAGTCAAAGGATTTGTAAGCAGCAATACATATCGTTTGATATATATTAAAAGTTATATATATATATAGATTTAGCAAGTAATGCATTTAATCATGTGGATATTAAAAGAGTTGTAATAAAAATTGTGCATTATCATAGCATTGTCATATATGTTACAATAGCCAAAGTTAATGTTGTGTATAAAGTGCATGAAGAGAATAAGTCAAAGGATTTGTAAGAAACAATACATATTGTTTGATATATATTAAAAGTTCTTTGTAATACACATAGATCATTATCATAGCGTTTCCATAAATGTTACAATGGCCAAAGCTTAATGTTGCGCATAAAGCTCATGAAGAGAATAAGTCAAAGGATTTGTAAGCAACAATACATATTATTTGATATATATTAAAAGTACTTTGTAATAAACACAAATCATTATCATAGCTTTTCCATATATGTTATAATGGCCAAAGATTAATGTTGTGCATAAAGCTCATGAAGAGAATAAGTCAAAGGATTCGTAAGTAGAGTTTAAGGTGAGAAATAATTATTGATTCAATCATAACGCACAAGGTGAAAAAAAATATTGTTTCAAATGTAAGACTTAGTCTTACCTATGGATGAATAAAGGGTGCTAAAGTATGAAATAGTGGCACCATATTCTGAGAAGTGTAAAGCAGAAGAAGTCTAATACTTGTGCCATGTCCAAGCAAATCCATCTAATAAACATGAGACTTAGTCAATGCAAAGATGGTAGAAGTTTGTAAGGGTAGTCGACTTGCAAATCAAATAGGAAACTTGTAGTGATGTGTTGTTGTGTCTTGACGCAGTAAAAGAGTCATGTTGTCACAAAAAGGAGTCGACTCATCCATTCTATGAAATTATAAATAAGAGGAGTATTATGTGTTTCAATCTAAAAGTTTGAATTAGTCACATATCTGTTGATTCGATGCATTTTTTGTTTGCTGTTAGAGTGTTGGCGGATTTAACAACTTATTTGTAGCATTAAGATGCTCATATTTTAGTATAAATAGAGGTGTTCTCTCTACCATTTGCTACACTTTTCCATTCAGAATTCTTCATTGCTATTCCGTTGTAGTTTTTTGTGCAAGCATAATTTGAGAGTTTCTGGTGAGAAAGAGTTGTCTTTGTGAGTTATGTTTGTTGAGAGTTCTTTGAGAGGAGACTAGAGTTTGGAAATAAGTTGGGCTTAGTAAGAGTAACTATCGTGATTATGGAGGCTAAATTTGGGGAGTAGTGTTATCAATTGGAACTATAAATCTAGGCATGTTGATTTCTATTCCTCTGTTATTTTATGTTTGAAAAGTTATTTATTTATAATTGTATTTGTTTGGGAAATACTATTTTTGAATGCTTGATAAACTCATATTTGTGAACTCGATTTATTTCCTAGTTTGGGATAATCTTGTGTGATTCATAGTTGAGTCAAGAATTAGTGAAACCCTTTTATATGGGAATACATATTTATACTATGTTGGAATTTGCATGGCTATAATGCTACTAGAACAATACTTAGTTCGTCAAGACTATATAGAGGTTGCATGCAAAGTGATGTAAAATATGTTAGTATCTTATAGTACTTTTATGAAAATGTCATTTTGAACATGGGTGGGTAGCTTGGTTATTCCCAGTGTTAGATAATCCATGGGAAAGGGGGTAACCTAGATAGTCACTAGTATGTGTGCACGTATGGTTAGCATGGTTATACCCAGGGTTAGAGTAATCCATGGGAAAGGGTGTAAGTTAGCTGATCAATTTGTTAAGATAATTATTACTAGGGTTAAGGTAATCTGTGGTTAAGGGAATAACCTTGTTGGATAGTTTGTTATATCATCACCTTAGATTGAATATGTGTTATATTTATGGTCAATACTAAATTGAGCTAAAGGGTGGGTGGACAAATGACTCACACTTGAAGTACTGGGTGTTGAATTCTTTCACTAGAGTAGTTTAAGTAGCCACTATTTACATAGTCAGTTCACTATGATCCATGATTGCATTCTAGGCAGGGAAGTCATACATGTAGGTTGTAGCCAATGTATGCTAGCTCTAGATATGTAGGACACAACACTATCACTAGGAAGGTTAGGATTATGGGGTTACTAAACCAATCTCTTCATCGAAGGGTAGGGCCATCTTAGCAGTTAGGTAGATGTGTGGGGGACCACAGCAAGTCCATGGTTGGGGAAAAAGTGCTTGAGTGATGCTCTCCCTCATATAGTTGGTGGCTGAGATTTGAGGATGTAGCGCCAGTTTGGGGACACCTAGAATGTATGCACCAGTGATGGGGACATATAGGAGGTATGCACCAACATTGGGGACATCTAGATCATTGTATTATGTTTGTATATATATCATTAAGCTCATGAAAGCTATGAATGTAAACATGTGTCTCTATTTTTATTGAGAAATTGTAAATGGGAAATATCATCATGTAATTATGTAATGTGAAACTGTTACTTGAATGAGTGAAATGACTCTTTGTTGTGCAATGGGAAAGTTTGAAATGGTTATGTTTCAAATGTGCATCTTGTTATTCAAATGAAAAGAAATATTTTTTTGCTCATAATGTTCATAGCATAAATTGTTCACTTGTGGGTAAAACATAGTAAAAATAATAGGTAGAACAATAGGCATGTTACAACCAAGAGGATGGTGTAGAATGCAAGACTAAATGACAATAAAATTCCTATCATGAGATAAATCACAATCATTCCAAATAAACAAGTATAAATGAAAACAATAAATCGAGAAAAGATGTAAAGAGTACAATTATATGTTGATTTGAATGAGTGGTGAACAAAGAAGTGTCAAGAGCATGCTAGAGATTAGAATATGTGAAAAAAATAACTATCTAAAAAGAATAATGATATTAATATCTATATCTCTTAGTGACTTTGCATGGACAATAAATACAACCTACAAACCTGAGATGACTAAGCCAAGGATAGTGTTTGCAATTAAAGAACTATGAAAGATAGTGAAGAAGGCAGTAAATTTATATTCCATAAATCTTGTAAAAGATGTTCATGAGAGACAACCTTAGGTAGGCCTATCTTGAAAATTGAAAAGGAAAAGGGAGTAAAATGATAGTGAAACCTTTGTATGACACACATGACAATCATATGGATTTGAATAATCATTAATGAAGTTTGTGATGATAGTCTATAGACCTTTACATAGTTAGTTTAAATGGTGAAGAAGGTGATGTATGAGACTGTGAGGAATTTCATCAAAATCCATAAAAAGAAGTTCTTATAGTTTATGCACAATACAAACCAAATCACAATAAAAATATGCTATGAAAATCATATATCTATGTCACACAATCATCATGCCTGAGCAAATATCTAGAATGGAAAGAGAAAAACAAGGTACAGTTGGTTTGAAGTCATAAAAGAGGTCCTATATTCATTCCTCTTACTTGTGTACAATTACTTTATTATCAAATAAATTTCCCATATTCCCTCTTTTTACTTGTGTAATTATTCATTTATTTAATTTTAACCATTTATAGAAAATGTCATGCTCGAAAATTTTTCATTAAGAAAACCCAACATTTTTTTCAAAAATACACATTAGCATAAACAAGCATTCCATTAACTAGGGGGTCATGCCCACATGTAGTATTGAGTCTAAACACAAAGTCACAATTTTTGAAAGAGCTTTGATGGATGTTTCAATTTCATATTTATCAACTTAATTAATTATTTTGACCAAGCTGTTACAAGTATAAGTATAATTTTTTTCTTGTCTCTTCCAATTCCACCTGTAATAGTGGTTATTATTAACTATAGTGATATTCATGTACCTAATGCTTATTCATAAGCTAATATTATTTTTCACATTAGTACCAACTCCCATTAATATGTTCATCAATATCAAACTACAGTATTGACATTAATTTAATCTCTAATCGTGCAATGGTTTTATCCATACAAGTCATGATAATGAAACCATTGTCAATATTACTATCATTTCCCACTACTATGCTATCATTTCCATCAAATCTATATTAATAATTCACTATTCATGTAATTAATATTTTATGCCTAATACCAATATTTAATATTATTTTCCAATTAATATATTCCTATCCATAGCATTTGTAATTTCCATCTAATTTTAGTAATAACATTAATATCTACATGGCTAGATATTAGAATACGTGACAAAAATAACTATCTAAAAAGCATAATGATATTAATATCTATGTCTCTTAGTGACTTTACATGGACAATAAATACAACCTACAAACATGAGATGACTAAGCCAAGGATAATGTTTGCAATTAAAGAACCATGAAAGATAGTGAAGAAGGCAGTAAATTTATATTCCATAAACCTTGTAAAAGATGTTCATGAGAGACAACATTAGGTAGGCCTATCTTGAAAATTGAAAAGGAAAAGGGAGTCAAATGCTAGTGAAACCTTTGTATGACACACATGACAATCATATGGATTTGAATAATCATTAACGAAGTTTGTGATGATAGTTTATAGACCTGTACATAGTTAGATACAATGGTGAAGAAGGTGATGTATGAGACCGCGAGGAATTTCATCAAAATGCATAACATTAGAGCATGGAAAGGGGGGTTGAGATTTCTAAGAGGTTTGGGGAGTGTCACTCTCCTAGTCATGTTGAGCCACAAATCCCTCTGAAGATGGTGAAATCTACATTTGGGAATTCAGTCGGATCTCCGAAGGGCGGGAATGAGGTTAGCTACTCCCTATTAAATAGAGTTGCTGCAACAGATGACTTTATGGATTGGAAATATTTTATGGGTCTAGAGGATCTAGATCTTGAAGAAGAGAACCTATACACCAAAGTTGAGAAGAAGAAGAGTAAAAAGGGGAACAACACAGTGGGGGTTTCTACAAGAAATAAGGCTAAAGCGGATGTAGGAATTCTGAAAGGTTTAGGCAGAAAATCAACTAAATGGCATAGAGAGCAGGAATGCATTCAAAACATTGTGGATGGAACTTAAAAAACCATCCTGGATCTATGCAGAACTCCATCTAAAAAATGGAAGTTATGTCATGGAATATTCAGAGACTAAATAGTTCCCATAAATAGGAAATTTTGCACAATTTTGCTAGAGACCATAAGCCTGATATTCTTATTATTTAGGAGTCCAAAATACCCAAAGATCATGTGGAGAAGATTAAGATTTTTAAGAATGGTGGTGTGCAGGGCAGTAGTTCGGATGGTGCCTCTGGGGGTTTGGTGACTTTTTGGAACCAAGAGCGTATTCAAGGAACTCCAATTTTGGGAGATGCTAATCATGTGGCCACCAGATTTAAGCATATCAGAGATGACTTCAGTTGGATCTTGTCTAATATATATGTGCCCAATAGTAAGACTACTAGAGGGAATTTTTGGAAAAAAATTGAGTCTTTTAGGTTCTTCTTTTTGAATGAGAATTGGATCATCATGGGGGATTTTAATACACTTTTGCCAGGGTCTGAAAAATTTGGTGGATCTTAGATTCAGGTGGATAGTAAGTTGGATTTGATGAATTTTATCAATTCTCAATGCTTGCATGATGTGGACCTCAAGTGGGCTATCTACACCTAGTCTAACAGGAGAGCCGGGAATGATCTCATTCAAGTAAGGCTTGATAGCGCTTTAATTTTAGATAACTAGTTGAAGGACTACCGTTGTTTGTTAAATGCTCTCTCCAGAATTGGCTTGGATCATTTCCCCATAAGTTTTATGGCTAAGTCTGTGTCAGGTAAGAGGAATTTTCCTTTCCAATTTGAAAAAATGTGGTTGTCTCATCCTAACATATTTAATTGCATTCAAGATTGGTGGAACATAAATGTCAGTGGTACTGCCATGTTTAGAGTGGCTAAGAAGCTTGGTGAAGTCAAATCCAAGATTAGGACTTGGAACAAGGAAGTCTTTGGGTATGTGTAGGATCATGGTGGGCCAAAAAGTGGAAATGAGGAAAAAAATGCATCTTTCATCGACCAAAAAATGTGAAAATATCGTGTTGACATTTCATAGGCTTAAGTGTTAGTACACGCCACCAAAGCAAACACCAATCCTAGTTTTCCATATCGGATATCTGATTCAAATTGGATATCTGATCCAAATCGGATGTTAGATTTGTAAAATGTATATATATACAAAATATGTTGTTTTAAAATCATTTGACAGTCAACAACCCGCAGGTGCATAGTGAGGAGGTTCTTCGCATAACAGATATCCGATTTTGCCAATATCCGATTTGAAAAGGTAAGATTTTAGATTTTTATGTACTTTGATTCAATTTTGAATTAGATTTGGATAATTTCAATTAGTTTTTTGTGGATTTTTTTAAAAAATAGGGTTTTTGATTGAATTTTTATGAAAAAATTGAGTTTAGAATGGATTTTGATAAAAAAATTAATGTTTTTTGTGGATTTTTCAAAATAGGGTTTTTGATTGAATTTTTATGAAAAAATTGAGTTTAGAATGGATTTTGATAAAAAAATGAATGTTTTTTGTAGATTTTTTTTCAAAATAGGGTTTTTGATTGAATTTTTATGAAACAATTGCTTGTTTAGAATGGATTTTGATAAAAAATGATTTTTTTTTTATGGATTTTGATTTAAAAATAGTGTTGCTTATGTATTTGTATTAAAAATTAGAGAATTTTATAGATTTTTGTTAAAAAATAGGGTTTTTTTTGGATTTAAAAAAAAACTAGGGTATTTTTATAATATTTTCATTTATATTTTCTAATTTTAATTAGATTAATTATTTTTTAACTTTAATTAGGAATTATGGCTGTTGAGAATGATATTGCACAAATTCCACCAGTTGAGAATCAAAATGTAGAAATGCCAAATGCTCCACCACCTCTGTAGCCATCAATTGAAGACTTAATTCATGAAAAATTGGAGCAATTGAGAGGAATTTGTGATGTTTATAAGAAAATCCCTTGATTATCCCATATGTCAACCACATTGACAGGAATAATTACAAATGTAGAAACCCTCTCCACCCAACATAATGCCTTTCATTCGTGGCGAGAAACCATGAGGGAATATTATGCATGTGGATTGTCTTATGATGATGTGAAAAATCTCCAAATAAAAAAATCCCAAATAGCCTCTTTATTTATTGGCCCCAACACTAGTTTGCTAGTTAATGTTAACAAACCAAAAATTTCTATAAAATGGTGCACGCATAGGGGCATAGTAGATAACTTTTGGGATCATTAGTGTATGGTTTTTGATAAACCACCCAACAATAATCTTGATGTACCTGTTTACTTTATTAAAAAATTATATGTTGAGTTTTTGTTAGGGCATCATGTCAATTACTTTGACATTAAACCCTTCCAGGGTGTTGGTGGAGGTATTCCTTAGGATAGGCTAGGGGCAGTTAGAGTAGTCAAGCACCCACATGTTCCCCGTCCTCCCTGTCCTCTGCCACCTCTAGTACAACATCCAGATATTACAGAGGATGCATCCACACAAACTATCTAGGCCATTCACTCTTTGAGTGGTCTTTTAGTTTCCCATGCTTCTTCAGTAGCTCAGCCACATTCTGGTGATGTTAGAGATGGATCCAGTGTTGCTGCATCATCCTCCTCAGGTCCACATATTTGCGTGCCACATATTTGCAATAGGTGCCAACATATATGCTTGGGTCCTATTGTATAGCCCGCTAAGCATCCATTAGACACTTCTAATTATTACATTTAGGATGTGGAGATTATAACAGATCACACACAAGG
This sequence comes from Sequoia sempervirens, assembly GCA_007258455.2. Taxonomy (NCBI): domain Eukaryota; kingdom Viridiplantae; phylum Streptophyta; class Pinopsida; order Cupressales; family Cupressaceae; genus Sequoia; species Sequoia sempervirens. The sequence continues at coordinate 52,592,184 of VDFB02373365.1, read as the reverse complement.
GAGTGGAGCACACCCTATAGAGTCCTCTCCTACTAGAGAGGTGGACATTGGAATAGTTACATAGGTAACATTTAAGGTGTAAATTCATAACTTGCATTTTTAAAAAAATGAATATTAATAAGAGATATTATCAAGTACTAATATTTATTTACATGGTCTATTTAATAGTTAATGTTTGAGGAGGAGCTCACACGGGTGACTGATAGCACCCTTAGGGCCATTTCATTTGGCCTCGACATGCACATAGTATGTATTTTCACACTCACTCATTTACATTTTTTTACTGTATAATTGCTTGTCATTTGAATTGTCATTAATTAAATTATATATTAACTTATATTTTTATCTTATTCTCTGCTTGTAGGAAACACCTAGTGCAAGTGAGGTGCGACACTCTCCAGAATATGGAGGAAAAATGTTAGATAAGGGAAAGGTAATTGAACTCAAATTTGATTGAATTAAGATTTATAAGATCTTTTATTGATTATGCATACATTGACATAGATTCATAGTTTCATTGTCATTTTTATGTATAGACGATTGTGAGCTATACATCATTGTTGATAAGTGTCACAACACCTGAAGGAGTAGGTATTTGAACACCTTAAGGAGGAGGTGTTGAAACACCTCAAGGAGGAGGTGTTGAAACACCTAAAGGATATACAGAAAAAGATCAGCCTAAAGAGGTATGTGTTTATTTTATTTTGTGCTTGGTAAATATTTTCTTATTACAGACAATTCTATGCTAACTTGGATCAATTTTATGTTTTTGTTCACATATATAGATTGATGTTACAAAAGTTGGTTTGGTTAGTTCTTTGAGAGGGGTATATTCTAGGACTCCTGACCCTTCAAAGAGATGTATATTTTAGATAATCAATATTTCAATTTTAGAGTTCAATTATAATTCAATGTATATTGATTTTTATGTTAATTATTCAATTTAAATTATATAGTATAAATAATCTCAATTGTAGTTTGAATTTTTCTTGTGCAGCTACCTTTAGAGCCAACGAGTGCTTCAAAGAGGCTCCATTTTCATGATCCACCAGTAGTTTAGGATGAGATAGACATTTTGGCATGTAAGTTTTGAATAGATACCGAGATGGCATATGCCACATATTGTAAAACTTTGTTTGAGTTGGCGTTGATGCCATTTTTGTATATGGACATAAACTTGATTATTGGATAATTTGATATATAGAAGTTGACAATCGAAATTTAATTTCCTCTTCATGTGCATGATTAAACTCTTTAAAAATTTAATCAAGTGAGCAATGGTTAAATATCAATGTCCAATAGCATAAAAGGAATGGTTAAATATTATGCAGTTTATTTCATATTGCTGATTACATTGCATTGCACATCTTTCAAACTCAAAGCATTACTTCACATTACATAAGTAACAACTAGATGCTGATAGATGAAAAAATTTCAATAACAATATAGTTCTTACAAAGTCAACCTAAGCAGTTATGCAATTACTTCACATTACATAACTAATAACTAGGAGCAACTATCAATTGCATTAGGTAGTTAAGGTGTTTGAAGTTATTTAGAGGTCACTTTTAGGGTGCAAGGCTTAAAAGTTCATTTTAAATGCACTCAAACAAACTTTAAAGGGATCTCATGCTTGTTGTCCCCTCATTCCACATGCTATGCAGCAATTTACTTGCGCTGTAGGGGCCGAACAATGGAGAAAACATGTAAAATATATATATATATATATATATATATATATATATATATATATATATATATATATATATATATATATATATATATATATATATAAAACCTAGAAGCATGATTAGAATAATATCACATAACATTATAAAACAAAACCACCATAAAATTGAATGTCATTTAAAACATGCATGATAAATATTCATCGTTGAAACTTGAATTGTGGTAGCTTGATATACAAAGTCTATTGATGCCAGGGTTCAATTCGTATGATATTGAAAAAATAAGACAAATGAGTAGAGTTATCAACATTCTTCAAAAATCATAAGAATTATTTTAGTACACTCAAGAGTTATCAAATGTCTTCTTGCAGTTTCAAAAGTTATTTTGTATCATTGTTACATTGGTCTTGAGAGTGGTAGCTTAATATAGGTCCACAATACAAAACCTAGTTTACATGTGCAGTGTAACAGTGGCACAAGAAGATTTTTCTTTGAAAGCAAAAATGAAAGCTCAGCCTCTTGAAATGAAAATGCTTGTTTGCAAAATAAATGAATAAGAATGAGGTAGTTAAGGTGTTTGAAGTGATTTAGAGGTCACTTTTAGAGAAGAGAGATGTTGAAGAGAACATCAAGTCAGTGAGAACCGGCGTAATGTGTTTTAGTTTGTAGTAATATTTTGTTTTTTTGCAGATGTGTGATAAATTCTTAGTTCAATGATGTTGAACAATTTTGAAAAAAAAAAGTTGTGTCACGGTCCGCATTCAATCCAACAAGCAAAAATGAAAGCTTAGCCCTCTTGGAATGAAAATGGTTGTTTGCAAAAAAAATGAATAAGAATGAGGTAGTTAAGGTGTTTGAAGTTATTTAGAGGTCACTTTTAGGGTGGAAGGCTTAAAACTCCATTTTGAATGCACAAAAAAGAATGAAATTACTTCAAACCAAGTTTGTGAAGAAGTTAACTATGTTGCCCACTAGTTTCCCTTAAGAGTCCAAAGTGCTAAAAGGCAACAATCTTTGAAGGGATATTTCTCAAAGACCGTGATTCTTACACTCTGCCTAAGGCTATGGGATTGTGTTGGGACCATCTACGAAACCCTCTTGGAGGCGTTTTCCTGTGGTGATGACTTTTCAGTTGAGGGAAGAGTTGCCAAATGCAAGCAGGTAAAGTTGCAAAGTGGTGCAACTTTCATTCCACAACTCACACAACCAAACGACTATTCCAACACGTCTGGATGGGTACGTTTACGCTAGGGATGGTTCTCTCTTGTACCCAAATATGCTGAATCACTCCGAGCTACATTGTACTGACGATTTCCCTTAAGAGTTCAAAGTGCTAAAAAGAAGCAATCTTTGAAGGTCTATTTCTCGTAGACCATGATGCTTATAGACTCTCCGTTTGAGGCTATGGGATCGTGTTGGGACCATCTACAAAAAACTCTCTTGATTTTTGCTATCTTAGAGGCGTTTTCTTAGTGTGATGACTTTTTAGTGGAGGTAAAAGTTGCCAGATGCAAGTAGTGTAAAGTTGCAAAGTGGTGCAACTTTCATTCCGCAACTCGTACGACTAAACAGACTATTCCAACACATTCAGATGGGTATGTTTACACTAGGGATGGTCCTCCCTTGCACCCAAATACGCCGAATCACTCCGAGCTACATTGGACCGGTGATTTCCCTTAAGAGTTCAAAGTGCTAAAAGTTAGCAATCTTTGAAGGTCTATTTCTTGGAGACCGTGATGCTTACAAAATCTACGTCTGAGGCTATGGGATTGTGTTGGGACCATCTACAAAAACCTCTCTCAGTTTTTTCTATCTCTGAGGCATTTTCCTGTGGTGATGACTTTTCAGTGGAGGGAAAAGTTGCCAGATGCAAGCAATGTAAAGTTGCAAAGTGGTGCAACTTTCATTTTGCAACTCGTACGACCAAATAGATTGTTCCAAAATGTCCGTATGGGTACGTTTACGATAGGTATGGTCCTCTCTTGCACCAAAATATGCCGAATCACTCTGAGCTATATTGGACCAATGATTTCCCTTAAGAGTCCAAAGTGCTAAAAGGAAGCAATTTTTGAAGGGATAATTCTTGGAGATCATGATGCTTACAGACTCTCTTTCTAAGGCTATGGGATTGTGTTGGGACCATCTACAAAAACCTCTCTCAATTTTTGCTATCTTGGAGGTGTTTTCCTATGGTGGTGACTTTTCAGTGGAGGGAAAAGTTGCCAGATGCAAGCAATGTAAAGTTGCAAAGTGGTGCAACTTTAATTCCGCAACTCATATGACCAAACGGAATATTCCAACACATCTGGATGAGTACGTTTACACTAGGTATTGCCCTCTTTTGCAACCAAATACATTGAATCACTCTGAGCTACATTGGACCGAGTGAAATTAGGTGAAAAATTGATGCAAACACAAGGGCACAATCACAAACTCTTTGCAACCTGCCTATTTGAGGTATCTAACAAGATTATTCTAACCTCTTTGGATAGTCCAAGACTATCTTAAAACTCGAAAAGAAACTAAATACACATTTCCCTCTTTAACCCCCTTAAACCCTTGTAATAGTGAGAAACTAATTTTTGTCCAATTACTCCACAATTTTCCAAAACACCAAACCAACACATGACTGATTCAAACACCCATATCCAAGTTACACAACATATATGAGAAACAACATAGACTCCTTTGGACCAGCGTTGACTTCCTATACATTCACAGTTGAACAAGCTGCTCAATTAGCCTAAAAATGCAAAGCAACATACCTTCAAACACCACACAAACCCCTGAAACCTTGGGGAAGCAAATAAATTTCCAAGAAAACAAAGATTCTGCAATTGGATTCCATTTGTACGGACCTATAACCATCAAATTAGAAAACCCTTATTTTTAGTGTAATTCTTGAGGGTTTATTAGATGTAGCACTTCCACAACCTTTTAGACTCTACCGCCACCTTAGAAAAATTTATTTAGGCCCCAATATGCCTAGAAAACAAAGAAACTTCTGGTATCTCAGAGATTTTTGCAAACCCTAGGGTAAAAACTCTATTTTCAAGTGAAAAAAAACCACCATTTTTAGATCTTTAACTCTTCATTTTATTTCAAAACCCAGTTCTCCACACCTTCCACTCTTGAAATATCATTTCCTAATCCCTACCAACTCATCCCATCGATTCACATTGGCACACAATAGGTGGGATGAGATTCAAGCCTTTAAAATTGCAAAATTGTTATTCCCCTGTTCAGGAACCCGTCTAAAGAAAGTCTAAGTTTTGAGACACAAAATGAATAAAGAAACCCTCTATTAAGAAGTAAGAATAAATTAAAGACATGTAATAATGTTTCTACATAAATTTTTGATACAAAAATTCTTGAATGGCTTGTGCATAGGCAGAAAACACAAGAAAAACAGTAAAATATGAACTGAGCAATTGAAACTTTATTGATTCATAGAAAAAAATCCTTCAACCAAACCTGTCTCGAGCCCTTGAAGGCATTAAGTACATTGATATGCCTTGGAATCCAACTCTGAATTCCTTTAACCACCAATATTAACTGACTTTTGAAACCTGAATGACCGTTGAAGGCCAAAATACAAACATTTTTCACATTAATATGAATCATAATGAAATGTTGCACTTTTCCACTTCTAAATTTACTAAGACATCACTTAATGGATCAAAATAGAATCATTACATGTTCAAAAAACTGTTCTTGTTTTTCCCTAAACAAATTTACTAATTTTTCCTTCAAAGGCTACAAAGCAACAACTAGGACAAGTTGGGATCTCCATTTTTTTAGCCCTAAAACCTAAAAAATCCTCCTAATACATGACCATTAGGACTATTAGATCTCATTAAAGATAAAAAATCAAAATATTAACACTTTAATCATTGAAATAGTCCACAATGATATTGTGGTGTAGGTGCTCCTGCACCAAAAATGGTGGTTACAACTTGCTAATGTCAATGAAATGTGGGGGCAACAAGATTTAAAGTTGGCTCAAGCTTGTGCAGGTCCTAATAGATGTGTTTGATGAATTTATAGGGTGTGGCAAGGTTGGAAACATTGATTTCCTTAAAAACCTCATGAAATTTTCTAAAAATGAAGTTGCACCCAAGTTGGATTTGAGGAGCAAAAGTTGCAAGCCACTATAATTTATTATATATAAATGAGAGATATTACAAAACCTAGTTCAAACGATCATACCGATAGGAAAGAACTAGGACTAAAACCTTCGGTTGTAGCTCGATTAAGTACAAAAATAGACCCCTTTACAAAACCTATGAGTTTCCAAAATACAGACCCCTTTACATTTTAAACATACCCTTTATATAATGCTAGAAATTTGACCCATATTTCAAAAAACATCACTGGGTATAGATTATGCCCATACACAAATATGACTGTTTTACATTGTTTCCAATTTGAAAATTCAAATTTTACAAAAATTTCCTATTAGAGGCATTTAGGGCACAGTCTTCAACAATAGTAGTATGTTCACGTTTTGGACTGACAAGTACAACAAACCATCAAGGTAGCTTAGAATAACCAATCTATATTATTCTAAATGACACAAAATATGATGAGATGGTGTAGACACACAAAATGTACAAGTTGACATTGCACATCTAACTTTGATCTACTAACATCGTTTCTTCCTAAATCATCCCTCGGTCTAACTGTTTAATCAAATTCCCTTACCTAATTAAATTCATCAATATTTGTCTCTTAATTAAATAAATTATTTTTGTCTAATTAAGTCACTTTCCCTTGTTTATGAAATCAATTCATCTGATCTAATTATCCCTATTTTAATTAAATAATTAATTTTATTTAATTAAATCTCTAAAGTCTATCTATTAAATTGAATAAATTAAAATCTTATTTAATCTTACTTCAATCTCTTTAATTAAATAATCAAAACATGTTTATTTAATTAAACTCATTAAATCATTTCCTCTCTTGTCTGATTTAAATTAATCCAAAAATCTAAGTCAAAATAAGTCAACTCACCTAATCATCATTAAACTAACATAATCATCATTTATTTAATCTAACCATGATTAAATACTAATCTCACCCACTTGCATTCTCTAGATATCTCCACTTGCACAAATAAATCAATTTATTGACTTATTAAATCTTCATTTTCCCTCAACAAAGCATCTTTTGGAGGAATATTCTTCTATTTCAAATTCAAAATTTGAATGACATGTCCTTCCAACATGTCATTTACTCTCTCTTACAAGTCCTTCCAACAAGGCATTTACTTCTTCTTACATGTCCTTGCCTTGAGCCAAGTGGCATTCAATGCAATTTTCTTTCCCCCTCTTACATATCTTTTCTCAAAATTCAAATTCAAAAATGCATTTATTGGCACATTTGTCAAAACTTGCTCATTCCTCACCCAATCACATTTGGACAAGTGGCATTTTTCCATTGGCCAAATCTTTGTCCCACATTGCTCTATTTTGGCTTTGTTTCCATTTCAACATTCTATAAATAGAATGCTTCACCATGCATTTTATCATCCACAATTATGCAAAGTTATTATGCACAAATATCTCTCAAATTCCATCCATCTTCTTAACTAGTTTATTGCAGATTTTGGAGCTCATTGAGGGACTTATCAAGTGGATCAATCATCTTCAATCAACATTTTCATTCAAGGAGTTGGGAAAGGGAAAATCTCCACACACCTATTTGCACCAACTCCCCCATGGGATCAAGTGTTTGCATGCTAAATTAGGATTTCATATTTCCATTATGTTCTTCATTGTTTTCTTTGTTCTATTTCCTATTTTTAACTTTGTGAATGGATTTCATGGGAATCCTTGTTCATGCTTACAAAATAACTCTAACATTGTTTGTTGTTGTGTTTTTGTAGGCACTTCGAATTAGGGGTTCACATATTGGCGCTAGAAGGAGGGCTGATCGACAGATTCTAACAAGTTTTTAAAATTTTCGCCATTTTTTATAGTTCTGTTCATAAATCTGCATTTTAGCACCCATAATCACTGTTATAGCGCCCGTGATCACTATTATAGCGCTCCTGATCATTCTTGCAGTGCTCTTGATCATTCCTACAGTGCCCTTGATCATTCCTGCAGCCCTCTTGATCATTCTCGCAGTGCCCATGATCATTCCTGCAACACCTATGATCACTGTTTTAGCGCCCATGAATCAGTTTTAAAATGACCATATCTTGGTCATACAAAGGTCTTTTTTGATGCTTTTTTTTTTTTGAAATAGGGTATAATTTCACAAGCTATCCAATGGTATAGGTGTTTTTTAACTATAAATTATTTAAAATTTTCAAATTTGCATCTAAAGTAAAAACACATGATAACTTGGCTAAGTTTTAGGGTGTTTTGCTAAATGATTCATCTAAGCCCTATATCCTTTTGTTTCTTTTGATCTCATCTAACACTTTGATCAATTTTTCAGGTTGAAAATCAAAATCAAAAGAAAGAGGAGCATGGGGATGATATTTTGTCTAATCAAAGTGTTTTTTAACACTTAAGTGTTTGTTTAACACTTCTTCAAAGAATTTGTCATCCTTCTCCTTCTTAGGACACTAGTTTTCATTTGGGCTTAAAAAGAACCTTTTCCATTTCTTGCAAAGGCTAAAATGAACTTTAGGATCACAACTTACTAGATTTGGTTTATTGGATTAACAATTGAACAAGGCAATTTCTCACACTTCATTTAGTGCTTTAAAACGAAATCATCATTGCTTTGAGGGTTTAAAAAGAACAAGTGTAGCTTTGTTTGTTTGTGAAGGCTTACTTAGACTAAAGCCATTGGAAAAGGACGTATGTGCTTCTCTCGTGCTTTATAGCGATCTTGAGAATCAAAAGGTCTTTTCCATGACTTTGGGTTGAGATAAAACAATCACCTCCACACTTCGATTTGGGCTTAAAATTGAACAAACTATTGTGTGAGTGTGAGTGGGGGCTTTGTTGCGTATATTCTCTCTCCTTGTTGCCTACAAGGATTGATCGAGTTACGAATATTGTTCTTCATTCGCTTTTGTTTATCCTAGAGAGCCTACCTTGGGGACAAAGTACTCACCCAAGGGAACGACTCAACCGGTAACACTCTAAAGCCAAGAGTATTTCCAGCCAAGATATAAATGTGGGTATTGGTTAAACGCCATTATCACGCGGTTGGATCTGACAAGATGGATCCGAAAGGGGACTCTTGCCGTATGGGTGAATCTCCACAAATAGAAAGTCCTTATTAAAACCCTTGTTTAGAAAGGCCAAAATCCTATCTATTTGTTGGTGCAAGAACGGTCATTCTGAAGCCGCCCCACAATTTTATGACTTTTAGTAGAGATGGAAAGCATGCCATGGGAGTTTCATGGGTGTTGGTGCTTGGCTGCCCCGTATAAGTGAGTGCTGTGGAGGGGAGCCAGTGGGGTCAAGCATCTAACCATCCGCTAAAAGTAGGCATAGCTGGACTTGTCCAAGTGGGGACTCAACAAACATTGTCTATCACATCCATAGGATTGTACTTATTCTTGGGTTACAAAATGCATTGCTTGATCAAAAAAATCATGAAAACAAACATTTAACATCATCCAAATTTCAAACCCTTTTGAAGACAAATACCATTGACTCAATCCATATGTTATTGCTTTCCCTTGGGATTCACACCCTTAGAGGTTTCTAAGCATTGGATTAAATCTCAATTTGTCTTCTTAAGTAAACAATAGGAAAACCCCTTGCCTTAAGTTCATTAAATTTCCACATAACATATCTTGTGGGGTTTGAAGAAGTTTAGACATTGGACATTTAGTTTGAAAATCTAATCAAGAAAGTGTTTGTGGTAAAAGAAATTCACTAATCAAGATGAAATCAATTGAACCCAACACACGTGCTTGTGTACCTTTTGTCTTATGGTCTTTTGAGCAAACATTGATCTTTTGGTTTGAAGGGAAAAGCATGTTCTTCAAAACCTTGGCCTTGTAAACAAGTCCTTCTTAGGTTCATTTAGGATCAAAATCAAACACTTCATCCATCCAAAAATTTATCAAAATTCATTCATCCAAACAACTTTAGAGCTTTTAAAACATCATTCTAGACTTGGGTAAATCATCCTCAAAACCAAATCAAAGTCAATTGTTTAATTAGGTGTGTGGGAATGCATCATTTCTCATACATTTAATTAAATCAACCATCCTTTGAACAAGTTCATCCTAAGATCACATCCAACATCTTAGGGTTTACAAGTTCATCATCCACATCAAACAATCAAAATCAAAATCCCTAAGTCTAGCATTGATCCAAAGACCCTAAACATTACACACTCATATCATTCACCCCTTTCATCCTTCATCTCGTCATTGGTCCTAAGAACCTTAGAGGTCACTTTGGCAACAAGGTCAAAACACAAGAAGAACATGGAATATAAACTAGATTCATACATCATGAGCGGTCCAAACCAACCAAACTATCCAAGCCTCATGAAACAATGGGATTATGGAAACTCACATCCATACATAGGATCACTATCTCCTATGAATATCAATAGCACAATGAATGTGAGTATGCCCAGTCTGAATTTTGGAACACATCTCCCCATGATAGATTTAAATCAAAGTCCAAACTTACAAGTCTATCCTCCAAACAATCAATACATGAGTCTTCAAACGAGCAACATCATCCCACCAAATCCCTACTTGCCAAATGTGGATGTACCAAGTGCAAGTTTTTGAAACATGAATCCTAACTCAGAAAACTTTGGAAAAATGATTCCCAATACCAACAATGTTCATCCTATCATGCCAAATCTGAACATCATCCCAAATCAGAACATTATCCAAAGTCAATTTTCCCATAATCCCATTCAAAAACCGCAAGTAGGCATCCCAAATCCGCTTAAACAAAAGCCAAATCAACTATCTCAAGTGAGTCAAGATCAAAATTAAGAACAAATTTGGTGAGATCAAATTATGGAACTTTCCAAAATAGTTGAGGCATTGCGCCAAGGGAAATCTCCACCATCATTACCTACATCATTCCTTGGTTTAGGGCTTCCCCCTTTACCTAACACCAATCAATCCACCCAAATCAATCCACCTAACATCAATCAAACCATCACGTCAAATCCTTCAAATATACCTTCGACATCACACCAACAAATGGTATCTAATCAAGCAACAATGTTGATCCCAACCAATCAAAATATGGTCTCCCAAGGGCCTATCACCTCGGTCATTCCAACCATCACTATCCCTTCAATCATTCCAACCACCACCATCGCTCTAAGTGCATCTTAAACTCCCACCAATCCATCCAACACAATTCCGATCCCACCACCACCACCATTGCGACCAAGCCAAGTAATCCATTACAACACTGCATTCAAATCATACCAACAATTGCTCCAACAATATCAAACAATTCAGCAAGTGCCTATAGCCACGCATGCTTTTCAAGCTTCATAGCAAAGTCAAGCTCAAAAATTGTTGCAACAACAACAAGCACAACAAGTGGCATGAGCCCAAGCTTTGTTGCAACAACAACAACAAGCTGCACAAGCTGCTCAAGTCACACAAGCCGCACAAGCCACACAAGCTGCACAAGCCGCACAAGCGGCTCAAGCTGCAAAAGATGCCCAAGATGCACAAGCACGAGCGCAAGCACAAGCGCAGTACTCTGCAAAACAAAAAATAGCCCAACAACTGGCATATCAGCAAGCATTAGAGCAATATCAAGAGCAACAAGAAGCAGCACAACAAGCCCTAGCTGACCAACAACAAGCATTGTTGGACCAACAACAACAAGCACAACAACAAGCTCTATTAGCGCAACAACAACAAGATCAATAACAATCATTGTTGAAAGCATACATGGCACAACAAGCAACATTCCACCCATTCAAACACCCACTCCACCCCCTAGAACACCTTCATTCCACCTCCTGATCCATAATTGGATGTCACTGCACAAATAAAATTTCTGTTACAACAAGTGCTTGACCTTAAATCAGGAAGGACACCAAAACCACAAAAAAACCTATGCCCTTATCCATTTGATAGGAGCGTAGAAATGAAACCGTTCCCAAAAGGGTTTGAGATCCCTAAATTTGACAAATATCACGGAACAGGTAACCCTGAAGATCACATCAGGGAATTCCAAGTACATTGCATGGAGGTGGCTTACGATGAAACGTACTTGATGAGATTATTCCCAAGAAGCTTGGTTGGAAATGCTATTGATTGGTTTTCTCAACTTTCTGGAATCAAAAAATTCCAAGAAATCATAGATGCCTTCATATAGAATTATTCCTTCAACACTCTCATGGAGGTTAGCTTACAGGAATTATCAGCTCTCAAACAAGGGAAAAATGAATCATTCGGTGCTTTCTTACAATGATGGCAATCCAAAGCTAATCGAAGCAAGTGGTCCATGCCTGAAGAGCAACAAGTGGAAACTATCATTGAGAATCTTGAGGGGCCCTTGGCCTTCCACCTCAAAGTGCAAAACATCACCACTTACGACCAGTTGATCCATAGGGCACTCAATATCGAATGAGCCCTTGCCACACAGGGAGAAACTTCATCATATCAAGAAGGCCGCTCATCATCCAGTTATCATGACAAACCACGAACATGGGCAAAGAATCGTAATGTAACCAATGATGGTGTCGTTGATGCCAAAGTTGTCATTAGTGCCCCATGGAAGAACAATCCACCATCCCAAAAACAACAACACCAAAATACCAATCAAAGCAATCGACAAGTCAATACTGTGGTCCAACCATCCCATAACCAAAACAAAAACAACATTGATAATCAGGGAGGACCACAGCGAAACAAGTTCTTCCCCAAACGAAAAATACACACTCCTTGGGGAACCTGCTGAAGCAATCATGAAAAGATTGGTAGATGAAAAATTGATAACGGTCCCTACACATAATAATTATCAAGAACCATCGGTCAAGCCACCATGGTATAATGAGAATTATCTTTGCGACTTCCACAAACTCAAGGGACACACGACAAACAACTGCATGAGGCTCAAAAATTTAATTCAAGACCTCATAGATGACAAAATCATAGATGTGGAAGCACCATCAGGAAACAAAGATCTCAAGATTTACACGAATCCGATGCCGAATCATGGCAACAAAGGAAACAAAGATCAAGACAAAGGAAAAGGGGCTTATAAAAATGTCAACCACACATACGAGGGTGTTGTCGCTTGTTTAGATGAGTTTTGTGGAGTCATCACCATCAAAGGGGCCCAAGCCGATTGTGGAGTCACCACAAGAGGTGGAAAGGTTACCATTGCAGCACCATCCCAACCAAGCAGAAATTCCACATCCAATCCAAGGTCTAACCCTAGTGGCTATAATGTCTTGGATCAATTGAAAAGAACCCCTGCACATATCTCCATCATGGAGTTACTCAAAATCTCATCTGCACACAAAAAGATTCTAGAAGAAGCTTTGGCGTCATCTACTGTCCCCGCAGATCTAGATGTAGAACAATTCCAAGCTATGGTCACAAGTATCACCACACCTAACATTCTTACATTTTCTGAACAAGACTTCCCCACACAACCATCTCACAACCGTGCACTTCATCTGGAGGTGTACGTAAATAAAAAGAAAGTCAAGAGAGTCTTGGTGGATGGAGGTGCAGGCTTAAATATTTGCTCCTTAAAGCTTCTAAAGAATTTAAACATTTCAGAGGATTCAATTGACAAAGGAAAAGGCATCACAATAAGAGCATACGATGACTAGGAAAGGGTATCCCAAGGCACCATTTAGCTTCCTATCCAGGTTGGACCCGCCATCATGCAAACCAACTGTCAGGTCTTGGACCTCGATTTACCATACAACATTCTCCTAGGGCGACCATGGATACATGCAATGCAAGCTGTAGCTTCAACCTTTCATCAATGTGTGAAATTCACACATGAAGGTCAAGAGGTTACTATCCATGGAGATCCTAAGCCATTTGCCTACTGCAAAAATCTAGAGGCAAAATACTACAAGATCCCGCAAGTACCCAAGAACGATGAAGGCCCATCAACACCTTACGTGGATCCTGCCACTCTCACTTCTGTGACAGAGACACCCTCCACCCCCGCCATCCCCGCCTTTTCTGATATCAAAGTCATAATACAAGATGATGGTTGTGGAAACTATTCAATGCCTAAGAATGCTTTTGTAGTAGGAGAGCTACCACAATCTCCTAGATCAAGAGGACGACCACAATCACAAGAAGCTTCAACATCTCAAGGCTCCTATGAACGAAACCCTACCTTCACAAGTGCAGGAGATCTTGGTCAGGAAACATTAGAGGGGGACCTATCTCATCTCCTCTATCGAGATGATATACCAGCAGTTGAATTGCCTATGGATGAACGAAACAAAGGTATGAAGATGATGCTCTCGATGGGCTATAACCGGAACCAAGGATTAGGCCAAGATAATAAAGGGCGTGTAATACCCATTATACCTGAGAAGCAAATAAAAAATCTTGGCATTGGTCATCCTACTCCTAAGGTAACTGTACTTGGTCGAGGTGCCCATGGTAGACAGAACCGAACGCCTCCTTAGGAATCCGTAGCTACTCCACAATCCTCCATGACTTTAGGAATGCCCACTGATTTAACTGAGTCACCAGAAATAGGATTACCTTTGTTGTTTGAGGATACTAATGTCCTTATGATTAGCACCTTGTATTATGAGTCTAAAAACCAAAGCAATGAAATCCGATTAGTCTATCCCCAACTGATTGATTACGACCAACGAGGACCACCAATTCTTGACATGTTTGAAAACGATGAGGCGCTCTCAGAATTCATGGGACTTAGGGATGACATTCCATGTGGGGATCATAAGGCAGGTTTTATCATAGAGCTGGATACACATGCATACTATGGAGAAACGATTGAATCCCTCAGTCGCAAAAATAAAAAATTGAGAATAATCTCCAAGTCCTTGAGTGAAAACCACCTTGTGGCACTCTCTGACTCTGAAAAAGTAAAAAGAAAGGACACATGCAATGGTGAAAACCTCTCTGAGGCACCTAAGGATGGGGGATTCAATCTTCCTCTTACATCTATACACCAAGAAAAGTCAGCTATGCTAGTAGAAAAGTGCAACCCCATCAATCTGGGAACACAAGAAACTCCTCATATTACATTCTACGCAGTCATTATTATGCAAAGAACAGGAGGAGTTGGCTACCTTCTTAAAGGAGAGGAAGATAAATTTTGTGTGGACCTATGCTAATATGCCAGGATTGGATCCAAAGGCAGTGGTTCATCACTTGGCAGTCTATTATGAAGCTAAACCTATAAAACAAAAGTTGAGAAAGATGCACCCACACATTTCTCTATTAGTCAAGATGGAACTCCAGAAACTACTAGATGCGGGATTCATACGAATGATCACCTACCCTGAGTGGGTCTCCAATCTAATACCAGTTTCAAAACCAACTGGGGGCATAAGAATCTATACGGACTTTAGGGACTTGAACAAGGCTTGCCAAAAAGATGATTTTTTGTTGCCTAACATTGATATGATTGTAGACATGACTGCGAGGCATGAGATGCTTTCCTTGATGGATGGATTTTCAAGCTACAATCAGATAAGAATTATAGAAGAAGACCAACCTAAAACATCTTTCACTTGTCCTTGGGGAACATACTGCTGGAACATAATGCCATTCGGCTTAAAGAATGCCAGGGCCACATACCAAAGGGCCATGACACTAATATTCCATGACATGATCCACAAAACAGTTGAGGACTATGTCGATGACATCCTGGGAAAATCCAAAAAGAGGAAGGATCATATATCGGTCTTGAGTGCTATCTTTGACAGACTAGAAGAATACAAGGTTCGTTTGAATCCCAAGAAGTGCGTCTTTGGCATACAATCAAGAAAGCTATTGGGCTACATAGTGTCAATGAGAGGCATTGAGATTGATCTGGCAAAGGTGAAAGCAATACTTGAAATGGAAGCTCCTAGGACATTGAAACAACTGAGAGGTCTCCAAGGCAGGCTTCAGTCAATTCGCAGGTTCATAGCACAATTAGCAGACAAACAAATCACTTACTCTCACTTACTCCACAAGGGGGTAATGTACAAATGGGATGACAAATGTGAACAAGCCTTCAACAAAATCAAGGAATATCTATTAACACCTCTAGTCAAAATTCAGAAAAAACCATTGATCCTTTATATCTCAGCAACTGCAGCAGCCCTTGGTGCTCTCCTAGCACAACATGATGAAAATGGAATAGAGCCATCTACTACATCAGCCGTACAATGGTGGGCCATGAGTTAAACTATACATTCATTGAAAAAGCTTGCCTAGCAGTGGTGTTTGCATCCCAAAAATTTAGACACTACATGTTGGCACACAAGATCAAACTCATAGCTAAAATTGATCCCCTAAAGTATCTTCTTTCAAAGGCAATGCTTACAGGAAGAATGGCTAAGTGGGTAATGATATTATCAAATATGACATTGAGTATGTGGAGTGCAAGGCAATCAAGGGACAGGTCATTGCAGACCAACTGGCAGACGCACCTATCTATGCGGAGAACCCACTTGTTTCAGAATTTCCAGATGAATCCATTTTCAACATTGACATAGCTACTCATTGGAAACTATACTTTGATGGCTCCTACACACAACATGGGTCAGGAGCTGGAATCTTCTTCATCACTCAAGGGGATTGTATACCAAGATCATACAAACTAGCATTCCCTTGTACCAACAACATTACAGAATACGAGGCTTTAACTATAGGTCTCAGGATAGCAGTACAGTGGAACATTATGACATTGAAGGTATATGGAGATTCACAGCTTATCATAAATCAAGTGAACAATGAGTACCAAACAAAGGATGATAAGCTAACTCCATACAAAAGGCTGGTGGAAAATCTCAAGTTGACATCACATTCGAGCAAGTACCAAGAACCAACAATAGAGCAGCAGACGCAATGGCAACTATTGGATCACTCTTAGAGATCCCTCAAAATGTTCTGAAATACAAATTCTTAGTAGAGTAGCTTCTTGTACCAGCATTCAAGGTGCCAGAGTCAGAATTTATGGGTGAAATCATTGGTCCGAATGATCAGTGGTACCAAGACATTTACACATACCTTAGGATAGGTATCATTCCCGCCGATTTGCGTTCAAGCCTTAGATGAACCTTTATCAAGAAAGCATCTCATTTTGTCATTTTAGGAGAAACCCTATATTGCAGAAGCATAGAAGGAACCTTACTAAGATGTCTTAACCCTGAGGAGGCTTCGGCTGCCCTAACTGAGGTGCACAATGACATCTATGGTTCTCATTCGAGTGGCATGACCTTGGCTAAGAAATTGCTGAGGAGTGGGTATTACTAGCCTACCATGGATAGAGAGGCACATGAATACGTCAAGAAGTGTCTACAATGTCACAACACGGGGACCTCATCCATGCTCCTGCTCAAGAGCTTCATCCAATCATCACACCATGGCCCTTTTCACAGTGGGGACTCGATCTCATTGGGAAAATCACACCCACCTCATCCAACGGCCACAAATTCATTATAACTGCAACTGAGTACTTCACCAAGTGGGTTGAAGCCATACCTATGACCTACATAATAGGAAAGCATATCTCAAAGTTCATCCTGAACTATCTCATATGCCGCTATGGTGTCCCACAAGCCATTATCTTAGATAATGGGACACCATTAAAAATTAGGAAGTCCGCTGACCTATGTGATAAATTCAAACCAAATATCATTTTTCCACCCCTTATACTATCCCCAAGGCAATGGCCAAGCAAAGCTACAAATAAAACCATCCTCAAAATCCTTAAGAAAACAATCAATGACGTAGGTCGTGGCGACATTTGCAGCTTAATCCTCGCCCTTTGGGCTTACGAACTAGCATCCACACACCGGGTGCCACACCATTTTCCTTGGTCTACGGATCGAGGCCATCTTGCCCATTGAGATCGAGCTACCATCCCTCAAGTATCATTGCAAAACCTCATCACGATGAGGAGTATCGAGTTTCAAGACTGAATGAGCTGGAACTATTGGACGAGCGACATCTGGATGCTTTAAACCATCTCAAGTGTATCAGAATAGACTGAAAAGGAGCTACAACAAGAAAATCAGAAGCAGAACTTTCCAGGTTGGAGAATTGGTGCTAAAAGAGAATCAGAAGAATGTCTTGAACCCAAATGGCAAGGGCAAGTTTGAACCCAACTGGCTGGGACCCTTTGTCATCATAGTAAGCTACAAATCAGGGGCATATCAGTTATCAACACTCGAAGGGGAACCCCTACAGGAGCCAATGAATAGCTCCCATCTCAAAAAGTTTTATGCCTAAATCTTTCAAGGTATAGAACCAAAAAATCAAAAAATCATAAAAAAAAAGTCCTAGAAAATGGTTACTTTCGCTTAAACCCTTGGCAAACAGCATCTTAAACAAAAAAAATAAAAATCAAGAAAACAGTAAAGAGAAAAATCATCCTCTAGTGAAAACCACTGGGCACTTTGGTTAACCTTGGTGAAAACCTGGCAAACAGGCACCTTGTGTAAATAAGCACTCTCCATCCATCTTGGTCTCCGTGACTTGCTTTGCATCATTCACTCACCCATTGTATATCATCACATTTCACCCTTCCATCCGCATCTGCACCATAGCTTGGTCTTGCGTTTGTGTCACGATTCCTCCTAGAGCTACTTGGCCCACTTCAAAGGTCAGTTTGTCCTACCTATATCGGAGTAGTCTATCGCTTCGCGCTGGGGGCACGTTCTCATCGGATCAGATTCATGTATGATCTTAAGGTCCAGAAAATCAGAAAATCCAAAAAACATCAGAAAATCAAAAAATCCAAAAAAAACATTCAAAACATATCAAAATCCAAAAACAAGTCAAAAAGTAGTCAAAGTCAAAACGTAACTTTGTCAACTAATGCTGTCTCCGAAAGCCCCAACGTAGGCAAGGTTGGATCTTGATTATCCCCCGACATTTAGGTCAGTCCTATAAAGCGGAGTTTCTCCTCCGCTACTGGTAATAAACTAATACTTCACGCTATAAGTACCTCGTATTTTGTAACCTGGCCGTTGTCGTACGAACTATGTGGTCTCGTGGTGTATAACGTGAAAGCGCTTAACCGTTTGATCGCCCCCCAGGCCCCTAGGATAGGGTCTTTAGGTTAGTCTCTTGTCAAAAAAATCTTAGAAAATCTCAAAGTTGAAAATTGAAAATCAAAACATTTGAAAATCTTGAAAAAATACTCAAAACAAATTTCAAAACAGCGCAAAACCTCAAAAACATCAAAAATATTTGAAAAAAAAAAAAACCATCCACCTCATCCTCACTTTAAGAACACCGCAATAATCAATCATCCATAATAAATTGTCATCACCCTCAACCTTTGGTAAAATAGTCGAAAACAAGTCTAGCAGTCAAATGTGAAAACCTAAACTATCAAAATCTCAAGTATAGGTCAGTCAGCAAGCAAGTTGGTCAACTCTTTTCTTATCAATGGCATATAAATCATAAATCAATTTCATCATCGTTTGATAAAAGCATGCCCTAGGATCCGTTAAAACCAACCACTTTGGGTAAACAAAACGATGTGTCATTAACATGTCCTAGGATCCGTTCCGACAATGGACATTATCTTTTGGCAATAAGTTTCGGCTCCCATCTTTCGAAACATCATTTCTCTTGGCTAACGGTACAAAGAACATTAGTTTGTTTGCTCACTTACTTTATCTTGTTTGATTTATCTCATTGTGCTCATTCCAAGGACCTCTCGATGATGTCCGAACGAAGGATTTAGAGAGATAGGAATGGGGCAACGATCATTATCTTTTGTCTACTGTGCTTGTTGGATATCTTTGTAATATAACCTTGGTCATGCGTGCTTTTGTTTAGTCTGTAGCGAGGGTGTTTTAAGTTTCTTGTTGACCACATAGAAAGGCTCGCCTTCCTATGTTTTGGTCTGAGATATTTGAAATATTTGAACTATTTTCTGGACAGGGTTCCGTATGTCAGGTGTGAACAAGAATACTCCTATCCGATTTGTCGAGTCAAAGTCCATCACACTAGGTACAATGCCATCCTGGTTCTCGATACCTTGATGCATCGTACTGCGTGTATTATCAAACATAAGGAAATCCGCCCTTTGAAAATCCCAACTCCACGGCAAGTAGTCATCACCATTTGCATGATCATCTCATTCTTTCATTCTTCTATCACATTCTTCTATCTTTACTAACATTTCTATCCCAGTTGGTACATGAAGCTACCCACAGCTAATGAATGTCCATTCATCTACATCAACCACTCCTCTCGCATTTTATCGCGATTTTGATTGGCAATTGGCATTCCCATTCAACATCTCGAGGGGGCAATATACCAGTGCAATTCTTCTCACTGGGGCAATAGTGGGGCATCCGAAAAATCAGAATTTTTTTGATTTTGATCATGACAAGATCATTCTTTGAATCAATGCAACAAGTACATTGCTTCAAAGAGGGGCAAAATGTAGACACGCAAAATGTACAAGTTGACATTGCACATCTAACTCTGATCTACTAACATCGTTTCTTCCTAAATCATCCCTCGGTCTAACTGTTTAATCAAATTCCCTTATCTGATTAAATTCATCAATATTTGTCTCTTAATTAAATAAATTATTTTTGTCTAATTAAATCACTTTCCCTTGTTAATTAAATCAATTCATCTTATCTAATTATCCCTATTTTAATTAAATAATTAATTTTATTTAATTAAATCTCTAAAGTCTATCTATTAAATTGAATAAATTAAAATCTTATTTAATCTTACTTCAATCTCTTTAATTAAATAATCAAAACATGTTTATTTAATTAAACTCATTAAATCATTTCCTCTCTTGTTTGATTTAAATTAATCCAAAAATCTAAGTCAAAATAAGTCAACTCACCTAATCATCATTAAACTAACATAATCATCATTTATTTAATCTAACCATGATTAAATACTAATCTCACCCACTTGCATTCTCTAGATATCTCCACTTGCACAAATAAATCAATTTATTGATTTATTAAATCTTCATTTTCCCTCAACAAAGCATCTTTTGGAGGAATATTCTTCTATTTCAAATTCAAAATTTGAATGACAAGTCCTTCCAACAAGGCATTTACTTCTTCTTACATGTCCTTGCCTTGAGCCAAGTGGCATTCAATGCAATTTTCTTTCCCCCTCTTACATGTCTTTTCTCAAAATTCAAATTCAAAAATGCATTTATTGGCACATTTGTCAAAACTTGCTCATTCCTCATCCAATCACATTTGGACAAGTGGCATTTTGCCATTGGCCAAATCTTTGTCCCACATTGCTCTATTTTGGCTTTGTTTCCATTTCAACATTCTATAAATAGAATGCTTCACTATGCATTTGATCATCCACAATTATGCAAAGTTATTATGCACAAATATCTCTCAAATTCCATCCATCTTCTTAACTAGTTTATTTCAGATTTTGGAGCTCATTGAGAGACTTATCAAGTGGATCAATCATCTTCAATCAACATTTGCATTCAAGGAGTTGGGAAAGGGAAAATCTCCACACACCTATTTGCACCAACTCCCTCAAGAGATCAAGAGTTTGCTTGCATTAGATAGGATTTAATTGTTTCATTTGTGTTCTTCATTTTCATTTCTTATCTTTTGCAAATTTCAAATGGATTTCTTGAGGAATCATTGGTTTCTAACCTTGTGTTTGATCTAATTGTTCGCATGTTTATTGTGTTTTTGCAAGGTCTGGATTCAAATGGTTCACACCAAGCAACAAACACTACCACAACCTCACCAATTATTGACATCAAATATATCAAATTCGTACAATATCCCCTACTTCTCAAGTGTTGACATAAATAACAACCACAAACAATTCACTAACTATTGACATCAATGAAAACCATTGACAACAATCTCCCCCTTTGGAATTTATGGAAAGATACACCTTCTTACTCTTCCCTTTCAACATCAAGGACAAAGGGCCACAAATATTTTCACAAAATAGTAGCACATTTTATGGCTTCAAAGACAGGGAAAAATATATTCAATCAAAACAACAAATTATCCCCCGTTGACCATTAATTATACAACTTCTACAAGCAATCATACCAGCCCCCACTAAGGAGCACATTATTTCTTCTCTTCAAGTTACTCTCCCTTTGATGTACACACAATCCTTCATGAAAAAACTAACAAATTCTCTCTATCAACAAAAACTATTACTGACTCCCCCTAAGAGGAAGACACAATCAATTCATGAATAAATACATGTATTGAATTGTTCCACCTAGATAGATAAACCAATTATGAATCCAGTTATAACAAGGAGGGGCAATAACCCCTAACTTCTTCTAGATATAAGTTCAAAAGTATCATTTGAAAGTTCCTTAGTGAAAATGTCTTCAATTTGATCCTTGGTAGGCACATACACCAATTTGAATTCATGCTCTACATCTTTCTCTCTCAGAAAATGATACCTAATAGAAATGTGTTTTGTTCCTAAATGTATTACTAGATTGTTGGAAATATTAATTGTATTGGTATTATCACACAATATAGGAATGGGTTCATCATAAACCACATTTACATTCTTTAAATTCTACTTCATCTAGAGTAGCTATGTGCAACAAGATGCTGCAACAATATATTCAACTTCTGATGTAGATAGGGAAACTGAGTCCTACTTCTTGCTGACCCATGAGACCAATCAATCTACCAAAAAAAATGCACTACCACTTGTACTTCTCCAATCATCCAAACATCCTACCTAGTCATTTCTAGTATAAGCATTCAAAGAAAAATTATTATCCTTCTTATACAATAAACTATAATCAAGAGTTCCTTTCAAATATCTAAATATTATTTTCATTTCTTTCTAATGAGATTTTTTAGGATTAGCTTGAAATATGGAAACTAAACATACTATATGCATGATATTAGGTCTAGATGCAGCCAAGTACTAAAATATCCAATCATAAACCTATATAGAGTATGATCAATTTCTAGAGTCTCATCAGATTTTCTCAAGTGACAACTAGTCACCATAGGAGTACTTATAGGTTTGGAGTCTTCCATGCCAAACTTTTTCAATGTCTCCTTTACAAACTTAGGTTGAGAAATAATGATACCATCATCTTACTGAATAATTTGAAGTCAAAGGAAAAAGACAACTCACCAATCATAGACATCTCAAATTCTTTCTACATCTCTTCTACAAACTTCTTAACCATCTCCACCAAAGATGATGTCATCAAAATATACAACCAAAATCACCAACTTGTCTTCCTAAACCTTAATGTAAATTTTTGTATATGTAATACCATTTTTCAAACCTTACTAAACTAAATACTTATCCAATTGAGCATACCAATCTCTAGGAGCTTTCTTGTGACCATGTAAAGATTTCTTGAGTTTGCACTTCATAACTATATCTCCTAATAACTATAAACTATCTGGTTGCTTAGTATATACCTTTTCCTCTAGATCACCATTAAAGAAGGAAAAATTGGCATCCATCTAATAGAATTTTAAGTTATTATTAGCTACAAAAGAAAGAAACATCCTTTTTTTCCTCCATTATATCTATCAAAGGAAAGGTCTGCTCAAAATTAATGCCTTAAACTTATGAATAACCTTTGCAAACCAATATGGTCTTATTTCTCACAACTTCACCATCTTCATTAAAACATGATCTAAAATGCGCTTAGTTCTAATTACATTCTTATTAGCACTTCTGGGAACAAATTCCCAAGTATAATTCTTTACTATTTAATCCAATTCTTCTTCCATAGTCTTTATCCAACAAAGTTCTTGGGTTGAACCTTTGATAGTAGACACAAATTTACTTTCTCACTTTCTCTTGCAAGCCTTCTCCTTGACATCACTCTTTCATTCTTGTGTCTAATGATTTGATATGATGAATGGTTCCTCTACACATAATTTGTTGGGGTCATTGGAGCCTTCATTGGTTCTAGTTCCTTCTCCTCTTTTTCTTATTCTTCTTCTATAATCTAGGGAGGTATACTAGATCTGAAAACCTCTTTTTTTTGTTAGATCTAATACAAGTCTTCATCTACCTTAACATTTTTTCCTTCAATCATCTTTCACAACCTCTTGTTCTAGCATCATGCACCTTGATTCAAAATTTCCAAAGTCTCCTTCATCTCTTCTAATATAATATTTGCTGCCAAAAAAATTTGAAGTATCTAAGAGGAAGGCCTTTTATACCACAACTCGTAATGGTTCTTAGTGCTATTATCCCTAAACTACACTTTGATAAGTATATAGATAGTAGTGTAATTTTTTTCCATCTAATACATATCTGGTATATCAATATCTTTCAAAATAGTTCGTTCCATCTCTTGCACTGTTCTATTCTTCCTTTCCACAACCCCATTTTGTTTAGGGGTCATAGGAGTAGATATATGTATCCTAATAGCATGATATTCACAAAAAAATGAAGTAAATTCACCTCCACTATCTGATCTTAACCCTTTGATCTTAATATCCATCTCATTCTCTACTTTTTCTTTGGATATTTTTAACTTACCAAAAGCTTCTAATTTATCTCTTAAGAATGTAACCCAAGTTATTCTAGTGTGATCATCTATAAGAAACATGAAATAACTTTCACCTTGCTAAATTGTTGTTGTAGGTCTGCATAAGCTAGTATGAATCAATGCCAATCACATTGAAGAAGAAAATTCCTTGATTTTTGAAACTTTTGCATGTTTGATTTCCCATTTGACATTCTTTGCATAGTGTGTTTGCAGGCTTGGTTATCTTAGGCATGCATGTCTCTTATAGCATGATATCAACTAATATTCACCATACTATCAAAATCTATGTGCCCCATCCTTTAGTGCCACAAAAAAAATTCTCCAAACTAAGCTACTAAGCAGTTTCTTTCATTAGCCTTCTTTAGATGATAAAAATTTCCACTTATCCTTGTTCCATCAAAAACTAATATTTTGGACCCTAATTTCTTAATCTCACAACCAGTAGAATTAAAAGTAAGATTGTACCCTTTCTTGCACATCTGACTGACACTTAGAAGATTATGCTTCAAACCTTTGACATAGAGAACATCCTTAGTCATATTATTTCAATCAATTAATACTACACCCTTTCCATAAATTTGTGATGACTCATCATCACCATACTTAATAGCTCCACCATTTTCCTTCTTGAGACTGATGAACCTTCTCTTATTACCAATCATTTGGTAAGAGAAACCATTGTCAATCAGCCAAGCATTTTCTTCTTCCTATGCATGAAAGGAAATCCATACTACCATTGACATTTCATTAATCTAATCAACCTACAAGGTATTAGACCTATTACATTCTAAAATATTGCTCTTTTTGTCTTTCATATCCATGAAAATATTTTCATCATTTGAATCATTATCCTCATCTTCTGAGGAATAGTTGCATTCCTTGGAATATAAAACTCTTTTAACCTTATCTCTTTTATTACTATAATATAATTCTTTATAAGGACATTTAGATGCAAAATGGCCAATCCTTCCACAATTTAAATACTTAAAAGGTAACTTACCTTTGTATTTGTCAGTGCATTTCTTCAATAGGGTATGTGCAGGATCATGATAGGCCAAAAAGTGGCGATATGATGTGTATGTGTAGGGTATGTGGCTGACAAATTTTTTTTTAGCCAAATTTGATGAAATGAAAAGGGTTTTTAAAGGATATTTTCAGCTTTCCACCAATATAAATTATGCTTTACTTTGAATTTAATAAATAATTATTATGCATTTTCTATTTGAATTATGACTAAAGCCCTGATTGATAGGCTGATTGAAAACTGTCTGTAGCTTTCAAACAGTATCACAATTTTTCAATCCAAATATGCTTCACATTCTATGCTTTGCATACTATAGGATTTAAAAAAAATGAATTTCATGAAGTTTTGACCAAGTTAAGGTGGCCAGACATAGGAGTTTTTATATATTTTTTAAAAGTTGTAATAAAAAATTCATAATTAATTATTTACATGAAAAAAAATTACAAAAAATATGCATCACATAGAGACATGAGTCCTCTACTTATATCTAAAATCTTATAAAAAAATATTATCATTGTATTCTAGTTAGGGTGGGGTATGTGCAAGATCATTGTGGAAAAAACAAGCCCTTAAGTGGCAAAAAATTCAAAAAAATCAAAGTTAGGCAACTTGACGTAAAAATTTGAATAAGTTATCTATATTATTTCATAAATATGTAAGAATAGAATCTGTAGAAAATTGAATGTATTTTCTAAACTACTAGGTTTATTTAAAACAAAAAAATCTATTTAGTGAAAAATTTGAAATTTCAACTAGTGAGTACTTAAATTTTAGAGAAAAATAAGAAGTATGTGTCTTCTACCACCCTAACGAATAAACTGATAATATTTTTTTATAAGATTTTAGATATAAGTAGAGGACTCATGTTTCAATGTGATACATTTTTTTTGTAATTTTTCCAAGTAAATAATTAATTATGATTTTTTATTACAACTTTTAAAAAATATAAAAACTCGTATGTCTGACCACCTTAACTTGGTCAAAACTTCATGATTTTTTTTATTTTTTTAATCTTATAGTATGCAAATCATAGAATGTGACACATGTTTCAGATTCAAAAAAATGTGACACCATTTGCAAGCTATTGATGTTTTTCAATCAACCTATCAATCAAGACTTTAGTTGTAATTCAAATAGAAAATGAACAATAATTATTTATTAAATTCAAAGTAAAACATAATTTATATTGGTGGAAAGTTGAGAATCTCCTTTAAAAACCCTTTTCCTTTCATCAATTTTGGGTTGAAAAAAAATCATCAACCACATGCCCTACATATACCCATCATATCACCACTTTTTGGTCCATCATGATCCTACACATACCCGGTGGTCAGACAGACACCTTCTTCTTATTTTTTCCCTGGAATTTAAGTAATACGCATTGAAATTTTCAAATTTTCACCAAATAGATTTTTTAAAAAAATAAACCTAGTAGTTTAGAAACTACATTCAATTTGCTATAGATTCTATTCTTACATATTTTTGAAATAATATAGATAACTTTTTCAAATTTTTACATCAAGTTGCCTAACTCTATTTTTCTATTTTTTTGCAATTTAAGGGCCTATTTTTTCCATGATGATCCTGCACATACCCAATATTCTTACAATTTTTTCTTCAACTTCATCAAATTGATCATTCTCATCAACAAATTCATATTCTATCTTTTTATTTTCTTTGAATGTTGCTTCTTTCTTTGGAACATATTTATCAAATTATCTCATTTGAAAGGTAGTTAGAGCATCAAACATTTCATCTACTGAATATTGATCTAGATCTTTAGAATATTTAATAGAGGAAAGCTGATGACTATAGGATTTAGGGAGAGATCTCAAAGAATTCTTCTCAATCTCATCATCTTTTACTACACCACTGAGACATGTGATGCTAGAAACTACTTCATGCACTCAGAGCATATAACTTTCAATGTCTTCATCCTCTATCATCCTCAAAGTCTCTAATATGCTCTTGAAAATTTGCATCTTGGCTTTATTTTCTTTAGTGTTTCCTTCAAAGATGCTTCTAAGTTTTCCCCAAACATCCTTATCCAAACTAGAGTTCATCACGTCCAAAAAAATTGAATAAGACAACCCACATAAGATAGAATTTTTAGCCTTTACATTATTCTCATATAATTTTTATTTAAGATGGTTTTTTTAGAGGAGTAATAGGATCAGAATAACCACCCTTGATTGATTTCCAAATAACAAACATTAGAGAGTTTAGATTCCCTTGGACCATTTTGAATTTCCAAAAAGTTTAATAAGTCCCAAAAAACCTAGGACCTTTGTATGGTCCATCATGTGCCATCTCAAACCTTTAGCTCAAGTGCTTAAACTTCTTTAGAGGAATTTTTTTCTGATACCAATTATTAAATACACTTAATATTGGGAGGGGGTGAATGAGTATCTACCAAAATATAAACCCTTTCAGATTTCAAACTCTATATCAGCAAATCAAACCCTTAAATAGATTAGTAGTAATGAAAGATATAGAAATTTATTCCTTTAACCAACCCAACAACCTCCAATATTGAAAGATGCAAAAATTATATCCTTAACAATATTATGAGAAAAGAAAAATGAAATAAGGAAAAAACTCACACAAGACAACACCATATTTATGTGGGAAACCTAATGAGGGAAAACCATGGTGAGATTTAGCTCACAATATAGAAGCTCACTACTTACAAAAAGGCTCATTGCCAAAATCATTGCAAATAAAGGTGCACAACCTTAAAGAAAGATACAAGGGACTTACAAAAATAAAGCACACACAACTGTAGGGGAAAGATACAAGGATCTAATGATATTTACTATCTCAAACCAAGATACAAGAATTTTATAAAAAAATTATAATATTTTTCAAACCAACACTTTGCTAACTAAGGCATCAAAGCACATATGATCTTTCTTCCACACACTTTCACACTTCTTAGATGAAATATATTCAATACATTCCACACAAATAAACTTATTTTTCCTTAAAACTAAAATATTCTTGCATTTATATCCATTGCAAGACCTCAAAACATCAATTAGGTCATCTAAGAAGAAGATAAGCAATGATCTCAGCAAGTCAACCACAAAGCATCAATTTGGTCATGTTCATGTGATCGATAGGACTAGAAAAGCTTATTACATCTTTCAATATGATTCAAAACACCTCACACTTTGGCGCACCTCAACCCAAGTTAGAAAAAGGGAAACATGTAGATAAGACATTAAGCACATTACCGGTTAGGCCAAAAACATACTTCCAATTGAATTCTTAATGTAGTGCTAACCAAGATAGGTTAGGAACCAAAACATATCTTAACACACCTTCATATCTAGTTGTAAACTCTCAAGCACATAGTAAAAGTAAGATAATAAGCCCTATCAGCTAGATATCGACAAATTAACCAGAAGAGATCAACTACTAATGTGAATATCATAAAGAGATGTTTTTGGGATATCCAAAAACATTTCTAGACACTTATTTCATTTTTTTTTCCACCAAAAGCTACTGGAACCCACATAGGAACAAAACACTTCATCTCAGAAGCACATAATACACAACTATGAAATAGAACCTTAATAGATGAACTTGCAAATCACTTCAACACATGAAAATGGAACAAAGACACCATATAAACACTGAGAGAATGTTCACCATTCCATAGGAGTAGAGATATCAATATAGACAAATATAGAGCATTTTTTGGACTAGTCTACATAACCAACAACACTACCAACCTTCTACAATGCACAAAAATGTCCTTAACAACAATGGTGACCTAAAAAGATAGTAGTACAACATACACAAAACAAAAAATTTGAATCCCAAACTATAAGTCCATATTTACAACAATGGGGAAATGTAGGGGATTCTCCAAAATAGTCTTCACAAATCCTTCCTGAATTAGAAATTTCCAATAACTTGTGGAGGCCAAAAATTTCTTTGAGAAACATAAACTTCATTAGGAACAACAAGAGGGATCCTACAACATACTCTAGACCACTAACAACATCCCTCCAACATCAAAATTACTTCTGATCCTCATCTTAATATATCATTATAAAATCAATTCTTCTAACAACAACCATGCACTATACAACTTTACATGTCTTTAACCAAGGCATGACATCCAATCATGAACACTATCAACAAACCATCATATAATAATGATAGTACAAATAGAATGTTGTCAACAGTGACAATGTACACCAAGAAAGAAATATTTCCACAATCTCACCAAGTATTGACGTCAAAGATATTAAATTCCAACAATCCCCCTACTTCTCAATTGCTGACACAAATGGAAAGCACAAAAAATCACCAAGTTTTGACATCAATGACAACCATCGAAAAAAAACATCAAGGTTGATGAACTTTACAAATAAGTTGTTGGTTTTCACATTCCCAGTCATCCATAGGTTGACACCTTTAAGACACTTACCTACTCATTTATGCCACATCATTGGGCACTTGTCAGTAAACATGATAGGTGGATTGCCTCTTCCTTGCCTATATATGTAATTATTCCTCATTTTTACTTTTGGATCAACTAAATAGATATTTGGATTGTTCATTATGCTTGTTGTCTTGTTTCTTTAATTTCTAGGTTCTTATATACACCATATTTTTCCCAATTTTTTGGTGGATTATAGGCGATCACAACACCAACCTGACTATAAACTTTGATGGGAGAGCCATAATGGTGGATCAGATCTTTAATCAATTATTTTTTGTGTGTGATGATTTATTTGGATTTTTGTTAATTGAACCATCAATTTTAGGTGTGTTCTTGAACTGTAGATTTTTGGCACCAATGTACTTCTCTAGCTCTTCTAGGGTTTTTCACCTAAAAGGAGAGAGGTAAGGCCAAAAATTATAAGGGGTTCATTCAAATTATGTTATGTATGATATTATAATAACTAAATGAGATTATCTAAGTGCAATTAAGTGATCTACATGATTGAATTTGAATGCAAAACTAAAGATTTAAACTATGTTGGAAAACACAATATGATATGAAAAAAATGGACCAAGAATAAATAAAATGTAGAATATAAAGAGAAAGGTTGAATCAGAGTGCACCTGGGAAAGATTGGAGGAATATGGAATGGTCTGAATGTTGTCTGAGATTACTCAAAATTAATAGTGGGACTCATTCACCCCGGGTGGTGAATTAGTCCTACTCTTGGTGAAAAACTGTTGAGAACCAATTTCTGACTGTTAGGATCTAGAATCTGACAAAACCTAGATTTTCAGTCTTAAGGTGGGACTTATTTTCCACTTGTGGTGAATCAGTCCTCTCCCAAAATTATGAGAAATCAAGAGACAACTCTGCAACACCAGATCTGGAAATGTCTGTTTGTCAAGTTGTTGAAGTCAATTATGTAGGAAATAGACATAAAACCTTCTCCAAGCTTGAAATATGATTGATTTGACTTGAAGCATGTCTATTTGACTTATTGACCAATCTTCAATCACCTAAATGCTTGTTAAATCTACACACAAAATTCTACACATAGACATGCAAGAGGGGAAAAATGGTTGAGGGTTAGCAAATAGGGGTTTTCCTTGGTAAAACACCACTTTGGTAGTCAAACCCTTAATGAAATAATGAAATACAAGAGAATGATAAACAAATAACATGCAAATGCTATCAATCTTACCAAACCCTTGTTGATGAAAATTTGAAGTTGTATCAATGGATGCTCCAAAATGCTTGAATAGTGCTTGATTTGATGTTGTAAGATGCTTGAAAGCTTGAATGTGATGTGAGATTGAATGCTTGAATAAATGGGGGTTAAAATGGATGTAGAAACACTTATTTATACAATCTTGTGCCTTAGTAACCCTTTCATACCTCATCACAGGCTGATATAAAATGATTTTGAATAAACACCTGAAAGGAAATTTTAAAAAATTTGAATTTTGAGCCAAGGGGGACTCATTCGCCACCCATCACAAATGGGTCCCACCTAGTATTGGCCTCCTATAATGATCTCATAACTAAGCCTTTACAGCCTTGATCTTGAGACTGGACATCTAACCTAAATAGCCATTCAATCATCATGAAGGTGCATTTAACTTGTAAAACAAGGGACATGAACTTGAAATAGGTCAACACTATATGTGCACTAGGGGCTGAAGTAGTCATTACATTCTACAGCTGAGAAACATAATGTTGAAAGTAAATTGTTGAAAGGAAATAAAACAAATGTTGAATATCAACCAACAACCATACTTATGCTAAAATGTGTGCAGGAATAAAGCTCTGGGCGACAAAAAAGAAATTAATCTGTCTGCTTTGGCTGTAGGAATGGACATAGAATGGACTTCTAGTGGCTGTAGGAATAGTCAATGTTAGATTTCTAACTATGTATCAAACAACAAGTAATACTAAACTAATGCTAAACTAAGAAGATAGATTACTCACCAAGTGGGCCCCCGTGGATAAGTATCCTCTAAACTAACAAGAACTTAGATGATCAAACTCTGAACTTTAATTATTCATTGTAAATCATGCATACAAAGAGTAATGTATCTATATCACTGAAAATGAGAGTACAATGTAAAATTGTGTAACCTCTTGAAGAAGAAGCATCAAATTACTATTTATACTACAACTAAACAAGACAGTCAACTCCCTGACTGGGAGGATGCCATTTAGGGAAAATAGGGGAAAGTGGAGTGATGATGGTTACACATGCATGGAATCCAGTTAGACATGCAAGTCAAGCGTAGATCTAGCACAACAGTAATTCCCATGCATGCTCGATCATTAAGGTCCACTGCAAGGCGGTTACATTTGGTTGAATGAAGAATATTTATTGTTGGCTACCTTTGACTTGGAGCAATTTCTCAGTCGTACGTTATGGTGTATGCCCAGTTGGTGGTGTCTTCCATAACTTGGAATATTAAGTCTACATGCCTAGGTTAGTATGCATAATAACTGCACATCAATAACCACTCTAAGAAAAATTCATTAATCACATGCAAAAATCAATATAGATGACCCACATATTATGCCAAATATCATTAAAGCTTGTAGAGATAGGGTAATGTCAAATGTCAATGGTTTGAGGGAAAAATTATGCCAATACCAACACTTAAGCATTAAAGTTCATGACATCTATGAGAAAATAGACTATAGATTCTACCCAAAACTAGACCAAA
Organism: Sequoia sempervirens; assembly: GCA_007258455.2. Lineage (NCBI taxonomy): Eukaryota > Viridiplantae > Streptophyta > Pinopsida > Cupressales > Cupressaceae > Sequoia > Sequoia sempervirens. Next base: position 52,559,683 of record VDFB02373365.1, on the reverse strand, counting down.
AAATAGGCTCATCACTCCCCCCAACCTAACATTTTGTTGGTCCTCTAGTAGGGGAAGAGTTGTTTTTCTACCTAGTTAAAGCTCTAAAATTTGCAATTGAGAGTTGTCCAACATTAGTGGCTATAGTGCATGAGTCAAGATCCCAATAGAATCCTCCTAGTCTATCAAACTTGTCCCATCTCTTCCTTTCTACAATAATGTCACTCTGGTAGAATCTAAAATTTGGCATGGGCCACATGAGCATGGGTGGTTGAAAAGTTAGGGGAAGCCAATGCCATCCCTGAGTTCTCCCAATATGAATATGTCTCTCAATTATTTTTAATGTTGCAGCATAATTGTGGATGGAATGAGACTTAGCCTATTTTAGCTCATCAGTCAAACTATTCCATCTCTAGGATAAACATCTCCTCACAGTTTCCTCTTTTTCTGCTATTTCTACCTCATACTTAGTGTAAACTTCCTCAATCCAAGGCATAACCCTATTACCATATCTTCAGCAACATTCTATGCCATTCTCTATAAATATCCCTTGGGTTGCTTGATTGAGCTCTAATAGATAGAGGGATATTATACTCCAATTGTTTATAAGCACCATGTTGTTGACCCCAACTAAATTCATTTTGTACCCAAGACATGAATACTCTCAATTGAACATCTCCAACATACAACAATGGGTTCCAATCATGGTCTTTTGTGACAACATCATTATGCAAATAATATTCACATAGTAAATTCTTCAATTAAGGGGAGGCAATCCTATACACATTGAAAAATTCCATAGTGGTATCAATAGAAGGATTCAAACTTGAGGCAAGCCTTGACATCTTAAAAGAGAGATAGTTTTCTTTCAGGAGCAGAGCATAGACCCTCAGGGGTTCTCTACATTCCAGAATATTTGGCACCAAAGCTACCATATCATCTACCCTCTGCTTCAAGGTAGCAATTTCTGCATCTTTTTCCTCAATCTCTTCATCCTTCTTTTGAATTTCCTTCTTCAACTTATGGTTTTCATTTTTTCGTTCTTCCTCCTTTCTTTGTATCTCTTTCCATAGATTCAAAATTGTTGTATGTACTATAAAACTAGGAGGATTATGAATTCCTACCAGTATTTTTGTTGATGGTGGCTCCTCATATGGCACCATTTACATGGACTCGGGTTTTCTAGTTATCTCCAGTTGTAAGGGTGCTATTTCTTCTTCATATTGTTGTAGGGACTCTTGTTCATGTGAGAACTCCTGCTCTGGTTTTGGTTGTTGCTGCAGGACTTCATGCTATTGGACCTCTTGCTCATGTTACAAGACCTCTTGCTCATGTTGCAGGAAGTCTTGGTTTCCCTCCAATTCTTTTGCAATGCTAGCAATATTGGCCAGTGTTATGTTTGCTACTCCCTTAAATATGTCTTCTTCTTTTTCAACATGCTCCTACTCCATTGGAGCTTCAGTGTCCTAATGTGAGCTCTCACCAAATTTAGGGCTTTCCTGCAAAGGTATACTGGTCGCAATCCTGACTGGTCTTGATTTTCTGGGAGGTCTTTCATGTTTTCCTTTCGTTGTAGGATGAATAATATTAGCCTTCCTCTTTTTCAAACTTGGCACTTTTATTTTGATAGGTTGTGTTTTATCCTTTCCTTTTCTCATTTCTACTTCTCTCTATTGTGCCCTAGTTTTCATGAGGGTTTCAAGTTGAACTTCATTATTAGAATTTGAGGACAAACTTTTTTTTTTTTCTGAATGCTCTGTTCTAGAATAACTAATTTCAATGGTCTCCTTAGTTGTAGGAGGATTCATGCTAGAGCCAACACTGGAGGTTGAAGCACTAGGAATAGCTTCAACCATGCTTACTCTCTTGCTAGATCTACAAGATCTAGGTGTAGCCCTAGATGGCAAATACTCAACATTGACAAACTCCTCTTGGCGATAATCTTGATCAACCTTCATAAACTCTTCCCAATTCATTCCAGAAACATCATGCAGATATTTTTCAACTAGCAATTTAATCAATCAATGGTGGGAAACAAAATTATCCCTACCTTTCTAGGTCTCGACCACCATGATTGAGAGAAGATTTTATAGCACATTGGGCACATTCATCTTCCTCTCGTGCCTCATGTGATTCAAAAGGTTGAAATGGAAATAATGCAAATTTGATTGGTGACCCTCACAAGTGATGTATTTGATGACATAAATAGCTATTTTCTTCCATGTCTTGAGCAAATACATTCTTTTTATGCCCTGCTTGTCTATGGTCAATGGGGGGTCACTTGGCTATATGAATTTCGCCTTGGCTGACCTCGCATCTCTAGAAATAGGGTAATTTTCACCATCAGTAGGTAACCCTATAACTTTTGCAATTCTTTCCTCTATTGCCACAACTTCTAACTATTTTACTATGGATTTTTCATTTTGAAAATGTCTGGGAAAATTCAAGGGCAATGCCTTCATCAAAACCATCCAACTTCAAAAAGTAATCTACCCAACCACAATTTTGAAATTTGGGCAGGCATTGTGCATCTTGCAGTAAAATATCATGCACCATGGTTTTCTTTTGAACTAACCCACCTCCCATTGTCTGTAATCAAACAAATGCTCTGCAACTTCTTTTCCTGTAATTCCCCTTCTGAAAATCAAATGCACTTTGTTGTAGTGTCTGTTTATTTCCACTGCTGATGTTGATTGAATTTCCTTTCTTTTGTTTTTCCTTTTTTCTTGCAACTTAAGATTATGACGGGGAAATAATAGCAAGAAAAGGAGTGATAAAGGGAAATCATGATAGGAAGAATTGGCGGCTGCAGTTATTGTTACTTCACACATGCAATCAACTCATTTTAAAAATTTTGACATAGCGTAATATGGTTTGACACATGGAAAATAAAATATTTGGATCTATTTTGTTCCCCTCCCCCCAACCTAAATTTGGGCATGTGTCCACACATGTGAGATGGGAGTGGTGGTTGATAGGAAATGATGGAAATTATGTGAATACCTATACTAACGTACAACAATTAAATGAAGGTACTTAAAAGATTACTAAAGATAGTAATTAATGTGCACATACCTAAGTGTGGAAGAGTTGCTACAAAGATCACATATAAAGTAACAATCACCTTGTTGGAAGATGGATTGAGCAATGAATGAGGATGGGGTGGAATGAAGTGAGGTGGAAGAGAGAGAAAGGTGGTGTGGATGGGTGGATGGGCGGATGATGAAAAGTGAAAGTCTTTATTATGAAAATTATGTACCTTAATTAGGCTAAAGGAGGGACACTAGGTCCATCACCTTCAGCTGCAGGAAGCTCTGAGTGTTGGGTGAATTGCTACAGGAATTCTTCTTTAGAGGCTAGCTTATGATATAATTTGAGGCAATGACCATTGACAAGTAATTTGAACTTGACAGGGTCAATAGTGTTAAGCTGAACAACTCCATTGGGAAAGACCTCAGCAACTTTGTATGGTCCTAGCCACCTTGTCTACAATTTTCATGCATTGTCTTGGTATCTTGAATCATAGAGCAAGGCCCAATCTCCTGGTTTTAACTTCTTGTCCTTAATAAATTTGTCATGCCACTTGATTCTCTAATTCCACACTACTTCTGTATGCTACAGGACTACTCTCCTTATTTCATCCAAAACATTTAGCTGCATGATTCTTTCTCTATGTGCTTCAGAAATGTCCATCCCTAAATCCACTACAATATACAGAGTTTTATGTTTAAATTCAATTAGCATCATAGTTGTCTCTCCATACATTAACTCAAATGGGGTGAATCTTGTAGTTGTTTTCCATTTTGTCCTATAGGCCCAAATAGCTTCGGGTAATCTGTTTGCCCAATATTTCCTATGGATCGCTACTGTTTTAGTCAAAATGACTTCAATTTCTTTGTTTGTCACCTCAACTTGGCCATTAGCCTAGGGGTGATAAGGAGTAGTCTTTTTGTGCCTAATATTGTACTCATTTACCAGTGCTGCAACAAAATTTGATGTGAATTGTAGCCCTTGATCAGTCACTATTTCTCTTGGAACTCCATATTTTGTGAAAATCTCCTCATAAAGAAATTATGCAACCTTGTTATCCCTTGCATGCTTCATGACCTTAACTTCTACCCATTTTGTTACATAATCAATTCATACCAATATATAAGACTTACCATTTGATGGAGGGTTGATCAGTCCCACGAAATCCAATCCCCACTTGTCAAAGGGAGTGATTACTATATGAGGGCACAATGGAATCTCATTGGATCTAGTTGGTCTGACCATTGTTTGACATCTATCACATTCTCTGAAATACCTTCCTACATCCTTGTGGAGTGTTGGCCAGTAGTACCCTGTCTTCAAGATCTTCATTGTTATCATTTTGGCTGCAAAGTTTCCTCCACATGGTTCATTATGACATGCACACAAAATTTCATGTCGCATCTTCTCTCACACATCTTCTCATGACATGGTCAGGTCTAGTATAAAACAAACATCCAACAATCCAAGAGAAAGGAAATAATTTTTCAATGAGTGCCCTCTTCTCTTTTGGGGAGAGGTGAGAAGGAATTCTACTTGTAACCAAGTAGTTGGCTATGTCAGTATACAAGGTTATTTGTACATTGAGAGAGAATAGATGCTCATCAAGAAAAGATTCATCTATAGGCTGATTGTCTTCTGATGTAGTTAGCCTTGAAAGAAAATATGCAACAAAATTAGCTTTCCCTGGGTTATCTACAATAGTTATATCGAACTCATGCATCTACAATAACCATCTTTCCAATCTACCTATGATCAAGGTTTTATTCATGACATATCTAATGGCTGCATGATCAGTGTGCACAATAAATTGGTAGCCTATTATGTAATACCTAAATTTGTTCAGTGCATAGATTACTGCAAGCATCTCTTTCTCTGTCACTGTATAATTTTATTCAGCTCATTGCAAATTTTTGCTGACAAAGTAAATAGCATTTTCAATAGCTCCCTCTTTTTGTCCTAAGACTGCTCCTATGGAATAATCTAATGCATCAGTGTGAATGTGGAAAGGAAGCTCCCAATTGGGTTCCTTAAGTATAGGATAATTTTTCAAAGCTACCTTCAAGGTAGAAAATTCCTTGTCACAAGCTTTAGTCCACTGAAATTCAACATCCTGAGTGAGAAGGGTATAAAATAGTGTTGCTACCTTGCTGAAATCTTTGATAAATCACCTATAATATCCCGCATGACCCAAGAAGCTCCTAACATCCTTTTGTTTTGCAGGTCTAGGCAGATTTGTGATTACCTCAAATTTTGCAGGATCTACTTGAATTCCCTTATGGTATATGTAGTGGCCAAGAACTACACCCTCTTGCATCATCATGAAGCATTTTTCACTATTTAAGGACAAGTTTTGATCCTCACATCTTTGTAGGAATCTCCTGAGATTCTCCAATGCTTGATCAAAATCAACACCATAAGTGGTGAAGTCATCCATATAAATCTACATGCAATCATGAGAAATGTCTAAAAATATACTAATGACTGCCCTCTGGAAAGTTGTAGGTGCATTGCACAAGCCAAATGGGAGTACCGAATAGGCATAGGTCGCCCATGGATAGGTAAATGTGGTCTTCTCTTGGTCTTCTAGTGCAATTTGTATATGGTTTAGTCGTTGAATCCATCTAGAAAAGAGAATTATTGCTTTCCTACAAGTGTGTCTAAAACTTGATCAATGAAGGGTAAAGAAAAGTGGTATTTCTTGGTGGTAGCATTAAGTTCTCTATAATAAACACAAACTAGCCACTTCCTTCATTTCTTGGGAAAAATCACTAATGGAGACACCCACTAACTATCTAAAATGGGGTAGATAAATCATGCATCTAGCAATTTTTGTTGTTCTCCTTTCACAATTTATCTTAGTCCAGGGTTAATCCTTCTTTATGGCTATCTTACGAGAGTGCAATCATCTCTAATATAAATTATGTGGGTAGAAATTTTAGCATCAAGTCCCTTCATATCTTGATAATCCCATGCAAATGCATGCTAATGGGCCCTTAATAGATTTTCCAACAACAATTGTTTCTCTTCATTCAATTTACTATTAACATTTAGATATTTTCCTTCTAACACTTGTACTTGTGTAGTTAACTCTACTATGGTTGCTTCATTAACACATGGTACCTTTATTTCATATGAAAACAATGTATGGAACGTTCTTGTTGCTACAAGGAAGACTATCTGCAGGAACAATCTATGTAGGAAGAGTGGCTGTAAGAAGAATGTCTATAGGAATAGTGGTTGGAGGAAGAATAGGCAGAAGTATCCTGACTGAAGTAGAAGATGAGGCTTCCACCACTCCATAATGGTTTTGAATGATTTTATTCAACACTTCATCCTCATCTTGGAGCTGCATGAAAGATCTTCTGCCTAGCATCATGAGTTGCACCACAAAATTGACTTCTTTGGCCTCTTCACCAACTTCTGGCCATACAAAATCTTCTTCATCATGGGATGGATGAGCAAGTGGATAAAGAAAAAAAAAATAGTACTCTTTCCATCTAAAATGGTCATGTCACCTGAATGACATCCAATGTAGGCATTTGCAGTTTCCAACCAAGGCCTTCCAAGAATGATGGGATACTTGCCTAGTGTAGCCTTAGGAGAAAGAATCATAAAATCTGCCAAATATTCCCAGGAGTCTAGTACTACCAAAAGATCCTCCACTACACCATCAGGTTTGACAATAGAGCTATCAGCAAGCTACAGGATAATAGGAGTAGATCTCATACTTGCAATATTTAGTTTTTGCAGGATGTCTTTAGTCATTACATTGATTGCTTCCCCTAAATCAATTATAGCATTCTTCATTTGAATCTTGTTTATGAAAAATACTACTACATGACTACCTAGGTCATTATACTAGGGAATAGTCACTTTTCCCAACATGATATTAGCTAGCTATCCCACCACATGAACTATAGTTGGGTCTCTCTTCTCCCTTCCTGGCTTCTTAAGAAAAGCTTCTTTAATAGATTTTTCGTAGATTAGAACATCTTTTATGGCCTAAAATAGGGGTGTCTGAACACATATATGCTTTAGCTGATCCAGGATGTCAAAAGTAGTATCCTCTTTTTCTTCTTTCTTCTTGGAAACTTCCAATCTCTGGGGAAATGGTGGTTCTTGCTCAGTCTGCTTGGTTTGGACTGGTTCAAAAATTTTAGGTGCATTTGGCTAAAAAGGATCATTTAGAGGCTCCTCCTCCTCTTGCACAGGAAGCTCAATAATGATGGGATTGGAAGGGGCTAGTAGTTTGGTTTCTGAATGCAAATGGATATCACTTACACTCACAACATATCCAGTGAATTGATTTGAATTAGCAGAAATGTGGGTTGTTATTGTGGTTTGTTATTAGGATTGGGCGTAGGTTGAGCTAGTAGCTGAGTTGGTTTAGCTTCATTTAATCTTGGATTAGCAAGTGGAGACATTATAGCAAGTTTTTGGGGCTGAGAAGGTGGTTACATGTAACTAGTGTTCTGGGTAGGCCATTGCTTCCCTCCCATCCATTGATTTTTTTGCTGCCAATTTCTTGCAAGTGGTTACTAGTGCCCTTGAAATTTCTGCCAATTCCCCTAAGATTGATGCCACTAAGGTGCATGAATCTGATGGCTAGGCCAAGCTTTTGGATGGTTACTCCAAGGTTGTGTTGGATATCCTCCATAACTGGGTGGATATGGGATCTTCCATTGGTTACCAAATGAATAAGAGTTAAAATATGGTCAAACATAGGATAGTGGATTTGGTGGCATACCTTGTCTTGGAGCCCAAATATTCCTTTATGCAACATAGTAAACTTGGTCTTCTTCAATCTGAATTGGCTTAAACTCAGGTGGAATCTTCTTGCATTCTAGGATAGCTACCATCTTACATCTGTAGTCCTTCTTTTGTCTATAGTGGGGACAATAGTCTGTCAACATCATTTTTTCCTCCTCTTGCTTCTTTTTGTCCTGAAGTGTATCTAACTAAGTAGCTAGATTTTTGATAATATCTTGCTTGAAATCTGCCAACAAATGAGTGATCTCCATTCTTGAAACTCCACCGGTAGTTGACTTATGCATGGAAGATTAATAAGCTCTCCCTTTCTTTGAAGCTTCCCTAGAGTAATTCGGGCGTATTTTCTTGATAATACTCTCTCAACATCTTTTTTCCTCCTCTTGCTTCTTTTTGTCCTGAAGTGTATCTAACTAAGTAGCTAGATTGTTGATAATATCTTGCTTGAAATCTTCCAACAAATGAGTGATCTCCATTCTTTAAACTCCACCGGTAGTTGACTTATCCATGGAAGATTGATAAGCTCTCCCTTTCTTTGAAGCTTCCCTAGAGTAATTCGGGCATATTTTCTTGATATCCTCCCAAGGAACTTGGGAGATATCTCCTCCTACCATGAGGTCCAAAGCATCAGTGTAGCTATCATTGATTCCTCTAAAAAAAACAGATTTTTTGAGTCCTCATTAAGTTCATGGTATCAAGATTTTTGCAAGAAAAACATAAACCTTGCAATGTAATCTTCCAAGTTCTCATCTTCCTTTTGTTGCATCCTGAAGATGTCTCCTCCTCTCATGTCACTACCCCTGTAGTATTCCTTGTACTTCTCAATGAATTTTTTCTTCATGTCCTCCCAAGTTTCCATGGTATCTCTTCCTAGGCTCATGAACCATCTTAATGCAACCTCTTTCAAAGTGGTGGGAAATAACTTAAGCCTATGGGAATTAGTAGTATAATCATAACTTTTGTAGAGTATGCCAAACTCAAATAAGAAGGTATCAGGATCTTTTGTCACAAGTCCATAAAACTTGGGGAGTGCTAAGGTAGGGATGTTCTTGATGTTGTCAACTTCATTTTGATGAGCAATGGGGAAAGGAAAAGCTGGTTATTTTTTCTATTCCTATTTGCATCAGCCATGCCTACTTGATGTGGTCTAGATACAAAGGGGTTCTCAAGCTGATTTTGATCTTCTGAGGAGGCTTCAGAGCTAGTCAGATCAAGATATGTGTTTGTGAAGGGGTGTGGATCTTCTTCTTCTTTTTCTGGCAGGTTCTGGTACTCAACTAGCTGGAATGGATGAGGATTGTTAGGAATAAATCTCCCATAAGCATCTCTTCTCCTTCCTCTATGCATACGCTATCACTCACTATTAGTCAGCTCACACAAAAAATTGGTAAAGAATTAGGGGGGGTCATTACTTCCTAAATGAGGATATGCTAAGAACAACTTTCAAAAACACTACAACAAAAAATACCAATGAATCCAAAAACTTCCTAGCTTGACACCATCCCCAACAATGATGCCAAAAATGTTGGCCTTCTACAATGATCTCAAAACTAAGCCTTTACAACCTTGATTCAGAGACTGGACATCTAACATAAATAACCATTCAATCATCATGAAGGTGCATTTAACTTTTCAACCTAGGGATGTGAACTTGAAATGGGTCAGCACTATATGTGCACTAGGGGATCAAGTAGTCATTGCATTTTATAGCTAAGAAACATAATGCCAAAAGAAAATTCTAAATATCAACCAACAACTATACTTATGTTGAAATGTGTGCAGGAATAAAGCTCTGGGAAACAAATAGGAAACTACTCTGTCAAATTTGGTTGTAGGAACAGACACATAATGGACTTCTAGTGGCTATAGGAATAGTCAATTCCATATTTCTAACTAAGTATCAAACAGCAAGTAATACTAAACTAATGCTAAACTAAGAAGACGAATTACTCACCAAGTGAGCCCCCTTGGATAAGTATCCTCTAAACTAACAAGAACTCAGAAGCTTGAACTTAGAACTTTATTTTATTCACTATAAATCATGCATACAAAGAATAATGTGTTTGTATCACTGAAAATGAGAGTACAATGTAAAATTGGGCAACCTCTTGAAGAAGGAGCATCAAATTATTATTTATGTTATAGCTAAACAAGGCAATAAACTCCCCAACTGGGAGGGGACCATTTAGGAAAAACAAGGGAAAGTGAAGTGATGATGGTTACACATGCATGAAATCCAGTTAGACATGCAAGTCAAGTGCAAATCTAGCATAGCAGTAACACCCATGCATGCTCAATCATTAAGGTCCACTGCAAGGCGGTTACGTTCAGTTGCATGAAGAATCTTTGTTGCCAGCTACCTTTGACTTGGAGGGATTTCTCAGCTGGATGTTATGGTGCATGTCGAACTAGTGGTGTCTTCCATAACTTGGCATATTAAGTCTGCAAGCCAAGGTTACTACACATAATAACTGCATATCAATAACCACTCTAAGAAACATTCATTAATCACATGAAAAATGAATATAGATGACCCACATATTATGCCAAATATCATTAAAGCTTGTAGAGATAGGGTAATGTAAAATGTCAATGGTTTGAGGGAAACATTATGCCAATACCAACACTTAAGCATTAAAGTCCATGACATCTATAAGCAAATAGACTATAGATTCTACCAAGAACTAGACCAAAAACTAGGCTCATCACCTAGGACCTAAAAAATGGATGTTGGGAATTAAGTCATCTTTAATATTGTTTGTCAGTCTTACATTAAAAAATGCACTTAATTAAATCTTATAAGGGCATAAAGAGGTCAAATAAAGCATAAGAAAGGTGTAAATAGTGAAGTTGTACCTAGAAAAGCATGAAATCTTGTTACAAGACTTTACAACACTTCAAAATAGGACTTGATTAGTGATGAAAAGGTGATTTTTAGGTGAATTGTAATGAATAGACTCTATAAGAGTGTAGAAATGCTTTACAATACTTCACAACACCTTCACTAGACATCATTATTTGAATTTTAGTACCTAAATATGCATGGTTAAGCCATGTTACATCATTATATGAGAGAAAAATAGATCAAACATCATGAAACAAGACCTAAAAGGCCATGAAAATGATAAGGGGCCATTTTTCTATAGCACATTTAGCCCCCACTTTAGTGAGAGGATTGAATTTCTTCAAACTCACATGCAAGTAGCCATGAACATCGAGAAGAGGGTTCAAGTGCACTTACATTAGCAAGATGGAATAAAAATGATCAAGAGGGATGATCAAGCCCCCAAGATCAAGATCCCATGGAAAAACTAAGCATAAAAACAAAGGAATAGACAAATTAAAGAGAGAATTAGATGAAGCTTCGATCATCTATCCAACTAGTTGTGGATTAGATCTAGGTTGATTGTGAGAAAAAGAGAATGCATACTCACTCTGGGGTGACATAACTCATGAAAGTCTGTAAGGTGAGAAGGCCCAAGTATACTCACTTTGGGGCAACAAAACTTCTAGTTGTCCATAGGGTGAGAAATCCCAAAGGGAGGAGATACATACACTAGTTGGTATGCACTCACAAACACAAAGGTGGCTATAGGGAAAGTCATGCCACTAGATGGGCTTCCCACTCAACCATATTCAAGTTATACCTCCTGATAACTTTAACAAGGTGCCACAGAGGAAAATTTTGGTTCGTGCTTCATGAGACAAGAAAAGCTTTGTATGCTTATAACTCATGAACAAAAAGGAAGGTACCATAGGGATGCAAGTTGTGTTATGCAAGGTGGAAAAAGTGCAAGATGTAAAATTTTAAAAAGTAAAATGTGAAATATGTTTAAAGGATTCTTGTTAAGTTCATGCAAGGTCAATCACTTAGGGAACATTGTGTCTAATGTCTCCAAGAGAGGACCAATCAAAGAATAGAATATTCATAGCTTAGGGGATGTAGTGAATCACATCAGGCGACAAAGAGGAATGTAATATGCTAAGATAGATCACACTTATGAAGGACATCATAGCCAATGTCATCCAAAAAGTGACAAACACATCATATAAATGGAAAGGATACACTAGGAACCAATAATGCAAATGAATTAATGGTAATGTATGCCCCCACCTTAAAGGAATTACTACACATCATTCTGTGATCAATTACTTTAAATTAGCAAAGGAAAAATGCAAAAAAAAAGAAAAGAAAAAAGACATGAGAGCCAACTTGGAAAGCCCTATGCCAAATCATATGTTTCTAAGGTTGTGTCATGTCGAAAAAAAAAAAAAGGATTTTCCCCCCTGAAAGGAACACACCAAACAAATAAGGGAACTATGGATTTGGGGTTAGTATGTTTGTTGCTACAATGTTTTTATTAAAGAGCTTAGAATTGTCAGCATTCCCCAAAGCACATAAAACTTGAAGAATGACACAAAGAGAGCGAAAACAAAGGAAAAACAAAGTTTTTTTTGGGTCAACATGGAAGAGACATTGCGGTCTCGATGCTTTGCATCATCCCCAAAAGGAAAACACAAGTGAAAAGAAAGAAAATGAAAAGGTGAAAGAAAATGAAAAATATTTTGGGTCAACATGAAGGAGATATTTCAGTCTCAATGCCTCGTGTCATCCTCGAAAGGAAGAACACAAGAAAAAGACAAAGTAAAAAAGGAAAAAGGAACCATTTAGGTCAACATGGAAGAGACATAGTGTGTTTGAACACTTTGCGTCATCCCCAAAAGGAAAACACAAAATGAAAGCAAAAGAGACAAGGATCATTTGAGTAAACATGGAAGAGACATAGGGCATCTCTATGCTTTGTGTCATCCCAAAAAGGAAAAAATAGAACAAAAGTGAAAGAGACAAGGATCATTTGAGTGAACATGGAAGAGACATAGGGCATCTCTACACTTTGCGTCATCCCCAAAAGGAAAACACAAAATGAAAGAAAGAAAGACAATGCACAACAAATAGAAGAATAAAGGTGCAAAATAGGAGTGCACAAAGAGAGGGAACATCAAACACACATTATGGAGGAACATGATACACACATTTAAATGAAAAAGGAAATATAAAAAGAGAAATTCAAAGAGGCTAGCTAGGTGAATTTAAGTCAACCATCTAACAAGTCATCTGCCTCCCAATCATGTTCAGGATAGTACAAGGGCGGTTGACTGTACAAAGGAAGAATTGCAAGCGTCGAACTAGGAGTTGTACCAGGTTCTTCACCTGGTTGAGAGGATTTATCATTTAAGCTCATGGTAGATGAAAATAAAAAATTTAGATCATTTTTCACTTCTTCATCTATTTTTTCTATCGCTACATTATCATCATCATCATCAAGATTGATGATGATAGGAGGATTAAGGGTGATTTCTAAGGAAGGATGTATCAAAAGTTGGGGTTGTTGGATTTGTTCATTTTTTTGTGAAGGTTGGACTAGAATATCTTGTGGTGGGTTAGGAGGAGGGTGATCATCTATTACTTCTGTCAAAGGAAAAGGTTGATTTTATTCATTTTCTTCTATGCGATATTGACGAGAAAGGAGATGACGATGACACCTACATTCCCTAGCACCGTGGTTTCATTTAATTCTGTTTTGGAGAACTAAGGTGTAAGAGAGGATTGAGTTATTAGAGGTTCATCTACTTCAGAAGAGGGAAGAAGAGAAGAAATCAAAGAGGATGGATCAATCACTTTCTCTTTGGCTTTATACACTTGTTTAATGCGAGGAGGAATGATAGGATTTGTTTCACTTTCTCTAGGGTGTTTAAATGATGGAGAGGAAGTGTTTAGGGGTGGTTGTTCATGAGGTTTTATGGCTTGTTCAATGTCATATTTAAGTTGAAGTATGGTTTCATCTATGATAGGAGGTGTGGAAGTGGATGGGGAAATGTTACAAAGAGACAATTTTTTCTATTCATTTGGTTTTGAACTTTTGATAAGTTATGAAAAAGAAGTTCTTTTGAGGGGTGATAGGTTCCATGGGTTCAAGCCAAAAGGATTCTAAGGAAAAATTAACTTTAGAGGATAATGGATTAAAACCACTATGGTGTATGGTAAATATTTCATTTCCATGTAGAAACTTAAAACACTTGTGAACCACTGATGGTAACACTTTCATTGAGAAAATCCAAGGGTGGTCTAGCCACAAACAAAATTTATCCGATTGTGGAATAATTGAAAATGTTACATCTAAAGTTTTGGGTCCTATCTGTAAGTGGAGTACGATCAATTTGATTGTAGGGAATGTAAAAATAGTATGTGTCTTAATCCATGTAGTTGGTTTATTATAATCATCTTGATAGAGATCATGTAATAATAAAAACTCTTGTGTGATCACATTCTCACCACATGCGAGATCTATTAATATCCCATTGGTGGGTTTATTATAGATTCTACCAGTTATGTAACGAGGACCATCAGGATGTTTTTGAAGTATATCTCTAGCAAAAAAAGTGATATCAAGAGATTTATTGGTTTGGCCCTTATGATGGAAAACATCTATCACACCCACAAGTTTATCCATAGGATTAACTTGGGTAACACTTGGAGTTATATCACGTTGTTCATTATTTGTATTAACATTCATTACATCAGTGTTTGAAGGTTCACTAGCCTTGGAAAATGAAGTAGTATGTTTAGGCACGGGGTTGGTGAAAATTTGTAAATTCTAGTTAGGGAGTGCAATGGACTTATTGCCTTGATCATTAATACCTGCAATGGACAAATGGCCTGAATCAATGAGGTCTTGAACTAAATGTTTTAGATGCTTGCAGTGTTCAGTGTCATGTCCATTTTGGTGATGAAAATGACAATAAGCCTTATGTTTTAAGGTGGGTGGTAATGGCTAGTTGGGATCAAGTGGTTTAATAGGTGGAAAAGTGATCATGTGTTGTTTAAGTAATTTGTTCATTATGTTATGGAGGGTATCAGGTAAGGGAGTAAATTGTCTCTTCAGGTCCCCATAGGTATAAGACACCACCTATTTAATAGCTACCACTTGGTTTGGAACTAGTTGGGTTGGTTGCAGTTGAGGAGGCAGATTGAATAGTAAAAATCCTCTATTTGGTTTGCAAAATTTTTGTGTTATATTTTGGTTTTGTGGTTTATATTTTTCAGCTTGGTTAGAAGTGGATTTTGAGTCTCGACTAGAAAATGAGTTGTGATAATCACATAAGGTTGTACATAAATGCATGAATTAAGGGAATTTCATCATAGTTAATTTTTCTTAAAGATTTGTGTGCAAGTTTTCAATAAAAATCTTCTACATATGTGCATTAGGAATCTTGACATCTACTTGAGCATATAAGGACTGGTATCATGAGATAAAATTAGTTACTTTTTCATCTGTGTTTTGTCTACATCGCATGAGGTCAACCATTGTCATTTTAGGTGTCATGTGAACTTGAAAGTGATTTATGAAAGCATCCACCAATTCATTGAAGGATCAGATGCAATGATTGGGCAAGTTGCAAAACCACTCTAATGTAGTATCTTTCAAGGTCCTTGGAAAATTTTTGGTGAAGCATTTATCATCAAGGAAAAAATCACTGCATAAAGTTGTATAAACATTAACATGGTTGATAGGGTCTCCTTTACCTCCATATTTATCAAACTAAGGAATTCCTATCCCTTGTGGCAGTAGGATTCATAAAATTTCTAAGGATAAGGGACTACTACGAACATGATACGTGAGTGGAGCGGTTTGAACTTGGCTAATGGTGGAAAGTTGTTGTTGCATAGATGAAATGGTTGTAATGAGTTGTGTAAGAATAGGGTCAAGGTAAGTGGTTTGGGGTGGAAGGGAAAATGGTGATGGAGTGTATGTGATGTTAGGGGAAGTGAAAGGAATACTAATGGGTGTGAAGGTGGTGGAGGGGACTTGCGACACGACAAGAAAACTATGAATGCTAGTTGGAATTGGGAAAGGAGCCACATAATTAACTTGTTGCATAGTTGTTGTGACTTGAGGCATGGTATAAGTTGGTATGGATGCTATGGTTGAAGGGGGATGAATGTGAGGTCCTCCTTGGCTTACATGAATGTTTGTGGATTGGGTATTCGAAGAGGAATGTTTATTGTAAATCTCGTCAATTCTCTTCATAAATTGCAAGCCATCATCACTTTCAATCAAACAATGAAGGTTTTCAATTGTGGTTATGGTTGTGGTGGAAATGTTTTCAAGTTCCATAAGTCTTGTTGTAAATGTGCAAAATCCTCATGAATATAAATGACCTTTTCTTGCAGGAGGGAGTTGTTTTGGGTGTCAACATTCATTGGATGGAAAGGTGAAGGCATAGAAGTGATATTGTCAATTCCTAATGCGCCATTGTCCATATGAGGAGTAGGAACTCTTGAGATCTCAAGGTCCACAACAAAAGTGCTATCGCAAGAGGTCATGAGTCTAGAACTTCATCTCATTAAAGTATTATCAATGGGGCACCAAACACTCATACAAGTACCACAATAGATAGGGTGAATGAAAAAGAAAGGTTATCTAGGAGTTCTAAATTAAAATAATAGAAATTATTCTTACTGTAACATGGAATTAACTACAAAAAATAGAAATGTAGAAAAATGCCAGAAAAATGCCAAAAATGTTGTTTAAAAAGTGTAGGTGGACTGATTCGCCGAGGGTGGTGAATAAGTCCCAACATGATATTTTTTTGTTTTTTTCAAAAATTTTAAAATGTTTCTAATGCCTTTTAGAATGAAATTAAGGATAGAGAATGCAATTTTTCAATTTTTTCAATGATATGCAATGAAAAAATGAAATCTAAACAAAGCTTTTAGTAATGCAATATGAAAAGTTCGAGATGCAAAAAGAAAATAATACACTAATTGAATTTTTATGTAAATGTAATATAGGATGCAATATGTGAATGAAATCAGAAATGAATGGTATTTAAAATATAGGTTCACCAAAATGAACCATATATTTTTGGCACCAATGCACTTCTCTAGCTCTTCTAGGGGTTTTCACCTAAAAGGAGAGAAGTAAGGCCAAAAATGCTAAAGGGTTCATTCAAATTATGTTATGTGTGATGTTATATGAACTAAATGAGATGATCTAAGTGCAATTAAGTGATCTATATGACTAAATTTGAATGCAAAACTAAAGATTTAAACTATTCTGGAAAACACAATGCGATATGCAAACAATAAACCGATAATGAATAAAATGCAGAATAGAAAGAGAAAGGCTGAATCAGAGTGTACCTATGAAAGATTTGAAGAATCTGGAATGGTTTGAATGTTGTCTAAGATTACTGAAAATCAACAATGGGATTCACTCGCCCAAGCTGGGAAATTAGTCTTGCTCCTAGTGAAAAACTGTCGGGAACCAGTTTCTGACTACCAGGATCTAGAATTTGACCAAACCTAGATTTTCAGTCTTAAGGTGGGATTCATTCACCATTGGTGGTGAATCAATCTTCTTCCAAAATTCTGATAAATTATGAGACAACTCTGCAGCACCAAATCTAGAAATGTCTGCTTGTCGGGTTGCCGAAGTCAATCCCGCAGGAAATGAACAGAAAAACTTCTCCATGCTTGAAATATGATTGATTTGACTTAAAGCACCCAGTTAAATTGTTCACCAATCTTCAATCACTTAAATTCTTGTTAAATCTACACATAAAATTTTGCACAGGGTGGTGAATAAGTCCCAACATGATATTTTTTTGTTTTTTTCAGAAATTTTAAAATGTTTCTAATGCCTTTTAGAATGCAATTAAGGATAGAGAATGAAATTTTTCAATTTTTTCAATGATATGCAATGAAAAAATGAAATCTAAACAAAGCTTTTATTAATGCAATATGAAAAGTTCGAGAATGCAAAAAGAAAATAATACACTAATTGAATTTTTATGTAAATGTAATATAGGATGCAATATGTGAATGAAATCAGAAATGAATGGTATTTAAAATGTAGGTTCACCAAAATGAACCATATATTTTTGGCACCAATGCACTTCTCTAGCTCTTCTAGGGGTTTTCACCTAAAAGGAGAGAAGTAAGGCCAAAAATGCTAAAGGGTTCATTCAAATTATGTTATGTGTGATGTTATATGAACTAAATGAGATGATCTAAGTGCAATTAAGTGATTTATATGACTGAATTTGAATGCAAAACTAAAGATTTAAACTATTCTGGAAAATACAATGCAATATGCAAACAATAAACTGAAAATGAATAAAATGCAGAACAGAAAGAGAAAGGTTGAATCAGAGTGTACCTATGAAAGATTTGAAGAATCTAGAATGGTTCGAATGTTGTCTAAGATTACTGAAAATCAACAATGGGATTCACTCACCCAAGCTGGGAAATTAGTCTTGCTCCTAGTGAAAAACTGTTGGGAACCAATTTCTGACTACCAGGATCTAGAATCTGACCAAACCTAGATTTTCAATCTTAAGGTGGGACTCATTCACCATTGGTGGTGAATCAATCTTCTCCCAAAATTCTGATAAATTAGGAGACAACTCTGCAACACCAAATCTAGAAATATCTACTTGTCGGGTTGCCAAAGTCAATTCCACACGAAATGAACAGAAAAACTTCTCCATGCTTGAAATATGATTGATTTCTTTTAAAGCACCTAGTTAACTTGTTCACCAATATTCAATAACTTAAATTCTTGTTAAATCTACACACAAAATTCTGCACACACACATGCAAGAGGGGAAAAATTGTTGAGGTTTAGCAAATAGGGGTTTTCCTTGGTCAAACCCCACTTTGGTAGTCAAACCCTTAATGAAATAATGAAATGCAAGAGAATGATAAACAAATAACATGAAAATTCTATCAATCTTACCAAACCCTTTTTTATGACAATCTAAAGTTGTATTAATGGATGCTCCAAAATGCTTGAATAGTGCTTGATTTGATGTTGTAAGATGTTTGAATGCTTGAATGCTTGAATGAATGGGGGTTGATGGGGGTTAGAATGGATGCAAAAACACTTATTTATACAATATTGTGCCTTAGTAGCCCATTCATACCTCATCATAGGCCGACATCAAGTGATTTTGAATAAAAATCCGAAAGGAAATTTTAAAATTTTTGAATTTGGAGCCAAGGGGGACTCATTTTGCACCCATGGCAAATGGGTCCCATAGAGGACCTAAAAATCGGTGTTAGGAATTAATTCATGTTTAATGTTGTTTTTGTGCTTACCTTAAAACATACACTTAATTAAAGTTTATAAGGGCATAAAGGGGTGAAATAAAGCATAAGAAAGGTGTAAATAGTGAAGTTGTTCCTAGAAACGCATGAAAGTTTGTTACAAGACTTTACAACACTTCAAAATAGGACTTGATTAGTGATGAAAAGGTGATTTTTAGGTGAATTGTAATGAATAGATTTTGGAAGAGTGTAGAAATATTTTACAAAACTTCACAACACCTTCACAAGACATCATTATTTGAATTTTAGTACCTAAACATGCACGTTCAAGCCATGTTACATCATTATATCATAGAAAAAGAGATCAAACATCATGAAACAAGACCTAAAAGGCCATGAAAATGACAAGGGGGTAGTTTTCTATGACACAGTTTTACGTACTTCTCTTGCACTCTTAGGGTTTTTCACCTAAAAGGAGAGAGATAGAACCCAAAAATTGAGGTGGTTCACTCAAAATAAGAAATGCTTGATGTAATTATGACTAAATGAAATAATATAAATGCAACTAAGTTATGAAATTGACTTATTATGAATGCAAAACTAATGAAATATGAAATGTTTGGAAACACAATGTGATATGCAAAAAATGAACTAAAAACAAAAACAAATGCAAAAAAAATTGAGTGAGGTTTAGCAGAGTGCACCTGAAAGTTGGATGGTCATCTTGGAAGGTTATGAAAATTGGCAGAAATCACTATTGATCACCACTGGGACTCATTTTCCATTGATGGCGAATCAATCCTCCTACTAGTAAAATTACCTAAAACTGCTTTCTGACTGTTAGGAACTGGATTCTGACAAAATAATTTTTTCTAGCCTATAGGTGGGACTCATTCATCATTGATTGAAAATCATTCCTCCTCCAAAAATTTGAAAATTCAAGGGTCAATTTTGTAGGCCTGGATCTACACTTGTCTTCTTGTCAGGTTGACAGAGTCAAATCTGTAGAAAATAGGTTGTATGTTGTCTCCAAGCTTGAATTAGGGTTTATTTGACTTGAAACACTTTGATGACTTGTTGACCACATCCCAACACCTATTTCTTTGCTACATCTTCCTACAAGACCAAAACCTTGCTGTAGAAGTCTGAAGATATGTCATTGGCTTCTCTAAGATGCTTGATAGATGCTTGATAGAATGATGCTTTGATACTTAAGTGATTGAATGAGATTGGATGCTTGAATGAACTAGTGAATGAATTAGGGGTTGAAATGGATGGAAAAACACTTATTTATACAAACTTATGCCCTAATTACCCAATAATGTAACATCACAGACCAACATAAGGTCTCAATGAATAAAAACCCAAAAGAAATTTTAAATTATTTTGAATTTGGATCCATGAGGGACTCATTTGCCACCCATGGTGAATGTTTCCCACTCTAGGCTTTCAAGTGGGTGTTAGGAATTAAGTTGCATTTAATGAGTTGTTTAGGGTTTACATTCTATAATACACTTAATTAAGGCATATGAGTGCATAAAGGGGCCAAATAAAGCATAAGAAAGGTGTAATTAGTGATTAAAAGCTTAGAAAAGTGTGAAATCTTGTTACGAGACTTTACAAAACTTTAAAATAGGACTTGAGAAGGGATAAAAAGGTGATTTTTAAATGAATTATAATGAGAAGGGTCTAGAAAAGTGTAGAAATGTGTTACAACACTTCACAACAACTTCACAAGACACCATAATTTGAATGTTCAGGACCTAATGTGAATGCATAAGTTACATTGCAACATTAAATAAAAGAAAAATAAGCCAAGCATCATGAGAAAAAGACCTAAAAGAAAATGAAATTTTCAATGATCCATTTTTCTATGGTACATTTAGCCTCCACTTTAGTGAGAGGATGAACTTGCTTCAAACTCACACTAAAGTAGCCATGCAGATTGAGAAGGATCCAAATGCACTTATGCTAGCAAGATGAAATAACAATAATAAAGAGGGATGATCAAGCCCCTAGGATGAAGATCCCATGGAAAACTAAACATAAGAACAAAGGAACACATGTATGAAAGAGAAAGAGAGAGAGAAGGGGAAAAGGAAAATTTGGATCAAGCTTCGATCATTTGTCCAACTAGTTGTGGATTAGATCTAGGCTATTTGTCTGAAAAAGAAAATGTATACTCACTTTAGGGTGATGAAACTCATGGCAATCAGCTGGGTGAGAAGGCCTAAAATGTGAGAAACATACGCTCAGGTGGTATGTACTCACAAACACATAGGTGGCTATGGGGAAAGTCATGTCACTGAATGGGCTTCTTGCTCAACCATTTCAAAGTTATACCTATTGATAACTTTCATAAGGTGCCACAAAGGACAATGTCGATCTGTGCTTCATGAGACAAGTAAAACTTCATATGCTTAGAACTCATGAACAAACAAGATGGCACCACAAGAATGCAAGTTGCATTATGCAAGGTGTCCATGTGAATGAAAAAATGTAAAAATGCAAAAGAATGTTTAAAGTGTTGGTGTAAATAAGTATTTTACTTATTACACTTTACTTAAGCTTACTTAGGGAATGCATATCATTATATGTTACACTTGTGACACCTATTTATTTGCATCTTGCATCTAGGTTTGTGCATACATTGAGAGATATGAGTTGGACACTTAGGGAAGTGTGTGCAGGAGAAATTCCACACTTTGTGGTGTGATCTAGTTATCACCTTTTTATCTCCAATTTTTGTGGCATGATAATTCCACCTTTGGTGGGTGATCCACCTTTCATGGAATTATCTATTATTTCTTTCTACCTACCCTACACATTATTGGGAAACTTTTCTCATTCATGGTCCTTCATTGTGTCCTAGCTTGCCTTTATAAGAAAGCCTTGTACATACTTGTAATTGTCTATCTTCATTGTCTATCTTCATGCACATTAAGAATACAGTCATCATATTCTCTCATCTTGTCTCTCTCTTTTATGTTATGTTTAGTCTCTTGATCCTATTGTTGCTTTTCATAAGTTATTACATGGTATCAGAGAGGTTGGAGGTCCTTTGCATAGTCATTGTTGGGAGATCCTCGTTCGTGTGAAGGTGGTCAAGAGGAAAATCTAAGGAGAAGAAACATTTTGGTGGATCCTAGACTAGATCTGACCTCAAATTTAGATTCAAAAGGCTGTTTTCAATAAAGATAGCCTTTTGTTTCATCAAAATCCGACATCAGGAGCTCTAGATTGAAAAAATTCGCCAATTTGGGTATTTTTCAATTTTTCTATAGTTTTGCAAAAATTCAGTTGAATTTTTTTGAAAACTTTTTTAAAAAATTTCAATTTGTCCATTGTAAAAAAAAATTCAATAGTTACGCAAAAATATTTGTAATATTTTTTAATGTTTTTGAAAAATTAAAACCCCCAATTGAAAATTTGTATTTGGGGTTTTTTCATTTTTAAATAAAATCAAAATCAAAAATTGTATTTGTTTATTTTTAATTTTATAAATAAAAAATAAATTTAAAATTTAAAAAAAAAATCAAAAAAACATTTGCAGAAAATTTATGCTGACTGTAAAAGTACCGCAGGGTGGTACTGTACCTTCCGCAAGTACTGAGGGCCCCAACTTATGCCGCGTGGCCTCCTGGCCACAACACCTACTATCACCGACAAGCAGAATCTGACAATCATCAAAATCCCGGTGACCATTCTCCCATCTCGGTGGTCTACTCATTCCACCGATGACATTCTCAAAGAAAAAACCGGCAAAAGAAATCAGTGGGTGCTCAAAGATTCTAGCCGACCACCTAAGATTCCTGGTATATGCCTAGATTTTATTGGTAGCAAATCAAGAAAGAAGATTCAGATTCTAGATTCCAGCAATCAGGCACTTTTTTAGATGGCGTCCATTTAAACATCATTTTTCAACCACAAAAATCATCATATTCCATCCTGAGGAGTATATTCGCTTTTGACGGGTGGCAAGCCATCAATTTTAAGCACTTTTTTTCTGACGTCATCACGCATCATTGATGATGTCAGTGCTCAATTAAAAATTTGGCCCCCCTCACCAATTGAGTTTTTGAATTTGCAATCTAAGTTTAGAGGCTCATAACTTGCTCATTTTGAGGCCTTTTTTCGAGAAATTTTTTTTATTTGGGCTAATTTTTTGTGTACTTCACAGCCATGTACTTGGTTTCTGATTTTGGTGGATAGATTTTCCAGAATTTTCAATTTTCCAACACTATACTTGTCCAATCCTCATTTTTACAACTTCCAGGGCTCCATTTAGGCACATACGAACTCCTTTTCAGGTGCCATTTTTTTTTAAAGTGCATGATTTTTCATCTACTTCTTGAATCTGTAATCATTTTGAAGCGATCTTGAGTGGATTTTGTACTTTCATCATAGGATCTTTTTGGCCTATTTGGCACTTGTATTGCATAGATCTGAATTTAGGTCTTTGCTTCATTGTTCTAGTATGTTCTCAGCCTATTTGTAGCAATGTGTAAATTAGAAATCATAAGCCCACTTAGCCAAGTTGCAAGTGGCCTATTGTACACACACTGGGGTGATCCCATAATAGTGGTTTATAATTTTTGGCCAAACTGGACACTGAAATTATTATTTTTAACTAAATCTTCACATTCAAGCACCTATAGTGGCTAAACTGTGAGGAATTTGAAGATGGTGCAAACTAGAGTCTCATCAAATTTTGTCTGTAGATTCTAAAAATATTTTTTTCAAAATTTTTGGAATGAAATTGCACTTATTTTTCCATCTCCCACGAAAATAGATTTTTTTCAAAACAACATTTTTAAAAAGTGGCGCTACACCATATAACATAACTTTTTTTCCATGAAGGTTAAAATTCTAATTCTTTCAAATTTAGATTTGTAACTCTAATATCTAGTGCTTCCACTTGGTTATATAGTTTTATTAAATATTTTTCCTTAATCAAGTTTCAAAGTCAAACGAATTACAATTCAGACATAGTATGTATAACGTGTAACTTTTTTTGTATATGTCAAAATTTAATTTAATTTTTTTTGTTGGATCAAGGACTTCAATATCTGTGCACTCATATTTTTCAATTTTTTTTTTTGATAATCTTCTATTTTTCCACATGTGAAAACAAAGAAATTCATTTTCGATGAAAAACCTATGTTTAATAAAACTTAAAAAACAAATACATAACAAAACCAAAACATATTAAAATTATATTCATTGGATAGCTTGTTCTGAGGAATACCATAATCATTTGAAATAAATTTTAAATGAATTCATTTGATCCCCAAAATCTAAATCAAAAGTGATTTTTTATCAGCATTTTGATAGGTGTAAAGGAGACGCATTTATAGGTATGGTTTAAAACTAGCAAGGTTTTATCCAAGGGGGTTTGATCTAAGGTGATTTGATCAAACCCTCTTCAATTGGAATCCTTAAAATGGAACTTTTTAAGGCTTAAATCATTATATTTTCTAAAAACATGCAATTTTAGCTAAAATTCGTTCCTCTCAGGAATTGTAAACCACTATTATGATAGCACCCACTCCATTATAAAGTGCCAAAATCATCTATTTGGGGGAGGGGGTACTTTGATTGAGTGAATTTGGGGGGTGTCTCTTGTGTTATTGTTGCTATTTCCTCTCTTGTTCTCTTGCATTCCATCATGGTTTCATCTAAATTTCCACTCTTAACTCTACATAATTATGCTACATGGAAAGTACATGCATGGAGTAAACTAATGGAAAAAGGTTTAATTTACTACATTGATGGAACCATAACTGCACCTTCGGATCCTAAGGCAGATCCAAATGCATATATGGATTGGGTCACTAAAAATTCTATGGCATTGGGTACACTAAGAAAGTTCATTTCAGATGATCTCATTTTCCATGTTGATAAATGTACTACAGCCAAGGAAGCTTGGGATAAGCTTGCTAATTTGTATGGCAAGGTTGATAAGGTTAAGGGATACAAACTTGAACATGATATCCTAAGCCTTGATCCTAAGGATTTTGACACCATTCAAGATTATGTCACTAAGGAAAATTAGCTAAGAGGACAACTAAAAGATTGTGGTATTGAGAAAGAGGACGATCAATTGGTCTTCAACTTGTTGGACAAGCTTCTAGCCAAGTATGTAGCCTTTGTTTCAAGTTTTCAGACTCAACGATTGACAAATAGTAACTTCACATCACCATCTTTTGAGGCTCTCACAAATATTTTGATTCTTGAGCAAAATAAGTTGATGAAAATGGGAATTCACAAGTCTTCAACTTCAAGAGCATTGGTGGTCAATCATGGAAACAACAAGCAAGGGAAAGGGAGGGACCAAAATCAATCTTCACCAAAGCCACAAGGAGAGAACAAACAATCCACTCCTCGACAACAAGGCTCATCATCATATTCTTCAAAGAACAACACAAACAAGAAGGAGAAATCAACATGTGCATATTGCAAGAATTTTGGTCATGAGGAGCATCGTTGTCATGTTAAGCAAATTGATGAGTTGAAAAATATCCTTAAGAAGAACAACATCAACTTGCCAGTTGCATATCGAGAGGACTCATCTCCTTCCACTTCTACTTCTAAGGGAAAAAGTACAACTCTCATGGCAACAACATCAAGCTCATCTCCTTCTTCTTCATCTCAACATGAGAAACAAAAGAGGCAAGCATTTGTTGCAGTTGTAGATTCTAATTCAGATAGGTGGATCCTTGATTCAGGAGCTTCACATCATATGACTTCTTCTAAGGATATGTTCTCTTCATTTGATTCTTATTCATCACCACCCATTTTGATGGCCAACAACACTTCTTTGGAAGTTTGTGGGAAGGGGTCTATTGAAATTGAAGGTGGAGCATTTAATGATGTTCTATGTGTGCCTACTTTGTCAAGGAACATCCTTTCCATCTATTAGATTACACATAGTGGTACAGGAAAGAGTGTAGAGTTCACACCAGATTCTGTCATTGTTTGGAATTTGCATAGCAAGGCTCTTGTTGCAATTGGGGAGGTTGATAATCATTCATGGTTCTACACCTTCTCATATTTTTATCCTATTGATGATTCAGTTCACCCTAGTATGGACACACTTGAGGAGAATGAGTATGGTTACTTGAATCTTGAAGTGCTCACTACTCCTGAGGTTCTTGAACCTATTGTTGATATTCCATCTCCTCCATTAACTGATGTACCTAATGAAACTTGTGTTTTGATAGTTTCAGTTCATTGTGATTCAGTGCAATAGTGTATACCTTGTCTTCCAACAGCAGTTTCATGGGATGACTACATGACAGACATTGGCAGCTTGTTTGTGGAGTCCTACATTGCAGATTTGGGAGACACATTTGATTACTTACATCTTCTCTTTGATGAAGGTGATTCTTCTTCAGTTTTTGTGAGGGAACACTCTGACCCTCCTCTACATGATCAGTCTCTCGAGGTTGATGTGATTGTGGATGCATCTGTACAATAGTTGGAGGAGGCCACTTTCTCTCTTGAGGAGACATCATCTTTGGAGTATGTTCTACCTTCATCCTTGCTCGATTTTGAGTTGTCTTTTTTAGTGGATGAGAGTGTTGTTGCAAAGGGTTTCTCACAAGTTCTAGGAAGTGAATACACTGTGACCTTTTCACTTGCCATTGCAGCTTCACATGGTTTGGGATAGGAATCTTTCAGCATCAACACAGGGAAATTTGAGTAGATTTCAGAGACTCCTTACATTTTGAGGGTTCTTCCTTCTTCACTTGTGGATTGGGGAGACTTCATTCATACATCCATGGTTTTGTTTCTTCCTAAGGGGAGGAACATTGTTCAATGCTTTTGGAGAAGCTTCTTCATTCCTTCTCGAGAATCTTCCATGGGTGAACATTGTACATTGAGGGGGGGCTACTTTGTCTCTCTTCTTCTCTTGTATGGGGGGACCTTTTCCTCACATGGGGTTTTTTCCTTCTCATGGTTTGTTCATAGGCTTTTGTATCTCATCTCTCTTTTGGGGAGTAGTTTCTTCCCACTCAATTTTTTTATCTTTACTCCACTTGTGAGAGATTGCATTACATTTGTACATGGGTACCTAACATGGCCCAGTTGTCAGGACCCATCTTGCATCTTATCTTGCATGGTTAGCTTGAGTCTTAATTCGCCAAGTTGAACTTAAGGAGGGGTGTTGGTGTAAATAAGTATTTTACTTATTACACTTTACTTAAGCTTACTTAGGGAATGCATATCATTATAGGTTGTACTTGTGACACCTAGTTATTTTGATCTTGCATCTACATTTGTGCATACATTGAGAGATATGAGTTGGGCACTTAGGGAAGTGTGTGTAGGAGAAATTCCACACTTTGTGGTGTGATCTAGTTATCACCTTTTTATCTCCACTTTTCATGGCATGATAATTCCACCTTTGGTGGGTGATCCACCTTTCATGGAATTATCTATTATTTCTTTCTACCTACCCTACACATGATTGGGACACTTGTCTCATTCATGGCCCTTCATTGTGTCCTAGCTTGCCTTTATAAGAAATCCTTGTACATACTTGTAATTTTCTATCTTCATTGTCTATCTTCATGCATATTGAGAACACAGTCATCATATTCTCTCATCTTGTCTCCATCTTTTTTGCTATGTTTAGTCTCTTGATCCTGTTGTTTCTTTTCATAAGTTCTTACACAAAGGAGTCTTGTTAAGTTCATGTGAGGTCTATCACTTAGGGAAAATTGTGTCTAATGTCTCCAAGAAAGGACCAATCAAAGAATATAATATTCACAACTTAGGGGATGCAGTGTGTCGCATCAGGCCACTAAGAGGAATGTAATATGTTAAGATAGATCATACTTATGAAGGAAATCACACCCAATGTCATCCATAAAGTGACAAACACATCATATGAAGTGACAAGGCTACATTAAGGACCGAGAATGAAAATGAATAATTCCAATGTATGCCCCCCACTTTAAAGGAATTTCTACACACCATTTTGTGAGTGACTACTCTAAAGTAGCAAAGGGAAAAATGCAAAAAGAAACCAAGACATGAGAGCCAACATGGAAAGACCCTATGCAAAGTCATATGTTTACAAGTAAGGTTGCTTCATGTGAACAAAATAAAAAATAAAAGAAAGGGGGGTTTCCCCCCAGAAAAGAGCACACCAAACACATAAGGGATCTATGGATTTTGGGTTAGTATGTTCGTTGGTGCAATGTTTCTAATTAAAGAGCTCACAAATGTCATCATTCCCCAAAACACATAAAACTAGAAGAATACCGCAAAGAGAGCAAAAAAAAAGGAAAAAATAAAGTCTTTTTTGAGTCAACATGGAAGATACATTGTGGTCCCAATACTTTGCATCATTCCCAAAACGAAAAACACAAGAAAAAATAAAATGAAAAGGTGAAAAGGAAAATATTTTGGGTCAACATGAAGGAGACATTTTGGTCTCAATTCCTTGCATCATCCCCAAAAGGAAAAAAACAATAAAAAGATATATTAAAAAGGAAAAGGGACCATTTGGGTCAACATGGGAGAGACATAGGGCATCTCAATGCTTTGCATCATCCCCAAAAGGAGAACAAAAAACAAAAGAAAAAAATAAAGGGTAAAAATGAATGACATATAGAAGAATGGAAGAACAAATAGAGGAAGTGCACAAAGAGAGAGAACATTAAACACACATGATGGGGGAACACGATATGCATGTACAATCACACCAAAGAAAAGGAAAATGAAAAAGGAAAAGAAAATGTAAAAGGATAGCAAGGAAAATGAAAGCCAACCATCTAACAAGTCATCTTCCTCCCAATCATGTTTAGTGTATTGCGAGGGTGGTTGACTGTCCAGAGGGAGAATTGCAAGTGCCAAGCTAGGGGAAACTGTACTAAGTTCTTCACTTGGTGTAGGATATTTATCATCTAAGCTCATGGAGGATGAAAATAAAGAATTTAGATTGTTATGTACCTCTTCATCTATTTTAGAGATCTCCTGATCATCATCATCATCATCCAAATTAATCATGACAAGAGGACGGAGATGAATTTGCAATGAAGTATGTATCAAGAGTTGTAGTTGTGGTATCAGATCATTTTGTTGTGATGGTCATATCATACTATCTTGTGGCAGTTCAAGAGGAGTAGGGTGATCAAGTATTGCTTCTATCAAAGGTGGAGGTTGGTTTTTTTTGTTTTCTTCTATTTGTAACTGACGAGCAAGGAGACGATGACGATGCCTATGCTCGCTAGCACTGTGGTTTCATTTAATTCTATTTTGAAGTTGATGACGTGTAAGAGCGAGTTGATCCACCATAGGATCCTTTTCATCCTAAGGAGGAATGGAAGGAAATGAAGGAGATGGGTCAATCAATTTCTCTTTGGCTTTATAAACTTGTTTAATACGAGGAGGCATGACGGGGTTGGGTTCATTATCTCTTGGGCGTTTAGACGATGAAGGTGAAGTGTTTATGGTTGGTTGCTCATGAGGTTGCATTGTTTGTTTAGGTTTAGATTCAGGCTAAAGCATTGTCTCATCTAGGATAGAATTAGTGTAAGTGGATGGGGACATGTGGCAAAGAGAGAATTCAGCTATTCGTTTGTCTTTGAACTTTTGATAGGCAATAAAAAAGAAGTCTTTGTGAGGGGTGATTTGTTCCATATAGGTTCAGACCAAAAGGTTTCTAAGGAAAAATTACCTTTAGAAGACAATGGATTAAAACCTCTATGATGTATGGTAAATATCTTATTGTTATGTGGAAACTTCAAACATTTGTGAATAATTGAAGAGACAAATTTCATTGAGTGAAGCCAAGGATGACCTAGCCACATATGAAATTGATCCAATTGTGGAATGATAGAAAATGTTACACCCAATTTTTTGGGTTCTATCTGTAATGGGAGTACGATCAATCCAATCGTAGGGCACACAAAACAAGTATTTCTTTTAATCCATATGGTTGATTTATCGTAATATTCTTGATAGAGATCATGTAATACTAAAAAAATATTTTGCAATCACATTCTTTCCATAGGTAGGATCTATTAATATCCCATTGGTGGGCTTATCATAGATGTAGCCAGGTAAGTAAAGAGGACCATTGGGAAGCTTTTTAAGTATATCATGAGAAGAAAAATTAATATCAAGATATTTGTTTTTTTGGCCCTTACAAGGGATAACATCTATCGTTCTAACAAGTTCATCCATAGGATTAACTTGGGTAACATTTGGAGTAATATCATTTTGTTCATTATTTGTATTACTGTTCATCACATGAGTGTTTGAAGGTTCACTAGGATTGACAAATGAAACATTATTTTTAGGCATGGGGTTGGTAAAAATTTGTAAATTTTGATTTGGGGGTGCAAAAGACTTATTGCCTTGATCATTGACACTCGCAATGGACAAACAACCAAAATAAATGAGGTTTGGAACTAAGTATTTGAGATGCTTGCATTGTTCGGTGTCATGTCTATTTTGGCAATGAAAATGACAATAAGCATTTGGTTTAAAGGTGGGTGGTAGAGGCTTGGTAGTATCAAGTGGTTTAACGGTAGGAAAAATGATCATATGTTGTTGTAGTAGTTGATTCATTGTGTTATGGAGAGTATTGAGTAAGGGGGTAAATTGTCTCTTTGGATACCCATAGGTAAAGGGCACCACTACTTTAACAACTGCCACTTGAATTTGAACAAGTTGAGTTGGTTGTGGAGAAGGGGGATTGAACTGTCAGAAGCCTCGATTTGGTTTTCTGAGGTTTTGTGTGTTATTTTCGTTGCTTTGTTCAGACTTCTCAGGTCGATTAGAAGTGGAATTTGAATCACGACTAGTAACCGAATTGTGATAGTCAAAAGCATTGCATATAAATGCATGAATGAATGAAATTTCATCATTGTCAACTTATCCTAAAGGTGAGTGTTCAAGTTTTTGATAAACATCTTTGGAAGATGTGAATAAGGAATCTTGACATCTACTTGAGCATACAATGATTGATTTAACGTGAAATGAAATCAATTACTTTTTCATCTGCTTTTTGTTTACATCTCATTAAATCAGCCATTGTCTTTTTGGGAGTCATATGGACTTGGAAATGAATGATAAAGGCATCAACAAGTACATTAAATGATCAGATTGAATGATTGGGTAAGTTTGAGAACCACTCCAATGTAGTTTCCTTTAAGGTCCTAGGAAATAGTTAGCTAATAGTTTATTGTCAAAGACAAAATCACTGCACAATGTTGTATAAGCATTAACATGATTAGTAGGGTCTCCTTTACCTCTGTACTTCTCAAACCTAGGCATCTCAATTCCTTTTTGCATCAGTGTTCTTAAGATATCTAGAGATAAGGGGCTATTACAAACATGTTATGTGGGTGGAGCATTTTGGATTTGGCTTATGGTGGATATTTGTTTTTGCATAGAGGAAATAGTGTTAAAGAGTTGTGTAATGAGGGTATCGGTGTAAGTGGTATTAGGTGGAAGAGAGAATGGTGATGGAGTGTATGTAATGTTAGGAGAAGTGAAGGGGACACTAAGAGGGGTGAAGGTGGAAGATGGAACATTCGATGCCACGAAAGAACTAGGAATGCTAGTCGGAATAGGAAAAGAAGAACTCCTCCTTGGCTAACCATCGTGTTTGCTGGTTGGAAAATGGAAGGAACATGTTTGTTGTATATCTCAACAATTCTTTTCATAACTTTCATGTCATTGTAACTTTCAATCAAGTGATGAATATTTTCTATGGTAGGTATGGTAGTGGTGGAAATGTTTTCAAGACATAAATCATGTTGTAAATGTGAAAAATCCTCATGAATACTAACAACTTTATCTTGCAGAATTTGATCAGTTTGTGTGTCAACATGAATTGTATGTGAAGGTAAAGTTGTACTAGTTGTAGTGTCCATGCCTAATGCACCATTATCCATACCAGAAGTAGGAGCTCGAGACAACCCAAAGTCCACAACGAGTGTGTTATCGGGGGATGCTATGAGTTGGGAACTTCTTCTCACTAAAGCATTATCAATAGGGCAACAAAAACTCATAAAAATACCACAAGAGGTGATGTTAATGAAAATGTAATGCAATCTAGGAGTTCAAAATGCAAATAACAGAAATTCTATAAATTGAAATAGAAGAAGAACAACAAAAAACTAAAATGTAGTAAATGCCTAGAAAATGCCTAAAAATGTAGTTTAAAATGTGCAACTAGAGTGATTCACCTGGGGTGGCGAATGAGCCTAGGTATGGGAATTTTTTGTGTTTTAGATGCAAAATGAAGATACAGATTCAAAATTTTAGTTTTTGTAGTGTTTTAAAGTGCAAGAATGAAATCTATATGAGATATTCACTAATGCAAGATAATAAACCCTAGGATGCAAAAACAATGCAAAAGCTAATGCTATGAGTCCTAGGATGTGAATGGAAATACAAATAAAAAAGATAATGTGTTCAATATGTAGTATCACCAAAATGAACCATCAATTTTAGGTGTGTTCTATGCACATCTCTTGCACTCTTAGGGTTTTTCACCTAAAAGGAGAGAGATAAAACCCAAAAATTGAGGTTGTTCACTCAAAATAAAAAATTTATGATGTAATTATGACTAAATGCAATAATAATAATGGAACTAAGTGATGAAATTGACTGTTTATGAATGTAAAACTAATGAAATATGCAATGTTTGAAAATATAATGTGATATGCAGAAAATGAACTAAAAACACAAACAAATGCAAAAAAAAAAGAATGAGGATTGAAAGAGTGCACCTGGAAGTTGGATGTTGATCCTAGAAGCTTCTAAAAACTAGCATAAATCATTATTGATCACTAGTGGGATTGATTCACCACTAATGGTGAATCAATCCTCCTACTGGTAAAATGACCTGAAACTACTTTTCGACTGTCAGGAATTGAATTTTGACAAAAATCAACTTTTCTAGCCCACAGGTGGGATTCATTCACCACTGATGGTTAACCATTCCTCCTCTGAAAATTTGAAAATTCAAGGGTCAATTCTATAGGCCCAGATCTGCACTTGTCTTCTTGTCGGGATGATAGAGTCAAATCTATAAAAAAGAGGTTGTATGTTGTCTCCAAGCTTGAATTAGGGTTTAGTTTACTTAAAACACTTTGATGACTTTTTGACCACTTTCCAACACCTATTTCTTTGCCAAATCTTCCTACAAGACCAAAACCTTGTTGTAGAAGTCTAAAGATATGTCAATGGCTACTCCAAGATTCTTGATAGATGCTTGATAGAATGATGCTTTGATACTTAAGTGATTGAACGAGATTGGATGCTTGAATGAACTATTGAATGAATTAGGGGTTGAAATGGATTGAAAAACACTTATTT
Source organism: Sequoia sempervirens (assembly GCA_007258455.2). Classification (NCBI taxonomy): domain Eukaryota; kingdom Viridiplantae; phylum Streptophyta; class Pinopsida; order Cupressales; family Cupressaceae; genus Sequoia; species Sequoia sempervirens. Next base: position 52,526,445 of record VDFB02373365.1, on the reverse strand, counting down.
ATGTGCACTTATGCCCTAATTACCCAATAATACATCATAGGCCGACATAAGGTCTTAATGAATAAAACCCCAAAAGAAATTTTGAAATATTTTGAATTTGGAGCCAAGAGAGACTCATTCACCACCCATGGAAAATGGGTGCCACTCTAGGCTTGCAAGTGGGTGTCAAGAATTAAGTTGCATTTAATGAGGTTTGTTAGGTTTGCATTCAAAAATATACTTAATTAAGGCTTATGAGTTAATAAAGGGGCTAAATAAAGCATAAGAAAGTGTAATTAGTGATGACAAGCCTAGAAAAGTATGAAATCCTATTACAAGACATTACAACACTTTAAAATAAGACTTGATAAGGGATAAAAATGTGATTTTCAAATGAATTATAATGAGAAGAGTCTAGAAAAGTGTCGAAATGTGTTACAACACTTCACAACACTTTCACAAGACATCATAATTTGAATGTTTAGGACCTAATGTGAATACATAAGTTACATTGTCTAATGCCTAAACTTGAATATGCATAAAACTAGGTAAACCTCAAGGTAGAACATAGGATATCCTTACAGATGAAATAAAATTCACACATTTTAAAATTCGAGATTATAAAGAACCATCCTCAAATTTTCTAATCCTCATTTACCCATTCCCTTAGTAAGAATTAATAGTTGTTTTATAATTACAATTATCTAAATAATAACAACAACCAATAAAACCAGTTAAATAACCTAGAGAAGAATTCTAACATATACCAAAGGAAATCATTCTTTTCAAGGAAATTGTGGTAGTAATCTTATCTTTATAAAAAAGATCCATAACTTAATTCCTATAAAAAATAAATCACTATCTTAAATCTAATAAAAGAACTTTTTTTTTAATGAATTAAATCCTAATTTTAAAATCCTTTTAACTTATCCCAAATCCTTAAGCTTTTTTTTTGTTTTTTTCAAATCTTCAAGTCACGTAGCTCTCAAGGCTTTCCTTGATTTTCTTTTCCTTTGGTTAAAGTTGTATGTAGAATTTCCTTTCTAAAGAAAAGACAAAAATCATACTTTCCCAAAAGTGAATGTGAGGAGTTTTCATTTAATTTAGGAAAAGCAAGAATTGGGACATTACTTGCCATAAATTGTACATGGCTGCATATTGTTATTTTTCTCTTTTTGCGTGTGGTTTTTTTTTTTGTTCTTTTTGTCTTTTTAAATTAAGACAAATAATTTTATTTACTAGCTTTAGCTAAATGTGAAAATAAGGAAATAATATAGGATTGAAAGCCTCGTTGATTTAAGGCAAGCTTGAATTTATTCTCTCTTGAATCTTCATCGAAACAGATACAAGCTAAAATATTCTCTTTAGGAAAATTCTAAATAAGAATCATGATCTTGCTTGGTTCATTCAAACCAGAACCAAAACCAATATCGTTGTTGTCAAACTCATATTGTAGAAAGAAAGCAAGCGAGTTAGAAACTGAAAATTTTCTTTGTTACTAACATGTTTCAGATAACGTTGCTGTGCATGGATTTTTCCATAAAACTGGAGCATATCCCCTTCCAAAAGTACAGAATACGTTGTACTGATGTTAATTCAATTAGTGCTTGCAAGTACAGGTAATATCTATTTACTTTCTTGTTTGTTTTTAAAGAATCATTCAATAATTAATTATTTCCTAATTCTCATTCTATAGCAGGTTTGATCTGTTAACCGTGAAATGAAGATAAGGGTTTTGTACATTTATTTGTGGTAGTTTTCACATTCAAAATTACATACGATGATCATTGAGAACACAACTCATAGCTTAAGTTATACCAACAGTTGAATCCAGATAAAGGGAAAAAAAGAAAGAACAATGAACTTCATGAACATTTCCCTTGCTCTTCTCTTTTATGTTTTTATTTTTAAATCCTAATGCCGATGTGCTCCATCATTGAGAGATTCAAGGTTTTAGATTTTAGGTAAATACCTCTACAAGCCTCTTAGCGACATCTGCACCTTCAATATATTCATGATCGCTCCACATGAGCATGCAACAACGGAGCTTTTGTAGATCAAAAGGAAGATCCTCGAGGGGGCCTGTCACTGGAAGTATAGGTAACTGTTTAACTCTCTTTATGAGGCATGATATTTTTTAACTTAAGTTTCTGCTCCAGCTTAATATTGTAGCTGCAGCCCAGTGAGGGAGTTGCAGTCACCAAAAGGAATGCAGCCGCTCCATATATAGACCCAGCTTATGGCGATGTGGAGATACTAGATGGTCCAAAGGGTACATCCAAGGCATGATCTTGGATGTGGGAACTTTATGGTTGAGATTGAAGAACATGTTGCTACTTTGGGGAGGGATTTGGAATCAAATAAAGTTGATATGAATGGGAGGCTAAAATTTTCCAATAGATTGTCTTTGCCATCCAATAAAAAGGATGAATGGAAACATAATTCCATGATTGCAATACGGTTGCCTTCTCTAGAGGAGCAAGATGGACCAATTAAACATAATCTTGGATATATTCCTAAGCACTTGGCTGTGAGCAAGAATCAACAAACTTTCCCTTCTCCAACATTTTGTAACTAATACCAAACCTGGGATTAAAGTGTTCATCCCTGTAATAGGAACTTCTAGTGCCTTTTCTCTGGTCTCTGTGCTAAGAAATCTTCACCTTTGTGGTCAACGTGCAGTACCCAGGATGACTTTCTCATAAATCTATCTTCAAGATCAATGGTACTCCCCTCCAACTAACAACCTATCGAACCCCTTCATAATTTTTTGATGCCACCCTCCCCCTCATAATTACCCCTGATACATGATGATCATTCAGATCTCCCCTACCAAACAAAATCACTCAATCCTTATTTGAATAGACCCCCATGGGCAGCTGGAGTAAATGTAATAGAGACATGTTGCTCTGACAAGAAACTTTAAGATATTTGAAATGGTCTTTGAGTTTTAGCAACGCTTTATACCTGAAAGTCTATCTCTAACTTGCTGGGCAATCCAAAGAAATGTGACTCAAACCTTCCTTGACTTACATATATCTCGCTCTCCAAATAATTAATTATTGAGAGCACACACAATGGAGTCTGTAGATATAAATGTGCTCTTTAATGCAAGTGTGTGCTGGGTTAATTCCATGTTGGCTGAATGCAGATGCACTCCACTCCAGGGATGACGAGACCAAGACACCCAGTGGTTGGTTGGAAAAATTAAGTCATTGGATCATTAACACAAATCTAATCTTTCCTCTAACATTTTAATGGTTGGCAGCTATGGACAATTGTATCTGCATCAAATAGAATATTAAATACGATTGATGGAAGTTGCTATTGGTTATTATAATGATATTCAATAGTAGCAGCCATAATGAAAGCTCCAGTAATATTGGTGATATTAAATTAATAAATTAACTATAATAATATTAATACTAACATAATTAATGTTAATATGAATGTGATTGATAATAACAATATTATTACAATACAAATGAATATTACCATCTTTAAAGTTAATCATCATAGTATTAATATTAATATAATTTTAACATTAATTTGTTTCTAGAGATAACTTTGACAATGTTCATATCAACACTACATAATAATAAATTTACAATGATGATCATGATAATATTAGTATCAATGTAGATGTAAAGTTACTACTAAGGCTATTCGTAATAATGAAATTAGTACACAATATAATGGAAAACTTACATCAACATTAGTCTCATTGTAATAATAATAAAGAATTAAATGCTAGTGTGTGAACGATAGTACTATTACTATTATATTTTTGGTAGGATATTGATAATAATACATACAATGCACCAATATGCCCCTCGAGACGACATACATTCTAAGGCATTTCCTCGTGTTGTCTTTGTAATTTAAATAAATGATTTAATATCCCATTATTGAACATGGAGAACTTCATGACTTCGTTGAACTACCATAGTGATCTCAAAATCCAATTAAAATGATATTAAGCATAGAATGGAAAATTAAGTTATTTATTCTTGATGGATTAATCTAACTTTAACTAGGTTTGGCCATCCCTATATATACTAAATATCTATTAATATTTCCCACCTATTAGTAAAGGCCTAATCTTCAAATTCAAGTGTAGATCACAATTAAATGGTTTTTCCTGACTCAATAGTAATACAAACTCTAAAACACTTCGCCTTTCCTTATTTACTTTACATCTTATTCCCAATAAGTTAGAAGTGCTATAGGAATCTAATATGTGTCTTATCTGTGATCACTTATTACGAAAACCCCTAAGGCTCCTTTCGTGAATTAGTCATGATCCTTGACATGGGGATCCTCAAGTAAGGACTACAGGAGACATTCAAACTCAACATGAGTCAAATGATCATAACAAACATTACTACATGAGGACTTGAAACACCGTAAAGCATGAAAAATTATAGTATCGATCAATGTAGCTTCAATCATATATCTAATTGGAAGTATTCACATGATAATTTATCTAATATTCTCTTAGAATCGAAAGACTAGAAGTACAGTGGCACTCAAACACAGTGGGATCCTGCAACATCTCATGATGAATTCTAAATCTACACAACAGAGTAACATAAGTTTGGAATAAAAGGCTATGACACTGATATAAAGGAAGGGGCCTTACATCCTGCCCCCCTTCTATAGACTTCCTCCTGGAAGTCTTTTAGGGTCGAAACTTAATAGCATTATTGTAACACTCAAGAAAAGAATTAACTATGCTAAGTATTCTACTTTCGTTATTAAGGCTATGAAAACATTAAATTAGAACATTCCTTTCTGTCTCATATCAGACCAAAGAAGATTTACACAAATTCACAAAGCCACTCTGTACAATGGCATAAATCATAGAACAACGGTCATGGTGATCAACAATTGCTCAACAATGAGCCAGAGAGAAGCCTGCAAAGTGTAGACACTTACAACTAGTCATACAAACTATACAACGTATCAAATATACAATGTTTTCATAGAATTGACAACAAGAGTAGACTAAAAAGGACACATAAGAGACATTACTTTCATGAATTTAGCATCCAATCGTTAAAAGCAGAACTTTTATCCCATATGTTTACAATATATAAACAAAATACATGGTTAACAATCATTCATGCAACCATAAATTATTACCCATGCAACCATCTTCAACTAAGTTACAACAGTATATCAAAAAATAAGCATCTTTGTATATATCTCATAATTTTATTTTATTTTTTTACCATAAACAACACTCATACTGTTAGAAAAAATTATTTTCTCGAATGTTCAAAAATGTCTCAAGAATTGTCAGTTTCACATTTTGTCCAAATATGTTCTTTAGAGAATAATTTACTTTATAATTATGGTACTCATACCATATCTCAAAGAATATTAACATGCATCATTTGTTACTTTTGCACGTAGTTCGCAGGTATGCCACATCACATTTACTTGCAATTTCACATGTACACAAAACAATAGCAAGGATGCTCTTCCCAATGGGTGCACATGTCCTCATACAAGGGATGCTCTTCCCAATGGGTGCGCTTGTCCTCATATAGTCACATAATTTATAACATAAGGCTCACACAATGGGGTTTACAAGGATGGATATTCCTAGATACCATAGCAAATTAGGAAGATGTTCTTGAGGTCCTTCTCTAAGTAATCCTCCATATAGATAAGAACAATCATAGAACAAGGGGAAAAATTGATCAATGACCATCCCATACCGGTTCCATTTACAACCCCTTTCAAAATGATTCACTAGCGCATCTACTCCCCTATACATTTTGCCAGGGAACCCCCCCAGGATATGGCAGTTTACAAATTTTACATTACACCACACATGCAAACAATTTGCAACCAATGAGAAAGCCTCAAACTAGATAACATAAGATCACAAACCTAAGTTTCAATAAAACTCCCAAAGAGGAAACTATAAATTCAAGAGAAAAACAAAATAAAGATTAATTGTAACTATATTGCAACCTTTCAAACTTAATTCAAAATTAAATTTAAACAAGTACTTGAGGAAAATTGGACTATAACAACCTCCAAATGGCTAATTAGCCTAATAAAATAATTTTAAATTCCACATTGTTGGCGCATAATAAAGTAAAACATCAATTAAGAATTATGAACAATTCATATTTCAACAATACAATTTGCACATCACGAGCACCATGTGACTTGATAAGCCACCTAAGGGGAGGAGGGGAATGGTGGTTCTCTAACCACATAAGTATATAGCATGCAATAACTGGTGGTCCTTGACCACATAAATATGAATAACAGGTGGTCCCTGACCACATAAGTATGCATCACTGGTGGTCCTTGACCACATAAATATGAATAATTGGTGGTCCTTGAGCACATATATATATGAATCATTGGTGGTTCCTGTAATTCCATCCTTTACCCCTAGGTTATAACATCAAGGAATAGGTTTGCAATATGAACCAACAAGTGTGGCTCTCACGTGTGGGGGAGCAGGCCACGGTCGACATCCATGGGAGGATTACAACTCAACATATATCCTTTATTAGGATTAGGGACAACGCCCTGAGTGCATAATTTCCCGATGGGAGAACATGTGCCTCTCAACCCCTATTTACACTAGCTGGCATCGCACTCCCATAAGGATGGAACCAAACACTAGAGGTACACATTTAACATACAAATAAGACTAGCCTAAGGGAATACATCACATTTCATTTAATGAATCCACATCCACACATTTCATGCTTACTCCACTTCACAACAAATCAATTGCACAAGATAATCACGAAGGGTACACATAGGGGATTGTACTAGACGTCCACCACCCTTATCCGAAGTTGGATACCCTGTATCTTGTACTTGGGGGACAACACATATACTGGTTTCCACATGACAAATCACATTAACTATCAAGAATCTTATCATTCCATTTCATATGAGTCAAAGATGCAAAACATACACTTACTTTTACAACTTGGTCTACCCAAAAAAAATTACCACAATACACAACATAAGCACCTTTACGGGGTTTTCACATACACCGAGAATACAAAATAACTTCTATTTTCTATTCTCTTTCCAATTTTCATCTTTTAGAGCAACAAAATCATTTCCTTACACATAAATTAAACTGCAAATATTCTATTCTACCAAGTGGCATACACAACCATGATACACACTTTTTTAAGAAAAGCTATTTGATACTCAACTCATGATAAGGAAAACATAATCTAGTTGGTTAGCACCACAAGTACAACATCCCTTTTTACTCAAATTTTACTTAATCACACACTTAACATTTGCATCTCTAATGAGTTAACATTTATATGGTTTTCTATAAGTAATAATGCAATTGGGGACCTTAAGTCTCGCCAAGGTTATGTGGTTATGATGCACATGCCATGTAATAAAATAACAACTTAATTCAGAATTTAACAATGCAAGGTTTACTACTACATTCATTCCCTCTCCACCATCGTTATTTATTTATTATGCACATGGTTCCACTATTCTAGTTTATCTCTAAACTTTTACTCAATGCAATTGACTCCATATACAAGTTCATGGATACATCCTAAGGTGGGAATACAATTTTGGGACAAAGGTCCTTGAACCAATCAAACACCTTTCTTTCATATCTACAAGATAATGTTACACAAACATACATTCACTTTATTCCAAGGTATCATTCACTATTTGGGTGCATTTCATTTCTCCACACACAAGGAAAGAATTATATTTTCAAATCACACCAAGGCACATCGATTTAGAATTAAGTATTATAGTGTGGTGCACTTAGTTATTCACTTGCATTATGAAGTTAGATGATGTTTTACTTTAGCAAGGTTGCATTATCCACACAATATTCATTCCTTAAGGATCATCCCTTCATCTCCATAAGGTTCATGGTTATAGGGTAGAATGAGGGTGAATTTGATAATAATAATATCCATGAATTGAACTAACATTTTCTATCCATTCACTTTGTTTTCATTCCATTTTTATTGCAAATTGACTTGGTTTTCACAAGGGTAGTTCACCACAACATGCTAACCAAAATGTATGGAACATGTAATCAACACATTTAATTTGGTAAAAGAAATTTATCATCCTAACCATTTACAAGTCCTAAGGAAGGGTACACAGGTGCACTTATATTTAGATTTTACCAAGTCAAAATCTCTAAACTTAGTTGCTTACCCCCATCATAGTCAAGTGCATCATCCACATGTGGTTACATAATACTCTATCATCTTAACAACATAGAGAAAGGTCTCACATATCAAACAAAGTTTAATCACTACTTTTTCTATCTAGATTTTATAGAGTAGAATATATGATTCCTTAAGAGACATTAGTTTTTCACTACTCTTATCCTACATAAAGCATATGAACATAGCATCATTGGTCTCACAATCCATTGTGTCATTCACAACAGGGATATGTAGTACTTGATCATATCTAACAACCATTATCAAGAATAAAGAAAGGAAGGACAACATAAGGTCATTCTATCCATCCCTCACAATGAGGAGATCATAACCTAGTCATGGTTAAATCACTACTTTTCTATCCAATTTTTAGAGAACACGCTATATAATTCCTTTAAGAACCATTTCTATCTCACTATCATTTTCCCACATAAAGTTCATTAACCTAGTATCATTTATTTCATAATCCCTTATGTCATTCACATCGAGGTATGTAATACTCAATCAAAGCTAACAACATTTACTAAAGGATAAGTGAAGAAAAGATGGCATAGGGTCATTTCAAACATTAGTCACAACAAGGAGGTAAGAACACAAAGGAGTTTCACACAAACAACACTCGTAGGGCCACAACACTAACCAGAGATCTCAGAACCGTGCTCTGATACCAAATGTAATGCCTAAACTTGAATATGCATAAAACTAGGTAAACCTCAAGGTAGAACATAGGATATCCTTACAGATGAAATAAAATTCACACATTTTAAAATTTGAGATTATAAAGAACCATCCTCAAATTTTCTAATCCTCATTTACCCATTCCCTTAGTAAGAATTAATAGTTGTTTTATCATTACAATTATCTAAATAATAGCAACAACCAATAAAACCAATTAAATAACTTAGAGAAGAATTCTAACATATACCAAAGGAAATCATTCTTTTTAAGGAAATTGTGGTAGTAATCTTATCTTTATAAAAAAGATCCATAACTTAATTCCTATAAAAAAAAATCACTATCTTAAATCTAAAGAAACTTTTTTTTTTTAATGAATTAAATCCTAATTTTAAAATCCTTTTAACTTATCGCAAATCCTTAAGCTTTTTTTTTGTTTTTTTCAAATCTAAGCTTTTTTTTTTGTTTTTTTCAAATCTTCAAGTCACATAGCTCTCAAGGCTTTCCTTGATTTTCTTTTCCTTTGGTTAAAGTTGTATGTAGAATTTCCTTCTAAAGAAAAGACAAAAATCATACTTTCCCAAAAGTGAATGTGAGGAGTTTTCATTTAATTTAGGAAAAGCAAGAATTGGGACATTACTTGCCATAAATTGTACATGGCTGCATATTGTTATTTTTTTCTTTTTGCGTGTGGTTTTTTTTTGTTCTTTTTGTCTTTTTTAACTAAGACAAATAATTTTATTTTCTAGCTTTAGCTAAATGTGAAAATAAGGAAATAATATAGGATTGAAAGCCTCTTTGATTTAAGGCAAGCTTGAATTTATTCTCTCTTGAATCTTCATCGAAATAGATACAAGCTAAAATATTCTCTTTAGGAAAATTCTAAATAAGAATCATGATCTTGCCTGGTTCATTCAAACTAGAACCAAAACCAATATCGTTGCTGTCAAACTCATATTAAAGAAAGAAAGCAAGCAAGTTAGAAACTGAAAATTTTCTCTGTTACTAACATGTTTCAGATATCCTTGGTGTGCATGGATTTTTCCATAAAACTGGAGCATATCCCCTTCCAAAAGTACATAATACATTGTACTGATGTTAATTTAATTAGTGCTTACAAGTACAGGTAACATCTATTTACTTTCTTGTTTGTTTTTAAAGAATCATTCAATAATTAATTATTTCCTAATTCTCATTCTATAGCAGGTTGGATCTGTTAACCGTGAAATGAAGATAAGGGTTTTGTGCATTTATTTGTGGTAGTTTTCACATTCAAAATTACATACGATGATCATTGAGAACACAACTCATAGCTTAAGTCATACCAACAGTTGAATCTAGATAAAAGGAAAAAAAGAAAGAACAATGAACTTCATGAACATTTCCCTTGCTCTTTTCTTTTCTGTTTTTATTTTTAAATCCTAATGCTGATGTGCTCCATCATTGAGAGATTCAAGGTTTTAGATTTTAGGTAAATACCTCTGCATGCCTCTTAGCGACATCTCCACCTTTAATATATTCATGATAGCTCCACATGAGCATGCAACAACGGAGCTTTTGTAGATCAAACAAAAGATCCTCGAGGGGGCCTGTCGCTGGAAGTATAGGTAACCATTTAACTCTCTTTATGAGGCATGATAGTTTTTAACTTAAGTTTCTGCTCCAGTTAATATTGTAGCTGCAGCCCAGTGAGGGAGTTCCAGTCACCAAAAGGAATGCAGCCGCTCCATATATAGACCCAGCTTATGGTGATGTCGAGATATTAGATGGTCCAAAGGGTACATCCAAGGCATGATCTTGGATGTGGGAACTTTATGGTTGAGATTGAAGAACATGTTACTACTTTGGGGAGGGATTTGGAATCAAATAAAGTTGATATGAATAGGAGGCTAAAATTTTCCAATAGATTGTCTTTGCCATCCAATAAAAAGGATGAATGGAAACATAATTCCATGATTGCAATACAGTTGTCTTCTCCAAAGGAGCAAGATGGACCAATTAAACATAATATTGGATATATGCCTAAGCACTTGGCTGTGAGCAAGAATCAACAAACTTTCCCTTCTCCAACGTTTCGTAACTCCTACCAAACCTGTGATTAAAGTGTTCATCCCTGTAATAGGAACTTCTAGTACCTTTTCTCTGGTCTCTGTGCTAAGAACTCTTCACCTTTGTGGTCAACGTGTAGTACCCAAGATGACTGTCTCATAAATCTATCTTCAAGATCAATGGTACTCCCCTCCAACAAACAACCTATTGAACCCCTTCATAATTTTTTGATGCCACCGTCCCCCTCATAATTACCCCTGATACGTGATGATCATTCAGATCTCCCCTACCAAACAAAATCACTCAATCCTGATTTGAATAGACCCCCATGGGCAGCTGGAGTAAATGTAATAAATAAATGTTGCTCTAACAAGAAACTTTAAGATATTTGAAATGGTCTTTGAGTTTTGGCAACGCTTTATACTTGAAAGTCTATCTCTAACTTGCTGGGCAATCCAAAGAAATGTGACTCAAACCTTCCTTGACTTATAGATATCTCGCTCTCCAAATAATTAATTATTGAGAGCACACACAATGGAGTCCGTAGATATAAATGTGCTCTTTAATGCCAGTGTGCACTGGGTTAATTCCATGTTGGCTGAATGCAGATGCACTCCACTCCAGGGATGACGAAACCAAGACACCTAGTGGTTGGTTGGAAAAATTAAGTCATTGGATCATTAACACAAATCTAATCTTTCCTCTAACATTTTAATGGTTGGCAGCTATGTACAATTGTATCTGCTTCAAATAGAATATTAAATACGACTGATGGAAGTTGCTATTGGTTATTATAATGATATTCAATAGTAGCAGCCATAATGAAAGCGCCAGTAATATTGGTGATATTAAATTAATAAATTAACTATGATAATAATATTAAATTAATAAATTAACTATAATAATATTAATACTAACATAATTAATGTTAATATGAATGTGATTGATAATAACAATATTCTTACAATACAAATGAATATTACCATCTTTAAAGTTAATCATCATAGTATTAATATTAATATAATTTTAACATTAATATGTTTCTAGAGATAACTTTGACAATGTTCATATCAACACTACATAATAATAGATTTACAATGATGATCATGATAATATTAGTATCAATGTAGATGTAAAGTTACTACTAAGGCTATTCGTAATAATGAAATTAGTACACAATATAATGGAAAACTTACGTCAACATTAGTCTCATTCTAATAATAATAGAGAATTAAATGCTAGTGTGTTAACGATAGTACTATTACTATTATATTTTTGGTAGGATATTGATAATAATACATACAATGCACCAATATGCCCCTCGAGACGACATACATTCTAAGGCATTTCCTTGTGTTGTCTTTTTAATTTAAATAAATGATTTAATATCCCATTATTGAACATGGAGAACTTCATGACTTCGTTGAACTACCATAGTGATCTCAAAATCCAATTAAAATGATATTAAGCATAGAATGGAAAATTAAGTTATTTATTCTTGATGGATTAATCTAACTTTAACTAGGTTTGGCCATCCCTATATATACTAAATATCTATTAATATTTCCCACCTATAAGTAAAGGCCTAATCTTCAAATTCAAGTGTAGATCACAATTAAACGGTTTTTCCTGACTCAATAGTAATACAAACTCTAAAACACTTCGTCTTTCCTTATTTACTTTACATCTTATTCCCAATAAGTTAGAAGTGCTATAGGAATCTAATATGTGTCTTATCTGTGATCACTTATTACGAAAACCCCTAAGGCTCCTTTCGTGAATTAGTCATGATCCTTGACATGGGGATCCTCAAGTAAGGACTACAGGAGACATTCAAACTCAACATGAGTCAAAATGATCATAACAAACATTACTACATGAGGACTTGCAACACCATAAAGCATGACAAATTATAGTATCGATCAATGTAGCTTCAATCATATATCTGATTGGAAGTATTCACATGATAATTTATCTAATATTCTTTTAGAATCAAAAGACTACAAGTACAGTGGCACTCAAACATAGTGGGATCCTGCAACATCTCATAATGCATTCTAAATCTTCACAACAGAGTAGCATAAGGTTGGAATAAAAGGCTATGACACCGATATAAAGGCAGGGGCCTTACACATTGCAACATTAAATCAAAGCAAAATAAGCCAAGCATCATTAGAGAAATACCTAAAAGACCATGAAAATGTTAATGATCCATTTTTCTATGGTACATTAATTAATTAACTTTTAAGATGTAATGATATAACTATGTAAATGATGAAAATGCAATACTCTTATATGGATTTTGTAAAATCAAATGTAAGAAGAAAAAATATTTAATCCAAAAATTTGGAAGGGAAACATACAGGAACTTGGGATATAAAATTGAGCTTGAATTCACTGGTCATGGGTGTAGTGTTCCTTAGACTATCCTTATTTCTTGCAAGATTTAAAATTTTAGGCTTGACCTCACTAGTTTGTAGCTTCTTCCCTTTCAGGATCACTATCAAAATTATGTCTCTTGATGAGAAAATCTAGTCTCTATGACTTGAGAACTTGTAGGTTTGAGTGGATGACTTGAGAACTTGTAGGTTTGTAGGTTTGTGTCTCTTGATGAGAAAATCTAGTCTCTATGACTTGAGAACTTATAGGTTTGAGTGGATCAATATTCCTCCAATTCACTTCATATATATAACATGGACACATGAAAATAGAAGGGTTGTGCTATATAGAGGCTTTCCTATGTCAAACCCCATTTTGGTATTCCTACCTTCACAATGGTAAATTATGATATAAAAGAGAGCTTATCTGTTATTGGATAGTGGCTAATGATAAAAAAGTAATAAATTGACAACTTGTTGCAACTCACCACTCATATCCATTCTCCTTGATGAACTGAAGTCATAATCATCACCTTCATGGATTAATTTTTGCTTGAATTGAACTAATTTGAATACCACAAAGTATTAGTGTTTATAAAAAACATATGAAAAACATGAAAAAAACTTACATAACACATGACATGATGCTCGAATGAATGAACACTCCTAAAAATGTTGTTAATTTTTCTTTGGACTGCTCTTCAATGCTCTTAGGTTACTTGATTTTCTCAATTAAAAGTGCTTTCTTGATTCTAGATCTCATTAGATTGCTTAGGATTTCAAATAAATAAATACCTAGTACTTATATGCAATTCTTTTAATTTCATTAACATCAAATGCAGATAACTGACAATTGAAACTAGAAATCTGAATAATAAATTATAGATATTGTTATACTTGAATTTGGAGCTAAATTGGGCAATCTAGGGAAATGTGTGCCCTATATTAAATCTAGCCTTTTTGGCATCTAAAATTTTCAAGGGAAAATATTGAATGCATAATTTCATTTCCCATGTTTTATTTTCCAAATATATATATAATGTGTAATAAATGCATAATTAGGTCCAAGCACAAAATGGGGAGAAAAACCTAGTGTGAAATTGTCAAGGGTGACAGTTTTTTATGCTACACATCCCTTATGTTAGATCTCCCAATCCTTTGATAAATATCACATTATTTAGCATATTGTTATATGTCTTTATATGTAGTTGGCCATCAAAGTCTTACCATATTTACTTTCTATCTGTCTACAAAAAATTATGACAATACAAGGCTTAAACACGATTCCTAAAATTATTACTATGATTCCTTTATTGGCATTCCCAATGTCAACTAAATCCACCTTCTTAGGAATCAATTAAAATGAGGCAAATGTTACTCCTAGTCCTTCTAAATAAATTTTTACCATAAGCATATTTTATTATCAATTCAACCTATATATCAATCTTGACTTCTAATGTAATAAATTTATCAATTGGGACAAACATGATCTTCCTACCTTAGATAATTCTTAAAGTAATGAATGTATCCTTTATATTATATGATCCCATGATCATATTACTTCTAGATATTGCAAAACTAGGATTTGAAAACACATTTCATACAATCACACATTTTATGGAATAAGTTGAATCTTCCCATCCTAAGGAATTACTCAATTTGGCATTGGATAGTGATACACCTATTAATGAATTAGTGATGAGTTCCTCATAAAAGATGATATATTTTTACCCTATAAATGTATGGTCGATATCTCTAAGTGGTACTTATTAGGAATATCTTTCGAGAAAAATTTCCTACGTAAAAAATAAGGTTATAAATTCCATATAAACAATATGATATAAATTGGCTCTTTTAGAGGATGGTCATGAATATCACTTCCTAATGGAGTAGCTCTTTATCCTTTCCTATGAAATTCATGTGTCCAAAATGATATTTGAAGTTTTTAGTCTTAAAATCCCATGGTATGATAATAAGTAGGCCCTCCTTGAGAAACAAAAAAAAATCCCTAATCCAATGTGCCCCTCGTTACACCCTTTGGGGAAGCATTCTCTACTAGTGTGGATACGATGAATCATTTCTTAATTTCCCTAATGTAGATGAGGCTAATTGAAAATTTTCATATATCCATAATTGTATATTGGGTTCTCATAATAAAAACATGATCCTACCTTAAAAGAGTCCTCTAAATAGGACACTATTGGACTAACATTAAATACGGTTCTTTTCAATTTAGTAAGAAATATATTTATTTTTAAAAAGCACAATTTTTTATTCATGAACATCAATGAAAACTCTAAATATTATTTACAATTCATCAACATTTTCTATATGGTCCCTAGTTCTCATTGGAAATATTAACCCCTCATCCTCTAATTTCTAAATTTTCTTTATCACCACAACAAACTACTTCACAATGTGGGTTAATTTTGTTCAACTCACTTTCATTATCATTACTGAATTAAATAATTTTATCCCAGTCACATTAAAGTACCCAAGATGTGTTTTTTTCAACTATAAAATAACATATTAACCAAATAATTTATGTTTGGAGACCTTATTTTCAAGGGAAATCAAAATAAAACAATAGAATAAATGGAAATTTGTTCCAAATAAGTTGGGTTCCTATGCCATTATTTCTATGTTTGGATTAGGAGAATATAGAATGTAAAAAACAAAGCCCACATGAGAAATATGAACCAATGAAAATTATACATTGTAAGAAATTTTATTCCTAAGCATGTAACAACTACCTTTTAAAATATAGATTAATCTAAAAAAAAAGTAGAAAATTAAAAGAGTATGAGAAAAAATATTTTTTTATTTTTTTTATAATGGTGAAAACCATCTATTGTATCACCTTAGGAATCTACCATGATGAAAATATAAGAAGAAGGTATAATGTGTATTAGTCAATCCCTTTCATCAATGATTGGATATCACATCATCATTCATCACTTTAAATCGATTGCACTCCTCCTTTAAACTATAATCCACCTTAGCTTGTGTTCTTTTCTAAAATTTCCCTTAAAATGCTACCATATCTCTACTCCCTTACATTCTCCTCATACCATTTTTCTCTTACACAAGCACAATACACCCTCCACTATTGAATTTCTCACCCAACAAACTATCATCCTTACTCCTCCCTTGTACACCTTACATTGTTAAACCTATTTATTTTCCACTCAATTTATTTGCAAATCATCTTTTCTATAATTTTTGTGTTCAATTATGGGCATTTCCTTGCTAATTGTAAAATTGGAATAGTTTATATATTTCCCATCATTTGTTGACCTTCCATTTCATCCCCATCCCATACATTATTCAATCAGTAGGGGAAAATTCATTATGTTTCTCTCATGCACTGCTTGTTTGAAAATTTTTATCTTGCATCCCAATGCTCCCATTCACCTCCTTAGATTCAAACATCATAATGGTTTGTACATTATCTATTTTATGTATGTTATTTTTTCTTTAATTTGTTTTGATTTAGTCATTACTTATTTTCCTAATTATTTATACTATAACAAATGACTGTCACTATAATACTTCATCTTATGGTTTTCCATGAAAATATTCCCTTTTGATCACTATTTTGAATTAAAATCATGTTATCTCTTGTCAATCCTTATGCACCTGACACACCATCATCACAATCTATTATTTTTTATGCATAGTGCAAGTGCATAATAAATAATAGGTTACTATTTCTATCAAATGTTACTTTGATAACACCAACTTCACATTTTCCTCTTTCATTAATCACTAATCTGTTCACACTCATTCTAATCCATTTCCATATTTTCCTTATTCTATTTACTTCTACTCAATTTTACAGTCTCCCCATTCATCTCATCCATCTTCTAAGAAAAATAATGTGAGACCTTAGCCCTATAATTAATTATCACAAGATTTAGGATCATTAAAGATGTAAACGTTTAAAAAACATAATCACATAATCTAATCATCCAAGTGACATCTGTATACACCTAAAATCAGTCAAGATAGTCAATTAATTAAATACAAGTTATTTAATTAATAAACCTCTTATTTTGTCTACTTATAAATAAATTCTAAATTTATTTATATAGTTCACATTTCCTAATTCTTCTTATCTTAAATCATATTCCTCTAATTTTAATTAAATAAACAAATTCCAATATTTTGTTTTATTTAATTAATATATTCTCACTAAATTTGAATAATTCCAAAATTAAATTTAGTCACATGGACCTACAACTTTTCTTCTTTCCACCTCATCAAGTGTCTCATGAATTTAAATATCCTTAATATTTCAATGGGTTTTTTCTCTCAACAAATTTTGAAACAATCTTGGACACTTGGCTCTTCCTCCATTTATTCTCTCTTACACTTGGCAAAGTGTTCTATTAAAGGGAATACTCTCCTTGGTTCCCTCTAACTTCTTCATCCTCCACCCTCAATATTTCTAGCTAAAATTTTGACTGTTGGTTGCTTCCATATCACAATATGCCTTGGAAATCCTATAAATTCAGCCTCATTCTACAACATTTGAGATCCCAATTTTGAGAAAACTTACTTTGCAAAATTTTCATGAGAGCATTTAGTGTTTGAGCATTTAGTATTGGAGCATTTAGCAATTATCATTTTAGAATCATTTAGTTTAGAATCATGACATTGTTATTAGCTGCATTTCCATTATCATAGTAGCTTCATACAACATCATTATCATAGCACAATCTCCATTTTTATATAGCAGCATCAACATCATATCATGGCATCAATCACATATTTTATTAATCATGTAGGAATAGCGTTCTTTCATTTTACAACATTCCATTCTCTAGGTTGTCATTCTAAAAGGTCATAGTGCACAAAAGAATCTGAGAGCCATTAGGATTTCATCAATCCTTGGAGATAGGAAAAAATGGAACAATTTTAGGGAATTTGATGTGTTTCAATCTGATTAGCTTTGTGATTCAATTCTCTAATATAATGTGTTCCATTGATTGTGTGGTTTTATTATTCATTTACTCACATTACACAATTCACACAATACAACATCAATCAACATGTTTTATTGTCAACCATTTTATATTTGGTAAAAATGACATGTACACCCCCCTATTTAACTATCCAAGTGATGTTCATTCAACTTGGCATATTTCCCAATCATCCATTGAAAATTTTCCTTACATTTTTAATAAAAACCCAAGGCCATGATTTCTTTCTTGATAGCTCTTATGAGGGGGAATCACCTCCATTATCATCCCTATTTTTCTAAAAATAAAAATGAATTTCTACAAAAGCTCCATTTCATCTTAATTTGTATTCTTCTTTGATATAATGGCATTTCTCTTAATCACAATGTTTTATCAAGGAGGGGTGAAATTTAGACACCCCAAATTCAATTCTAAGATCATACTCACATCATGTGAATTAATCAAATATATTAGTATTCAATTAATAATCACCATAATTAACCCTTTCTCACCAAATAATTTTACCAATTGGTTAATTAAGCCCCCCTTCATTCCCTAAAGTTAATTAGTTATATTATTGTAATTATCTAAACATACCTCTTAGTTGCTCCAACTAAATTAGTTAATTAATTCATGATTAGTTAATTAATTAGGTGAATTAACCCCTTGCAAATTTTCCTTATATCTAAAAATTCCATTGCATCTACATGGATCAAGATCTAAAAATTTTTCATTCTTCCATGTATCCCTAGCTACTCCATTCTTACACATGCATATAAGCATGCTAACTAATCCCACTCCTTTCTCACAAATATGTGAGTATATATTCTACACATACCATTTCCATCCTTACACATGTGTGAACATGGTTGGTCTTCCACATCACCTTCCACTTACTCTCTTCTTATTTAATCTCATTTTTTCATGAAACCTCCTTTAATTAATCAATTATATTATTCCAACTCTTGACAATTTTCAAGAAGCTATGAATTTTTGAGATAGTTAAATGGGATTGAAGGCTATTGGTAAACCTAAATCACTCAATCCATCATAAAACATTGGATGGCCAAAAATTAACCAAGAGAAACTATTTGTCTATTGTCCTCAAGGCAGAGTTGAACAATTGGTAAGGTTTTTCTCCCTTTTTTGATTTGATAATGGGATGATTGAATATGGTGATCAAAATATGAATTTTTTGTCAAACATGTGATTGAAGCATATGGATATGAATTGCTATAAAATTTAGAAAATGCAAAGTAGAAAGAAAAAAAAATGAAATAAAATAGGAACATGTCGATGAAAAAGGAACTTGGAATATGAATTTTGTGCAAAACTAGCTAGAGAGGTGTGTGAATGCCATAGTCCAGATATGAGTATTTTTGGATTTTCAAAGTATGTACAAATGTGTCCCAATCCAAGGGTATTTTATAATAAAGTTCATGTTCCAATGCCAAATAATTTGTGAGTAATCAACTTTCCCTAATTCAATGATGAAAGGTGCTTCAATAAATGCCTTAGGGTTTTGAGATCTCCTATCCACTTGTATCAACTTTCGACTTGTAATGTACAAGAAGGAAAAGGGGATAAGGATTTTATTGTATAGGGGCTCAACTTAGTAAATCTCCATTTTCATGTTTCAACCTGCACAAACAGATATGATGATACCGATATAGAGTGTGTACTCTATGGAGATTTAAGGAAAATAGATAAAATTGAATGTTTAATAATACTGTTATAACTTACCACTTAGATCTACATTCCTTTTTTGACTAAAGTCACTTTTCTCATCACATACAATAATAAATTGGATGATTCTTGGAGATGTACATAAATTATAGTGATCACAATAATAAATACTTGCATAATCATGAAACATCATAAAATACATGAGCATAATTTTTTTTATATATTGTAAACATGAAATTGTCTAAATGAGTGATGTAGATATTCTACTATTGAAATTGAATTAATTTCCTTTAGGATGCTTAAAATATATTCAAATTTATCTATAAGACTTAGATGTTAAAATGGAGCAAAATAATTATACTCATTTGAGGTCTATTTCACATTTACCATATGAGAATCCATTTTGTGTAAAAGATCAAGAATTATTGAAGGATTGATGATAGATGCCCATGGAGAATTATGAGGGATTCTAGGTGTTGGGAGATGCACGATACATATAACCAAGCTTAAGGACTTGTTTCCTAAGTGATTCCATCTTCTATGATCATCCTAATTATAGCATAAAGAGAGGTATATTAATATTTGTGACTTATTGAGAGGATTTGGGATATTTTATGGTAGGTCACTTCATTGTTCATGTTTCATTTTAGAGTTCTATTCTAACACAAATGATATAGGATTTCCTTTACATTCTTAGGTATCTTAATATTAAAAACACTTACTATAAGGATTGTACACACATTACATGTTTTATATTTTCATTCATCATCAAGGTTTAATTACCAATATGGGGTTTGACTGATGCAAACTCCTATCCCCAGAACAAGCTTCAAAAAATTTCTTGCTAATTAGTAGCAGATCAGGATCTAGAAGCAAAAGTTTCAAGTTGTAGTGAAGGATTCCATTCCTAGAAGTTAAAAATTAGATTTATAGTTCTCCAAAATGGCCTAGCAATACCCATTCACCCCAGGTGGCGAATGATTCCCTATTAGGGTTGAAAAGGCAGCAGGGATTTATACTATACATGCTTATTTTATAGATTCAAAGCTCCCTAGATAGGTACACCATGACCTATTCACCCAAGGTGGAAAATAAGTCCCTATTAAGGTTTTAGGGACAACAAGATTTGATTAGGTGCAAGACATTCCCTATTCTTTATTTTTCCAGAAAACTAATGTTTCTCTCTTTTTTGTGTTAGATTAATTCATTGTATGTGATCAACCTAGAATTAGGGTTAATTTATTAGTTCAATTTATTCTCCCCATATTGTGATTTAGATCACCACCCCATCCTTGTGTAAAGGAGAGATTTCAAGATCCCTAAATCTTGATTTAACTCACCTTCTTAGGTTGATAGTTACCTCAAGGTTTTGGATCTCATTTCTTGAGTGAAAGAATTCTGAAAAAGAGGGTTAGACATCATAGCAAAATTTTTATATGTTTTATATGATAACCCTTAATAAATTGCAAGAAAATATGATGAAAAAATTAGATTTAGGGTTTCAAATGTCTCACAATTAGAAAAGTATGATTTAGGATAGTCAAGTTCACAAAAAGGAAATGTTTGGGAAGGGGTTCCTAAATAGGAATTTAAAGATCCATAATAGGTGTCTTTCCCTAGGGGAATTTCATTAGGAAAGAGATCACATGGAGTAGAGATTGACTTTCAATCTCAAAGGTGATTCAATTAGACTTACATGTAAATTCCTTTAAGGCAGTAGGATAATGGGATAGATTTGAAAACAATTTGAAATTATCTGCAATGCCTAAACTACATGAACTATAAGACCTAGAACATGAAATGAAAATTATTAAGTACAAAAACTAAAACCATAGTTTGTAGGTAGATCTAAGAAGGGGTAGGACACATCTACCAATCACCAAAAGTAGGATCTGAGATTTGTTGAAGAATAGGTTTTCCCTAGGGAAAATGGGTCCTAGTTAGGGGTCCTGAAAAATTCTTTTGGCAGCCCTCTAAGGTAGGATCTTAGCTTCTATTTTCTATAGGTTCCACTATTAGATAGCTAGAAATGAATTCTAAATTTGAGTTTCTATGACTTGACAACAACGAATGCAATAAATGCAATATTGTAAAATTTCTCTTCAATATCTTTGATAGTTCTTTAACCTATAATCTTCACATACATAGGGAAAAATTATTGTGTTTGAATGGTGGTTTACCTTAGTAAGAATAATGGCAATAGAGAAGGAAATGATGAATGAACACTTGCTTTCTACAACTCACAAAACCTTCAATGGCTTCCCTTAGAGGACTAAATTCAAACACATCACTCCAATGAACTTGATCTTGCTTTGCTTGATTTATTGGATATTTGAATTTGCTTGGATGCTTTGAGAATCAACAATGCATATTAATGTTCACTAGATCTTATGAACACACATAAGCTTGAACATGATGGTATTATAGATTGATTGCTATAAAAAATGAGTGATAAATCTACTCTTGAATGCTCTTGATAATAATATATTTTCTTTAAAAAAATGACCATGCCTGTTAAGTTTGAATTGATAAAAAGACTATGTATTTATAGGTGTTTATCTAATTTCCCAAAACTCAGATTCCAAAAGCTGACAATTGCATATGAAATTTGAATTATTAAGACTACTAGAATTATATTTAAAAATGGGCCTAAGACTTAGAGAGAATGCACTCGCCCTTGGGAAAATGGGTCCTCACCTAAAAATCTAGGAAACTCATTCTCCAATGTCATTAAAATATTATTTGCATTAATAAAATGTTGGTTTCCCTTTCACAGAATAGGATAAATAAGGATTTGGAATACATAATTTGGAAAATTAGGATCATAATTAAGTCTAATTAATCAAGGGACCCAAGAATAGTGTGAATTTATAAAGTATATAAAATTTCCTACATTATAGTGTTAAATTGTAATTTAGGTATAAAATTTCCTACACTACATTTTAGCCCCACTTTAGTGAGAGTATGAAATTGCATGCCCAATCACACTAAAGTAGAAAAATATGTATCTAGAGGCATCCATGTGTGGAAAATTTATAAATATAGGATGAAAAAGATCAAGGTGTATGATCAAGCCCCTAGGATTGAATATCCCATTGAAAATGAACATAAGGACAAAGGGACACACAAGATATTTAAGATATATGAAAAAAGAAAAGATATACAACCATACAATGTCAAATATAATGCAAAAGGAAAAGGGATGGACTAGCAATCTCTACTATGCCACATCCTCCAAAATATGCTCACAAGGGCTAGTGTAGTCTAGTATACATTAGGTGAGCCTCAAAGGAAAAATGAGAAACAAACAATACATCTACAAAGTACGTACTCATAAAAAAAGGGGTGGAAGATGGGAAGGCCACACTAGGTCTACATGTCTCCCATACGTGAACCATACCAAAATTTCTACTCATTGATAACTTTGATAAGGTTCCATAAGAATATCAATGATTGACAAGGATACCAAGTTACATTATGCTAGACACTCATGAAATAAAAATGGAAAGGTTTAAATGTAATGAAGTTTAAAAGATGATCAAAGGGGTTTTTTCTTAATATATGAAAGGTATCACCTTAGGGTACATCAAACTTGGAATCACCACCAAGAGAGGACTAGTTGACTAGTAGAAGATCATACCTTAGGGAATGCTAGTTATAACATTACCACCAAGGATAAATTAATATGCCAAGAAATGTCACACTCTTCTATAACATCAATCATAATATTGCCATAAAGAAGACAAATCACATAGATCAAGAAAGCCACACTTTGAACAAAAATTTCACACTTCCTAGGAGATGTAGGTTATCATCACTAAAAAGGGAACATGAAACAATGAGTAGGGAACTAGATGCCCCCCTTAAAATGTCAGCATAATTGATATATTGTATTTTAAGGAGAAAAGAGGAGAAGAGGGGATCCTTGAAAAGAATGCAAACCTCCTAAAACTAGTTATCCTTACCCCCAAACCATAGGGACAAAGAAAAACACCAAGGACTATGATGTTGTTTCCATGGAAAATATTTTTGCACTTAGGATTATTTCACCATGAATGGAAATGAGAAAAACACATAAAGCTAAAATGCCATATAATGATGAGAAACATGGCAGGATGAAAATAATTATCAATTAGAGGAAGTTATCAACACAAGAAAGAGCACCAAAATCCTTAAGATGTTGAATTTTAGTAATCAAGGCCTTACTTTCATTGGTTGAATTACCATGCACTCAATGATATGCAAAAAATGAGCTTTTCTTGTAGAATTTATTTCATGTTTTTGGAGGGAGAAATATCAAGTAGGCTTGGAGAAGCCTCGACAAGGTACTCTCTTGATCAATAATAGAAGATATTCATTTCCTTTATGAAAGAGATCTTTATTTATTACTAAAAGGTGTCATACATACATAAGAATCTCTATGTTTAGATTGTGAGATTTTTAACTCTTCCAAAAAGGAGAGCGTAAAATCTAATGAACTCCAATCATCGCTAAAACATGTGTTTGAAGATCAAGAATGATCACCATGATGTATATCTATCCTAGGAATATTTTATGTGATGAAATTAATATTAAGCAAAGGTTTCCTTGATGCTTTCATTTCTTTAGAAGGATAATAACCATGACCTCTTGTATTCTCTTGTGTGATGGACTCAATAGCGACATGGATAAGTTTTTATTTAAAACCACATCCTTTTCCATTATAGCCAAGTTGTTTGAAAAGTTTGTAACCCCTTCCATAAAGTTCTTTCATTTCTTTTGAAGAAGGTGGTTTCTCATGATCACACTCATCATATGTGGATGTATAATTTTTTTTTTCTATTCTATGCTAAAATTTGTGGACTCACAACCTTGTTTGGATGAAATAGATTGTGTTGATTTTATATAATATTCTTTATCTTTTCCTGATTTGTGTGTGATCTTTTATTCTCCCATGGATGTAGGTGTAAAATCTAATGAACCCAAGTCATCGTCGAATAGTTTTGTGATTGATGAAACAAACATCTCTTTTTCTTCTTCTTGCACCAGTTCCATTTTGGTTTGTATCAATTTTCTCAAAGGATTTTTCATTCTTGTTACAATTTGTAAACAACTCTCAAGTTCAGGATTGAATTTTATCATGTGCACCTTGATTTTATAAGTGTATTTCATTAGATGATGATGTGTTGAGGGGACTCCATTCATTTCATGAATCCATGGCCTACCCAAGAGGATATTATATGAAAGATCATGAGGCATGACATGGATAGGAGTTCACAATGTAACCTTACCATATTTTACAAGAAATTTCATCACACCAAATAGTTTCTTTCACACCTTTCAAAACCATGAATAGACAACTCAACTGGTTAAATTGTTTTCTTATCTATGAAAATTTTATCCAAAAGGTTTTCTCTACAAACATTGAATGTCAAACCATTATCAATGAGAGTATGCTTAGTTCTAATTTTGTTAATTCTAAAAATTATCGTGAAAGCATCATTTTGTTTCTATATTTCCAATGGAGATACTTCACTTTGATGAAAGACAATGTCTAAGTTAGTTGAATTCATATTCTCAATCAAAATTTCCACATCATTGGGTTTCCCACTAGGAGGGATAAAAACTTGTTGTAAAGCATTTTGAAGCATGCTATTTTGAAATGGTGATTCTTGAATCAATTCCCACAAGGATATCTTAGTAAGAGTGTTACAAAGTTATTCCAAAAGATCATACTCCTTTCCACTATGTGAAGGTAAACAAGGAGCACTATAAAAAATGGGTTGAGGAAGTGGAATCAATGTAGGAATGGTTTGTGGTTTCCTATTGTTCCTTGTGTTATATATATGAGAAATGATATGATAACTTAGATGTTGCAAAATACCATTACTAGTGAGTTATTTTTCAAAGTTTAAGATATTTCCTCAAGGATTTTGTTGGTGTTGTGGTGGTCCTATGATAATAAGTGGCTTAGGGGGTCCAATAGCTAAATGACTCTTAGAAGGTTCAAAATAAATATTTAGAGGTCCAATACTCAAAGAAGATCTAATGAAAACTTTCACATTCATAATCATAATTGATGTGACTACTTGTTGATGGTCTTCTATTGAGGAGGGATTTATGGTTGCCTTAGCCTCTTCATCTATACTATATTTAGAAATAAATGTATCAATGACATAATCTTCTTTTGGAACAATATCTTCCAACTAGGAGAAGCATTGGGAGAGAGAAAAAAAAGATTCTCATGATATTGAATGATTGGATCTTCTAACACCAAGATACTTTCATCACAATTAGGAGATATATCACAAGAAGAATAACTATGATTGTCATGATTGCATCGTATTTCTCTAAGAAATTCTCACAAGTGGGAGAAATTTTGGGAGATGAATAAAGACTCAAAAAGTGATGGTAATAAATGTGTCAATGATATCATCCTCCTATGCCATAATATCCTCCCAAGTAGGGGAAGTAGGGGGAGAGGGGAAAACAATAGTCTCATGATGCTTAATGATTGGATGTTCTAACACCAAGATACCTATGTCGCAAGTAGGAAAGGTACCGGGAGAAGAAAAACTATGATTATCTTCATGATAAAAAAATGTACTCTTTCACCAAACTAACCTCACACATAGGAAAGATAGTGGGAGAGAAATCAATGGAAAAATGAAAAGAGTGGAAATAACTTCATATTTATATGCTTGTAACAAAAATTTCTGTAAACACTCAACAAGATTTGAAAATAGAACCTAGATTACGATAACCACATATTCTAAAGGCATCCACATTTGACCAAAAAAATATCCATGATGAGAATCAAATGCAATTTTCAGATCACAAATATGATAATTGAGTAATTTTAAATGCAAAAACCATAAAATTGTACTGTTAAAAAAAGTAGTCCTTTTTCACACTTAATTTGGGAATACTAGAGATATAACTAACTTAATTTTGTCTTGGAATAGTGTTATAATGTGTTGTACACATTCACATCATTCTAGGGACCTTATTCATTTAAAATATACATAATTTTTCCTTTGCAAAAGTGTTGTAAAGTGTTGTAACAAATTTTTTGACTTTTCTATGGTTTATCCATTTAATTAAGCCTAATGGGCCCCTTTTAATTAAATGTACCAAATGTGTACCCT
This sequence comes from Sequoia sempervirens, assembly GCA_007258455.2. NCBI lineage: Eukaryota > Viridiplantae > Streptophyta > Pinopsida > Cupressales > Cupressaceae > Sequoia > Sequoia sempervirens. The sequence continues at coordinate 52,499,380 of VDFB02373365.1, read as the reverse complement.
ATTTAAGGTTTTGTAAAGTTTTGTAACACACTTTCACACTTATCTAGGGTCTTTTTAATTAATTTTGGTTAATTAGAGTTAAATATTCCCTTTAATTCAAATTTAAGCCTCATTTATGAGACCTCTCAAGGATCTATCTCGACACCTACAATTCAAATTTCATAACAATTAATTGGGAAAAATCATGGTTCTAGAAACTTGTGCTAGGACCCATTCACCCTAGGTGGTGAATTGGTCCTCCCTCTATAGGACACCCCTTTATTAGTTGATTCTAAATTGGTTTTTAGTGATCTTTTATCCCCCAAAGGCTAGGTCTTGGAAAACATTGCCAAGACCCATTTACCCTAGGTGGAGAATGGGTCCTCTCTTAATGAGGATCCCCTTTTTGAATTTCATTGTCACGGGAATTTAATAATGTTTATTCCTATATCTGGTATCGGCTTGAATTATTTGAATTTTGGTGTTAATATGTTGATTTAGTATAAGGGGTTAATTCACATTGTTTCTCCTAGAAATTTTATGAGACATCCTAATACTTTATAAGAGAATTATAGAGCAATTAAAGATCACTTTTAAAGGTATTTCAAGGTAGATTATGAATTTTTTATTGCAGCAATTCAAGGTCATTCCATCATGTCCAAGGTTTAGTGCATCCATGCATGTTGTTGGGCTAAGAAAGTTGATGTAGCATTGAGGATCTATTGCAAGAATTTTACACATCTATTCAAGATCATGATCTACATTCTTCATGGCCGCTACATGTTAGATTATAGATTTGCATTCCAAGACAACATCCGAGGTATGTAGATTTCAAGTTTCATGTTTCATGTCCTTATTTGATTGTTTCATCATTTGGTTTAATTACATATAGGGGGTTTGAGTTAGGAAAACCCATATTCACTAACAATCAACAAGTTTTTATTCCCTTGAATGTGTGTTTGAAAATTTATAGTTTGAATATCATATGGAGAGAAATTTTAGAGTTAAATTGTCAAAGTTGTCAAGTTGCAAAGATAACCTTTAAACTAAAGGAAAGAAGAATTGAAGGTACAAAATTAAGTATAGGTTTTCCTGAGATAACAACTAGGAATATGAGAGTGAAAAAATAAAGGAAAAAAACCCAAATATTAATTTTAGAAACCCTAATAGGGACCTAGTCACCACTAAAATTGAATGAGTCCTTTGTGCCCTAAAAAGGCTTCCTACAACAAGGTAGACACCTCTTTGAGCTCTAAAAACTTCCCTCATAATTGCTATAATAGTTAGGTATCATTTCTTATTATTATTTGCCTCTTTTGACTCTCATAATTGCATAAATTACATGTGATTTGTGTGGAAAAACTTAGCGGTTCATCATTTTGTTGATTCATTTTGGTGAACCCTATTTTCCACCTCATCATTAATGGTCAGCTTGACATATTGAACATTGCATCCTTGGGTTAGATCTTGCATTCTTTTGCATCTTATTTGCATTGAATTAAGATATCATTTAGGGTTTCTTGCATTGCATTTACAATTGCATCTCATTCAGGGCTTACACTTGCATTGTTAAATTACAGCTATCTAAATGTGAAAAATATAAAAACAAATCAATCATTGTGTATCTCATTTAGACCTCATTTATTTGCATTTGAAAATAAATAAAAATTGCATTTCAGCATAGGTCCTTGCATTCACCAGAACTAGGAGAAGACCATTCCATTCACTAGAACCAAGAGAATACCATGTACTTCCTAAGGGTTATCACTGACTACAACAAAGAAACTATGAAGAATACTACTCTCACTCTTCAGGTTTTTCAGGATGATATAAGGAAAAGCTAGGGGAAGCGACTGGTGGAAGGGGTGGATGATGGTCAAGTGCAAAAGAAGAAGGGTATGAAGGTGGAGACCTTATCCTGTGATGTTACCAAGCATACCAAAGCCATTATTCAGGGGCCTATGACTGTTGAGAAGAAGCTTGAGTTTCTGTATCAAGAGTGGAATGTGATCACTGGTCTCAAGCTTTTAGGAGACCTATAGGTGTTTGGTGGTTTTTGTGTTGGTCCCAGTTCTATGGTTTCTTTTTGTTGTTTTTTCCTATTTGTCAAACTATTTAAGGTTTAGTTTTCATTTACCTTTTTGGTTTTCTCACTACTCGTGAGTCCCTGGTTTGTCTCTATGGCTAGTTTGTAATGGGTACTGGGCCTTCCAAATTTAATATAATCAAAATATAAGTCCTTGCATTAAAATTTTCATTGCATTTTCACATTACAATTTTTGAAAATCTAAAATTGAAACTGAATGACTCAGACCTAGAACTAAAAAACATTAGTGCAAGCTTGAAAATCATTAAAAAGTAGTTTTAAAATACATAACCAAAACCCATTCTCCCTTACTAACGAATGAGTCCCTCATCATGTCAAATCTACATCTTCTGGCATTTGAAAAGCATTAAAAATCACCCTAAAATCCATAGAAACATCTTAGAAAAACTTAACTAGGACCCATTCAACCTTATTGGTGAATGAGTCCCTATTAGCTACTGATCTGCATTTTTTCATCATTTGTGGTTTCATCAAAATCATTGCATTTAGCTTAAATTGCTTCATCACAATGCATTGTTAAAATTCAAAATTGCATTCAAAACATTTCATTTCTAGCTTATCGCATTGTGCAATTAGTAAATTGCATTGCTTAGAATCTAAAAATTGCATTACATTCTAGGTTTTTGCATTGCCTCTTTACCATTTTATGGTTTGCACACTAGGGTTGTATAAATTTTATGAGCTTTAAAAATTGGTGTCCAATTCACAATGCTATTATAAGACATAGTTCAAGACTCATGTCATCCCATGATATCTCACTTGTTGTGGATCTTGGGTTTTCTGACTCTCTTTTTGATAATGTTGAAAATCAACCCTCAATGGCTCATAGTTTGCCTACATCATTTTCAGTGACTTCAATTCCTACAATCAATGTGCTTGGTGTTATTAACAAGCCAGATTAAAAACTAGAAAATTTACAATCCTATATCCTTAGTGAATGCATAGACATTAGCATGGTTCCCATTAAAAAAATATAAGGAAAGTGATTAAAACTCAAAATAAAGCACAAATCATCTATAGCCTTAGTTGCTTCTTTCATGAGTACTTGAAAAAACAAAACAATAATAACACGCATGCCATAATCAATCCTCCTACTTCAAAAACAAGAATAATGTTAACATGGATGATGATCATATGAAACCACATCTCATAGATAAAGTGGTAGCATGTATCAAAGCTAGACCCCATAAGGGCTCAACTAAAAAGCCTCTTGATATTGCTTCCTCAAAAAATGACATACTTAAACATGCACCTGATGGTCCTCATTATATAGCTAGCTAAATCAATGATAAGCCCACTAATGGGATATTAATTGATCATGTTTGTGGAGAGAATGTGATAATAGAAGAATTATTATATGTGCATGAACTATATCAAGATACATACGACATACATAAAGAATGGATCAAGAGGCATAATAGTTTTGCTTTCCCTATGATAGGCTCGATAGATTTCCCTTTAAAACTTTGACCAAAAACACTAAATGTATCATTCTCCATCATTATGAAATTAGACCAATTTCATGTGAAGCTAGGTTATCCATGGCTTCACTCCATGAATACCGTCCCTTCAATTGTGCATAAATTTCTAATGTTTCCATTTGGAAATGATATCTTTACCGTGCATCATAGTTCATTTAATCCTACATCAACCCAATGGAATTTTTTAGTAGATTTTTTTTGGCTCGAGCTGATGGAACCTATCAAGCCTTGTGAGGATTTATTTTTCAAATCATATCAAAAGTTCAAGGCAAATAAAATAGTAGACTTATCCCTTTGAAACATGCCTCAACCTATAAATTAAACACCTATCGTTGATGAAACAATGATCAAACCAAAAGAACTTTTGAACATACAAGAACAACTTATAGAAAAACCTCCTACAATTTCCTACAAGAGACCACAAGATAACACAAACAATAATGTTGTCTCTCTTATAGTTAAAAAAGTTTACAAAGTCAAAGAGAAAGTGGTTGAACAACCTTCTGTTGTTCCTTCTATTCCTCGCAAGGAAGAGAATGAACCTATGATTGGAAAACCCACTCTTTCACAAACAAAAATCAACAATAGAATGAATACAAATCAAAGTGCTAGAGAGTGTAGGCATAGGTGACGTATTATTTCTCATAGATTAAAAACTCAAGAAAACAAGAACAACTTGGAAAATTAGAATCCAAACTTACTTGAAGCAAACCATGACAATCCTATGCCTTCACCGCAACATAAACAAAAAAAATTGTATGGACATTGCTATTCGACCACTCGTTGTGATAAATCTAGATGATGACATTAAAATAGAAAAATTTGATGAACAAGTGCATGATGAGTTCAATACATTGTTCTCTTCTTATATGAACTTAAATGACACATCTCCTTTTTCATTCAAAAATGCATCAAAGGATGGAATATTCCTCAAATTCAAAATCTCCCCCCAAAAGTACTTGTCCATCAAACAAGAAATTAAAGGCCTCTTACATATCCTTTTCTTGAGCCAAGTGATATTAACTCCATCTTTCATCTAATCTTTCAAGCCATCTTTTGAGTTTCAAATTTCCCCCTCTTTGCACATTTCCCAAAATGTGCCCCATCTGTCTTAAATAGCATGTTGACAAGCGGCACTTTATCATTGGTTTATCTTTAGTCCCACATTCATCCATTTTTCCTCATCCTCCATTTTTATCATCTATAAATAAGAGGCTTTCCTTTGTATTTTGGATCCACAGTTTGATGCAAAGTTATAATCTCCATATTTTGAACTTTTCTCATCCATCCTTCATCCATTTTCAAGTTTTATAGCTAGGTAATGCAAGAATTTCTCCAAGGAATGATCAAACTTCATCAAGTCATCACAAGTCTTAAAAGGGATTGGGAAAGGTCCATTTTCCACATCAAAATGACACCAATTTCCCCATGGGATTGAGAGTTGGAATCATCTAAATAGGATTTAGTAGCTTCTTTCATTGTGTTCTTCATTTATTTCTTATTTTGATGTTTCTAATGAATTGCATGGGGAATCTTAGTTCTAACTTGCATATGTGGCTAACGTTGTGTTTTCTCTTTGTGTTTGTGTAGGTCTAGGATTGGGGTTCACATTTTGGCACTAGGAGGGAAAATAGGAAGAAATCAACACGTTTTTTTTCAAAATTTTGTGGTTTTTTATGATTTTTTGTGCCTACAAGAAATTGCGTTGCTATCAGTCTAGCAGTGCCATATAGTGATGCTACCAGTCAAACGGCACCATACAATGACACTGCAAACTCCAAACTCTACCGCTGAGGTCTTCCCACCTAGAAATTCAAATTTCCAAACTACAATGCTTGACCAATTCTTTGTTTCCAGAATTCCAAATTCTAAACTATGTCACTTGGAAAAATAGCACCGCAATTGTGCTCTCTAGTTTTACTGTAGAGCACTATTGTTAGTCTTAGTAGCACCATATAGTGCCACTGACCCTTCTAAAATGTGACACATATGTGGTTTGCACCGCTAGGGTGCGGTAAAAGCTCAAAATTCAACTTATTTTGACATGTTCCTTTTTATCTTTGATCATTTTGAACTATTAACTTATTTTTTGCCTCTGTGTTTTTTGGACTAATCATTTTTTGTAGGTGGAAGCAAGGAAGGAGTAAGGAGGAATTTGAATTATGACATCATTTGTTTAGTGTATCAAGTGTTCTTAAACAATTTTGGAAACAAAAATAATTCCAAATTTAAGGACTTTGTTTGTTCAAGCTTTTAGGACTCAATAGATTTCAATTTGGGTTTTTAAAAAAAGAACAAGACAAAAGGATTAAAAAAAACTTTAGAAAATTTACTAGTGTATATGAAAAATTTGGATAAAATAAGAATTATAAAACAATAAAATGCATTACGTCATCCAAATCTTCAATACCTCAAATAGATGCAATGACAAATGAATTTGTTGATTGATTTGATATGTTGCTTACTCAATTCAGCAACATAACATTAAGATGGAGATGATAGATGAATGATGATAGATAGAAATGGATGAATGATTCAAGAATGATTTTGGTAGCATAAGGATACTTGAAGAATCAACCCCTTAATGGCTTATGAGAGGACTGATTTATAGGAAAGGTCTTATTTGGATTGATGGTTGAGATTGGATGTCAATAAGATGTTTTAATCAATGGCCAAGATTGGAAGTTGTAGTATGGACTAGGGTTAGGGAAAAATTAGGGAAATGATAAGGATTAATGGCCAAGATTGAATTATAAGATAATTCAATCAAGGGTCAAGATTAAATGAGATGTAAAGAGATAGGATTTGATGTGGAAGATAAGATTGGCATGGATAAACAAGTGATAGGAGAAATTAAATAATAAAAAATATTTAATTTAGGTGGCCAGTGAATAATTAAATAGTTAAAATAATTATTTAATTATAGAGGAATGTGAAAAAAGGAATCATTTTGAATTAAATAATGATTTAATTCAAAATTCAAGAGAGTGGACCAACTTAAATAAATAAGAATTTATTTAATTAATCAAGGAGGAATAAAGATAGAAAAAATGAATTAATTAAATAATTAAAATTATTTAATTAATAGAAGACTCATGGCATTAGAAAATAATTAAATAATTAAAAATTATTTAATTATGAAGAATGAAAGGGGAAATGATGAAGAGTTTAAGAGTAATCAACGTTAGGACAATTTTTGGTGGCTACAACTAGATTTTGTTTAAGGTTTAACAATTGAAGAAGCAACTTTCACCTTTCGTTTTGGTGCTTTGAAAAGAATCCAAAATTTACTTGGAAAGGTTAATAGGAACATGTGCATCTATGTCTTGTAATCACTTATCCAAAGTAATATCACCTAAAAGACGTATGTGCTTCTCTCGTACCTCATGACAATCTTGAGAATCAAAAGGCTTTTTGTGATATCAAGTTGTGTAAGTGATTGCCTCCATACTTCAATTTGGATTTTAAAATTGAACATATCTTGCGAGTGTGAGTTAGGTACATCATGTGTGTTATCTCTTTATTTCCTCAAAAAATATTAATTGAACTATAGATGTACTTGCTCTCTTTTGTTTATCTCTAGAGGGCCTTCCTTGTGGGAAAAAGTAATCACCCAAGGGAATGACCCAACCAGGAACATGCTAAAGCCAAGTGACTTCCAACTGCTATATATAAGTGTGGGTACTTGAGGAAAGTTCAATTATCACGAGGATTGTTCTGACAAGAAGGGCAGCAATGGTCTCTTGCCACATGGATGATCCCCCATGAATGAAATGGCTACATTAAAACCCTTTTTTTAAAAGACCAAAATCCTTAATCTATTTGTTGGGGCAAGAATGGTCATTCTGAAGTCACCCCACTTTTTATTGCTTTTAGTAGAGATGAGAAGTATTCCATGGGAGATTCATGGGTACTAATGCTTGGCTGACCAGAGAAGTGAGTGCATTGTAAGGGGGGGCCTGTGTGGTCAAGCATCTAATCATCTGCTAAAGTAGGCATAGCTGGATTTATCCAGGTGGGGACTCAAAAAATATTTTCTCAATATCCATAGGGTTGTGCATGTTCTTGGAATGAAAACAATTTGCTTGATCTTAAACATTGGAAAACAAACATTCAACATCATCATCAAATTTCAAACCCTTTAGGAAGCAAATACCATTGACAAAATTCAAGTGTTATTGCTTTTCCTAGGGATTTTATCCTTAGAAGCTTCTAAGAATTTGAATTTATATCTCAATTTTCTCACTAAAGTCAACAATAGGGAACTCTTGCCTTAATTTCCTTGATTTCCACATAATGGACTTTGTGGGATGAGAAGAAATTATGACATTAGACATCTAGTTTGAAAACCTAATCAAGAATTGTTTGTGGTAAAAGGAATTCACTAAGCAAAGATAAATAACAATTGAACCTCACAAATGTGTTCTTTCAAATGATTTCCTAAAAAATAAAGATACGAAAACCGAAGACCAAAGGTCTTAGTCAAAAAGCTTGAAAGAAAAGGTTGTTTATGCTTTATGGGTTTAGAGAAAGATTGACCTTCAAATTTTACAAATGTGCATCAAGAAACATTCCAAATTTGTATTCATTTTACTATTTTCAAAATCCAAGTATTTTTCAAAGGTTTGAGTATCTCACATAGGAAGTATTAGCATGTTCTTCAACACCTTAGTCTAGTAAACAAAGTCTCTCTAAGTCTATTAGGATCAAAATTAAAACACTTTCATCTATCCTTTAAACATCAAAATAAAAAGTCATCTCACAAACAACTCTTGGAAGTCTTGAAACAATCCTTTATGCTAAACTTTGGGAAAATCCTCTTGAAACCAAATCAAAACAAATCCAAATCATCTTGTTTGATTAAGTGGTGTGTAGATGAATCCTTCTTTGCACACTTAGTCAAAATATCATCTTGTCGACAAGTTTACTCTAGGACAACATCCAACCTCTTATAGTTTATAAGTTCATTATCCAAACCAAATCCAAATCAAAACCATAATCAAATCTTATCAATCCAAAATAAAAATAAAAAAATCAAACATCGAATCCAAAGTCCTAAAGTTTAGTATCCCCCCTCAAGATTTTCTGAAAAGTTCAATCATAAAGGAAACCAACAAAGAAACATAAACTTCGAGTGACTTGAGTCAAACCACCATCAAAATCAATCCCGCGGGGACTAGCAATCCCACTCTCAATTTTCCTCCACTTTCAAAAAATATTCAAGAGGATGGTCAAGTAGAAGACATCACCAATAATGTCTTAGGGATGACATGAGATGAAATCATTGAGATGGTCCAAAATCTCGAGACTCACAAAATTTTCAACGTCATGATAAAACTCAATCCCTCCTAATACATGCTTGAGTTGGAAAAATAAGGTGCTAAACTCCCTTCTGATTTTGATGTGAGCACTATTGTGGAAAATCCCCTTGGGATTATTCCCCCAATATCATCCACACCCTTAATCTCATCCACACCTCCATTTCAAAAAATCACTCAAAGCATCCCCCAAATCACATCATCCATTGCTCCAACTCAACCTATTGTTAGCAAGGGGAGTGCATTTCTTAATGCACTACAAACACACCTCCTTGTGAATAATCAAGATTTGGATGCAAAAACCATATTGGGTCAATATGTTCCTCAAAATCCATTATACCGGTATGTTCTACTCATCTTTCATGAACCCTATGACCCATCCTCTTTCAGTGCTACACTAGCATATCTGCTCAACACAAAAACCTCTCTCCCTATGACCTCGCAGGGAGAAGGTGGATTATCTGGACCCGAGGACATCTTTGATCCCTCTTCATCATCATCATTTAATCAAGGGAACACACTCCACCTTTTCCCACCATTACCACCTTTACCATTAACATCCACATCTCCTCTTAGTTTAACACTTCCTCCTTTACCACCACTCAATCAAAGTCAAAGCAACCCCTTGATCATCAATCAAAACATCATGCCAAATCCTCCAATCTTGCCATCGATATCACACAATAGATGGAAACCATACAAGCAACGCAAGCGATCATGACACCATCCATAAACGTGGTCTCCCAAGGATCAAGCCTATCAATTACACCGTCCACCACACAAATTCCCATTATCAATACAACGGTACCTCTCATCACAAAAAAAAACACCATTCTAAATCCACCACCATTGCCGCCACCAAGGACAAATGTGGCCAATCAATATATCAGCACAACAAGCCTATCACAAGGCATATCAGTAATTTCAAGTGCAACAAGTACAACAAGAACATCAAGCTACTTAAGCCCAATCCCTATTACAACAATAACAATCTGCCCAAGCTACCCAAGCTACCCAAGCTATGCAAGTAGCTCAAGCCACTCAAGCCACTCAAGCCGTATAGGCTGCACAAGCTCAACAAGCCACACATATTATTCAAGCTTCCCAACAAGCACAAGCCCAGGCTCAATCCCAATACCAATCTCAACAAGTGCAAGCACAAGCTCAATACTAGGTACAACTGCAAGCAACCTAGAAACAAGAGTATCAACAATCCAAACAATAATATCAAGCGTAGCATGAAGCAACATTACTAGCCCAACAACAAGAATTGTTGGCATGGCAACATCAAGCCCAGCAACAAGCATTGTTGACACAACAATAGCAAGACCAACAACAAATGCAAGCCTTAATCACACAATAAAGCTTGCAACAAACTCCCACCAACACACTCAATACTCCACCTATCACTCAAATACCTTCACCACTTTAAAACATGTTCACTCTACCCCCTAATCCTCAAGACGACGTGACAACACAAATCAAGTTGCTCTCACAACAAGTGATTGATCTCTAATAAGGGAAAACCACCAAGATACCTAGTAACTTGTGTCCCTATCTGTTTGACAAGAGCCTTGCAATGGTATTTTTCCCAAAGGGGTTTGAAATCCCCAAATTCGCCAAGTATTGTGGGATGGGAAACCTTGAAGATCACATTAGGGAATTCCAAGTCAATTGCATGCAGGTCACATGTGATGATACATATCTGATGCGGCTATTTTCTCAAATTTTGGTTGGTCATGCCATGGAGTGGTTCTCTCGCCTACCTCCTAGCATCAAAAATTTCCAAGAGATTGTCAACGCATTCATAAAAAATTATGCCTTCAATATCGATATGGATGTCAACCGAGAGGAATTGTCAGCTCTTAAACAAGCTAAGGGGGAATCATTCACTTCCTTCTTGCAAAGATGGTGATCCAAGGCCACCAGGACCAAATGAGTCATTCTTGAAGAACAACAAGTTTGCACCATCATTACTAACCTTGAAAAAACCTGGGTGTTCCATCTCAAGGTGCAATGTATCACCACTTATGATCAACTGATCCCCAAAGCGCTTAACATTGAATGAGCCCTTATTGCATAAGGGGGGACACCAACATATCTAGAACAACAAGACAATCACCCATCCACTAGCTATAATGAGAAACCTCACACGTGGGCGAGGAAAAAAAATGTCACAAATGATGGCATGGTGGATGCCAAGGTTGTAATCAATGCTCCAAAACAAAACATGCAAACCTACCAACAACCACAAAACAACAATCAAAACAACATGCAAGCTAATGTGGTATCACAAAAACCACCAAAAAATTAAGTCAACAACTTGAATAATCAAGGGGGACCACCTCCGTGAAACACTAATCCCCCCAAGTAAAAGTACACTGCCCTTGGGGAACCAATTGAATTAGTCATGAAGAAACTGATAAAAAAAATCCTCATCAAAATTCCCACTTATGAGAACTATCAGGAACCCCAAGTGAAACTACCTTGGTATAATGAAAACCACCTTTGTGATTTTCACAAAATCAATGGGCATGCCACTAAAAGTTGCATGAGGTTGAAAAATAAAATCCAAGAGCTCATTGATGACAAGATCATAAATATTGAGCAATTAGCTAGAAATCAGAACATGAAAATATACATGAATTCAATGCTAGATCATAACCAAGGGAACAACCGTGCAAAAAAGTATGCCAGTGTGAACCATGTGTATGATCATGTTGTTGCATTTCTAGAAGAAATGGTCATTGGCATCAATATCAAGGGAAAAGATGATTGTGGAGTCACCACACGTGGTAGAAAAGTCACCATTGCTAGACCATCACAACCACCTCGGGCATCCACCTCCAATCCCAAATCTATTCCTCATGGCTACAATGTCCTAGACCAACTGAAAATAACTCCCACTCAAATATCCATCATGGAGTTCCTGAAGATATTGCCCACACATAGAAAAATTCTTGAGGAAGCATTGGCTTCATCCACCATCTTCGTGGATCTAGATGGTGGCCGGTTCTAAGCTATGGTAAGAAATATCACCACTCCAAGTCTCCTAATGTTCTTCGATTAGGAATTCCCTACCCACCCGTCTCACAATCATGCACTCCACCTTGAAGTCCTAGTTCATAGAAACAAATTCAAAAGGTTCTTGGGTATGTGCAGGATCATCATGGAAAAAATAGGCCCTTAAGTGCCAAAAAAATTAGAAAAATCAGAGTTAGGCAACTTGACGTAAAAATTTGAATAAGTTATCTATATTATTTCAAAAATGTGTAAGAATAAAATCTATAGAAAATTGAATGTAGTTTCTAAACTACTAGGTATGTTTAAAAAGAAAAAATCAATTTGGTGAAAATTTGAAATTTCAATGCAATGGTACTTAAATTTTGAATGGAAAAAATAAGAAGTAGGTGTCTGTTTGACCACCCTAACCACAATAAAATGATAATATTTTTTTATAAAATTTTAGATATAAGTAGAGGACTCATGCCCCGATGTGATGCATATTTTTTGTAATTTTTTCCAAGTAAATAATTAATTATGAATTTTTATTACAATTTTTTTTAAAATATAAAAACTCGTATGTTTTACAACCTTAACTTGGTCAAAACTTTGTGAAATTCAATTTTTCTTTTTTTAATCCTATATTATACGAAGCATAGAATGTGATGCATGTTTTGGATTCAAAAAATGTGATACCATTTGAAAGATATAGATGTTTTTTAGTTAGCCTATCAATTAGGACTTTAGTCATAATTTGAATAGAAAATGAATAATAATTACTTATTAAATTCAAAGTAAAGCATAACTTATATTGATGGAAAGCTGAGAATCTCCTTTAAAAACCCTTTTTGATTCATCAATTTTGGGTATAAAAATAGTCGTCAGCCACATACCCATCATATTGCCACTTTTTGGCCCATCATGATTCTACACACACCCTCTTGGTGGATGGGGGTACAGGTCTAAAAAATTGTTCCTTCAAAATAATAAATAATTTGGGACTCCTAGAGGATGTTATTGAAAAGGGTAAAGGAATCACTCATCAGAGATTATGATGATCAGGAAAGAGTGTCTCAGGGCACTATTCAACTCCCTATTCAAGTAGGGTCAACCATTATTGAAACCACATGCCAGTTCCTTGACCTTGAATTACCTTATAATATCCTTCTAAGGTGTCCATGGATCCATGTGATGCAAGCAGTCACTTCCACCTTCCACCAGTCTATTAAGTTCCCATACCCAAATCAAGAGGTTACAATTCATGGTGATCTCGAGCCCTTTGCCTACTGCAAGAGACTAGAAGAAAAATATTACAAAATACCCCAAGTTCCAAAGGATGATGAAGGCCCGACCACTCCGTATGTAGACCTAGCTACATTAGCCTCCACTTTTGAGAAAAAGACACCCGCCACCCCTAACATATCTAAAATCAAGGTCATTATCCAGGACAATGGGTGTGGGGATTATAGAATGAGGAGAAATTATTTTGTCATAGGAGAGTTACCTCAATCTCCTAGGACTCATGGGCAACCCCAACCAGTTGAAACATCATCTCATACTTTCAAAGCAGGCCCCTCTAGATTCAGGTCTTCAGGATATCTAAGTTAGCAAATAGTAGATGAAAGAGACATATCTAGTCTCCTATATCAAGATGAAAGGCCCATGCCTGATCTACTAATGGACAAAAGAAACAAAGTTCTACAAATGATGCTTGTTATGGGCTATGATAGAAGTAAGAAACTCAGGAAGAATGACAATGGCCTGTTTGAACCCCTTGTCACTAAGAAGTGAATAAGAAACCTTGGACTTGGATGTACTACAACAAAAGGTGACCATAATTGGCAAAGCAACCCCAGTTAAGAAGGTCAAAACTCCCCCTCAGCAATCAACATCCACCCTTAAATTACACATATCCACAAGTTGAGTCATAGACAACTTTAACTTTGACATAAATGATGTGTGTAGTAGTGATGAGGATCCCATAACTGACTTGCCTATGCTCTTCAAAGACTCCTCCCTGCTCATGATTAGTACCTCATTTTTTAAGACCAACAACCATCAATCCCATGAAATCAACCTAGTTTACCCCCAGCTCAACAATTACAACCAATGAGGACAACCAATTTTGGACATATTCGAAAATGATGAGGTGCTCTCAAAATTCATGGGACTACGGGACACAGTACCATATGGAGATCACAAGGTTGGGTTTGATATCATATTGGAAACACAAGCTTATTATGGGGAAATGATTGAATCCTTTAGTCACCAAATTGAAAATCTAAGAATAATCTCTAGGTTCTTGAGTGAAAACCACCCTATGGCACTCTTTGACCAAAAAATATTAAAAATAAAGGACATATCTAATGGTGAAAATCTCTGTGACATACCGGAGGATGAAGGATTCAATCTTCCTCTTAGTGTGATACATCAGGAAAAATCAACGGTCCTAGTAGAAAAATGCAATCTAGTTAACTTGGGAATAGAAGAACAATCACATATAACATTCTATGTAGAGTCACTTCTCATAGAAGAACAAGAACTTCTAGCTCCATTCCTGAAGGAAAGAAAAATAAACTTTGCATGGACCTATGTCGACATGCATGGGCTTGATCCTAAGGTTGTGGTTCATCACCTAGCTGTATACCCTCAAGCCAAACTAGTGAGACATAAGCTTAGGAAAATGCATTCCCATATTGCCTTATTGGTCAAAATGGAATTACAAAAGCTCCTAGATGCAGGGTTCATATGACTGATAGATTATCCAAAATGGGTCTCAAACCTTGTACCTATTTCAAAGCCCACTGGGGACATTCACATCTGCACGAAATTTAGAGACCTCAATAAAGCATGTCCCAAGGATGAATTTCTGCTACCATACATTGATATGATTATGGATATGACAATAGGACATGAGATGCCATCATTGATGGATGGATTCTCAAGCTACAACCAGACCATGATAGCAAAGGATGACCAACACAAAACAACCTTGACTTGCCCATGGGGAACATATTGTTGGAATATGATTTCATTCGGGTTAAAGAATGGAGGGGAAAACTATCAGAGGGCCATGCCACTAATATTTCACAACATGATCCACAAAACTATGGAAGATTATGTGGTTGACATATTGTTCAAATCAAAGAAAATATGAGATCACATAGCTACATTGGGCTCAATCTTTGATAGGTTAGAGAAATACAAAGTCAGGTTCAATCCAAAGAAGTGTGTTTTTAGAGTACAATTAGGAAAGCTTCTCGGGTATATCATGTCTATTAAAGGAATTGAGATAGATCCTGCTAAGGTTAAGAAAATCCTAGAAATGGAGGCACCTAAAACACTGAAAAAAACTAAGGGGTTTACAAGGAAGACTCTAGTCCATCTATGGATTCATAGCGCAACTAGTAGGCAAGGTTGTCCCCTACTCTCATCTACTCCACAAGGGGGTAACATACAAGTGGGATGAAAAGTGTGATCATGCCTTCAATAAAATAAAGGAGTACTTACTCATGCTACCAGTCCTCATGCCACCAATTCCAGGAAAACCCTTGATCTTATACATATCAGAAACAACAGCGGCCCTCAGTGCTCTCCTAGCACAACACGATGAAAATGGAAAAGAGAGATCTATCTATTATATCAACAGAACTATGGTAGGAAATATACTAAACTACACCTCCATTGAGAAGGCCTATTTAGTAGTCGTGTTTGCAACACAAAAGTTAATACATTACATGGTAGCCCATCAAATAAAGCTCATCGCAAAGATATACCCCCTTAAATACTTGTTTTCCAAAGCAGTGCTTATAGGGTGGACAGCTAAGTGGGTTATGCTCCTCACAGAACATGACATAGAATATGTGGAATGCAAGGCCATCAAAGGGAAAGCAATTACAGACTAATTGGCAGAGGCACCCATCTACTCAGCGAATCCCCTTATCTTAGAATTCCCTGACAAGTCAATTTTTAACATAAGTGTAGCAGATCACTAGAAAATGTACTTTGATGGATCCTACACATAGCATGGATTGGGAGTAGGGATCTTCTTTATCAACCCACAAGAGGATTGCATTCCAAAATAATACAAGTTGTCGTTCCCTTCCACAAATAACATAGCAAAGTATGAAGCTCTTTTCATAGGGTAAAGAATAGTAAGGAAATGGCAGATAATGGCACTTAAGGTATATGGAGACTCACAGCTTGTAATCAAATAGGTAAATTATGAGTATCAAAAAAGGATGACAAGCTAGCTCCATACAAGAAATTGGTGAAAATCCTTAAGGATTTATTCATTGATATATCATTTGAGAATCTACCAAGATAAAACAACAGAGCGGTAGATGCAATGGCTACAATCAGATCACTCCTAGATGTCCCACACAACATTCCAAAGCAAGAATTCCTCATAGAGCAGCTTCTCATGCCTACATTCAAGGTATCAGAATCTGAATTTGTGTGTGAACTCGTTGGTCCTTGTGATCCCTGGTACCATGATATATATACTTATCTGAGAATAGGAGACCTCCCAGCCGACATAACCTCAAACCTGAAAAGAGCCTTTGTCAAAAATTCCTCCCATTTTGTCATCCTAGGAGATACCCTTTACCGTAGAAGCATTGAAGGAACCCTATTACATTGCCTAAATTCTAAGGGGGCATTGACCACCTTAACCAAGGTACATAACCACATATGTGGTTCACACTTGAGTGGTATGACCTTGGCTAAGAATTTGTTGAGGATAGAGTACTATTGGCCTACAATGGAAAGAGAAGCACATGACTATGTTAGAAGGTTTCTACAATGTCAGCAACATAGGGAACTCATCCATGCACTAGCTTAGGAGCTTCAACCAATTGTAACACCATGGCCCTTTTCGTAGTGGGGGATCGATTTTATTAGAAAAACCACCCCCACCTCATCCAGTGGGCATAATATTTATCATCACTGCCACTGATTATTTCACCAAGTGGGAGGAAGCCATCCCCATGACTTATATCACTGAAAAGTAGATATCAAAGTTCATCCTAAACTACTTAATATGCCGCTACATTGTTCCTCAAGCCATTATCTCTAATAACGGGACACCCTTCAAGAATCAGGATGTTCAGGACCTATGCCACAAGTTTAATATCCAACATCGCTTTTCCACCTTGTTCTATCCCCAAGGAAATGACCAAGATGAGGCTATAAATAAGACCATCCTAAAAATACTGAAGAAGATGGTCAATGACGCTAGTCATGATTGGCACCTCCAATTGAATCCCACCCTATGGGCCTACCAAACAAGTATCCACACACCAATAGGTGCCACCCCTTTCTTCCTAGTCTAAGGATCAAAAGCCATACTCCCCATTGAGATCGAGCTCTCATCCATGAGAATATCACTGTAGAATCTCATCACAGATGAAGAATACTAAGTATCACGACTGAATGAGCTTGAATTACTAGATGAGCGGTGCATGGATGCTTTAAACCATTTACATATTTACCAAAACTAACTAAAATAGAGCTACAACAAGAAGACTAGGAGTCAGACATTCCAGGTAGGAGAACTTGTGCTAGAAGAGAATCAGAAGAACGTCCCAAATCCTGATAGTAAGGGAAAGTTTGAACCCAATTGGCTAGGACCCTTCGTCATCACAACAAGCTACAAGTTAGGGGCATATCAGTTGTGAACACCAGAAGGGGAACCTCCGTAGGAGCCCATGAACAACTCACATCTCAAAAAAATTTATGCCTAATCTTGCAGGGTGTAAAATCAAAAAATACAAAAAAATGAGAATTTTTTTTGAAAAAATGATCACCCTAATGAAAACCTGGCAAACAGGCATCTTGGTGACAAAAAAAAAAAAAAGGTCCAAAAAGATTAGAAAAAGGATTGAAAATAGTAAAGAGAAAAAAAATCTCCTCTAGTGAAAACCACTTTGGTGGCGCTTTGGGCAAGTACCTTGGTGAAAATGTGGAAAAAAGGCACCTTGTGTAAATAAGCACTTTCCATCCACCAGGATCTCCATGACTTGTTCTGTATCATCCATCCATTATGCTTCCACCATTCATCGCACTTCCACCGCATCATCTGCATCTGCATCATAGCTTGGTCATGTGTTTGTATCACGATCCCTCATAATACTACTTAGCCCATTCTTAAGGTCAATTTGTCCTACCTGTAACAGAGTACTCTATTGCATCGCACTAGGGGCATGTTCTCATTGGATCGGGTTCACGTATATTCTTGAAGTCTTCCCTCAAATCAAAAAATCCAAAAACATTAGAAAATTAGAAAATCCAAAAACATTCATAAAATTAGAAAAACCAAAAACAAACATTCAAAAACATATCAAAATCCCAAAATAGGTCAAAAAGTTAGTCAAAAAAGTCAAAAACGGCTCATTTGTCTTGTTGAACTATGCCATCTTTGAGCTTTGAACATAGGCAAGGTTTATCTTTGATCATCCTTGGAGACACTTAGGTTAGTCCTTTAGGATTCTTTCATAATAAACTGGCAATACATCTATTCATATTGCATCAATAATCGAGTTTCTGTCAGTCGAACTATGTGGTCTCTGTGTGCATAACGTACAAAAGGATAATTTGGTTGATCAACCCCCAATGCTCCTAGGATAAGTCTTTAGGTTAGTCTCTTGGTCAAAATATCAGAAAACCCCAAAACAATTGAAAATTTGAAAATTAAAACATTTGTAAAACATCTTGAAAATACCAAAAACAACCTCAAAACATTTCAAAAAATTCAAAACATCCAAATATTTGAAAAAATACATTTTTTCCCATTTCTCTTTCACCTGAAATAAATGTCACTCATAATAAATCAATCATCTTCCTCAACCTTTGGTAAAACAATCAGAAACAATTCTAGCAGGTTAAAAGTGAAAACTCAAGCATCAAGGTCTCATGTCTTGGTCAGTAAGTAAACAAGTTAGTTAACTCTTTGTGTTAATAGCCCATCATCCAATCAATCCCAAATCATCATTTGATAACATCATGTCCTAGGATGCATCCTTCCTACAATGGACATCAACATCAAGCATTACCGAAGTTTAGTCTTGGCTAGCAGTATGAAGAACATTAGCTTGTTTGTTTACTTGATCTTTGTCTTTTTGACTTATCTTATTGTGCTCATTCCAATGACCTCTCGATGATGTCCAAACAAAATAATTTAGAGAGAAAAGGAATGGGGAAATGATCATTATCTTTTATCTACTGTGCTTGTTGGATATTCTTGTAATATAACCTCGGTCATGCATGCTTTGTTTGGGTGTAGGGATGATGTTTTAGGTGTCTTGTTGACCACATAGGAAGGATTTCCTTTCTATGTTTTGTTTTGAGATGTTTGGCATATCTAAACTACATTTTGAATAAGGTTTTGTATGCCAAGTGTGAACAGGAATACTCCTATCTAATTTTTGATTCAAAGTCCATCACACTAGGTGCAACACCATCCCGGTTCTTTATACCTTGATGCATCATGCCTATGTGTGTTATCAAACATAAGGTAAGTAGCCCTTTTAAAATGCCAATTCTTGAGTAGAAAATCATCATCATCATTATCATCATCTTGTTGGATCCTCTTGTCATCCATTTTATTCTTTTTATTCTTCTATCTTTACTAACATTTCTATGCAAGTATCAGGTGTGTGTAATATATCAAAATATACATGAGGCTATCCATGGCCGATGACTGTCTATACATCATCAAATCTATCTACATAAAAAATTCAAGCTTTCTAGTCCTCTTTGAGCTGAACCAACCTCGAATCTTTATCGTGAGATCACCCAAAAATCCAAATTTTTGTCCAATCTCTTGAGGGGGCAGTATATCAACATGTTTCTTCTCACCGAGGCAGTAGTGGGGCATTTAAAAAATCACTTCTTTTTTTAATTTTTGATCTCAGAAAGTTTATTCTTTCAACCAACACAGTGGATATGTTGCTTCAAAGAGGGGAAAAATGTAAAAACGTCAAATATTTTGATTGATCCTATACACTTGATTCTAATTTTACTAACACTAGTTCAACCTGAATAATATCCTTTGCTAATCCATTTAATTGAATAATCTTTATTTGATTAAATTCATCACATTTAATCTCTTAATTAAATAAATCAATTTTATTCGATTAAGTCATCTTACCCCTTTTAATTAAATAATTCATTTTATTTAATTAATCTCTAAAGTCATCTCTATTAAATTAAATAAATTAATCTTTATTTGTTTTAATCTAACATCATCCCTTTTAATTAAATAAATCAAACCTTATTTAATTAAGTCTATTAATCATTTTCCTCTCAGTTTGATTTAAATTAATCAAAAAATCTAAACCAAAATTTCAAATAAGCTAAATCCTATCTTAATTAATCAAATCCTGATTAATCCTAATCTTAATCCATCAAATCCTCTAGTTTTTGCAACTTGCTCATGAAAATCATTTTAATTGATTTATTAAATCTCCTTTTTCATTCAAAAAGGCATGAAAGGATGGAATATTCCTTAAATTTGAAATCTCCCCCCAAAAGTACTTGTCCATCCAACAAGGCATTAAAGGCCTCTTACATGTCCTTTTCTTGAGCCAAGTGAGATTAACTCAATCGTTCATCTCATCTTTCAAGCCATCTTTTGAATTTCAAATTTCCTCCTCTTTGTACATTGCCCAAAATGTGATCCATCTCTCTTCAATAGCATGTTGACAAGTGGTGCTTTATCATTGGTTTATCTTTAGTCCCACATTCATCCATTTTTATCATCTATAAATAAGAGGCTTTCCTTTGTATTTTGGATCCACAATTTGATGCAAAGTTATAATCTTCATATTTTGAACTTTGCTCATCCATCCTTCATCCATTTTCAAGTTTTATAGCTAGGTTATGCAGGAATTTCTCCAAGGAATCATCAATCTTCGTCAAGTCATCACAAAGCTTACAAGGGATTGGGAAGGCCATTTTCCACATCAAAATGGCACCAATTCACCCATGGGATTGAGAGTTGGAATCATCTAAATATGATTTAATAGCTTCTTCCATTGTGTTCTTCATTTATTTCTTATTTTGATGTTTCTAATGAATTGCATGGGTAATCTTAGTTCTAACTTGCATATGTTCCTAACATTGTGTTCTTTCTTTGTGTTTGTGTAGGTCTAGGATTGGGGTTAACAATACCAGTATGTATTTATGGGGGAAACCGTTCCTTCCTATTTCAGGATGCATCTTATTTTGGAAACATATGACTTGGCATAAGGTTTTCCAAGGAATGCTCCTATGTTTGAGGAAAAACATTTGGATACTTTAAATAAATTTCTGATAGTAATGGTGTAGCAAGTACTTTAAAGTAGGGGCATACATCAATGACATATTTTTGAAAAAAATTCATTGCATGATTTTTTTATTTTTTTCTTGTGATGTGTCCTCTTCTTGGTGGTGTCATTAGGTTTTATGTCATCCAAGTGTGTACAATATACCATCATGGTATGATGAAAATGAGGCATCCCATGAGTGAATATCTAACATCTTGACTTGTCCTCTCTTGCAGACATTAGTCGCAATGCTCCCTAATAAGAAAACCTTTACATGAAGAAAGAAAAATCCCCTTTAACAAAATTTTACATTAGAAAAGTATTACATTGTGGTGCCTTATGGAAGTTGTCAAGAGGATAAATTTGGTATGGTATGAGAGGATAATATTATTCTCTAATTTTCCACTTCATTGGGATAACTCACCTAGTTGACAAATTGAGGTTCCACTACCCCAGAGTGAGAAACATATGTTATAAACAAGCTGCCCCGTTCCACATCATGCTGGGTTAGTTGTGCTTGATTTTTTTGCTTTTCTTTGTTGTCCTTTGACAGGGTATGGCTATGTATCTTTCTTATTGCTGCATACTTAAGTGTCTTGAATGTATAATTTAGTATGAGTTTGAGATGGGTCATCCTCTCACTAAAGTGGGGGAAAAATGCAGTGTAAAAAATAGTAGTCCTTTTTCACACTTAATTTGGGAATACTAGAGATATAACTTACTTAATTTTGTCTTGGAATAGTGTTGTAATGTTTTGTACACATTCACATCATTCTAGGGCCCTTATTTATTTAAAATATACCTTAATTTTTACTTTTCAAAAGTGTAGTAATGTGTTGCAACACACTTTCACACTTTTCTAAGGTTTACCAATCAATTAAGCCTAATGGGCCCCTTTTAATGAAATGTACCTATTGTGTACCCTATTTATGGCTTTCTAAAGTGTTGTAACACACTTTCACACTTATCTAGGGTCATTTTAATTAATTGTGGTTAATTAGAGTTAATTATCCCCTTTAATTTAAAATTTAATTCTCATTTATGAGACCTCTCAATGATCTATCCCGACACCCACAATTCAAATTTCATAATAATTAATTGGGAAAAATCATGGTCCTAGAAATTGGTGCTAGGACCCATTCGCACTAGGTGGAAAATGGGTCATCCCTCTATAGGACCCCCCTTTATTAGTTGATTCTAAATGGGTTTTGAGTGATCTTTCATTCCTAGAAGGTAAGGTCTTGGAAAATAGTGTCAGGACCCATTCACCCTAGGTGGCGAATGAGTCCTCCCTTAATGGGGAACCCATTTTTGAATTTTATTATGGCAAGAATTTAATAATGTCTTTCTCCAAATCTATTTTTGGCTTGAATTTTTTTAATTTTGGGGCTAATCTCTTGATTTAGTATAAATAAGGGGTTAATTCACGTTGTTTCTTTTAGCAATTTTATGAGGCATAATAATACTTTACAAGAGCATTATTGAGAAATTGAAGAGAACTTTCAATGACATTTCAAGGCATATTATCAAGTGTTTATTGTAGAAATCCAAGCTCATTCCATCATGCGTAAGGTTTTAGTGCATTCATGCATGTTGTTGAGATAAGAAAGTTGATGTAGCATTGAGAATCTATTTCAAGCATTGATCACATCTATTCAAGATAGAGATCTAAATTCTTCATGGAAACTACATGTTACATTAAAATTTTGCATTATAAGATAACATCCAAGGTATCTACATTTCAAGTTTCATGTTTCATGTCCTTATTCCATTGTTTCATCATTTGGTTTAATTAGCTACAAGGGGTTTGACTTAGGAAAAACACTATTCACTAACAATCACAATTTTTTCTTCCCTTGAATGTATGTTTGTAGATTTACAGGTTGAAGATCAAGTGGAGAGCAAGTTTAGAGAAAATTTGTCAAAGTTGTCAAGTTGCAAAGTTGATCTTTAAAGTGTAAGAATGAAGAATTGAAGCTATATAATTAAGTACAAGTTTTCATGAGCTAATCACCAAGAATATGAGAGATTAGACATCAATGAAAATAAAACAAATCTTAGTTTTAGAAACCCTAATAGGGACCCATTCACCACTAAAGGAAAATTTCATTTGTTCCCTAAAAAAAGGGTTCTTGTAGCAAGGTAAACACCTCTTTGAGCTCTAAAAACTTCCCTCATAGTTTCTATAACAATTAGGTATCATTTATGATTGCTATTTGCATCTTTTGACTCTAATAATCACATAAATTGCATATGATTTATGTGGAAAAACTTAGTGGTTCATCATCTTGCTGATTCATTTTGGTGAACTCTATTTTCTACCTCATCAAAAATGATTACTTTTGAATTCCAATTTTGAATTTAAACAATGCATTTTCTTTCAACAATTGAACTAAATACAAACAACCAAAAAATATAAAATTTCTGAAACTAAAATTGAGATCTGCATGCTAGAATAGACTAATAATATAGAGACAAAATAGTGTGCAAAAATTTGGAAAATCACTTGTACCGGGATAGGTTCGCCCTAGGGTCAATAAGTCCTAGGATAGTGTTTCTAAAAATTAACATATGAGTGTTTTACTTGATATTTAAGCTTACTATTCCTAATAGAAAACAAATTATTCAGTGACGATTTTTTCAGAAATATGATGAATGCAAATGCAATTTAAATGACAATGTATGAAAAAGATGAATTTTTTTCTTAGTACAATTTTAAATGAAATACTGATCTAAATGACTTAAGAAAACCTTAATGCAAGATATTATGTAGAATGTATGCAATATTTTTGGATTTTTTTGAATTTAAATGATGAAAACATGCAATATGTAACCCTAAACGAAATGCAAAATAAGACAATGCAAAACCTAGATCTAGGGTTTCAAGGATCTCCATATCAAAAGATGTATAATATACAACATTTGTTGGGTTAACCAAATTGAAAAGTGGTGGGAAAGGGGTTCCTTAATGTTTAGGGGGTATTTTCTCTATTTGTACCTTTCCCTAAGGAAATTCATTAGGAAAGAGATCAAAAGGTGTAAGGATTGACCTTAAACCTCAATGGTGAGTCAATCAGACCTAGATCTCAATCCTTAAGATAATAGGAAATATCTAAAAAAAAATTAAAATGATATGTGTTCTGTAGAAAAAAGGACCTCTTGCTTAACATGGGAATAATTCTTGAAAAATTGGACTTAATGAGGTCTCAATCTAGTGTTGTGAGGAATTTTATGCATCCACACTAGGTTTTGGACCCTTTCCAATTAAATAAAATACATTTAATGACGTCTTGTGAAGGTGTTGTGAAGTATTGTAACACACTTCTACACTTTTCTAGAATTTTCTCATTATAAATCATATAAGTATTTCCTTTGTATTCCTTATCAAGTCCTATTTTAAAGTGTTTTAATTAATTTTAACAAGATTTTACACTTTTCCAGGCTTGATTTCACTATTTACACCTTTTGTATGCATTATTTGACCCCTATATGCCCTTATAAGGCTTAATTAAGTGTATTTTTTAATGTAAACCCAACAAATAACACTAAATGTGACTTAATTCCTGACACCCAGTTACAAGCCTAGAGTGGGACCCATTCGCCATGGGTGGAGAATGAGTCCCGATTAGATCAAAATTAAAAATATTTCAAATTTTCTTTTAGGTTTTTATTCAAAATTACTTGATGTCGGCCTATGATGGGGTATCATTAGGTTACTAAGGCATAAGTGTGTATAAATAAGTATTTTTACATCCATTTTTACCACCATTAAATTTCATAACCATTCTTCATTATTCACTCATCATTCTTCCATCTCAAGTCAAGCAAGCTAGGGGTTTCACATTGTAAGTCATCAATTTCGCTTCCTAAGACATTCAAGGGCTAAATCTTCCTCCATTGTTGTAGAAACTTAAGATCAATCATCATGGAAAGGTAATCAATTCCATTATTGCATGTTTCATTACTTTATTTCATCATTTTGGTTTAATTACCTAAAAGGGGTTTGACCATGGCAAACCCCCATGCCCTAACATCTAACATTTCTTCTTCTCTTCTTGTTTGTTTGTAGATTTAGGTCTCTTGGAAGATTGGAAATCATTATGAATCAAGTTTCAAAGTTTTTTAGGTCTCCTCTTCATTTTCCAAAGAAAAATATCAACAAAAAATAACTTTTAGGTTTAGAAATCAAAGTTTCGAAAGCAAACACCTATAGAGAATCAAAGTGCAGACTGAGAGCTCTGAATTCCACTCTTGAATATTCAGAAATTCAAAAGTGGACTCATTCACCATGGATGGTGAATGAGTCCCACTCCAAGGTCAATTTTTAGTTTTCTCCTTTTTTATACACCCCTTTGTCAGAAACAGGCTTCGGCTCAGTTTTGCAAAACCAAGATTAATTCGTCTAGAATGGAAAATGAGTCCCATTAGGCCTAAAAATCAGCATCAACAGCATTCCAAAATCTATTTCTAGTTTTCATCCACATTCCAAGTGCAAACTTTCAATTTGGTTCATTTCTAGGTTTTTTTGCATAACACAATGTGTTTTCAAACATCACTTGTTTCTTAGGTTTTGCATTCAAAAGCAATCAATTTCTTAACTTAGTTGAATTTTTATCATCTCATTTATCCTTAATAACATCATACATATCTCAGATTGAGTGAAACTAGCTAGACTTTTGGCCCTACATTCTCCTTTTAAGTGAAAGAGCCTAAAGTGCTAGAAAGGTTTAGGGTGCCAAAAATCTATAGTTCATTTTGGTGAACCTTTTTTTCAAACCCTTTATTATCTGATTTTTGAGTCTTTCATCATATATCTAACCTTGCATTAAGTTTACATTTGGGTTTGCATTAGTTAATTGGCATACTAGGTTTCAAAATTTCCATTCATAAAAAGTGCATTTAGCTTGTATTGTTGGCATCTAAATTCATTTCCATTTTCTGAAATTCTGCATTTTTCACTTACGACTGCATTATAGCACTCTAAAATCATAAAAATCCATCAAATTTTTTTGAAAGTTCTGACAAAAGTCCATACTGGGACTCATTTGCCACCTTGGACGAATCGGTCCCTTTTCGCTTCTGAAACAACCTTTACGAAGCTGAAAACCCTATTTTAATGCTTCTATTTGCTGCCATCAGTTATCTATATGACTTGGCTGAATTTTTGTAACATCAATTTCACTAGATCTCACTTAAAATGGCTCATTTTATGCATTTTTTATTCACTTTTGCATTCACAACATTTCATTTTTAGATTGTTGCATTGTGTAAATAGCAAATTAGCTTACATAAAAACTAAAAATTGCATTTCCTTTTAAATCCTTGCATTTTACTTTCTTTCCTTTTTCATCATAACATGTTTTCTTTCAAAATATGTGTCTTTTATTTTGTTAATAGTGGATTGTATAAGTACAACATTCCCTCTTATCAGTTCACTTTTG
The DNA here is from genome assembly GCA_007258455.2 of Sequoia sempervirens. Lineage (NCBI taxonomy): Eukaryota > Viridiplantae > Streptophyta > Pinopsida > Cupressales > Cupressaceae > Sequoia > Sequoia sempervirens. Next base: position 52,472,746 of record VDFB02373365.1, on the reverse strand, counting down.
ATTACCACAATGAGGACTTTAAGAAACATGATCAAACCCTTGATACAATCCTTCATCTTACATTTCCCATTGGTGAGAATAGTAGTGTTGACAATCATACCAATCATACTTCTTCTTCTCCCAATACCTCTCCTATTAGTGATGAAGGTATCTTGGTGAAGGAAGTTGCAAGTCTTGAGGGTCTCAATTTTCCATCTCCTTATTCCCCTTTGGAAGATGTTAGACAACAAGAACATGAAATCATAGACATATTCCTACACATCACCTTACCAAGTCTCCATGGTCATGACAATAAAACTTGTATCTCTCCTAATATCCCTCCTCAATGTAAAGAGGACAAGTTGGTGTTAGAAGAAATCCCTATTAAGAATCATGAAACCCTTGATCCCCCCTTCCCTAATGCTCCTCCTATTTGGGAAAACCTATTTGAAAATCATAATGGTCCTTCTCTTGATGCCTTTCCTACTTGTGATGAAGCTACTTTACAAACCTCAAACTTGGGTGAACATATTACAAGCTCTCCTAGTAGGGTAGATAATATTTAACAAGAGAATGAGACCTTAGAAAAAACCAATAATCAAATAGAATCTTCTCTTAATCTCCCCACTATCAATTATCAAACACATTCAACCATTAATAACTCCCTTAGTTGCGATGAAGTTATTTTGAATGAACCAAACCTTAATTGTTACGAACATGTGGTTTGTTCTCCTAAAAAATCTCCTTCTAGGGAGGATATTATGACCCAAGACAAAGATAACATTAACACTAATGATAGTATTCCCTTCAAAGATAATGAATACTCTCACTTGTTATAGGATGTTAATATCATTCAACCTCAACTCATCCTTTATCCCCCTTCACATAAACCTTCATCTAAACCCAAGTTTACTCTCTACCCACCTTCACACAAATAACAACCTCAACATAAACCTCAATTCACCCTCTACCCACCTCAAAATAAGGTGTTGCAGCAACTGATTTATAATTTACTGTTGCTCATACATATAACACTCAAAATAATCTACAACCACTGCAACCAAAACCACCCTCCTTACCTTTACCCAATCTACCTAGTTCTCCTCATTACCTCCCATACACAAAGGATTATGATCTTGTTGAAAAATTAAAGAATACTCCTATAAAGATTTACCTTTGGGATTTACTTCAGAACTTACCAAATTACCACAATATTCTTCAAACATCCTTAAAACAAATTGTAGTTCCTCTTGGTACGACTCAATATGACGTAGTAGCTTTAACCCATCAAATGAATCAACCTAGTCTAGATATTAATTTTCATCACCATGATCTCCCTCCTTTAGAATTGCAAAAACAAAACGAAGCTTTCATGATCATTGCCTGATACAATCAGATAGGGATAAAGAAAACCCTTATTGATAATGGTTCTGCCCTTAATGTTTGTAGTGTGAATCTCCTTGATATATTGCGTGTTAACAAGTCACAAATAAAACTTGATTCTGTATCTATTCGAGGATTTGATAATACAACAAAGAAACCACTCGGTGTAATAAATTTTCCTATTACAATTGGTGTGGTCACCTTGCACACTCCTATTCATGGCACACCTTATGATCTTTCATATAATCTTCTTTTAGGCATAACATGGATTCATGAGATGAATGCAATGCCTTCAACCCTTCATTATATAATGAAATATGTCTATAACAATAACAACTATCAAGTTGAAGTAGACCCCAAGCCTAAAAGTTTCTTGCACCTTGAAAAAGGAGCTGCAAGTCCTCTAAAAACATTGATTCCAACATCCAATATAGAACCTCTTGAAATAGAACAAAATAATGAAAAATCAATGTCTAAATTATTTTTTGATGATTAGGGATCCCTAGAATTCACACCATCATTTATGTGTGAATATATAATCACACAATAGAAAGATGAGGAACAAGAACACCCAACAATAATGTCAACACACAATTTGGATGACCTTTCAAATGTATCTGCCTCAACCACTTTAGACAAAGATACAAACTACATGATAACGAACAACCACCTGATTCAAAAGCAATGAAAACGCTTTATGGAAAAGGTTATGAGCTTATGAAACAACTTGGATATAGTGGAAAATGATGTGGTGCTAATGAACAAGGTATCTACAACCCTATCGACCCTATCACACAAAAAAAAACTCATGGTCTTGGTTATTGTCCTCACCCAACATCAATAGTCTCACAACACACACTCCTAAATCATCCTTACCAATCACTAATGGTATTGAACATCATCCTTTACCAAACATGCAATGAACAACTACACCTTCGCTTAATGTCAATGTCACCTAAAAAAACACTTATGATTTGAACTCATTAGATTTTGTATCCTCCTATGATGAAGAGAGCAAAATATTGCAATCTAGAGAGTCTTGCATGACTATGAGATATACTACTAATCAATATGTATCTTTCACGACAACCACAAGACCATCTTCTACCATTGATCAAGAGGGTATCTTGTTGAGACTCCTCCAACATCACTTGATCACCCTCCCTCCTAGAACTCAAAATAAATGCTCTTACAAGACTTCATTTTGTGCCTATCATAGAGTTCATGGTCAATCCACTAATGAATGTAATGCATTGAGTCATAAAATACAACATTTTCAGGAGTTTGGTATGCTTCCATATGTGGGGGCACCTAATTCCTCTCACTATTATTTATTTTCACTCTAGCATACATTTCATCAATTGTTTTGACTCACCTTTATCTTGCACTAAGTGGGGGAAAAGGTTTTAGTAGCCTTTTCCTCATATGTCACTTGTGGTTGCCTCCTTTTCCTATTCATTATCCTTTCATGAATACATAAGAGAAAGCTTGGGTTGTGGATGACATTCCTTAAGTTGGATCGCATATGACATACTACCATTTTCATGATGTAGCTTATCGCAAACATATGACTTGATATAGGGCTTTCCGAGTAAGCTCTCATGTGCTCTTCTTATTCTACTTTAAAGAAATTTCTCACAGTATAGGTGCTCGCAACCACTTTAAAGTGGGGGCATACATCACCACTTACATTTAATTGTGTGATTTTATTTTTCTTATGATTTCCTCTCTTCGAAGCATTAGGTACAATGTTACCCAGGATGATACCTTGCACTTGTCCTCTCTTGGAAAGAAGATGAGATCATTTGCACTTATCCTCTCTTGGAGACAATGAGCATGATGTTCCCTAAGATGAGACATTGCATGAACAAAGAAAAATCCCTTTGAAAAATCCTTGCACTATCTTGCATTAGCAATGTCTATGAGTGTCAAGAATACAAAGTTTTGCTTACCTGATAGAGCTCGAAAAACATTTTCATTTGTGGTGCCTTATTAAAGTTATCAGATGGAATAACTTTGATATGGTTGAGTGGGAATCCCATCTAGCAGCATGTTAGGTGGAATAACTTTGAGTATGTACTTGACCATTTGGGATTTCTCACCCCACAGAAAATTAGAAGTTCCATGGCCCTAGAGTGAGTATGTTGTGGAATTCTCACTCTATAGATGACCTGAAGTTTTGTGGCCCTAGAGTGAGTGCATCCTTTCCACCCTGTCTTTCTTTCCTTTTGTTCTTTTCATTGCATGATTATGTATCCTAATGGTTTGATTTAGGATCTTGGATCCTGGGGCCTTACATAACCTCCTTTATCTTTGTCATTCTTTGTCATCTGTATCTATACACTCGGATCTCTCTTGAATGTCTACTTTAGTGTGAGTTTGAAACAATTCCATCCTCTCACTAAAGTGGGAGCTAAATTTTCCATAGAAAAAAGGGCCTCTTGCTTGATATGGGAGCAATTCTTGATAAATTGGACTTAATGAGGTCTTAATCTGGTGTTGTGAGGCATTTTACTCATCCACACTAGGTCTTGGACCCTTGCAAATTAAATAAAATTTATTTAATGATGTCTTGTGAAGGTGTTGTGAAGTGTTGTAACACACTTCTACACTTTTCTAGACTTTTCTCATTATAATTCATCTAAATGGGTATGTCTAGGATCATGATGGGCCAAAAAGTGGTAATATGATGGGTATGTGGCTGACAACTATTTTTTCACCCAAAATTGATGAAATGAAAAGGGTTTTTAAAGGGGATTCTCATCTTTCCACCGATATAAATTATGCTTTACTTTGAATTTAATAAGTAATTATTATTCATTTTCTATTCAAATTATGACTAAAGTCCTAATTGATAGGCTAATTGAAAAGCATCTTTAGATTTCAAACGGTATCACATTTTTTGAATCCAAAACATGTGTCACATTCTATGCTTCATGTACTATAGGATTAAAAAAATAACATTTGAATTTCATGAAGTTTTGACCAAATTAAGGTGGTCAGACATACGAGTTTTTATATTTTTTAAAACGTTGTAATAAAAAATCATAATTAATTATTTACCTAGAAAAAAATTACAAAAAAATATGCATCACATTGGGGCACGAGTCCTCTACTTATATCTAAAATATTATAAAAAATTATTATTATTTTATTGTGGTTAGGGTGGTCAGACAAACACCTACTTATTTTTTCCCTGAAATTTAAGTACCACTGCATTGAAATTTCAATTTTGCACCAAATAGATTTTTTTCTTTCTTGAACAAACCTAGGAGTTTAGAAACTACATTCAATTTGATACAAATTCTATTCTTACATATTTTTTAAATAATATAGATAACTTATTCAAATTTTTATGTCAAGTTGCCTAACTCTATTTTTTCTGAATTTTTTGCCACTTTAGGGCCTTTTTCTTCCATGATGATCCTACACATACCCAAATATTTCCTTTTTATTTCTTATAAAGTCCTATTTTAAAGTGTTGTAATGACTTGTAACAAAATTTCACACTTTTCTAGGCTTGATTTCACTAGTTACACCTTTCTTATGCTTTAGTTGACCGCTTTATCCCTTATAAGGATTAATTAAGTGTATTTTTTAATAAAATCCTAACAAATAACATTAAATGTGACTTAATTCCCGACACCCAGTTACAAGCCTAGAGTGGGACCCATTCACCATGGGTGGCGAATGAGTCCCTCTTGGCTCAAAATTCAAACTATTTCAAATTTTCTTTCATTTTTTATTCAAAATTACTTGATGTCGGCCTGTGATGAGGTATCATTCGGTTACTAAGGAACAAGTGTGTATAAATAAATTTTTTTACATCCATTTTAACCCCCATTCAATTTCATAACCATTCTTCATTATTCACTCATCACTCTTCCATCTCAAGTCAAGCAATCTAGGCTTTCATATTGCAAGTCATCAGTTTAGCTTCCTAAGATATTCAGGGCTGAATGTTCCTCGATTGGTATATAAATTCAAGATAAATCATCATGGAAAGGTAATCAATTCCATTATTGAATTTTTCATTACTTTATTTCATCATTTTTCGTTTAATTACCTAAAAGGGGTTTGACCAAGGCAAACCCCCATGCCCTAACATCCAACATTTTTTCTTCTCTTCTTGTGTGTTATTTAGGTCTCTTGGAAGATTTGAAATCATTAAGAATCAAGTTACAAATTTTTTTAGGTCTTCTCTTCATTGTCCAATGCAAAATATCAAGAAAAAGTCAATTTTAGGTTCGAAAATCAGAGTTTCAGAAGCAGACACCTATAGAGAATCAAAGTGCAGACCGAGAGTTCTAGATTCCACTCTTTAATATTTAGAAATTCAAAATTGGACTCATTTTCCATGGGTAGTGAATGAGTCCCACTCCAAGGTCAATTTTTAGGTTTATGCATTTTTAGATACCCTTTTGTCAGAAACAAGCTCCTGCCTAGTTTTGCAGAACTGGGACTGATTCACCTAGAATGGTGAATGAATCCCACTAGGCCTAAAAATTAGCATCAATAGAATTCCATAATCTATTTCCATTTTTCACCCACATTCCAGGTGCACACTTTCAATTTTGTTCATTTCTATTCAATTTTACATTCATTTCTAGGTGTTTTCTGCATAACATAATGTGTTTTCAAACATCATTTATTTCTTAGGTTTTGCATTCAAAGTCAATCAATTTCTTAGCTTATTTGCATTTAGATCATCTCATTTAGCCTTAATAAGATCATACATATCTCAGATTCAGTGAACCTAGCTAGACTTTTGGCACTACTTTCTTCTTTTAGGTGAAAAACCCTAGAACTACTAGAAAGGTTTAGGGTGCCAAAATTCTACGGTTCAATATGAAATTGTAAAACTAAATGAAAAATAACACCTAGAATATGAAATGGAAATTCCCAAAAGTAGAAAATATATACCAATCACCAGAAATTGGTTTTGAGCTCCTCTGAAGGACATATTCACCCTAGGGTGAATACATATTCACCCTAGGGTGAATACATATTCACCCTAGGGTGAATGGGTTTTGGTTGGGGCTTTTGAAAATAATTTTTGCTGTCCTCTAAGGTAGGATCTTAGTTTCTATTTTGTGTAGGTTCCACTATCAAAAAGTTAAAAATTAAATTTTCAATTGAGTTTATGTGGCTTGACAATAATGCAAAATTTCTCTTCAAGATCTTCAATGTTTCTTCAACCTATAATCTGCACATACACTAAAAAAGGGAAAAAAAATATTTTTGAATGGGGATTTGGGTTAGTCAAACCCAAAGTTTTATTTAATTAAACCTTGATAGAACAATAATGAAAATGGATAAGGAAATGACATGAATGAACACTTTCTTTCTATAACTCACCAAAACTTCAATGGATTCCCTTATAGGATATAATACAAAAACATCACTCAAACGAACTTGATGTAGTGTACGAAAAGATGCATTTTCACACTTGTTTGGGTCTACCTTTCTTTATTTATCCTTATTTAAACCTAAATTCATCCTATTTTGCATCCAAAATCCTAATGAATTGTATCTTTTTTTGGCTAATCCTAACAAACAACAAAGGGGAAATGATAATTTAATGATTATGTTAGAGTGTCCCTATTTTTGGGTTGAGACTAAGATGCCACCTAGGGCATCTTTTTCCCCCAAAGGTCTTGGGACCCTGATTGTGAATGCACCTTAAAAAGGTTTCTTTTTGGAGTCTATGCCCCGAGTTTCACGCCTTCGGACTAAGATGCCACTTAGGGAGTCTTAGTCCCCCTTGAGGTATTTTCAAGATTTAATTTCAAATTTTGGTGGGATTCAACCTCCTTTAATTATTGAATTCACATGTCAACTTGGTGTGGTGTAATTTTGGGATATTAAGCATGGATAATTATAAATACAAGGTTCCTTCATTCATTTTCATATACATCTTTTGTAAGAGCATTCCATATAGCATAATTTAGTTCACAAGATTATTCAAGTGTAGTTCATCAAGATTCAAGCATTATATCAAATATCTCTTTGCATCATGTGTGTTTTTGTGCTAAAATTTGTGATGTAGGGTTTTGATTCAAGCAAGAAATTCAAGTTCATATCTATCAAGCATTTCTTTGACTCAAGATCCATATCCAACCTAGCCAATTCACACAATTTTTTAGACTTTACAATAAGGGTTTGGTTAGTTGTAACATTGCATGTTGTTCATTCATCATTTCCCTCCAATTCCTTTCATTTCAAGGTTTAATTACCAACAAAAGGTTTGACCAAGAAAAACCCCCATTTACTAATAATCAACAAGTTTTTCCTCTCTTGTGTGTTTGTGATTGCAGATTTAGGTTGAACACTTGAAGATCATTTGAAGTGAAAAGTTGCAAAGTTACAAAGTTGGATTGCAATGTTTTCATCTTCACAAAAACTCACCTACAGGTCAAATCCAGAATTTTTAGAACCCGAGATTAGAGAAGAAGGAAGTGGAGACATCAAGCCTCAGGATCACATTCAGAGATTTTAGGAATTCAAAATGGGAATAAGTCACCACCTAGGGAATCTTAGTCCTCCCAAGGATATTTTGCAAAGATTCTTTCAGATCATGTCCTAGCATTCAAATATTCTGCATCTGATAAAATAAAGTAACAAGAATAATAAAAAAATAAGGGCGTCTTAGTTCTTCATAGCATATTTTGATAGCTTCTTTGTATTTCATGAATCCTCATTGCATTTCTAGACTTCCCACGTTTACATATCCTAATTTTCTATTCCATAATTTCATCATTTTCACTCATCATTTAGCTTACATTGTTAGGTTTTGTGATTTGAATGCTTACTTTTATTTTCCAAGCATTTTCTTAGTGGTTAACCCCTAAAAGCTTAAAGAACCCCTTCCTAGGTTTTCCTTGTTGAGAATTGACTCACCTTGTGAGGTTGATAGTCAATTCAATTAGGAACCCTAGGACATTTTTTAGTGGAAATAGGAGAATAAGGTGGGATTTAGCCCATCACATTGTTCATATTGTTCATTTTGGTGAACCTACCATTTTAGGGCATTCATTTTCTTAATTGGAGTTCATTAAAGTTCTAGATCTAGGTTGCATTCATTCTTGCATTTCATCTTACATTAGTGAAATTGCATCTAGGGTTTCTCATATTTTCATTATTGAAAGTGCATATAAGTTTCTTTTTCTTCTTTCTTGCATCATTTCATCTCATTGAAAAAATTAAAAGTGAATTGTTAATCATCTTAATTTCATTTATAAGCATTTTTATTGCATCCAAAATTGAAAAACATTTATTTGCATTCAATCGCTTGTCATTAGTTACTTTTTCTTGCATTCATTTGCACATTTTCCTATTTCTAAACATCAACCCCCTGATAGGTGACCTGTGAAAACTATAAACAATCTAGAATTTATTATTTTTCTAATAAAAACCCCTACTATGACTAAAAAACCCTTCCTAGTGTCTTAGTCCCTCTCAGGGTTTCTGGCTCAGAATCCTCTCTCTATTTTTTTCTATTTGTTTTAGTCCCTAGAACCTCATAATTTCACCAATAGGACCAAGATGGCCTTACTGGAATCTTAGTCCCTACTGAATTTGAATTTGCAAATTTTTAGTGTTTGAAATTGCTTTTCTATGCTTTCATTTGTTGCTTTCAATTTTTTGTTACAGTTTGAAGAATTGGTGTTATCTCAATTTCTTTCATTTCAAGTGTAATTGCAAGCATAGAAGATTGTGTTAATTGCCCTTTCTTTGGTTTATCCCTTGCATGAGTTGTACTACTTGGTCTTCTACTACTAATATTGTGCTTAGACAAAGTGTGAGACTCATGGCATCCCACAATGAAGCACTCATTGTGGATCTTAGGTTATGAAGCTCTCTCACTTCTAGTGTTGGTATTAGTTCAGTAGTGTATACCCTGATATTTGCACTTCTCTAAATGAGCAAAACAACTACGAGATATGAAAAACAAAATACCAAGGACACCTCAAGATTAGCCAAAAGAGTGATAAACAATAAAGAAAATGGACTAAATAAAACACAAACGATTTCACCTTCCTTGCTATTGATTTCTCCTTGATTGGCCCTTGCTTGGAATTTGATTGTGTGCTCCTTAGATGATTGTTTGAATGTCTAAATGCAAGATTGTAGGTGCAAATGATTAACAAAGATGGCTAAATGATGGCAAAAGGATTGAGAGTTCAAATGGACAGCATGTAGTTATCAAAATGCAAAGTGTTTGGGAAGGCAAATGGGCAGCATGTAGTTGCTCAAATCAAGTGTTCTCTAAATGCCCTTGAGGAGGGGGTATTTATAGAGGATCTTGAATTCTCTAGAGAATTCAATGGTCAAGATTGATCCAACAAGGTCAAGATGAAGGGCTATGGTGGGTTGAGAACCCACAGCCCTCACATCTTGGACATGTGGGAGGGGTGAAGTGGACAAGGGATATGAGATGTAAATGAGGTGTCAAGAAGGTACATGAGGTGGAAAAAGAACATGCACCTTAGGGAGTCAGGAGATTTCCACAAAAAGGGATTCCTTGTCCCCAAGTGGAGTGAAAGGGACATTTGAGGAATTCTGGACTCTCAAAAATCTAAGCATAGAAAGTGAAAGGTGGTGGGGATATAAATGTGAATTAAAAAATCACACCTCATAGATGATCTAGAGGATAAAAGGTGGGTCTAGTGGGTGGGACTTGGTCACATGTGGAGATTGTGACAAGTCCAAGGTTGGTCACATGTGGAGATTAGACAAGTCCAAGGTTCTAGAAGCCTCGAAGGATGGAAATGCACTAAAATTCACATATAAAAGAGGAATCTTAGAAAATAAAAAAAGAATTAAAATTCCTTTGAGAATGATTAGGCTTAATTAATCAATAATTAGGAAGATAAATAAGGATTAGAAGCCAACTTGCAAAGTTGGAGGATGTGACACATCCTAATCAAGGATTAAAATGCACATCCCTAATGAAGAAATTAGAAATGGATTAGATCAGATGAAAATGACATGTGAGGAATTAAATAAATGTAAATATTTATTTAATTCATTTTGAAGCAAAGAGGATTATGGAGGGTAAGGTATTTAATTATTAATTAAATACCTTAGGGATTTGGCAGAATTAAAGATATTAATTAAATAATAGTAATATTACTTAATTAACTCGGATAAGAGGATGTTTAGATGAAAAGTGATAAATTTGGATAAATTAAGTGTCCAAATTTAGATGTCTACAAGTAGGTATGTACCATACCTTTGATACCTCATTTTCTATTCCTACCTTACCTACAAGTGCTATACCAAGTGTTCAAACAATTATTGATCATATCCCTCAAGAAAACATAATGAAAATGAATTAAAACCTAGCTCATTTACAAGATAGTGTGAGTATTGAAAACATTTCCAACACTGTTATACCTATCATAGATAGTATTCACCGCATGATGGAAAGTGATGAAAGACTAGAAGTTGCGAGTGAGTATTGTAAATATTTCCACCACTATTATGCCACAAGAAATGATTGTATCTATACCATATAAAAATGGAAACTTGCTTGATTTGGGGAATAATTGATGGTAAATTGGACTTAATAAAGCCTTCATTTGGTGTTGTGAGGTTTTTTTCACTTCCACACTAGGTCTTGGACCCTTTCAAATTCATTTAATGATGTCTTGTGAAGGTGTTGTAAAGTGTTGTAAAATACTTTCATGCTTTTCGAGACTTAATGAACCCATTCCTCCATAATTCAAAATTATAAAATGTATTTAATTACATCTTCACATCAATCTAGAATGCTTGGAAAATAAACTTAATGATAATCTAGTGTTGTAATGTGTCCCACACATTCACATTGGATGTTGTGCCTTCCTAGGCTATGTGGACCTCATTTTAGTGTTGTAAAGTGTATTTAATCACACTTTCACATTGAATTTTTTGTCCCAAGCCCTAATTGACCTTTACATCATCACTAATAGGCCCCTATTGCCCCATATTGTGCATCCTGAGGTATAAATTGATCAAATAACTAGTAAATTCATTATATAAACCTTATTTCTTAACTTCCTAGCATCTTAGCTGGAAAAATGGCTCTTGTGGGACCCATTCACCATCCATGGGAAATCAGTCTAATCCAGGTGGGACCCATTCACCATGGGTGGCGAATGAGACCTATTTGGCCCATTTTTGACTTTTGAGTGGCAATTTTTGGTTGTTAAGTTTTATTTTTCTTCAAGTTGGCCTTGGGGATCCAATTTACGGGTGAATAAGGTGATTTTCCTATAAAATAAAGTCTATAAAACATAATTCACAATCTCTTAACTCATTCACAACTCATTCATCATTTATCTTCTCTTTCAAGTCAAGCAAGTTAGGGTTTCATCATTCCAAGTCATCAAGATATCCTCCTAAGATATTCAAGGGAAGATTATTCATGTTTTGCTACAAAAATTCAAGATTAATTATCATGTAAAGGTAATAACTTCATTACTGCATGCTTCATTACATTATTTTCTCATTTTGGTTTAATTACCTACAAAGGGGTTTGACCAAGGTGATGGAGCTCCCCAAAAATCTATAATTTTTGAGTATCCCATGGACTTAATCTGTATATGAAACCCTTGTTCCTATGGTTTGCATAGAGTTTTTCTTAGAAAACCCTTGGTCCTTCTAATTTTAAGATGAATTTTCCTATCAGTTTCCCATTCTCTAAGTTGTCACTTGAGCCATCACATACGTTTAGCCACCAATTTTTCTAGTTTAGAGCATTGGTCATCCAGTTGTCGTGTGTGTAGGTTTAGAGATTTGTGTCCATGGGAAATGATCCTAGCCATACCCCACTGGCTTGTGCATGTTAAATTTCGGTCAGTTATCCAGTGCGAGGGAAACAAGATGGGGACGCATGTCCTTATACAGACATGGGGCTTGGTCTCCATTGTCTGGCTCACCACCCATGGTTCCAAATCGATGGTGAAGATAAAGCACAAGGACTAATTTATGCCATTCCATACTAGCTATTAAGGAAAAGGTGAATTCTTGTTGAAGGCTATGAGAGAAGTGAGATCTTGACATGTGGATTAATCCACCAGTTCATGAGATGGGTGAAACTTGCTGACGGGTGAGTTGTCATCTGATTTGGACCAATGCTATTGGCCAAAGAAAAATGAACAAAGAACTGTTGGAATTCCAACGTATTTAGCCCAATGTGAGTTGTTTGATTCACCACTTCATCAAAAGATCGATGAATAACATTCAAAATTGACAAACAGGCACATGATAGTCATTTAGTTTTACAACTAGTGGGCATTAATGACATTATCTTTGCAAGAGTGATCAAATTGATCTCTCTGTGTGTGTAGCCATAATTGCCGGTAATTATGAAGCATGATCCATGCACTTTAGAAATAAATGGTGATAATGTGGATGCCAATGAATTATGCCCAGTTCATGCATGTGTTTTTGTTGAGCATTAATGATTGTTATTGTCAAATTGTCTAATAAATACAAGTTGAGAGTTATTTTTTCCATCACAATGGGCCATCATGTCTTTTGAGTTTGTGCAAGAAGCCAAGGTTATAAGTGTAAGTTCTTTGAGTTGCAGGATGAGTAAGTCTAGTGTTCCATTCATCCTAGTGCAAAGGTCCCCTCAACTCAATTTGTAGAAGTCCTGTGGTGAAGACCCAAAGCATACAGATGGAACTCACAAGGATGCTAATGGCGAGGAGTTTGTACCTATTGTTACTAGGAGTATTCACTGGTTGAAGAACGAAGCTATGAGCTCAGAGGTGACTAGAGAAAAAGGAAAAGATGTTGTTGGGCCTTCAAGTAGAATTCAAAGAAAATTTTGATAAGGTCAAGGTTCCTATGGAAGATAGAACTCTCCCATTTCTATCTCTTAGAGCTCATTTGATAGTGAGACCAAAATTAATTTGGGATATCAACAATATCTCGCAATTCTAAAGAAACTGGCTCCATCAAGGGAAGAGGTGCTCGCAGTTCCTCTCGTTCTTGTGAAGACTCCAAGTGGACATGAGGACTCAATGGATGGTAAGGATAAGAATGAAGAAGGAGCTACGGTTTCTCCTCCTCCTATTGCAAGAATGCAGAGTAGGTGTGTGTACCATGGCTCTAGTGTTAGTTCTCTATAATTAAATTGTTTTCAAGGTTATGGAATTTTGTCATGAAAATGAAATTACCTGTGGGCTGCTCCTATTTTTTTGGTGTTGGTAAGTCTTTTGTTGAACGTAGATAATTCAAGTCAGTTTTATGATGACTATGCTAACTAAGGATGTGGGTTGATAGGTTATGCTAATAGTAAAGGCTACTTTTGGCGGTATCGACACATTTTGCCTCTATTTTTTGACAAATGCTTGCAGATTATATTATGGGAATTTTGAAATGAAATGAAAATTATATCGAAATGACATATTTGAGTTGTAATTTCATCTAGTTCTAGAAGCTTGTATTCTTCCTTGAGTTATAAAATGGAATTCAAGGCTCATTTGTAGGGGTCTAGTCTTTTGAATCTTTAGGTCCAGTATATGCAAAGGGTAGAAAATAGAAAAAATACCAGTAAATAGAATATTTAAATTGTCTTGGATTTTGAGTTATGCATATGCAAATCTTAAATGGTCTTATAGAAATTACTGATATCAAAAAAAAAAAACACGTCTTATGCATAAGACATATACTTTCCTATGTAAATCATTTTGCAAATTTTAAATGAAATATCAAGCATATTATGTTCATCTTCAAATACTTTGCTTGAATGCAAGTTCTTATTTCTACTTTGGTTCAATGAATCAATTAGAGGCTTAAGTAGGGTCATGAATTTGTGAGGATTTATAAGGATTTGGTAAGAAGTGATGCTTTGAGTACAGTGAGTTTTCGTAATGTAAGGCATTATGACAATAGTCTAGAATTATCAAATTTAAAGAATTTCTATATAATTGATTATAATATGTGTGACTCCATTTCCCAATTATTAAGACACTAGTCTATTTGTCAGGTTAGTTGACATTTGAAGGATAATAAAAGTAGACCCGATCATGGATTCAGGTTTAGAACATTAATCTCTTAAAATTTACTTACCATGAGGCATGTGTGAGAGGTATTTCCTTGTTCTTGGTGAATTAATAGTTATTTTCTTAAAGATTAGCCAACCTTTGAGTGAATTATGTTATTTACCCCTCATAGGAACTGATCTATGATTTGATATGTCATTCATTGAGATAATCAAATGGAATGCTATTAGGAACACCCTCCTAGGTCCCATAGTGCCTAAAGTGTAGAATATTTAGCCTTCGATTTAATCTTGTCAATTGGCCATTCATTTAGAGGGTCTTGAGTATAGGAGTTGGCTACTCTTTAGAGATTCCTTAGGTGTACTAGAGAAACAACCAAAAAAATGGTGACTTTGCTGGGGAAACCTCATTCTCGAGATGGTGATACAAAATACAGAGTCAAATGATGATGTGAATCTTAATATCTTGTTTAGATAGTGTCAAATTTGTGAACTTGGTGGATAATTTGAGTGCAACAAAGATTGAAGGATCTGAACATGACTCTGATGTGGAAGATAGCCCAGAACATGTTCTATGTGTAAATGAACTTCATCTCATTTGAAGTTCAGTCCTATGAAAGGAGGTGGAAACTCTCACTCAAAGAACTTGACAAAGCATACATCAATTGGTGTCGAATCTGAAGTTTTAAAGAAAAAGAATAGTTAGTTGCTACAAAATACTAGGTACTTTCATAGAATTTAAGGAAATTAGAGCATATTATGAGTAAATCAGGATAAATTTCCCATGCTCAAGATGTAAGCGATTCCTTAATAGTTGAATTAGCACTAGATGAGGGAATATTAGTGATAATTTAACATGCCTTTGTGTATAAGCTAAAATTTGTGCATTATGATGAAAGGAGCATGTTATATTGTTAAATCTTAGGCAACATTTATAGGGAATATATGTCTTAGATGCTTAGGATCATAATTGAAAAAGGGATTGATGTAACATTGTATAATTTCACATTAGATCTCAAATTCCTTTTCAAGAATTAAGGATGAGTTGACAATTTATAATGCCATCTGGTGTAAATATTGATAAAAGTATGAGTAGTGAATAGTCTTGTCCCACCAAGGCAATTTTAGTACCAATAGGTACAGGGCCCTCAAATTTGAAAATATTTGTGGTTACCCAAATATTGTACCACCCAAGGTCAGTGACAAAATACCAAAGTTCAGTGGTGAGAAGTTATAATCAACAAGTAAGCATGTACAAGAATTTGTTGATGTGATGGGAGATTATGAGATAGATTTTGAAGATGTGGTTATGAAAATCTTTGTTCAATCCTTGAAAGGAGATGCAAGAGATTGGTTCTCCTTCTTGGAAATGTCTTCTATACATTGTTGGGGTGAACTCAAGGAAGTCTTCATAGAACATTTTGGTGAAAGAATAAATCCAAGTGTTGTAAGGAAGAATTTCATGGATATCTTTAGAGGTAAGGAAGAGTCGATCACTACTTTCAACCTTAGATTTGCAAAGATCATAAGAGAAATCCTTGAACACATGAGGCCAAATGATGCATAGTGTTTGGTTGTATATTTGGGAGCATTTGATAATAAGATGGGTTTCTTGTTGAGATATAAAGAGTCTAATACCTTACAACAAGCCTACCAAGAGGCTGTGAATATTGAGAACAATTTGAAGTACTCAATCATGATAGGACCTATGATAACTAGTGTGAATAGCTATAATAGAATTTAAACTACTAAGCCAAAAAAAATAGGAGGTAGAAGCATTTTTTCAGGAAAAGGAGCCCTTAGATGTTATCTCTGTATTACTTCCATGAGATGTGGAATAGGCATCAACCTCATATCAACAAGGATTAGGAAGGGATGAATTATTATTTCTAATCAGAAAGTTGTATGAGATGAAAAGACATGAAAATGAATCACCATATGACTTGTTTTCAAGATTCCTAGATGTTTTGATGAAGATACCTAAGAGTGTTATACCTAATGACTTAATGTGCATTAATTTCTTTTGTCAAGCTTACAAATTAGGATTAAGTAATTGGCTTGAGAATTTGAAGCCCCATGGTCTTGATTAGGTGGTGAATTGGATAAGAACTATGGAATACATTGAGCATAGTTATATGCCACATGTTGTTTCCCAAAATGTGGGAAATAATTGCTATAGTGAGGATAATCAAAGGGTAAAGTTGAAAGATCAAGAAGATGCATCAGAATGTGGATAGTTAATCGATGATTGTTGTCATTTCACAAGTAATATAGATGCATGTGCAAGTAGTAGTGATGAGGATCGAGAGATACAATGTGAGGAAAAGAAAGTGGTACCTAATTATCTTCCTTGGGATGTCATAGTGTGTGAACAAAAAACAAAGGTACAGGGTGAAACCTCACATGTTGATTCAATCAGGAATAATGATGCACAAAGCAGTGATGGAGATGCACTTGGTCTCAATTGTATGGCACAAATGAGGAATCAAAGAGATGAGATCGAGCTTGGTAAATATTTTATTGAATATGTTTCTTCTTATGAGATGGAGATGGAATCCTTTGCTTCAAGTAGGAGGTATGCAAATAGCCTTGAAGGGGTGCATTTCTTAGGCAATGAGAAATTGTCTTCATGTGAAGAATTTTTTGAATGTGGATCAATTTTCATGAATGCAAATGATGAACAAGATATTGAAAGTGTTTCTTTCTACTATTCAAGTGATTACACTTATTTTGAGTGCCCTGATGA
The DNA here is from genome assembly GCA_007258455.2 of Sequoia sempervirens. Lineage (NCBI taxonomy): Eukaryota > Viridiplantae > Streptophyta > Pinopsida > Cupressales > Cupressaceae > Sequoia > Sequoia sempervirens. Next base: position 52,455,638 of record VDFB02373365.1, on the reverse strand, counting down.
TGAAAGAGATTGCGATTCATACATTAAAGAGGAAGGGGTACATGTGAAAATTATGAAGGTGTGGAAAAATCCCCTATTTGATGAACCCTTGTTATAGGATGAGGTTACTAATGATGACCCCTACTAGTGCAGGATTAATCCACTTTTCATGGAAAATCCTAATTAGGCCTTGGAAGACATTACTTGTGGACATATCGAAGTTGATGCAAGTCAGATAGGAAGAGGTGAATGCTTGAATAACATTGAGGTTTCTGATCTTCCCTTTGGAGATGGTAATATTGAAGTGTTGAAACCCCATTCCCATGGAGAAGACAATGGTATAATTGTTATTGAACAAGGCGATGATACACTTAATGGTAATTCTGAAGTTGGGACTATCACTTCCCATGATGATGATGGTAGACATGGTATTCCTATTGATGAAAATTTGCAACACAAGGCAGAGGATGTTCATTATGCTGAAATAGGGACTGATGAATATCCACATATCCATTTAGCTCATGGTGATTGTTATAAGGGGGCCTTTAAAGTAATATCTACACCTAATGAAGCACATGATGAAGAAATTGAAGACTGTGATGGCAACCTTGAATGTAGTATTGCTGTTGAGGGAGATGTAGATAATTATGTTAATTTTCCAATGGTATCTTGTCATGTGCTTGAAAAGGTGGTTGGAGTGTCAGCCACCCATTTTCCATATGATGAAATTTAAACTAATAGAGAAGGAATCCCATTTTGGGGTGGCCAAATGGTACATCAGGATGAGTGCATTGCTATTGCGGCAACATCATTGTGTATTGAAAAGAGGGATCCATTTGGTGAAGATGCTGAGTATATTAGCATTGCAGGATTGCTTGCTCCATATGAAGAGAAATTCAAAGATGTGGACAACCATAAGTGTGATGTTAATCAATATGAAGTTGCACTCAAGTTCTTTGTAGATGTTCCTTTTCTTCTGGATCTTATTATGGAACTTCTTTTATCCCATGAGGACAATAGTTGTGACAAGTAGATTGAAGGAAAGCATGATTTTGTATTTTTCTTCCCCGTTCTTCCTAGGGATTGGCCAAGTATGAGCCAGAGTGCCTATGAGGTTTTTAAATTTGATGAACAAATAAAAAATGATCCTACAATTCATGACTATATGGAGTATGAACGTTTTATTTTCCCAATTCAATTTGATGATCCTATGATGGAGAAGGTTGATGAATGGGGAAACATTACAACAAATGGAATGGATAGTATCAATTGTGATGGGGCTAATGGACCAGAATTGCATAATGTACATGTTGATCCATTGCCAGCAAAGCAGGACAAAGTCTTTGACAGAGGAAAGAACTGTCCCTAAATTTTAGGGGCCAGGGGCCTCTAGTTTATAGATTGAATCCAAGTGTTTAAAAGGGACTTTTGAGTAACAAACTACATTGTACATTTTGTGAATACTATATATAGGTTGTTTTAATGTGTTTGGTTTTTGTTGTATTTGCTTGCCATGTCCAGGTAAGTTCCTAGGTTTTGGTCTTCTACCCTGGTCTACTTCAACTCGAGATCTGGATTCTCGCTATACCCACTGGGGGTATACATCCCTGAGCATGAGCCACTGATGGAGCTCCCCAAAAATCTACAATTTCTATGTATCCCATGGAGTTAATCTACATATGAATCCCTTGTTCCAATGGCTTGGATAGGGTTTTGTCTTAGAAAACCCTTGGTCCTTCTAATTTTAAGATCAGTTTCCCATTCTCTAAGTTGTCACTTGATCCATCACATACATTTGGCCACTGAACCTTCTAGTTTAGAATGTCGGTCATCTAGTTGGTTCTTGACTTTAATATTTCCTAAGGTTGGGCTTAAATATTTTCCTAAATGACTTAATCTTAAGTCATTCATCTAAGAGGATTAATTCATCGTTGGCATAATAATGGCCCCTCTTTAATGCTTACCTTGTCATGTGTGCAGGTTTCTAGATTTGTGTCTGTGGGAAATGATCTTGGCCATACCCCTCCAGCTTGTGGATGTTAAATTCCAACTAGTTATGCAGTGCAAGGGTAGTGAGATGAGGATGCATGTCCTTATACAGATGTGGGGCCTGGTCTCCACTGTATGGCTCACTACCCATGGTTCTAAACCAATGATGAAGATCAAGTGCAAGGAATAATTTATTCCATTACCTACTAGCTCGCGAGGAAAAGGTGAACACTCATTAAAGGGTATGAGAGTAGTGAGATCTTGACACGTGGATTAATCCACCAGTTCATGAGATGGGTGAAACCTGTTGATGGGTGAGTTGTCCTCTTATTTGGACCAATGCTATTGGCCAAAGACAAAAGAATTAAGAACTATTGGAATTCAAACCCAGTAAGTTCAATGTGAGTTGTTTGATTCACCACTTCATCTAAAGATCGACAGCTGACATTCAAAATTGAAAAATAGGCATGTGATAGTCATTTAGATTTGCAACAAGTGGGAATTAATGATATGTTGTTTGCAAGAGCACCAGGATCAAATTTATCTTTGTGCATGTGGAGACTTAATTTCTTGTAATCATGAAGCATGATTTGTAGATTTCCATGGACTTGGGAAATAAATAGTGATAATGTGGATGCCAATGAATTATGCCCAATTCACATGTGTGTTTTTCGTTGAGCATTGATGATTGCTATCGTCACATTGTCCAACAAATACTTGTTGAGAGTTGTTATTTTTTCCATCGCAATTAGCCATCGAGTCTTTTGAGTTTGTGTTGAAAGCTGAGGTTATAAGTGTAATTTTTTTGAGTTACAGGATGAGTAAGTCGGGCACTCCATTTGTCCCAGTGCGGAGGTCCCCTTGACTAAATTTGTAGAAGTCTTATGGTGAAGACCCAGAGCATACACATGGCACATAAGGATTCTCATGGTGATAAGTCTATGCCTATTGTTACCAAGAGTAGTCACCAATTGAATAGCCAAGCTGCAAGCTTAAAGGTGACTAGAGAAAAAGGAAAAGAAGTTGTTGGGCCTTCAAGAAAAATTCAAAGGAAAATTTGATACGATCAAGGTTCCTATAGAAGGAATAACTCTCCCATTTATATCTCTGATAGCTCATTTAATATTGAGACTGAAACAGATTCGAGATATCAACAATATGTCACAATTCTAAGCCAACTAGCTGTATCAAGGGAAGAGGTGCTTGTAGTTCCTCCCATTGTTGTGAAGACTCCAAATGGACATGAGGACTCAATGGCTGGTAAGGATAAGAATGAAGAAGGAGTTGTGGTTTCTCCTCCTCATGTTGCAAGAACGTGGAGTGGGTGTGTGTACCATGGTTCTAGTGTTGGTTCTATGTAATGAAATTAGTTTCAAGATTGTGGAATTTTGTCATGAAAATGAAATTATTTGTGGGTTGCTCCTATTTTTTGGTGTTGGTAAGTATTTTGCTGAATGTGGATAATTGAAGTCAGTTTTATCATGACTATGATAACCATGAATATGGGTTGATGGGTTATGCTGATAGTAAAGACTACTTTCGACAATATTAGCACATTTTGATGGTTACACATTGTGCATCCCCTTTTTGACAAATGATTGAAAATAATGTTATGGGAATTTTGAAATGCAAATTATATCAAAAGGAGATATCTGAGTTGTAATTGCATTTTGAGCTAGAAGCTTGTCTACTCCCTTGAGTTATAAAAGGGAATTGAAGGCTCATTTTTAGGAGTCTAGTCTTTTGAATCTTTTGTTCCAGTATATGCAAAGGGTAGAAATTAGAAAGTATACCAATAAATAGAATAGTTAAATTGTCTTGGCTTTCGAGCTATGCTAATTCAAATCTTAAATGGTCTTATAGAAATTACTGATATCAAAAAAAAATAAAAAATCTTATGCATAGGGTATATACTCTCCTCTGTAAATCATCTTGCAAACTTTGAATGAAATATCAAGCATATTTTGTTCATCTTCAAATAATTTGTTTGAATGCATGTTCTTATTTCTACTTTGGTCCAAGGAATCAATTAGATGCTTAAGTGAGCTCATGAATTTGTGAGGATTTATAACAATTTGGTAACAAGTGATGCTTTGAGTACAGTGAGTTTTCATAATGTAATGAATTATAAAAATAGTCCAGAATTATCAGAGTTAAATACTTTCTATATAACTGATTGTAAGATGCGTGACTCCATTTCCCAATTGATGAAGAAACTACTGTATTTGTAAGGGTATTTGACATTTAAAGAATAATAATAGTATTCTGGATCATGGATTCATGATTAGAACATTAATATCGTAAAATTTACTTACCATGAGGCATGTGTGTGAGGTATTTCCTTGTTCCTAGTGAATTAATAGTTATTTTCTTAAAGATTAACCAGCCTTTGAGTGAATTATGTTAGTTACCCCTCATAGGAACTAATTTATGATTTGATATTTCATTCATTGAGATAATCAAATGGAATGTTGTTAGGAAGACCCTTGTAGGTCCCACAGAGACTAAAGTGTAGAAGATTTCATTCTTCAATTGAATCTTGTTAGTTGGCCATTCATTTAGAGGGTCTTGAGTATAGGATTTGGATACTCTTTATATGTTCCTTAGGTGTACTAGAAAAACAACCAACATAAGGAAAACCCCCATGCCCTAACATCCAACATTTCTCTTTCTCCTTTTGTGTGTTTGTAGATTTAGGCATCTTAGAAGCTTGGAAATAATTGAGAATCAAGTTGCAAAGTTGTTTAAGTCTTCTCTTCTATTTCTAAGGAAAAATGTCAATAAAAAGTCACTTTTAGGTTCAGAAATTAGACTTTTGGAGGCAAACACCTGTTAGGAGGGGAAGTGCAGACCGAAGACTTCAGTTTCCACCTCTAGATTTTTAGAAATTTAAAAGTGGATTGATTCACCATGGATGGAAAATGAGTCCCACTGCTAGGTCTAAATAGGGTTTTCTATAGTTTTGGATACCCTTTTATCTGAAATGAGCTCCATAATAGTTTTCCATATGTGGGACTAATTCACCTAGAATGGTGAGTGAGTCCCACCAAGCCTAAAATTCATGATCAACAACATTCTAGAAGTCATTTCCAATTTCCATCAAGATCTTAGGTGCACAGTTTCAGTTTCATCCATTTCTGTTGTAATTTACATTCATTTCTAGGTGTTTTCTGCATATCACAATGTGTTTTCAAAGACTCTTCATTTCCTTAGTTTCCATTCATTAATCAATATATTTTATCAGTTTTCTACATCTAGATCATTTAATTTAGGCATATTTCCATCATACATACATTAGTTTGAGTGAACCACCTAGGTTTTTGGTGTGGGATCTATCTCTTTCCTTTAGGTGAAAGACCATAATTGAGCAAAAAAGACATAGCATTCCATCCAACCTTAAAATCTATGGTTCACTTTGGTGAACCTACTTTTTTGAATACTTTATTTTATGATTTGTAGTCCATTATTCTCCTAGAATTAGGTTGTATTGCATGTTGCATTAGTTAATTTGCATTCTAGGGTTTCAAATTTTGAATTAGTGAAAGTGCATAATAGGTTGCATTTTTACATCTGTAATCATTGAAAAGTTCTAAAATTATGCAATTTTAACTTAGGTCTACAACATAGAAAACAAAACACATCAAAATCAATCACAAAGATTAAACAATTTTGAAAAAAAATCCCAACTAGGACTCATTCACCACCTTGGGAGAATAAATCCCTTTTCACCCCTAAAACTTCCTTTTACAGAACTGAAAACCCTATTTTTAAGCTTTTGATTGCTACCATTACCTATCTGTATCAGTTGCCTGAGTTTATGTAACATGCATTTCACTAAATCTAGCTTAAATTAGCTCATTTCATGCATTGCTTAATTTCAAATTTTCATTCCCACATTGTTGCTTAGTATAATTAGTCAATTGCATTTCATTTTAGCCTTTTACATTGCATTTTGAGTTTGCATAGATTTTAATTCAAAATGTTAGTATCTATACTTTCCAAGTTTGTATCAAAAAAGTTAGTTCATAAGCATGTTAATCATTCCTTCAATGCATTCCCTAGCTATGCTAGTCTCTTAGCACAAGAGAATGAAAATGGTGATGTTTTTATTAAACTTCCACCCCCTCCTATCTCTCCTATTTGTGAGGATGATGTGTTAGAAGAGAATAGAAACATAGATAAACATGATGATCGTAATTGTACTTCTATCGATACCTCTCCTTTTAGTGACGAAGGTATCTTGGCAAAACAAGATACAATCATTGAGAATCATAAAGTTATTGTTTGTCCTTATCCTCATTCCCCTTGGGAAGATAGAATTACAATACAAGATGAATGCATTTCCAACAATTTATCTAGTCCCCCTTCATCTCCCAACACCTCCTCTATTTGTGACAATTATTTCGTGAATGATCATGATAAACACATTTCTGAGGAGGATATGTTGATATCAAGAAACCCAATGATTGAGAGTTATAGTGCATTATTTCTCTCCTTTCTAATGTTATTAGCAATTGGAATGATCTATTTGAAGAAGAAGATCCAATCATTGGCACAAATAAAAATCCTAGTTGTCCTCCCCTTGATGTCTCCCCTCTTTGTGACGTTGCTTCTTTACAACATCTAACCATGAAATGCGATGAACTTCTTGAAATATCACCTACTACAGTAGATATTATGGCACAAGACAATGATATTATGAACAAAAATAAAAATTTCCCATCTCCTCATATATTTCCTATTAGTAAAGATGATATTATGATGTTATAAGATCCAATCACTGAGAATATTTTATGGGAAAACATTATGGAACAAGACAATTCAACCATTAATAGCTCCCTTACTTGCGATGAAGAACAAATCCTTTAATGTCAAGAACATTTGGATTCTCATTCTCCTCACAACTCTCCTCCTAGGGAGACTATTATTGTGCAAGAAAATGATATGTCTTCCTTAGGGGTACATTAAACCAAGACCGTCAAGGTTATGAATGCACAAGTTTCCATTAGATCCCCCTCGATCAATGAACCACATACATACCCCATGGGACATCCCAAGAATCCCTTAATTCTTTACCCACCATCACACAAGAAACAAGCTCAAAACAAACTTGAACTCATCCTTTCCCCACCTCATCCTTTCCCCACCTAAACATAATGTTTCATACCAACCAAGTTACAATGACATTACTCACATATGTAACAAAGTATATACAATCAAAGCCAATCCCAAACCTAAAAATCTTATGAAACAACAAGGAAAAGGATGTGATGCTATTGAACAAAGTATCCATGCTCCTCTAGAGCCTAAAACACAAGCACAAAATCATGGTCTTTGTAATTTTCCTTTCATAGAAATCAACCCATCCAATACACCCTCACTCAACATCACTACTATCACACAAGATTCTTACAAGAAACCTCTAACCTTGGTACATCCTAAATTGATGGATAACTCTTTAAACATGTATCAAGCAAAAACTCTGTATCCTTATTGAAATAAATAACATTACTTGTTGCTCGTTGCCATGTAATAGTTGTAGAATCATAGCATATTCACTATTGCATGTTTTGCATCCATTGCAAGGGTCGCCATAACATCATCCATTCCAAGCTCACCCTTATCCTACAATAAGAGGGGGAAAAGGGTTAAAAAGCCTAATCCCCGTATGTCAGTTTCCATTCTCTTTTGACTGAATCATTAACCTTTCATGAACATATAAGATCAAGCTTGGGATGTGGATGACATGTATTAAGATTGAATCACATGTGACATACTCTCTTTCTTCATGACACAACTTAGCAAAAACATATGACTTTGCATAGGGCTTTTCAAATAATCTCTCATACCCTCTTCTAATTTAAAGCAATTTCTCACAGTAATGGTGTTAGAAACCAATTTAAGTGGGGGGCATACATAGGTAACATCTTTGTGCATATTCCATGGCGTGATTTACTTTTTCTTGTGATGTGTCCTATTCTTAGTGGTGTCATTTGGTTTGATGCCTTCCAAGAGTGTACGATCAATTGAAGTGGCATGATGTAAACGAGGCATCCCATGGATAATGATTTGACACCCTGACTTGTCCTCTCTTGGATACATCGGGAGGAATGTTCATTAACATGAAGACCTTACATGAAAAAAGAAAAATCCCCTTGAGAAAAATTCTTTATATATTCAAAACATTTACAAAAAGAATTACATTGTGGTGCCTTATCAATGTTATTAGGAACATAACTTTGGTATGGTTTGTATAATGGGAAGCCAACACACTGACATGAATTTCTCATTATACGGTGGGAAGTTGACACACTGGCATGAATTTCTCACTAAAACCACTTCTTTGGGACAACTCACCTCATGGATGACCTTATGTTTTGTGGCCCCAGAGTGAGCGCATCTTTTCCACCCCGTTTTCCTTTCTTGCCATTGTATGATTATGTATCTTGATAATTTGACATAGGATCTTGGATCCTGGGAGCTTGACTACCTTCTTGATCTTTGTCATTCTTTTTCATTTGTATCTATACACTTGGATCTCTCTTGAATGTCTACTTTAGTGTGAGTTTGAAGCAAGTTTGACATCCTCTCACTAAAGTGGGGGCTAAATGTACCATAGAAAAAAGGAAACTTGCTTGATTTGGGGAATAATTGATGGTAAATTGGACTTAATAAAGCCTTGATTTGGTGTTGTGAGGTTTTTTTCACATCCAATCTAGGTCTTGGACCCTTTCAAATGTATTTAGTGATGTCTTGTGAAGGTGTTGTAAAGTGTTGTAAAAGACTTGTACATTTTCTAGAGTTAATGAACCCATTCCTCCTTAATTCAACATTATAAAATGTATTTAAATGCATCTTTACATCAATCAAGAAGGCTTGTAAAATAAACTTAATGATAATCTAGTTTTGTAATGTGTCCCACACATTCACATTGGATGTTGTGCCTTCCTAGGCTTTGTGGACATCATTTTAGTGTTGTAAAGTGTATTTAATCACACTTTCACATTGAATTTTGTGTCTGAAAATCCCTAATTTACCTTTACATCATCACCAATAGCACCTATTGCCCCATATTGTACATCACAAGGTATAAATTGACTAAATAGTTGATAAATTCATCATATAAACCTTATTTCTTAACTTCGTAGCATCTTAGCTGGAAAAATGGCCCCTATGGGATCCATTCGCCATCCATGGAAAATCAAATTGATCTAGGTGGGACCCATTTGGCCCATTTTTTACTTTTGAGTGGGAATTTTTGGGATTTAAGTTTTAGTTTTCTTCACGTCATCCTTGGGGATCCAATTTACGGGTGAGTAAGGTGAAATTCTTATAAAATCAAGTTTCTAAACCCTAATTCACAATCTCTTAACTCATTCACAACTCATTCATCATTTATCTTCTCTTTCAAGTCAAGCAAGTTAGGGTTTCATCATTGTAAGTCATCAAGATAGCCTCCTAAGACATTCAAGGGTAGATCCTTTAGGTTTTGTTGCAGACGTTCAAGATCAATCATCATGGAAAGGTAATAACTTCATTATTTCATGCTTAATTACATTCTTCTCTCAGATTGGTTTAATTACCTATAAAGGGGTTTGAGCAAGGCAAGCCACCATGCCCTAACACCCAACATTTCTCTTTCTCCTCTTGTGTTTTTGCAGATTTAGGCATGTTGGAAGCTTGTAAATCATTGAGAATCAAGTTACAAAGTTGTTTAAATCTTCTCTTCTTTCTCCAAGGAAAAATATCAACAAAAAGTCACTTTTAGGTTCAGAAATCAGACTTTCAAAGGCGAACACTTGTCAAGAGTTGAAGTGTAGACTAGAGACATCAGTTTCCACCTTTGGATTTTCAGAAATTCAAAATTGGAATTATTCCCCATGGATGGTGAATGAGTCCCACTGCCAGGCCTGAACAAGTTTTTCTGCAGTTTTGGATACCCTTTTGTCTGAAACGAGCTCTAGAACAGTTTCCCAGATCTGGGACTAATTCACCTAGAATGGTGAATGAGTCCCACCAAGCTAAAAAAATAGGATTAGCAACATTCCAAAATTCATTTCCTATTTGTATCAATATCTCATGTGCACACTTTCAGTTTCATCCATTTCTGTTGCAATTTGTACTCATTTCTAGGTGTTTTTTGCATATCATAATGTGTTTTCAAAAACTCTTCATTTCCTTGGTTTCCATTCATTAATCAATATATTTTACCATTTTTCTACATATAGATCATTGCATTTAGGCATATTTCCATCATACATACATTAGTTTGAGTGAACCACCTAGATTTTTGGTGTGGGATATATTTCTTTCCTTTAGGTGAAAGACCCTAATTGAACCCTCAAAAAAAAAATCCTTGTTCCATGTTAAAATCCATTACTACATTTGGATATAGGGTTTCTATCTATAAAATCCTATATTATTCTATTGGGTTGTTGACTCCCTATTACCTGTTGCTAGTTACTTTAATGTATCTATTAGTCATTCATTGTCACTTGATAACTGACCCTTTTCTATCCTATTGTTTTAGTATTGTCCTAGGAAGTCCCCCTTCATAAGAACAACATATGAGGACATGCCTAAAATTTTCACTTAAGTCCCAATGTCCCTTGTAACTGTATTGCTCACCGTTGTTTTATTTATAAGTTTACACCTTGAATTAGTGATGAGCGGTACTTACCTTTGATATCACTCATAGCTAATGGAATTTGATCCCTCAAATTTGAAATAGTGATGAGTGTTTTTCTTAGCCTTATACTCTTATTGCCCATTGCGGATTCCCATTGAATATAAAATTTGTAACATTGATGAGCGATATGTTGTTGCACCGTGTGATCGTGTATATGTTGTAAAAAGGAAGTTCTCACATTAGCGATGTGCGATGAACCCTATAAATAATGTAAACCATTCATCGCTAATTTCTTGCACAATATATGAGGAGAATCAACGATGAACGGAGGCCCTATCACTCATCATGGATATATCTTAGAACTTAAGTTGTAAACTAGCAATAAGCAATGTGTGCCTTCTAAAAGGGTTTTTCTTTTGCTAATTTGATATGATCTTACGGGAAATGTCTCTAGCACCATTTGTTTTATGCAGGTGCACGTGTCCAAGATCTGGTGTTTCCACAATATCTCTCATCACCAATAGGATCCTAAACATGAAGTATAAATTGGTGAAGCATGATGATGGAACAAATATGACTGAAAGTCAGGCCATAGAATCAACGGCTAAAGGCCATCACATGAATGTTTTCATTGTTGATAGAGTCGTGCGAAGATAAATTAGATCGATGATGGGAAATAACTGTTAATGGAAGGAACAATGTGGTAACATCCTAGGAACCTTGCACCAAGCAAAAGGAAAGTGGCGAGAGAATTGGAGGGCCGTTGATAAAGCTTTAAAGTAGGACAATCCAATGAATAGGAAGTCATCACATAAGTAACTTCATTGCTAATGAGCACCTCAGGATTAAGGAAGGATCATCGATGAAGTGTGGAAGCGTGCAAGGAAAGTTTCTTTCTAAACTGACCTTATGTACTTTGTCGTTATTAGGGTATGTGCAGGATCATGAGGGGCCAAAAAGTGGCAATATTATGGGTATTTGTAGGGTATGTGGCTGATGACTTTTTTTTACCCAAAATTGATGAAACGAAAAGGGTTTTTAGAGGAGATTCTCAGCTTTGCAATACCAAATTATTCTATATAATTTGAATTTAATCAATAATTATTATTTATTTTCTATTAGAATTCTGACCAAAAGTCTGATTGATAGGCTATTCAAAAACATCTATAACTTTCAAATGGTATCACACATTTTTGTCCAAAACATTGTGTCCCCACATTTATAAGCTACATACTATGATTAAAAAGAAAAATTAAATTTCATGAAGTTTTTGACCAAGTTCAAGGTGTTGGAACCATCACGAGGATTTTATATTTTTAAAAAGTTGTAATAAAAAATTCATAATTAATTATTTACTTGGAAAAAAATTACAAAAAAATATGCATCACATGCGTACATGAGTCCTCTACTTGTATATAAAATCTTATAAAAAAATATTATCATTTTATTATGGTTAGGGTGGTCAGACAGACACCTACTTCTTATTTTTTCGCTGAAATTTAAGTACTACTGCATTGAAATTTCAAATTTTCACCAAATACATTTTATTTATTTTTAAATAAACCTAGTAGTTTAGAAACTAAATTTAATTTTATACATATTCTATTCTTACATATTTTTGAAATAATATAGATAACTTATTCAAATTTTTACGTCAAGTTTCCTAACATTGATTTTTCTGAATTTTTGCCACTTAAGGGCCTGTTTTTTCCATGATGATCCTACAGATACCCATTAATGAAAGCATAGATTAGGTTAGTGATACATTTTTATTGATAGATCACAACACTTGAGCTAGCATTGTTTTTTTCCATAGATGAAGTTTTAATTTCTTTAAAAGCAACAACTTAGATTCAATCTTGAGTTGTAAGTTACCAACTTGCACGCATAAGGAGATTCTGAGTCATTAATCTTGCATGCTTCAAATTTCCTATTTAAATGTAGATAACTTGAGTGATCTTCCATGTTATAATTCATTTTGCAATGAATGAGGGCCAAAGGTTGATAAAGAAGTGTGTTGTAATTAAATTCTCCTAAGAAGTATGTAAACATTCTAGAAAAGTAGGTTTATCGTGATGATTCAAAAATATGAGGGGTTGTGTTTGTTTGAGCCTAAGGGAGGTCTTGGGAATACAGTTGGAATGCATGGATCTCCTGATATGCCAAAAAGAATAATAGGATTAGGGAAATTCAAGCAGTATAGTACCAAAGAAAATTACCGTCCAAAAGAGTAGATAGTTTCAAAAGAATTAGTCAAACATAGAGAGAAGAGGATGGTAAAATATGAAAAAAGGGCATGGATGGAGAGTGAAAATTATAAGGCCTATCCAAAGGAATGCAATTCTCCATGTGAGATTCTTAATAACCCTTCAAACAACGAGGGTGACACTGAATCAGAGGGAAATTATTATCGCCTCTCCTTGGTACTATCAAGGAATCCTGATAAAGAGGTGGTGATAGTTTTTGTAGTCTCACCACAAATAAAACATGGATGAATATCCTCTAAGGTTGATAACTCAGAGTGATGATTGTGCCATAATTTTGTTTTTGATGGTACCATGCCCTTTCTGTTAGGATTGTCCTATTCAACATTCATTTGATTTCTTGTTTCATGTGCTGAGGTGGAATTTTTTTGGCCTAGTATGTAGGAGAAGTGTCAGAATAGTTAACCTTGGTAGTGTATATGTTGTTTACAGGTGATATACATGTTTTTGTTGGAGCTATTGTTGGATAATATTCTTTGGTCAACAAGGATGAGGATTCAACACAATTACAACAAACTCTGCTTTTCAAGGAGTTGGCTGTCTTCATTCATGGAATGTGGAATGTGGTCTTTTACTCTTCCATTTTTCCTAAAATGATTACATGTAACAAACTAAGAATATCTCAAATTTTGGCACAAATGAAATGAAATGTAAATGTAATTAAGCTTGATGCTTTTTTCTCCCTTATCCTATAAAAGGGGATTTCAGGGCTTATTACAAAGGAGTCAGATTCTGAAGTCTTAATAGGGTTCTAGGTAAAAGATAAGTTCAAAAGGGGCACTTAGAATAGAATTCTAAAGTAGGCCAGTAGTTTGTCTTGGATAAGAAGTCATGTATGTAATGATCTTAAACAATTTTTTTAGAAATTACTGATATCGAAAGAAAATATTAGTCAAGGAATTGATAGTCTCCTATGTATGTTCATTTCAAAGTCATAAATGAGAAATACCAATGTTGTTGTCATTTTTCTTCAATTGGTTCACTTGAATGTATTACTCTATTTTCAACTTTAATTCAAGGAATTAATTAAAATTATTAAATAGGGTTATAAAATTTGTAAGGAATGGCTTGGGATTGCTAAGAAGTAAACATTTCTTGCACAGTGAGTTTTTGTAAATGCAAAGCAATACGAGAATAGTATGTTTCTCTCTTAAATAAGTAATCTATATATTATTGATCCTCTTGTATGCTTGACTCCATTGCTCCAATTGATTAGACATTGGTCATTTTGTCAGAAAATCTTGCATAAGATGAACAAATAGTGTTTTGGGCTCTAGACATCTGAGAAGATAATACTAAAATAGAAAATCTCTCCAAGGATAGTAAAAGTGGAATTATTGTCAATTCCTAGCAGAAGGCTAATCCTTCATTTGAAAAT
>VDFB02373365.1:52245991-52441299 GCA_007258455.2 Sequoia sempervirens | reverse complement strand
AACCAAGTGAAAAGTTGTTAGCTGAAGTGGACTTGCGATGCTCAGTATCACTAGCCCAATTTGAATTTGTTTAACCAAGTCAAGTGATGAACCAACTCTGTAGTGAATCCCAAACCCAAGAGTACCATGAAGATAGTGAAGGATCCTCTTAGCTACTTTCCAATGTAGCTCATGAGGTTTTTGCATGAATCTTGAAACCATGCCTACTGCATAGGCAATGTCTAGCCTAGTATGAGTCAAGTATATAAGACTACCAACAAGTTGTTGATACAATGTAGCATCAACCAATGGTGTAGTACAGGAAGTTTTGAGCTTGACTTCAGAAAGAAAGGGAGTCTTAGATGGTTTGCAAGTAGTCATATGAAACTATGCAAGTAGATCAAGAGTATACTTGGGTTGTGCAAGAGTAATCCCTAAAGCTGACTATGAAATCTCAATTCCAAGGAAGTAGTGCAATAAACCCAAGTCTGTCATGTCAAATCTATCCTGAAGTGATGTCTTTATTCCTATAATGGTAGATGAAGAACTCCCAGTAATCAAAAGATCATCAACATATAGAACCAGTATCAAAAGTGAATCATCCTACTAGTAGATACACATTAGGATCAAAATGACATCTAGTAAAACCTGAAGATAGGAGGTAGGAGTCCATCTTGGCATACCAAGCTCTGGGAGCTTGTTTAAGGCCATAGAGAGATTTCTTAAGTCTTCAAACTAAGGATGAATCCTGAACAAAACCTAGTGGTTGTTCCATGTAGATTTCCTCCTTAAGGTCTCCATGAAGAAAAGCACTCTTCACATCCATTTGATGTGCATTCCATCCATGTGATGCGGCTATAGCAAGTGTGAGTCTAATGGAAGTCATCTTAGCAACTGGCACAAAGGTTTTTGTATAATCAATTCCTACAACTTGGGAAAAATATTTGGCTACCAAACGTGCTTTGTACTTATCAACTGATCTATCTACTACAAATTTAGTTTGATATATCCACCTACATCGAACTATCTTACTTCCTTTAGGAAGTGAAGTCAGATCGCAAGTGTGATTTCTAATCAAGGAATCATATTCCTCATCCATAGCAATATCCCACTCTGGTATGCCTGATGCCTCTTTGAATGTCTATGGATCAAAAACTGAAGCAAAGAAGGCATGTTCCCCCCCTAAAAATCTACTTGAATCAGTCTATCATCTACTGAATCCTGCACCCTTGTATATGTCCTATGTATAGTGTAAGATATGGGCGAGTCTGGTGCATATATATCAACTTCTAATGCAATCCCTAAACTAGATGAAGATGAACCTTGATCACTGTGAGAACTAGAAGAAGATACTACATTAGGAATCTACTAAGAATGATTTGAATCATTAGTACTATAATCAGGATTTGAAGAGTCCATAATATGCTAAGAAGTGTCAAGTATAGTTTTAGGAGATGTTTCTTGAAAATTAATACTTCTCTCAATAAACAACTCGTGTTTGGTAGGGTGGAGTAGGCGATATCCTTTTACACCATCTTGATATCCCACAAAGATGCAAGGTTTGGATTGAGGATCCATAGCATTGCATTGCTCTTTTGGAATGTGTTCCATGGCATATGAGCCAAAAAATCTGAAATGATCAACTGTTGGTTTCCATCCTTTCCAAGCTTCAAAGGGAGTGATACCCTTTAAGGTTTTATGTAGAACTCTATTCTTTATGTAACATGCACAATTGATTGCTTCTACCCAATATGACAGTGTGAGGCTCTTAGAGTGAATCGTACAATTAGCCATCTCTTTTAAATATCTATTTTTACGTTCTATGACACCATTTTGTTGTGGGGTACAAGAAATTGTCCGTTGTAGATCTATCCCCTTTGATATACAAAACTGCTCAAAACTATTGTTGACATATTCTCTCCCATTATCTATTTGAAGAACCTTGATGACTTTCCGTGATTGTTTTTCGATAAGAGCTTTGAAATCTTGAAAAGACTCAAAAAATTCTAATTTTTTTCTAAGAAATTAGACCCATGTAAAATGTGAGAAATCATCAATGAAGGTGAGAATATATCTAGCCTTTGTAAAATATGGATGGGGAAAATCCCTTGAAGCATCACTATGAACAAGTTCTAAAACTTGTGTTGCCCTCCTTGATTTTCCTTTGTCAATCTTTTCTTCTCGATGCTTTACAAGTGCACAACCTTCACAAAGACCTTTAGAAAATTTAACCTTAGGTAATCCTTTAACCATATTCTATTAACATAGTTGTTCAAGATAGCGGTAGTTAAGATGGCCAAACCGCTCATGCCATAGTTTGCTAGCTTCATCTGAATGAGTTAGTAGTGCTTTTGGAGAAATATCTATGGAAAAATTGGAGAAGGCATATAATTTGGATTGGTGATTTGCTTCTCCTATTGCTACCAAATTGTTTCTTTGTAATTCTCGTATCTCAACTGAATCTGGAGAGAATTTTCCTCTCATGCCCTTCCCTAAATGAGCTATTTGATACACTCAAAGGAGATTAGTTGAGAGTGAAGGTACACTTAGAACATTGGAAAATGTTCCTCCTTCAACTTCAACAGACTCTCTCCCTTTTACCAATGTTGGAGTATCATCACCTAAGGTGATTGTGGACATACTTGATGGTTCTAAGGATGAAAAAAAAACCTGTGAATAACCCATATGGTGTGAAGCACCAGAGTCTAGAATCCATGATGGAGATAAAGATTATTTAGCAACTAAGGATTTTCCCTTTGATTTCCCTTTGTCCTTAGTATTATTTTGATTTGATGAAGATGCCTTGATAGAATCACATAGCCCTATATTATTCTTTTTGAGAATTTGTTGTAGAACTTCAATTTTTTTCTTCATGTAGTGTTTTTCATCATGTCCAAGTTTTTTACAAAAGGTGCATGCAACTCTCTTTTTACCTTGAGGGTCCCTTTTGGAGTTGTCAATTTTGTTTTCTTTCTTAACTTCCTTGTCCTTTTTAGTGTTCTTCTCCCCTTTTGAAGTTTGGGGTGTTTCATTCCCTGCAAGTAGGGCTTGAAGTTTTGTAGACTTCAAAGTACCCATTTGAATTAACTTTTATTGCTCCCTTGTGAGGTCAGCAATAAAGTTAGCAAGAGTGGGCATTAACCATGAGGATCCAAGAGCCCTTTTAGTAGAGTAGAAAGTTGATACAAACACAGAAAATTTAGGACCTAGCTTGGAAAGTACAAAAATGATTAATTGATCCTCTTTCTTGTCAATTCCACAATATTTTAAGTGCAACTTCAAGGATTTAAACCTAGTAAAAAAGTCTTGTAAAGCTGAAAAATTCCTAGGACTAAGACCTAAGAGTTGATTTTCCAGCTCATGGCTTCTAAGTTCATCTATTTTCCCAAAAAAATTGTCAAGACATTCCCAAACTTGGTTGGGTGTTTTCAAGTTCTCAACATGGAAGAACAAATCAGGAGATAAATTTAAGCATAGAAAGCTAAATGCTTGATCACACTTATTAAAAAAATTCTTTGTCTTTAGCTACATTAGGTTCTTTCTTTGTTCCCATAGTTACCCTATATAAACCTTTGTTCTTAAGCACAAGAATTACTTTCACCTTCCAATCATGATAATTGAAAGGTTTTAAGGGCACTATAATAACATTAGATTCCATACTGCTTTGACTAAGATAGTTTTTTTGTAGAAAAGCAGAAAAGAAAAGATAGAAAAGTGTACAAAAGTGAAAATAAAACACAATACACAACCACCTCTTGACGAAGTGTGAAAATGAACCACAGTCAATACCCCCCTTGATTATTTGTTTCTCCCCCCAATTTGGCACTTTATAGAAGGAGTGCTTGTAATTGACCCAAAAAAGACACAAACAAGCACTTTATAAGATGAGTGCAATTTTGTGCTTTTTGGATTTGTAGGGAAAAATAAATATACATATATACTTTTGCAAAAAAAACTTGAATACAAGTTATGATGCAAAAGGTATGACACTATTTTGAATTTTTCACCATTTACAAATGGATTGGTCCTTCGTACAGGATACAATTTCTGAGTGGTAGAAAATATTGCAAACACCAAAAGATCATAATAGAAGTTAAAAAAAATAGGGGACTTATTTCCACACAAAAAATTGACGCTTACAACCAAAAAATTTGCACAGCAAAAAACTCATGTTCTACTGTGGAAAAGAACGCCCATCCAACACCTTCAATCTGCAAAGAGTGATTGAAAACATGGGAAATACTTAGCCTTGCAAAACAAGAAATCGCTTTGTTGAATGAAAATAGGGGTCTCATACCAATAGGGGTATGGGTCACTGCTAGCCAACAAAAAAAACTTGAAAAGATGCTTTGTGGTCTCTGCTAATGAAAAAATCTTGAATTACACCTTCTCACCTTGTACGTAGCCTCCCAACTCTTCCCATGAATAAATCACATGAGAACCAAGGATAAATCAGGACAAACAATTGCGTGAGATGCAAGAAAGTGTGGAATCGCTGCATAAATTAAAACACAGGTTTCCAATATGAAAGCAAAGCATGCAAGGCCAAGGAGGCCATAAAACCACGCCCTTGTCTAAGCCTGTTGAAGCTCAAATCAGAAAATATGCCCTACAAAACATAGTCAGCCAACCTAAATATATAAATAGGGAAAAAGCGTGGTTGCTGCACAAACACGCACCACACACATGAAAAAAATGTGTCTAGAAACAACAATACGAGAACCTCTGAGATGTGTTTCTCCCCTCCAAAGTGAAAAAAATGTGCTTCCAATTTGTGATTTGCCTCCAATGTATGATTCCGAGCCTACAAATAATCAGTCACAAATAGGGGAAATGAATTGGTAAAAAACTAACAAACTATCTATTTCACCTTCACGGCCTGCTAAAATTTTGAGAAGCTCTGATATCCTGAGAGAACCATGAAAGACAGAGATTTTGAAAAGCACAGTGGAGATAGAATGTGTAAACTCAACCACTTTGATAGATAGTCAAGGGTCTCCTTATAAAGGAGAAATATCCAACCATGAGAAAAATATCTCTAAATATTAGCAGGGAAAAATATCAGGAGATATTTAACCTGCACAATAAATGCCATGCCTAAATAGACTTAGGTCAAGATATGTGAAGCAAACATTAATTACACTAACAGTTTGAATATGAACAGATCAATTATTACTTTGATAGTGCCAATTTGAAGGAAAACATTCTAGTTTTGAAAGGCCCTTGTATTCCAATGGTCAAGAGCTTTGTATTGGAGTTTGATATGAATTTGGTAATTTGGTGAGTATGGTTTTGCTATGAAAAAGGCACGATGGTTGAGGGAATGATGTCAGGACATTGAGGAGGGTTTTTTTTGTGGATTGTGCTCCATGAGGAAGTGCTGAAAACTAAAATACCATGTTGGTCATCAGATAATGAAAAGGAAGATGGCATTTTGAGTAACAGAGTATAAAAGATCTATTTGTCTCTGCATGACAGTTATTTTAGAGAATATTTTCTTTGTCTAAATATAGTACATATCTACCATTTCTCAATTCAAGGTATGAATTCTTTGAGAATGTCTTAGAAGCAGTGACAACATGTCCTTGTCGATATCAAATACAGAGAAAATGAATCTGAGTAACAGTCTATAAGATATTCATGAATTATATTCATCTCTACAAAGTATTGTGTGTTTTGAGTGTGATTATAGGTGGTTTACATCTCAATTGAAGAGATGAAGAAGGTACTGTGATATGGAAGAATAAGGGAGATGGAGTTTCACTAATGCAGAAATAAAGCACCGGTTTGTATTGAAATTTAGAGTAACCCTTTGGTTTTTAATTCATTCTTTTTGATGATTTTCCAATGAAGCATGTTGGTTTTCGAATGAGGCAGGTTAGTTTACCAGTAAGGCATGATGTTTAGCCAGTGAGGTTTACATTTCTAGTGAGGCAAGTTAGTTTGCTAGTGAGGCATGATGTTTAGCCAGTGAGGCATGATGTTTAGCCAGTGAGGCTTGTTTTGCTAGTGAGGTAAGTTAGTTTGCTAGTGACGCATGATGTTTAGCTATTGAGGCTTTTTGTTTTGCCAGTGAGGCATACAAATTTTAACCAGTGAGGTTTTGGCCAGTGAAGCCTAATGAAAATTATTTTTAGAGTGGTTTTCCACCCTTTTAGGGTTTTCCACTCGTAAACCTTATGTTATGTCTCCTCTTGGTGGTTTTTTATATTGTGCTTGATTGGTCATCTTTGTTCAAGTATTATGTTAAATGATTTGCATATCCTTGTGACTCTCTCAACATTCAATATCTATAATGTTTGAAGTTTTTTCAATGGGTCTCTTTGCATAATATAGGTAAGTTACATTTTGAAATTTCGTTCCTCATTAGACCACAGATTTACCTCTCCCTCTCAGTGGTCATGAACTCCAACACTACTTTAGGTTTAATCCATTCATAATCTTTTACTGATTTAATAGTCCCTACCACTAACATTTTAACTATTTCTATTTAAACTCATTTAATTCATATTAGGGTTGAGACATCAAGGTATTTTCTAATGTGGTTTGGTTCCCTCTTTTAGTTGAATTTTCATTACCACAACTTCTTTAATGCCTTTCCTTTCAATGAATTTTCATGGGAATAGTTCTTCATATTCTGATAATAATTTAGTGGTTGTTGCCACAATTGGTTATTCCTAATAATTT
Source organism: Sequoia sempervirens (assembly GCA_007258455.2). Classification (NCBI taxonomy): domain Eukaryota; kingdom Viridiplantae; phylum Streptophyta; class Pinopsida; order Cupressales; family Cupressaceae; genus Sequoia; species Sequoia sempervirens. The sequence goes on along the minus strand of VDFB02373365.1, from coordinate 52,434,633 downwards.
CCAATTGTTTCCATTTTAGGATTTCCTTCACGGACTATATTTTCTTCTCTTAACTGGAGGGGTTAGTTATAATAATGGTCTTTAAAATCCTTGTTCACTTGTATTTTCCTTTCTTCTTCTTCCACTATGATCTCATTTTTTGTGTCTAGCTCTTCTTCATCCTTTTGTATTTTCCAACATCAATTTGGTACTAGTTATGTTGGTTTGTCCATCCATTCAACTACTTTCTATATTCCTTGAATTTGAGGTGGTGTTATTTTTAGTTGTTGAGGCTAAGTGTGTTCTAGAATAGTTTTGAATATAATTTCCTTAATTCTTCTTAATATGGTATATATTTGTTTTTTTCGTCCCAAAAGTAAAATGTGTGGATGAAGTCATGTTGGAATTCCTTCTAGTCGTTAGTTTCTCCCCATATTTCCTATTTGATATACTAGGCTTTTACTATTGGTGTGAGGGTCCAATAAAGTAGTTGAATATAGAGTTAGTTTTCATATTCTCAACTTTTACCCATATATGGATCCAAATTTAGATATTTTCTTTCAAGGTATTTACTCCATATTTGCAGATAAGGTTGTATTTTCCTTCCTTATGTAGATACTATGCCTTGATTAAGATACAAAATATACATGCCTTGTGGGAATAGGATTCTCGTGTGTGTGCCACCAACATACATCACTATATGCTAGAGTATCTTGAATAGTGGTGATTTACCTACCATTTAATATTAGAATGTTCTTTTGATGTCTTTTATATATTCTTTTACATCACCTACTCTAGAAAACCTTGGTAGTTTAATATGTGAAATCTCATTTTTCCTGTGGTTGATGTGTTTTGTATTTTCTATCCTTTCTAATTTCTTTTTCTCAAATGTAGTGGGTAAGTGGCTTTATATCATAAATACCCTTCTAAATGCTCATATTAGAATATAATGTCATAATGTGGTGGTGTATGTTTTGGAAATGGGGTAAACCAACCATCATTTTCTTTCTTTCATGTAGCTTCTAGATTTTGTTTCTCCTAGTGGAATATGGACTATCCTACTATCATCCATCAAAGAGATCACCTCCTTTCTAGAGTATAGTATGCCATTAGTGCTAACGAACCATCCCAATCCTAGCAATTCTCTAAAGGGTTAAATGGTTCGATCATTTGAACAACCTTAAAATAACTTTTTTTAGTGATTCCTTTTATGTTTACTTCCACATTTTTCTATGTCCCTAAGGTCTCCATGTCAATAACATCTACCAAGCTAATGTTCATTGGTATTTTGGTTAAGTAGGGTATACCTAACCTTTCCCAATTGGTTTTTGGAATGATATTTAGGTCTGCGCTTAGATCTACCATTACATTTTTGACTTTATTGTTATTAAGGTGTGCAATGATTAAAAGAAGATCATTCTTCTAATTTTAGTCTTTTACAATTTTATTGACCTATTGTTATCTTGTTTGTTCCAATATTTTCCTAGATGGTTTAATTTTACTAGGAGGTCTTTTTGCTACACTCAAGAGGCTAAATTCTTCAACATCATAACTTCTTATTCTTAAGAACGTGATATGTCATCCATATGTCATTGTACAATTAGTTATTATGCTTTCTCTACTATCTATTCATGTTGGTATTTACCTAGTTGGAAGTAATAGCGTTCCTCTTCTTTCGGATGTGATTCTTCACTAAATTCCTCATTCTCCCTTTTTCTTTTTCTTTTGGTATCAATTCCATGTCTAGTTGTGCCATAGAATAATGGCCCCTTGTCATTTTCATTGCCTTTTAGGTCTTGATTCATAGTGTTGGAAATATGTTGCTCTAATTTTATGTTGTGACATGGCTTGAACATGCTTATTTAGGTACTAAAATTTACAGAACGACGTATTGTGAAGGTGTTGTGAAGTGTTGTAAGACATTTGTACATTCTTCTAGACTCTATTAATTACAATTTACCTAAAAATCACCTTTTTATTCATCAACAAGTCATATTTTGAAGTGTTGTAAAGTCTTGTAACAAGATTTCATTCTTTTCTAGGCACATCTTCACTATTTATCCCTTTCTCATGCTTTATTTGGCCCCTTTATTCTCTCATATGCTTAATTAAGTGTATTTTAGAGTATTATCCCAACAAAGACCATTAAAAAAAAATATTTCCTGACACACATTTTTAGGTCCTAGGTGGGACTCATTCGCCATGGGTGGCGAATGAGTCTCCCTTGGCCCCAAATTTAAAATATTTCAAATTTCCTTTCGGGATTTTATTCAAAAACACTTGATGTCGGCCTGTGATGAGGTATGAATGGTTAAATAAGGTGCAAGTGTGTATAAATAAGTGGTTTTTACCTCATTTTAAGCCCCAATTCATCAAGTTCACTTATTCACCTATTCACTCAAGCATTCAAGCATTTTACAAAATCTTTTCAAGCATTATTCAAACACTTTGAAGCAGCCATTGACATTACTTCAGACTTGCATCATCAAGGGTTTGGTAAGTTAATAGCAATTGCATTTTGTTAGTTTATCATTCCTTTGTATTTCATTATTTTATTAAAGGTTTAACTACCAAAAGCATGGTTTGACCAAGGAAAACCATTATTCACTAACCTTAAACCATTTCCCCCCTATTGCATGTTTGTTTGCAGACCTAGGTATGCAGATTTGAAAATATTTTTGGTGTTGAAGATTGGTTTACAAGTCAACTAGGTGCTTCAAGTCAACTTAAGTCTATTTCAAGCTTGGAGAAGGTTTTTTGTCTATTTGCTACAAAATTGACTTTGGCAACCTGACAAGCAGTGATTTCTAGATCTGGTGTTGCAGAGTTGTCTCCTGATATTTCAAAAATTTGGGAGAGGAATGATTTGCCACCTATGGTGAATAAGTCCCACCTTAGGACTGAAAATCTGAATTTTATTAGATTTTGAATCTCGATAGATAGAAACTTGCTTCTGACAGTTTTTCACTAGGAGTAGAACTAATTTGCCACCCTGGGCAAATGAGTCCCACTGTGAATTTAAATATGTTATTTTTTGTCAGAATCCACAACATTATAGATTCATAATATTTTTCCTAGGTACACTCCGTTTCATGCCATTTTGTTTTGTTCTGCATATTTTCTTTATTTAGTTCATTGTTACATTACACAATGTGTTTTCAAACATAGCATAAATTTCACTTTTGTATTCATTTTCATTCATTTAGATTAGTCAATTGCATTTAGTTAACTTCATTTAGGTTATAAAACATCACACATAACATAGTTTGAATGAACCATAAGCATTTTTGCTCCTATCTCTCTCCTTTTAGGTAAAAAACCCCCTAGAAGAGCAAGAGTTGTTCATAGGAGCCACAAATCAATGATTCATTTTGGTGAACCCAATGTTTTGAGCACTTTGCATTTTTTATTTCCTTTACATATTGCATGCCAGTTTGCATTTGCATTATCATTCAATTAGTACATTATTTTTTTTTTGCATTTTAGGATATTTTATCTTACATTAGTGAAAGCTTCATTTAGATTTCATTTTTTTCATTGCATCTCATTTAAAAAGCTGAAAATATGCATTATACATCCTTGATTAAATTTTGTAAAGAATTAAAATTACATTAAAATTTCTCAAAAACACATAAAAACATCATACTGGGACTCATTCACTACCCAGGGCGAATCAGTCCCTCTGCACTTTTTAAACAACATTTCTATAATATTTTTGGATTTTTTTTTGCATTACAAATTCCTGTTCTTACATTTTGTTTTCATTTATAGATTCTTGGTTTTTCATTATTTATTTCATCTTATTTTATTTGCATCATGGCATTTTCTTTCAATAAGTTTTGGAATTCATTAAATTCATTGGTATACATGTCCAATTGTGTCTTTGGCTGTGACCCTAATGACCTTGAAAAACCTCATCATCCTTTAACTCCTCATTATTTTCCTCCACATGATGTAGACATCATTGGAGAAGATGATTATAGCATGACCATGATCTACAATGATTTCCTTGACCATCTGGAAGAAAATGTAGCCTTTTATCCCTCCATGAGGTCACAGGACCTTCCCACTGTTGCACCTCCTGATCACTTTGCATACTTACATCTTGAAGTCACTATAGGACCTATGGTTCCTCCCTCAAGTGGACCTAGTCCCCCTCACCAATCACATTCAAAACCCTTTTATGATCACAAAGTCACAAACACTTCTATCAACCTTGAAGAGACATATGGTAAAGGATTCACTGTCTTAAGTAAACGAGGTTGTGATACAAAACATGAACATGACATCCATCAACTTCTTGAATAAAAATCAACCAAAGCACACACAAGAGGACTAGGATATCAAGATTCTTCTCATCCTGATCGACATCCTCTTCAACCTAGTAGACTTCGGGATGTTGGAACATTGATCTTGAATGCTCCTCCTAACTTAAACATTATTCTTCCACATGAACAACTATTATCTCCTTCTAATGACAAGGTTGTTAAGATCCCTATGGGTCCTCTTCCTCCTATTCATGAACAAGGCGAATCTAGCAAGAAAAAATGACCTTACAAACTCAAAAAAATAAATTTTCCCACATATCCTTCACCTGAATGTGAAAGGAGACTTCAACTTCTCTTAAATAAAGGTCTTATACTTTTACCACCTATGAATAGGTTAGTTATTCATCCATAAGACTCTAACATCCCATTTTACAAATATCATCGTATTCTTGGACATCGAATAGAATAATGTAAGGCATTGAAGGAAATACTGGGTAAGTATCACTTCACTGATACCGATTGTTTCCCCGTCATACCCTAAAACAACCAAATCCCCTCATCATGTCATAGTTGTAGAATTCCCTATTCTCACTATTGCATGATTCTTTCACATCACCCACCTTAGCTCATTCTTTCCTTTACACTTTGTGGAAGGCAAGAAGTTGTTAGCCTTATCCTTGTAATGCACTTGTGTTTGTCTCTTAATTATGTTATTCCTCTTCTGCTTATCTATTTAAGATTGAGAAACCAATAACTTAGTTAATGGTTGACTTACATTTGCATTACTTGTCCCTTTGTCCTTTTTGCATTTTCATGTGTGTATCATGTTCCCCTATATTGTGTTTTTGATGTTTTCTCTCTCTTTGTACACTTCTTCTATTTGTATCTCCCTTCTATATGTTGTACATTGTCTTTTTCGCTTCTTTTTGTTTTGTGTTCTCCTTTTGGGGATGATGCAAAGCATAGAGGTGCCATATGTCTCTTCCATGTTGACCCAAAATGGACTTTCTTTTTCTTTTTTTTTGCTCTCTTTGTGCCATTCTTCCAGATCTATGTGTTTTTGGGAATGATGATAGTTTCATGCTCTTTCATAAAAACATTGCAGCAATGAACATACCAACCCCAAATCCATAGATCCCTTATGTGTTTGGTGTGCTCTTTTCTAGGGCGCAACTCCCTTTCTTTATTTTTCACATGACACAACCTAACTTCAAAACATATGACTTGGCATAGGGTTTTCCAAGTTGGCTCTCATGTCTTGTTTTCTTTTTTCTTTTTCTTTTCTTCTCTACTTTAAAGTAATTTCTCATAGAACGATGTGTAGAAATTTCTTTAAAGTGGGGGCATACATTACCATTAATTCATTTGTATTCTTGGTTCCTTGTGTAGCCTTGTCATTTACATAATGTGTTTGTCACTTTGTGGATGAAATTGGGTGTGATGTCCTTCATAAGTGTGATCTATCTCGGCATATTGCATTCCTCTTGGTGGCCTGATGTGATGCACTGTATCCCTTAAGTTGTGAATATACTATTTATTGATTGGTCCTCTCTTGGAGACACTAGACATAATGCTCCCTAAGTGACTAACCTTGCATGAATTGAACAAGACTCCTTCAAACATTTTTTACATTTTACATTTTCACATTTTTACATTTTTGCATCTTTTCTCCACCTTGCATAACGCAACTTGCATGACTGTGGTACTTTTTCTTTTTGTTTATGGGAATTTTTCCTTGTGGAACCTTGTTAAAGTTATCAGTAGGTATAACTTTAATATGGTTGAGCGGGAAGCCCACCTAGCGGCATGACTTTTCCCCATAGCCACCTTTATGTTTGTGAGTGTATACCAACTAGCATATGTATCTTACCTTTTTGGGCTTTCTCCCCCTACGGAAAAATAGTTATGTGGCCACATAGTGAGTACATTTGGGCTTTCTCATCCAATGGACCATCATGTGTTTTGTCACCCCAGAGTGAGTACACATTCTCTTTTTCAAAAAATCAACCTAGATCTAATCTACAACTAGTTGGATTGACGATCAAAGCTTCATCCAATTCATTTCAACACTTGTGTGTTCCTTTGTTCTTATGTCTAGTTTTCCATGGGATCATCATCTTGGGGGCTTGATCATCCCTCTTGATTGTTGTCATTCCATCTTGCTAACGTAAGTGCATTTGAACCCTCCTCTCGATGTTCATGGCTACTTTAGTGTGACTTTGAAGCAAGTTCATCCTCTCACTAAAGTTGGGGCTAAATGTGCCATAGAAAAATGGCCCCTTGTCATTTTCATGGCCTTTTAGGTCTTGTTTCATGGTGTTGGAACTATGTTGCTCTAATTTTATGTTGTGACATGGGTTGAACATGCTTATTTAGGTACTAAAATTTAAAGAACAATGTCTTGTGAAGGTGTTGTGAAATGTTGTAAGACATTTATACATTCTTATAGACTCTATTAATTACAATTTACCTAAAAATCACCTTTTTATTCATCAAGTCCTATTTTGAAGTGTTGTAAAGTCTTGTAACAAGATTACATGCTTTTCTAGGCACATCTTCACTATTTATCCCTTTCTCATGTTTTATTTGGCACCTTTATGCTCTCATATGCTTAATTAAGTGTATTTTTGAGTATTATCCCAACAAACAACATTGAATACAACATATTTCTTGACACGTATTTTTAGGTCCTAGGTGGGACCCATTCTCCATGGGTGGCGAATGAGTCCCCCTTGGCCCCAAATTTAAAATATTTTAAATTTCCTTTCTTGATTTTATTCAAAAACACTTGATGTCAGCCTGTGATGAGCTATGAACGGTTAGCTAAGTTACAAGTGTGTATAAATAAGTTATTTTTACCTCATTTCAAGCCCCAATTCATCAAGTTCACTTATTCACCTATTCACTCAAGCATTGAAGCATTTTACAACATCTTTTCAAGCATTATTCAAACACTTTGAAGCAGCCATTGACATTACTTCAGACTTGCATCATCAAGGGTTTGGTAAGTTAATAGCAATTGCATGTTGTTAGTTTATCATTCCTTTGCATTTCATTATTTTATTAAAGGTTAGATTAACAAAAGCGGGCTTTGACTAAGGGAAACCCTTATTCAGTAACCTTAAACCATTTTTCCCCTATTGCATGTTTGTTTGCAGACCTAGGTATGCAAATTTGACAAGCTTTTTAGTGTTGAAGATTGGTTTACAAGTCAACTAGGTGCTTCAAGTCAACTTACGTCTATTTCAAGCTTGGAGAAGGTTTTTTGTCTGTTTCCTACATAATTGACTTCGGCAACCCGACAAGTAGTGATTTCTAGATCTGGTGTTGTAGAGTTGTCTCCTAATTTTTTCATAATTTTGGTAGAGGACTGATTTGCCACTTGTAGAAAATGAGTCCCACCTTAGGACTAAAAATCTAAATTTTATCAGATTATGGATCCCGATAGACAGAAACTTGCTTTTGATAGTTTTTCACTAGGAGGAGGACTAATTCACCACCCTCGGAAAATAAGTCCCACTATGAAAAATTAATGATTTCAGTCAGCATCCACAACATTCCATATTCATCATATTTTTCCCAAGTGCACTCTGTTTTATCTTATTCCTTTTTGTTCTGCATGTTTTCTTCATTTAGTTCATTGTTGCATTACAGAATGTGTTTTCAAACATAGCTTAAATTTCACTTTTGCATTCGTTTTCATTCATTCAAATTAGTCAATTTCATTTAGTTAACTTCATTTAGGTTAGACAACATCACACATAACAAAATTTGAATGAACCATAAGCATTTTTTCTCCTATCACTCTCCTTTCAGGTGAAAAACCTTAGAAGAGCAAGAGTTATCTATAGGAGCCAAAAATCAATGGTTCACTAGTCAACGCTATAACTTTATTTTTCTTTATTCCAGATTTCTTTTATTCCCTTTTTTTATCTTCTCTAAAATAGTCTTCTTTGGATGTATCTAATGACCAATTATCTATTATTTAAAAACTTTTAACTCTTTGTGACACTCTTTTGATTACTCTTGCTCCTTTATGGTTTTGCAAATCATGACTTCCAAAATATGTTAAATTATGATAGTATTGTTGTGCTTTATCACACCTAAATATATCATGAGAATCATCCCCACAAAGGGATATTTTCTTTTCTTTTCTACCCAACATTCTATAGCATAACAACCCATCTTTTCATAGCTACAACATGTGGAATCACTAATTTGTTAGTTATTACTACCCTATCCTCTCCCTCCTTTATAATTTGATTGCCTGTTTTCTCCAATGTAATCTTGTGGTGGCTTATTTTTTAATTCATATACACTTCTATTTTCTCTCCATTCTAGTTTTCTATAACCTACATCAAATAGAGGTCCTTTAGTAAGTCCCTTAACATATGACACTTTCCTATTTATGTTTGTTCCATAATCATAGTTCATAGGAATCTTAGATTAGAATGATCTATTTTTTCTTCATTTTGAATTGATTTGCAACATAGTCCTTAGTGAGGTGATTATCCCATTCTTGGAAATTTCTACAATATAATATATTTGTTTTAGTTAGTACTATCTTCGATTCTACATGTAATGACATTGTAGTTATTTCTCCTCAGGCTTTGGGAAAATCATTCTAGAGGTGAACTTATCCTAAATAGTATACACACTATTAAATTTATTTTCCTTTATTTATTCTCTTGCCAAATTTCTATTCTATATAGTTAGTTTCTCTACCACTAATTTTGATTTCTCAAGATTCTCATTTATATTATCTTTCGAAGGTCTACACCATATTTGGCCTTATATGTGGTATGCCATTATGATAAATTTTATGTGTGTATTAAATATTCTTGCATCCAAACCTGCTCTTATATCCTTCTATAGTCTAGAAATGAGCCATTCAATCTTTTGTTGCTCTATGAGAGGTTCTTCTAATAATATTTTCTTATATTGTTTCACTGAATCTTCTTCTCCTTGTATTAGGTCCCTCATTTTTCTAATAGTCTTTGTTGGAATATCCAAAGTGTCAAAATATTCTAGGAAATATTGTTTCACCTCATTCCTACTTTTCCCATATTTTGTGTAGGACTTTTTACATACTAGTTGAACCAAAAGATATAAGGTTCAACCTTTTAGGAGATGGAATTAGGGGACCCATTTCACTCGCAGCTCATTAGGAAACCCTTGAGATCCCTCAACCAATGATGACTCAATTGAGGGAAGGGGTCTTTGCTAGGGGGTTTCCTTAGGGGTGATTAAAAATGGGGTTCACCATTAAATGAATCTTCTCAGGAGAAATGTAAACATGACTACACTAAACACTAGAAACTTAGAATATGAAATCGGATATCAAAACATAAATATACAAAAAAGTACCTGGAGGATGAGAGATGACTAAACAAGATTTGAAAACTCTGAAAATTGCTATTTCTGATGTGCACTAGGACTCATACAATAGACTGGGAAATTTAGTCCTAGATGAAGGGTTTCTTGGTTGAATCTGGAATCTGCTATTCAAAAATGAGGATCTATATAAAAACTACTACAAAGAGGTATACTAGGACTCATACGCCCAAGGTGGCGATTTAGTCCTAGTGCTCCTTTCCAAAAAAATAAAGATCTAAAATTTTTCTCCTATCTTTACACTTCCATCCTATGTGTTCCAAACTTCGCTTTCGAATATGAAACTATTAAAAATATCCAAAACAAAATGTTGTGTTTATTTTCTTATGGGGGGTTTTCCTCATTCAAACCCCTAGTTGCTAATTAAACTTCGATGGAAAGAATAGAATTGAAATGGAATCATGTGTGAAATTCATAATCTTAAGTGTTCCTAAGATTAAGAGATCTAAAATGCAATGAAATCCTAGGTACTCTAATGTGCTAGAATATGATGCAAATATGAAACATGTAAATGATGATGACTCACTTTGGGAGATCTTCAATCACCTTAATAAGCCATAAGAATACATGCACCTTCCTTTATGAAGAAATTAGAATAACAATGAAAGATAGAATCACTTAGGAAACAAGTCATTAGGCTTGGTTAAATAGCTAGTTGCATCTCCCCAACCTAAAATCCATCATAATCCTCCATAGGAAACCATTATCAATCTTTGTCAATGCTAGATCCTAAAATGAAATTGAGCTTGAAGACCTTTAAAAACAATATAATGGTGCTCCAAGACTTCAACCTTGATTTTTGCTAACACTTGAATGAAAATGCTTGAATCTATTGCTTACTTGATCACTTGTCTTGTTCTCTCTAGTTCCTTGAAATAGTCAAAACTGGGTGTGGGACTTAGATTTTATAGGAATCCTATTTATTTTACCATTTATTAGATCCCAAATGCTAACATTTGTGAAATTTGAATTAAAAATACTTTAATTTCTTGCTCAAACCCTAAAAAGGTCCCAAACGGGACTCATACACCCAAGGTGGTGTATGGGTCCCACCGAGGGGGAGTCATGCACCCAAGATGGTGTATGAGTCCCACCCTAGATTTTTGGGGTGAGAGAATGTTGGGGAGTTGAAATATTGAATGTATTTGTTGATTTTGTTGAGAATTCAATTGAAATAAGCCTTAGGATTCATAATAAAGAGTCTTAAGGGCCTATTAATGATGATTCAAAGGTCAGAAATGCAAGGGTACTAAAGTAGTTCCAAACTAAGTGTGAAATTGTACTATCTCCAAGAAGGGAGTATAATTTTGGACACTGCATTTAGCCCCCACTTTATAACCCATATGACACTATGTGCCTATGAAAGTTAAAGGAACTTGAATAGTAATCTTTATCTCATAAAAAGGATACTCATATGGATTCATTCGCAAGCATGGGAGAATGAATCCCCCATTGTAACTATTTACAAAACCAGTTCGTTAGTCATTCAAAAATCCTCTTATATAAATTGTTTAAGAAATCAAATTTGATGGTAGATGTATGCCCCCCTTTGATTTCGCTTGCTTTATGGAGGTGGAATCAAGGTAGTAGTCTAACCACATAAAATTGCATAAGTCATATCATAGGGTATTTCCATGTACCATACCACATAGTGATAGACATTTTATGAGACCGGGAGTGGAATTATGAATCCAACACAACAAAAAGCATCAAAAACAGGGTTCTCTAGCCCCCAATATGCTTATTTAAAAAAGTTAGGTAATTTCTGATCATTTTTTTTTTTACCTTTAAATTATAAATTGACTTTAGTGGAGAGTGATTGGGGATGTTGAGTGTACAACATTACATGCCTCTGAGACTCAAGAGCCTATGTGACAAGGTGGCACAGGGTGATCTGCAACATAGAGTGAGTGAATTCTTCTCTACCTTTTCTTTATTTTTATGATTTTACCTTATGTTTTACACATCTCTATATAGATTTAGGATCCTAGAAGAAAAAGTCACAAAGCATCCCTTTTTTTTTGCAAAGTGTCCCACTTTTTCACAAAGCGCCCCACTTTGTTGTAAAGTGTCCCAAATAAGGTATAAAGTGTCTAGGCCCCTAGAAAATTATGTTAGAGCAACTTTAGAAACTTTTTGATTGTTGATGTATACATTTTAGATTTCTAAGATGCTTATAGGTGATATTTTCCTCTTTTACTAGATTCCTACTCAACTGCAACAACGTCTAGGTTGCAGGTTATTTTATCACCTACGAGAGTTCATCTTAGTGCTTTCAGAGGATGATATAGAGACATTATAGTAGACTAGTATATACTAGGCATATCTTATGCCACCCATGAGACAACATGATTCCATGCTCATGGCATTGGTTGAGAGATGGGCTGTGGATACCTTCACCTTTTGTCTTCCCACTGGGGAGATGACCATTACTCTAGAGGATGCACATCACATTATTTAGATCCCTATCTGAGGTGAGACTATACATTTCATGGAGGGTCTATCTTACCAAGAGATGAGTGCAGATATCCAGTATTGCCTTGGAGGTCTGATTCGAGAGAGGATTATGAGGCCACACATTGAGTTGAGATGGCTTCTTTACCCACAATCACCTCTGCTTAGGTGGATTATGATTTTCACTATAGTATTAGTACTAGTCCTAGATGGCCAAGGAGAAAACCTAGATGGAGGACTGGTACACATGATTAGGGAGATGGAGCAACATAGGACCATCTATGCCTGGGGTCATAGTATGTTGGCCCATTTATACTATGACTTGGGATGGTTTTCCTATTAGAAGATGGATAGTATGGCTCATTGTACACTACTATAGGTTTGGTGCCTAGAGCATATCACATCTACTAGACTGACCACATTTCCTTTTGTTGGCACTATGGGCTACCCACACTCCTTCAACTATCTGCTTAGATTAGTATGATAGTATAGGGATCTATTATTTAGGAGAGTTAGGTTTGACCATCTTGATCAAGAGGATATCCTATGGAGACCATACTAGTTAATACCCCAGTGGCTAGACTAGAAAAAAAAGTTGACTAGGATGTAAAGGGACCATTTTTTATCAAGAAGACACGATTACATAGCAAGACCTTTCTACAATGATCGTGTCATGAGAAAGTTTGGATAGATACAAGTACCACTAGCTACATGGTCTTTCTATAGACAATTAGTGTGGGGTGCCTATAGGCCTAGAGATATGACAAGACTCATAGTTGATGATGTTATATGTAGTGATTTAGATGATGACGATCTCGACTTGCCCACAGTCTCTAACACTAATAACTTTGGTTCTATAGATGCTTATGATGAGTGGTAGGTTGTATCACAACCAACTCTAGTATTTATTATGGATTAGCCTATAGGATATGTAGGACTTCCTCTAGATCACAAGGATGATCAAGAAGAGATAGGCGAGGAGATCAGGGCTTTAGATTTATTTGTGGATGAGTTTGAGGATGATTGCTACAAGGAGGAGGTCTTAGACTATGAGTAGGAGGGTGACTATGAGGATGAGAAAAAGGATGAGGATGAGGAGGAGGATGAGGAGGAGGAGAGCTAGCTAATGAGTGATGGAAGTGATATAGCAGGTGAGGGTCCAGTTTCCCTTGAGTGGAGAGATCTAGTTCCTACCTGCATTACCAGATCATAGTTAGTAGCTGCAGCATGTGCCAACACTTATGAGCATGGAGAGGGTAGTGGATCTTCTATACCTCCTACCTAGAAGTTAGGACACTAGGGTAAGGATATATTATTTACATTTATGATTATGAATTTTATGGTTATGCTCAAGTTCTTGGATTTTATTTTTATATATATAATGATGTGTACCGATTATCTTTATGGTTTCTATCTTGTAGGATCCATGAGAGAGCTACAAGATCTCTACCAATAGGTAACTATAGAGATCGTTCCTCCTTTCTCTTTAGATGAAGCTATCATTATAGATTAATTTCCCCCATTGATCATGGAGCAATATCCATATTTGTTTGAGTCTTTCACGAGGTTGAGAGGATCATACAAGAGCACTACTAGACACACCATCAAGCTATAGGTGAGCTATCAACACTACAAGTTGCCTATGATGAGCTTCGGTCATCTCGAGATCTGGTGGACCTTGAGAGACTAGGTGGGGAGGTCATCAGGCTATAGGCAGAGAGATACCACATAGATTGAGAGCACATGGAGGCTATCGTATGGGAGGTAGGACTGTTGGACAAGTAGAGGGCCTACAGGATACATTGGGATCCATTGGTAGATCATTATCACATACTACTATCTCTCAATAGAGGTAATCACTAGGTCTTGAGGGATCTAGTAGTCACATGCCACAGTAGCATTGCATATTTGAGGATATGTACTTGAAACTTTTGTATATATACATGATCATTTATGTTTGGTTATTTATGTTTATATGTTTGAGTTAGATGGCAATGTGATTTATCAAATAATATTTGTAAGACTATTTAATAAATATTTCCATGATCTAACATGCTTTACATAATCTAAATAAAAATCACTTTAATTTTCTTTATATGCAACATTATGATTGAGTATGTTATGTTAAATTAAATGCACCTATGGTCTAATTCTAGAACATTAAATGCATATAAGGATCTAATCTAGCACAACATATAAGGTTAACTTGAATGGCATAAAACCTAAAGTAACAACCCAAAACTAGTTTAAATATTTACTTTAGTATACTAGACACACAAAGAATTGTTTTTCAAGAATGAAACAATATGAGAGACAAATATCATACTATCTACTAACTCTAACATCACTACTTTAACATTCACACTATTCAAGAGGGAAGGCTAGATATAGTATTAGTGCAAATGCATGAAATTTCTAGGCTCCTTAAGAGGTGTACCATCAATTTCTATTAACATATATTCTCTAGACCCATAGCTTTCATCAATTATGTAAGGTACTAACCAATTAGGGATGAATTTTCCTTTTTTAGTTGAGGCAACATTGACATTATCATGGTTATCTAATCACACCAAATCACCTTTATTAAACGAACAAGGGATGATGTGATCAAATTTGTAACTATGTTGCATATTTCTAGAATAAGCTTGGAGATTCTCAAGATCATTAATGTTTTGTTCATCAAGAATTTCAAGCTAATGTAATCATTTTTCTTTATAATTATTATCATCAATAAGTCCTTGAAGAGAAATTCTTAATGAGGGAATATCTAACTCCAAGGGCATTATCGCTTCAGTACCATAGACAAGGTTATAAGGAGTGTTTCTAGTTGATGTTCTAATACTAGTATAAGCCCATAATGCATATGTCAACTGTATGTTCCAATCCATATTATGTTTGCTTACTATTTTCTTGAAGATTTTATCAATAGTTTGATTAGTTGATTCATCTTGACCATTAGATTGCAAGTAGTAGGGTGTTGAAAAACAATGTTGGATGTTAAACATCTCTAAGAACTTCTTCATGTCATTATTCTTAAACAGTGTCCCATTGTCCAAAACTAATGTGGAAGGAAGTCCAAAGCGAGCAATAATGTGTTACAATATGAAACAAAATATTACATTAGAAGTTCTTGAATGAAGGGGAACAACTTCTACCCATCTCGTGAAATAGTCTCTTGCAATAATTATAAATATATGTCAAGTGGAAGAACTTGGTGTTATTTTTCTAGTAAGATCCAAACCCCATACTAAGAATGGCCAGATAGGAACTTGGGCATGAAGTTCAGAAGCGAGAGTATGAATCAAATTCCTATGTTCTTGGCATTTCTTAACATATTCAAAAGCAATATTGTTCCATATGTCTCCAATAGTATTGATTAGTTGAAAAAAGGATGCTTTATGGTTTTGGACATAGAACATCACTTTTCTCGAACTAAATTTTAAGGATGACGTAGAGATCTCAACCCAAGAGTGGAATAAAGGTAAGAGATTTGCTAATGGACTACCCTAGGGGTTGATTGATGACTAATGAGTGGTTCACCACCAATTTTAGACTTGGAAAATAAAATTAAATGTAAGATGAAATGTAAAACCCTAATTGAATGCAAAGTAACGCCAAATGACCTATAAAAGTGAATGAAATTAAACAAAAAACTGAAGATAGGAAAGTGTGCACCTACAAAACTAGAGATAGTTGAATGAAGGTCTAAATGACTAGAGATTTTTCTTTTAATGCTGACCGGGACTCATTCGCCAAGCTAGGTGAATCAGTCTAGTTTATGGAAAAATGTGTAGAAACATGTTTCAGACAAAAGGGTATCTGAATTTGCAAAATCCTGAAAATTGACGGGAACTAGGACTCATTCGCCAGAAGTGGTGAATCAGTCTAGTGCATGTGTAGGATCATGATGGGCCAAAAAGTGGCGAGATGATGGGTATTTGTAGGGTATGTGGCTGAAATTTTTTTTACCCAAAATTGATGAAATGAAAAGGGTTTTTAAAGGATATTCTTAGCTTTCCACCAATATAAATTATGCTTTACTTTGAATTTAATAAATAATTATTATTCATTTTCAATTTAAATTATGACTAAAGTCTTGATTGATAGGCTGATTGAAAAACATCTACAACTTTGAAGTGGTATCACATTTTTGAATACGAAACATGCATCACATTCTATGCTTCGCATACTATAGGATAAGAAAAGGAAATATTGAATTTCATGAAGTTTTGATAAAGTTAAGGTGGTCAGACATATGAGTTTTTATATTTTTTAAAAGTTGTAATAAAAAATTCATAACTAATTATTTACTTGGAAAAAAATTACAAAAAATAATCCATCACATCTAGACATGAGTCCTCTACTTATATCTAAAATCTTATAAAAAAATATTATCATTTTATTGTGGTAAGGGGGTGGTCAAAGAAACACCTACTTCTTATTTTTCCCCTAAAATTTAAGTACTACTGCATTGAAATTTAGAATTTTCACCAAATAATTAAAAAAAAAAAAAAACCTACTAGTTTAGAAACTACATTCAATTTCCTATAGATTCTATTATTACGTATTTTTGAAATAATATAGATAACTTATTCAATTTTTTACATCAAGTTGCCTAACTCTGATTTTTCTAAAAATTTTGCCACTTAAGGGCCTATTTTTACCATGATGATCCTGCACATACCCTCTAGTTGGGATTTTCTACAAATGAAAAAGTTGATCCTTCCCTTCTTTTTTTACTCTATCCTTCCTAACTGATTTCCAGATCCAAATCTCTGTTTTGTAACCTATAGGTCTTCTCCAAGCTTCTCCAAGGCTTGATGGAAACTTTGACAACTTTGAATTAGTTACAACTTTCTTCCAATCTTGATCCTTAGGAAATATGCAACCTAACCCTACAAATCACACACAAAGGAGATGGAAAAATTTTGTTGGGTTTGTGGATAGGGTTTTTCCTTGTTCAAACCACGTTTTGGAAATCAATCCTTGAAATGAAATCGAATATAAAGGGAGAATGATGAATGAAAAAATAACAATGTTGCAACTCACCAAATCCTATTAATAAGGTGCTAC
Source organism: Sequoia sempervirens (assembly GCA_007258455.2). Lineage (NCBI taxonomy): Eukaryota > Viridiplantae > Streptophyta > Pinopsida > Cupressales > Cupressaceae > Sequoia > Sequoia sempervirens. The sequence continues at coordinate 52,417,465 of VDFB02373365.1, read as the reverse complement.
AAATATGCTTGAAATCGTTGCAATAGATGTGGTTCTTGACTCTTGCTTGGATGATGGTGATCTTGAATGAAATACATGCTTGAATCATAAACCCTGCATCATAATTGTTAGCTCAATAACAAACATGATATATGAAATATTTGACATGATGCTTGATGCTTGAATGTTGTTATAAAATGCTTGATAATATACCCTTGAATTCTCTTGAATACTCTTGAATACTCTACTAAAAATTTGATTTCTTATTAGATTTCTAGGTGAATATATGAGTGAAAGAACCTTGTATTTATAATCAATTATGCAAGAATTTCTGAAATTACAACACTACAAGTCGACATCAGGTCTAGAAGAATAAAATCCTACTATAAATTTGAATTTATTTTAATTTTGTGCTACATGGGACTCATTCACCCAAGATGGTGAATGAGTCCCATCTGGCATAATGTATGGGACCAAACATCAAAATTTCCTAGAAATGTTTGAAATCTGCTTCGGGACCAAAAGACCTAGGTGGAACCCATTCGTCCAAGGTGGTGAATGAGTCCCAGATCACTAAATATGGGCCACACAAGCCAAAAACACCTAAATTATGATTGGGTAATGATTGGTGTTAGTATTATCCTTGAAAAGATGCAATAAATGAGGCTTGTGGATGAAAAATAGGGCCAATTAAAGCATAAGAAAGCCCAATTATTAATGACAAGTGTAGAAAAGTTTGAAAGTATGTCACAACACTTTACAGCACTTTAAACAAGGAAAGACTAAGGTTAAAAATATTTTTATTACATGTAACTGATTAATAAAACCTTAGAAAAGTGTGAAAGTGAGTTACAACACTTCACAATAGTTAGCAAGGTACCATTTAAATTCATTAGTTCACAAGGGCCCAAGACCTAATGTGAATGTTTCAACCACATTAAAACACTAAATCAAGGCAAAATTAAGCCGAAATTCACAAGGAGGACCCAAACAAGTGTGAAAATGTCCCGATGACATTTTTCAACACTATATTTAACCCCCACTTTAGTGAGAAGATGAACTTGATTCAAACTCACACTTGTAAGGAAAGCAGAGGTGTGGAAACACTTTCCTAATGTCAAATCCATAGGGAAGAAAGCAATGCAGGGCTTTTAATTTTCAAATTACAATCTAATCAAGACACACATGAAAGATTTACAGAAATAGAGCAAATACACAAAGACAACTGAACAACAGATTTACATGGGAAAACATTTTCATGAAAATACCCACCACACCAAGCTAAATCTCTTTGTATTTCAGTAACAATAAAATTACATACAATCATAAATACAACTCTCTGGTTATCAGTTCTCAATAGCTACACTCACTATTCATCTAGTTACAAAAAAACTCTAAACAATTCGATTCACTCATCATGATTTCAAATCAGAATTGATCTGCTTTTATTCTATTCACATTCTATTTTTGTCTTATGTGCATCCTTATCCGCCATTGCCAATCGTAGACAGTTTCCATCGAGCAGATGATTTTTCCTTGCATGCAATTTTTCCAGCATTGCAACAGTTACAAAAAATCCAACCGTCATCCATTTGAAAACTGCTTCCTCTAATTGGTCCAGCATGATGCCACATAGGATGGTCACATGGTCAAATGACGTTCAAACTTTGTTGGCATATCGGTGAGACACTAACAGTGTCTCCCTGATGACACAAAGTATTCGCTATTGATATCGGTTCCCCAACAGTCGGGAAGAGAATTCTCATTCGACAAGACTCATAACGAAAACAATAAGTCATATCGAACTCAGAGAGACCATCGGCAAGACATACCAATCTCGCCAAGACCTCATATCAAAGTCTTCAAGTTATGACATCGTGTGTTCTCCTTTTGGCATGACAATTGCTTTTCGATGAGACTCATATCGAAGTCACAAGTCACAATGATGAGTTATTCTATCGGCAAGACATACCGATCTCACCAAGACTTTCCATCGACCACTTCATGCTACACTAAAGCCTTACTACTATCAGCAAGACCCCAGAGTTTTGGTGAGACATCATACCGAAAAGAGCTTCCACTGAATGATCTACCATTTTCACCGAGATGTCATAGCAAACATCCCATGTCACCCTGAATGTCACATACTGTTGGCAAGACTCATGTCTTTCACCATGACCTTTCTCTGAGCACCCCAAGTCTTACTGAAGACTATCGACGTGACTTACCCAATTCGCCAAGACTTCTCAATGAAGTCTTTTGTTACTACGAAGACACCATGAGAACTCTCGTCGGCATGACCTAGCTTCATCATTGAGACATCTCCCTGTGACCTTTATGTTACCCCGATAGCTTTAAGCTATTGGTATGACATTTTATCGAAACCCTTGTTTCATCAATAGAGCCAGATACTATCGGTGAGACATTCTGAGTCGGTGAGACCACATACCAACAATAGACACTTTAGCCAAGTCTCCGCGACACCTGATAAGAACACACTGTCACCCGAAGGTTTCCATTTGCCAATAGGTCAGAACGAACACACAAGGTCACAACAATAGACATGTCAGCAAGACATCAACCCTGTCATAGCGATATGAACATTTTAAGAGCTTAAGAACAGTTAGTCACCCAGACATGAACAATGTCACAAAAAAATTTCCCTTTAGGAGTTCCATGTCACTAAGGATTAACGCATATATTCCAACAAGCTCCCACTTGATGAAGATCTTACTGACACCTCCAAAGCATAAACAAACTACAAAAATTCATGGGCCAAGAGGCCCATCGAACTGGCACACCACCTAAACTTGTTTGTGCTCATAGGCTTCGTCAATGCATCTGCAACATTCTCCAGAGTATCCACTTTCTCCAAAGAGACCTTTCCATCCTCCACCATATCTTGTACAAAGTGATACTGTACATCTATATGTTTCATCCTAGCATGGAAAGTAGGATTCTTTGCCAAACATATAGCACTCTGACTATCACAGTAAATAGTAATCTTTCTTGCATCAAAACCAATGTTAAAACACAAACATTTTAACCAGATTGCTTCTTTACATGCATGTGTTGCTACTATGTATTCTGCCTCTATAGTGGACAAAGTGACTATAGCCTGCTGCTTGCTCATCCAACTCACTACACCACCATTCATCATGAAAACATATCCACTAGTGGATCTTCTGCTGTCAATGTCCCCTGCACAATCAGAATCCACATAACCTCGAATAATGAGAGTTCTCTCTAATTCAACCAAGTTGCCATGGTAACACAAAGCATAGTCTAAAGTGCCCTTAAGATATCTAAACACTCTCTTCACAACATCCCAATGTGTCCTTCTAGGATTTTCCATAAACCAAGTAAGAACTCCCACTACTTGGGCAATGTCTGGCCTTGTATAGACCATAGCATACATGAGGTTTCCTACTACACTTGCATAAGGCACACTGGTCATGTCCTCCATCTCAGAAGGAGATTTTGGACAATCTTTATTCCCTGCATAACTGGAACAACTAGTTGTTTGCAATCAGTCATACAAAATCTCTCTAGAACAGTCATGATGTACTTACTTTGGCTGAGCCAAAGTTTTCTATTTTCCTATCCCTGGTTATTTCCATTCTGAAAATGTACCCTGCTGCACCAAGATCTTTCATTTCAAACTTTGCAGATAGCTGAGACTTAAGATCAGAAATCATTAGCTTACTATTGCCTATGAATAGCATATCATCAACATAGAGTGCAATAATAAGTACTTGATCACTTTTAGCTTTATAATATACATAGTGATCACATTTTGATCTTACAAATCCCAATGACAAAATAAACATGTCAAACTTTTGGTACCACATTCTAGGGGACTGTTTTAAACCATATAGATATTTCTTTAACTTGCAAACTAGTCTTTCTTTACCTTTCTCCATAAAGTGCTCTGGTTGGAACATATAAATTTCTTCTTCAAGATCACCATGAAGAAATGATGTCTTCACATCGATCTACTCAATTTCTAAGTCATATGCTTCTGCAAGTGACAAAAGAAATCTAATAGATGTTAGCTTAGCTACAGGAGAAAAAATTTCTCCATAATCAATTCCCTCTACCTAGGAATAACCTTTCGCAACCAACCTTGCTTTATATTTCTCCACACTACTGTTCAGACCTATTTTCTTCTTAAAAGCCCATTTACAACCCACATCTTTTTTGCCTTTAGGAAATGGCACCAAACTCTAGGTATCATTCTTTTCTAATGATGCCACTTCTTCATTCATGGCTTCCAACCACGAGTTTACATCAGACATTTTAAATGCCTCTTTCATAGTCCTAGGTTCATCAGTGCTAGAAATTAAAGCATAGGCACAAGTAGACTCAATTAAAGAAAACCCATACCTCTCAGGTTGCTTTTTTTCATGAGTTGACCTCCTCATAGGCTGAGGCTGAGGTGGTTCTTCATCTTCATCAGAACTTTCAGAACTACTTGAGCTCTCCTTAGTATCAGGTACATTTTGATTTTTCAATTCCTCTTTATCTGGTGTTGGAGGAATTGCTACTATAGCCTTTTCATTTTCTAATTTCTTATCTGACTGTAGATCCAAAGTAGAAGGTTTCAGCTCACGAAAGATAATGCTTCTGCTATGCAAAACCTTCTTAGTCTTAGGATTCCAAAGCTTGTATCCTTTTATGCCAGCACTATAGCCAATAAAAATACACTTTATAGCTTTTTATTCCAACTTGGATCTTTTTTCAAATGGCACATATGCATATGCCTCATAGCCAAAGACAAGAATATGTCTAAGAGAGGGCTTCTTTCTAGACCATGCTTCCAAAGGCGTCTTCTCAACAAGAGTAGAGTTAGGAGAGTGATTTACCAAGTAACATGTTGTAGAGACTGCTGTAGCCCAGAACTTCTCCTCCAAGCCAGCACTGCTCAACATACTTCGTGCTCTTTCCATTATTGTCCTGTTGAACCTTTTAGCAACTCCATTTTGTTGTGGAGTGTAATGTGTAGTCTTGTGTCTTTTGATTCCATGATCTTTACAATACCTTTTGAATTCATCTAAACAGAACTCACCGCCATTGTTAGTCCTTAAACATTTTATTTTTCTACCAGTCTGATTTTCTGCAAGGTTGTTAAATTCCTTAAACCGACTCAACACTTCTGATTTACTTTTTAAAAAATATACAAATGCTCTTCTTGAATAATCATCAATAAACAACACATAGTATCTTGATTTAGACAAAGAAGGAACATTAACTGGACCAAACACATCAAAATGTATATAATCAAGCAAACTAGAAGTTTTGTGAGGATTGGAATAAAATGAAACACGGTGCTACTTTCCATATATGCAATGTTCACAAAAATTGAACTCAAGGTTACAATCTTCAAGCCCTTCTACTAGGTTTTCATTTTTTAAGGTTTTTAATCCTTTCTCACCAATGTGGCCTAGCCTATGATGCTAGAGCATAGTCTTCTCTACTGGAAGTTTAACCTCCATGGATTTTACACCATCAGGAACGTTTTCCTTCTTTTCTCCATGAGCAGCCTTAAGTGACTTTACAGAGACACTGTTGCATTGGACAGCTAGTGCATCCAACTTGTATAGAGTACCAATTCGAGCACCCCTAGCCAGCACCATAGAGCCTCTAGTCATCTTGCATCCATTTCCAAAGAACGTGATCTGCACTCCAATGTCATTCAACTTACTTACAGAAAGTAGATTTCGAGCCAGACTTGGTATATGCATCACATCATTGATTCCCTTAACTCTTCCATCAAGGAATTGAATTCTGACTCTTCCACGACCAACAATTTCCAAAGATGAATTACTTGCCAGGTACACCTTTCCACCATTGTATTCTTCATACTTCATGAACCATTCTCTATGAGATGTCATGTGGAAAGATGCTCTAGAATCAATTAGCTAGACATCATCTGATGCCCATGTAGCCAAAGCTGCAATGAAGGAGTCTGCATCACTATGAGAAGAATCATTTCCAAAAGAGTTCTTTTTTTTTTCTCCTCCTTGCAATCCTTTTGGACATGAACAAGTTGCCCATAGTTCCAGCACTTCACCTTTGACTTCTTTCTAGGAGACTTTGATCTCCCTTCTAATTTTGATCTAGACTTCTTGTCCTTCTTGCCTTTCTCCTTTCGTCTACCTCTGACAGCCAGAGCCTCCTTTGCCATCTCAGAAGATTTTCTTCTCATTTCTTCTGATAATAGAGAAGCAAAAACATCTTCAATCTTGAATGTGGATGTTGTACTCCCAATGGCCATCACCAGATGATCCCAAGAATCAGGCAGAGAACACAACAACAACATGCAATGATCTTTATCTTCAATCTTCACACCAACAAATGTCAACTAAGCAATCATCATGTTGAAAGCATTTAAGTGATCAGAAATAGACCCTCCTTCCTACATTCTCAAAGAGTATAGCTTCTTCCTCAAGAATAGCTTGTTCACCAAGGACTTGCCTTGATAAATAGATGCTAATCTTTTCCACAAGGAAGATGCAGTCTTTTCTTCATGTACATTCAAAAGAACAGAAGTTGCTAAATAGAGCTTTATCAGCCCCTTTGATTTTCTATCTAACAGATCCCAATCTTCTTGCTTCATGCCTTGAGGCATAGTTCTAGAAATAACAAGCCACAGATCACGATCCACTAACAGATCTTCCATCTTGAGTTTCCACAACTCAAAATTGCTACCATTGAATTTCTCTATCTCCATCTTTCCAGATGTGCTTGCCATCTTAATCTACAATTAAATTAACAGACCTCTACCAAAACTCCCACTAGACAAGGATTGACACAAAAAAACCCAACCCAGTCACAAGGACAACACAACTAGCAAGGCTCTGATACCACTTATAAGGAAAGCAGAGGTGCAGAAACACTTTCCTAATGTCAAATCCACAGGCAAGAAAGCAATGCAGGGCTTCTAATTTTCAAATTACAATCTAATTAAGACACACATGAAAGATTTACAGAAATAGAGAAAATACACAAAGACAACTGAACAATAGATTTACGTGGGAAAACCCTTTCGTTAAAAAACCCACCACACCAAGCTGAATCTCTTTGTATTTCAATAACAACAAAATTACATACAATCATAAATACAACTCTCTGGTTATCAGTTCTCAGTAGCTACACTCACTATTCATCCAGTTACAGAAAAACTCTAAACAATTTGATTCACTCATCACGATTTCAAATCAGAATCAATTTGCTTTTATTCTATTCACATTCTGATTTTGTCTTTTGTGCATCCTTATCCACCATTTCCAATCATAGATAGTTTCCATCGAGCAGATGATTTTTCCTTACATGCAATTTTTCTAGCGTTGCAATAGTTACAAAAAATCCTACTGTCATCCATTTGAAAATTGCTTCCTTTGATTGGTCCAGCATGATGCCACATAGGATGATCACACTGTCAAAAGGCATTCAAAATTTGTTGGCATATCAGTGAGACACTAACAGTGTCTCCCCGATGCCACAAAGTATTCGCTATTGATATCAGTTCCCCAACAGTCGGCAAGAGAATTCTCATTCGACAAGACTCATACCGAAAACCATAAGTCATATCGAACTCAAAGAGACCATCGGCAGGACATACCGATCTTGCCAAGATCTCATATCGAATTCTTCGAGTTATGTCATCGTCTGTTTTCCTTTCGGCGTGACAATTGCTTTTTGGTGAGACTCATATCTAAGTCACAAGTCACAGTGATGAGTTATACTATCAGCAAGACATACCGATCTCGCCAAGACTTTCCATCAACCACTTCATGCTACACCGAAGCCTTACTACTATCGGCAAGACCCCATGGTTTTGGTGATACATCATACCGAAAAGAGCTTCCACCGAATGATTTACCATTTTTAACAAGACGTCATAGCGAACATCCCAGGTCACCCCGAATGTCACATACTATAGGCAAGACTCATGTCTTTCGCCGTGACCTTTCTCTAAGCCCCCCAAGTCTTACCAAAGACTATCAACGTGACTTACCCAAGTCACCAAGACTTCTCAATGAAGTCTTTTGTTACCACAAAGACACCACGAGAACTCCCATTGGCATGACCTAGCTTCATCGTTGAGACATCTCCCCACGACCTTTATGTTACCCCGATAGCTTTAGCTATCGGTAAGACATTTCATACTTGCGGAGACATCTTACCAAAACCCTTGTTTCACTGATGGAGCCAGATATTATCGGTGAGACCACATACCGACAATAGACCCTTTGGCCAAGTTCCCCGACACCCGATAAGAACACACTGTCGTCCAAAGGTTTCCATTCGCCAATAGGTCATAGCGAACAAACAAGTTCATAATGATAGACATGTCGACAAGACATCAACCTTGTCACAGCGATATGAACATTTTAAGAGCTTCAAAACACTTAGTTGCCTAGACATGAACAATGTCACAGTGACTTTTCCCTTCAGGAGTTCCATGTCAGTAAGGATTGAGGCACATATTCCGACAACACTAAAGTATACTTTCAAGAGGGGTCCAATTGTAACAATGTGTATGGTCTAGGATAATAGAGATCAAGGAGGTGGTCAAGCCCCTAGGCTCCAAGATCCTAAGTCAAACTGACATAAGCACAAAAGGACATGCACAAGGTGTATGATTTTCAATAAAACAAGATACACAAACATGTAATGTCAATAACTAAAGGAAAGAAAAACAAAAACAAGTAAAAGTAAAAATGAGGTGGATCGAGCTTTGATTTCTTGTCTAACATGATGCAGAACATATCTAAGTTGTTTGTCCAAAGATGCACACTCACTCTGAGGCAACAAAACTCCTATTTGTTTGTGGGTGAGTATCCAAAGAGATGAGACACACATATTTGGCAGATATGTGCTCATACACACACATGAGTGGCTATGGGGAAAGTCATGCCTTAGTTGGGATTCCTGTCAAACCATACAAATTTTGTACCTCCTAATAACTTTGATAAGGTGGCTATGTGCAGGATCATCATGGAAAAAACTGGCCCTTCAGTGGCAAAAAATCAAAAAAATTAGAGTTAGGCAACTTGACGTAAAATTTTGAATTTAGTTATCTATATTATTTCAAAAATATGTAAGAATAGAATCTATAGAAAATTGAATGTAGTTTCTAAATTACTAGGTTTTTTTTTTTTTAAAATCTATTTGGCGAAAATTTGAAATTTCAATGTAGTAGTACTTAAATTTCATGGAAAAAATAAGAAGTAGATGTTTGTCTGACCACCCTAACCAAAATAAAATGATAAAAAAAAATTATAATATTTAAGATATAAGTAGAGGATTCATGTCTGGATGTGATGCATATTTTTTTATAATTTTTTCCAAGTAAACAATTAATTATGATTTTTTTATTACAACTTTTAAAAAATATAAAAAACTTGTATGTCTGACCACCTTAACTTGGTCAAAACTTCATGAAATTCATTTTTTCTTTTTTTCATCCTATATTATGTGAAGCATATAATGTGACCCATGTTTTGGATTCAAAAAATGTGATACCATTTGAAAGCTATACATTTTTTTTAACCAGTCTATCAATTAGGACTTTAGTCATAATTTGAATAGAAAATGAATAATAATTGCTTATTAAATTCAAAGTAAAGCATAATTTATATTGGTGGAAAGCTCAAAATCTCCTTTAACAACCCTTTTCTTTTCATCAATTTTGGGTAAAAAAAAATTCATCAGCCACATAACCATCATATTGCCACTTTTTGGCCCATCATGATCCTGCACATACCCAGGTGCCATGCAAAAATGAACTTTGAGCTTCATGCGACAAGCAAAACTTCATATGCTTGGAGCTCATGAACAAAAAAAATGGAACCATAGGCATGCAAAGTATGTTATGCATATAATAAATAGTCTAAGGAATGTTCAAAGGGATTTTGCTTAATTTGTGCAGGGTCTCTTCTTAAGGAACATTGTGCCTAATGTCTCCAAGAGAAGACAAGCCAAAGAAATATCATTCTCTTGGAGGAATTCAATCTCAATGGAACCACTAAGAAAAGGATGCATCGCAAGAAGAAAGAAAATTGCACAATTAAGCATCAGTGTCTATGTATGCCTCCACTTTAAAGAAGTTGCTAACACCCTTACTATGAGCAATTGCTTTAATGTAGAAGAATACATGTGATCTTATTCAAAAATCCCTATGCAAAGTCATATGTTTCTAAATCGAACTACACCATGAATAAGTATATCACATGTGATTCAAATTAAGGCATGCCATCCACATTCTAAGCTTTCTCTCATGTGTACATGAAAGGTGGTTAACTAGCCAAAAGAGACAACAACAAATGGCATACAAGGACAAGGATGAGCTAAATAGGATGAAATTAGTTGCTAGTTAGAGGAATGAGGTGGTTCAACACAAGGAGGAGCACCAAAGTCCTAAGATGTTGAATTTTTTTACTCAAATCCTTACATTTATTAGTAGAATGACCATGAACTCTATGTTATGCACAAAATGAACTCTTGTAGTAAAATTTATTTTGTGTTCATGGGGCAAGGGATATTAAACGATCTTGGAGGAGTCTCAAAAAGATACTTTCTTGATCAATAGAAGATGTTCCTTTGTTTTGTGACAACAATATCTCTTGCTTAGTATCAGGTGTCATACTTACACAAGACTCTTTAGAGTGTGAGATTTTTTTCTCTCCTTTATAGGAGGGTGTTAAATCTATCAAATTCAAATTGTTAGTGTTTTGTGGGATGAAATTTATGTTAAGAGAAGATATCTCTATTTATTTTGTTTCTTTCAAAGGACAATAATCAAGACCACTAGTGTTTATCAGTCTAGGATGCACTAATGTTAAAGTTGGCTTGAGAGGATGCTTTGTAATAATGTTGATATTAAACGAGGGATTGTTTATTTCTATGAAAGGACAATAACCAAGACCATTAGTCATTTCTTGCATGTTAGGTTCTCTAGGCACATGGATACCTTGTTCTCTAGCACCACATCATTTTCCACTATATCGAAGTTGTTTGATAAGCTCATAACCTCTTCCATCAAATTTTTTAATTTCTTTTGGATTCAGTGGTTGTTGATAATCAGGTTCATCAAAGTTTGTTGCATAACTTGTCATCATTTGTTCTAAAGTGCTTGAGGTGGATGCGGGTATGTGCAGGATCACGATGGGCCAAAAAGTAACAATATTATGGGTATTTGTAGGGTATGTGGCTGACAAATTTTTTTTACCCAAAATTGATGAAATGAAAAGGGTTTTTAGAGGAGATTCTCAGCTTTCCACCAATATAAATTATGCTTTAATTTGAATTTAATAAATAATTATTATTAATTTTCTATTAGAATTATGACTAAAGTCATGATCAATAGGCTAATTGAAAAGCATCTATAACTTTCAAACATTATCACATTTTTTGAATCCAAAACATAAGTCACATTCTATGCTTCAAATACTATAGGATTAAAAAAAAAAAAAAAAAATTCATGAAGTTTTGACCAAGTTAAGGTGGTCGACATACAGATTTTACATTTTTAAAAGTTGCAATAAAAATTCATAATTAATTATTTACTTGGAAAAAAATTACAAAAAATATGTATCACATCTGAACATGAGTCCTCTACTTATATATAAAATATTATAAAAAAATATTATCATTTTATTATGGTTAGGGTGGTAAGAACAGGACACTACTTTTATTTTTTCCCTAAAATTTAAGTACTACTGCATTGAAATTTCAAATTTTCACCAAATAGATTTTATTTATTTTTAAATAAACCTAGTAGTTTAGAAACTACATTCAATTTTCTACAGATTCTATTCTTACATATTTTGAAATAATATAGATAACTTATTCAATTTTTTACGTCAAGTTGCCTAACACTGATTTTTCTAAATTTTTTGCCACTTAAGGGCCTATTTTTTCCATGATGATCCTGCACATACCCGTGCTTTTGAAGGGTCTTCCCAATTTTTTGTTGACATTACCACTTTTTCTTTTCCCTTTTGATAGTCTTTGTGTATGATCTTGTATTCTCCCATGAATGTTGGTTCAAATTCTAAGGAACCCCAATCATCTTCTAATAGATTTGTGACTTCTTCAATGCGTTTTTCTTTATCTTTCTATTGTATAGGTTTGAATTTTGTGGTTGGTGTTAATGTTTTCAAGTGATTATCATTTTTTTCTCAAGTTGTAAGATACTATAAGGCTTAGGGTCATCCACAAAGTGTGCACTTTGTTGTTATAGACATACTTCATTTTACGATGAAGAGTAGAAGGAACGTCATTCATTGCATGAATCCATGGTTTGCCAAAAAGGAGATTGTATGAAAGATCATGAGGCATAACATGGTTCGATATTTTTAATGTAGACTTTCCAGCTTTAATAGGTAAAGTGATCACATCAAGTGGTCATTTTCCTACATTGCCAACTCCCTTAATAGATAAAGAATTAGGTTGAATGGTTGATTTATCCACACCAAGCCTATCCAAAAGGATTACAATACACACATTAAGGGTGAAGCCATTATCCAAAAGGGTTCTCTTTATCCATTTTCTTTTGTATTGAGATATTATAATGAAAGCTTCATTTTGTTTTTGTACTTCCAAAGGAGGGAGCTCACTTTGGTGGAAAACAATATTATCATTCAGTCCTTGAATCATGGCTGCTATGTCATTTAGTTGTGCATTAGAAGGGATAGGAACTTGTTGTAAGGAATTTTGAATCATGTTATAATAGTGAGGGGATGCTTGAATAAGGTCCCACAATGATATCTTAGTAGGAGTATTCTTTAGATGTTCAACAAGATCATACTCCTTTCCACTTTGTGCAGGAAAGTGAGGGGGACCAGGCAAGATAGGATTTGGAAAAGTTAAAATTATTGAAGGTGATTGTTTTTTGTTGTGGATTGTTTCTAGTGTTATATGTATGAGAAATGGTATTATGACTTAGTTGTTGTGACACATTATTCTTAGGTGGGTAGAGGATAAGTTTGGAATTTTTTTGAGTTTGTTGTTTGTGTGAAGGTGGGTAAAGAATTAGAGGATTCTTAGGATGTCCCAAAGGGTATGTAGGAGTTTCAATAGTCAAGAGGGATATAATGGACACTTGTGCATTCATAAAATTGACGATCTTGGTTTGATGTATTTCTAATAAAGGGAAATCTATAATCAACTTTTTATCATTATCTAAGGGAGCCAAAATGTTTTCATTTTCTTGCACCATGATATTCTCCCTAGGAGGAGAGTTGTTAGGAGAACTACAAACCAAATGTTCTTGACATTCAAGGATTGATTCTTCCAAAATTACTTCATTACAAGTAAGGGAGTTATCAATGGTTGTATTTTCTTGTTTATTAGTGATGGCATTCTCTTGTTTCAGAATGTCTTCCCTAGGGAGAGAGAGACAAATAGGATTCATGTGGCTCTCATTGATTTCTTGTTAACAACTAGGAAATATATCAAGATAAGGATAAATGTGATTATCATCATTTTCCATGATTTCATTCTTGTTTTCTAAAGTATTATTCTCTTGTGCCTTAATATCTACCTTAGTAGGAGAGATTTTAGGGGAGTAATCAACAAGATGTTCATCACATTCCATGGCTAGGTTTTATAAATTAGCTTCATTACAACTAGGGGGGGTATCAAGAGAAGGAGAATCATGCTTGCAAATGATTGGATCTTTTCATTCAAATAGATCTTTCCAAATGGTAGGAGCATTAGGAAAGGGAAAAAATCGATTGTCATCACCTTCAAGAATATCTTCTAACACAAAACTATCATCTTCATTACTATGAAGGATATTAGGAGAAGAGCCAATGTGATTATCATGGTTATCCACAATTACTCCCTTATGCTCTAAAATGTCTTCCCAATTGTGAGAGGTATGATTTTCAAAGTTATCCATCATGAGATCTCTTAACACCAACATGTCCACCTCACAAATGTCATTTTTGTGGTCATTCATGATTGTAGCATTCTCACAAGTAGGGGAAGCTTTGGGAGAGGAATGTAAAATAAGTAAGGTTTTGGAAATGAATTCATCTTCTGTTGTTATACTATCTTCCGAAGGGGAATGAGGAGAAGGGAAAACAAGACCTTCATGACTCTCAATGATTGTATCTTCTTCCACCAAGATACCTTCATCACTAAAAGTAAAGGTATCGGGAGAAGAAAAATTAAGATCATCATGGTTATCTATGTTTGTATTCTCTTCTATCACGTCATCTTCACAAATAGGAGAGATGGGAGGGGGTGTAAGTTTAAGGCAAGCATTAACCTTTTCACTCTTTTGCACTAAGAGACTCTCATAACTAGGGAATGCATTGAATGAATGACTAACATGTTTATTGACTAAATTTTTCTTTGAAAACTTGGAAAATATCAAAATTGACATTTTTGAACAATAATCTATGTAAAATCAAAATGCATTGTAACTAATTAAAATGAAATGCAATTTTCAAACAAGGTAATTTACTGATTACACTATGAAATGTTGCAAATTCAAATTTTGGAACTAAGAAATGCATGAAATGGACCAAATTAAGTTAGATTTAGTGAAATGCATGTAACAAAAATTCAACCCACTGAAATAGATAGTTAATGGCAATAAACAAAAGTGTAGAAACAAGGTTTTCAGTGCCATAAAAGGTGGTTTTAGATGTGCACTAGGACTAATTCTCCCAAGATGGCAAATGAGTCCCAATAGGGATTTTTTAAAAAAAATTCAAATATTTTCAATTGAATTTTATGATTTTTATGTTGTATGATCTGTAAACTAAGTGTAAATGTAATTTTTAGATGATTTGAGATGATTTGAGATGAAAAAATGTAACCTATATGCACTTTCACTAATGCAAAATTTAAGAAACCCTAGATGCCAATTAACTAATGAAAACCCTAGTGCAAAGTAAATGCAAGCTAGATCTAGGATGATGATGGACTCCAAATTAGTAAAGAAGGTATTCTAAATGTAGTTTTACCAAAATGATTAGTCAATGGAAATAATACTCCCCACCTTGGAGGAATAGAGCACAAGGATAGGGTTCCTATTTCACACTTTCTACACTTAAGGACACATTAGAGATCTCAATCCAATGAAGAAAGAAGGAAAATATTTGGAAATAGGGTATCCTAGGGTATGTTTAGGGATTAATAAGGGCTTCAACACCAAGTTTAGACTTGGAAAAGATAATGAATGAAAAGTAACCCTAAATGACCTATAAAAGTGAATGAAATGAAACAAAAAACTAAAGATAGGAAAGTGTGCACTTGGGAAACTAGAGATGACTAAATGGAGGTCTGAATCACTAGAAATTTTACTTTTAATGATGACTAAGACTCATTTTCCAAGCTACAAAAATTAGTCTAGTTTCTGGAAAGCTATGGAGGAATGGGTTTTAGACAAAAGGGCATCTAAATCTACAAAATCTTTAAAACTGACTGGAACTGGGACTCATTTTCCAAAAGTGGAAAATCAATATAGTTGTGATTTTCTACAACTTCAAAAGTTGATCATGCCTTTATCTTTCAGATTTGTCCTTCTTGACTGATTTCCAGATCTGAATCTCCGATTTGGAATGTTTTGGTCTTTTCCAAGATTCTCCAAGGCTTGATAACAACTTTGACAACTTTGAATGATTTGTAACTTTCTTCTAATATTTCTCCTTATGAAATCTAAAACCTAGCCCTCCAAATCACACATAAAGGAGAGGTAAAAATGTTTCTGGGTTAGTGGATAAGGTTTTTCCCTGGTCAAACCGCATTTTGGAAATCAATCCTTGAAATGAAATCAAATATAAAGGGAGAATGGTGAATGAACAAATAACAATGTTGCAACTCACCAAACCCTAGCAATAAGGTGCTGCAAATATGCTTGAAATGGATGCAATGAATGTGGTTCATGAATCTATCTTGGATGATGTTGATCTTGAATGAAACACTTGCTTGAGTCATAAAACCTACATCACAATTGTTAGCACAATAACACACATGATATATGAAATCTTTGACATTATGCTTGATGCTCGAATGCTTCTCTAAAATGCTTGATAATCTACCCTTGAATGCTCTTGAATAATCTTGAATATTCTTGAATACTCTTGTGAACACTTGATTGCTTATTAGATTTCTAGGTAAAAATATGAGTGAAAGAACCTTGCACTTATACTGAATTATGCAAGAATTCCCAAAATTACAACACTACAAGCTAACATCAGATATTGGAGAATAAAATCCTATTAGAAATTTGAATTTATTTTAATTTTGGGCCACACGAAACTCATTCGCCGAAGATGGTGAATGAGTCCCATTTGGCATAATCTATGGGACCATAAATAAAAAAAGTGCTTAGAAATGAGTGAATTTTGATTCAAGACCAAAAAACCTAGGTGGGACCCATTCTCCCAAGGTGGAAAATGAGTCCCATATCACTAAATTTGGGCCACACAATCCATAAAACACCTATATTATGATTGGGTCATGATTGGTGTCGGGATTATCCTCAAAAAGATGTAATAACTGAGGCTTGTGGATGCAAAATAGGGCCAATTAAAGCATAAGAAAGAACAATTATTAATGACAAGCCTAGAAAAGTGAGAAAATGTGTCACAACACTTTACAATATTTTAAACAAGGCAAGATTAAGGTTAAAAATAGGTTTATTAGGTGTAATTGATTAATAAAACCATAGAAAAGTGTGACATTGTTTAACAACACTTCACAACACTTTAGCAAGGTACCATTAAAATTCATTAGTCCACAAGGGCCCAAGACCTAATGTGAATGTTTCAAACACATTACAACACTAAATCAAGGCAACATTAATCCTAAATTCACAAGGAGGGCCCAAACACGTATTAAAATGTCCCGAAAACATTTTTTGACAGTACAAGTATCTTATGCGGATTAGCTTATAAACTAATGATCTTCCTCCAAAATTACCTCCACAAGAACCCCCATGGGCTTCCACAAGTTCTTTAGGGATTTTGGATTGTTTAAGGAATCTAAGCAAAAGACCATAAAAAAACCTATACAACACGTCAAACCGACAAGGATTATATATCTAGATGAAAGTTTTTGAAAGCGGGCTTGAATATGCTTAGTTGTCGGCTCAAGAAAGGTACCTTCTTTCAAATAATTAAATATTAGTGTGTACCATTCACTAGAGCTCTTCGTAGTGGTTGATAACAATTCTTTGATCTTATCTTCTATTGATGGTTTCATAATTGTATGGACAGTGAATGTGAAGTCTGCTAAAGAATCTTGAGGAGATACAAGGAAAGCTACACTTGCCATTACATCCACATGCTAATTATATTTTTGTGGGATATTATCAATGGTATAAAAATAAAGGCTATTTAAAAGAGTCATTGTGAAATCCTTATATTTTGATAATTTATCATGCTTTGCTTGATATGATCTATTTATCTACTTAATGACTAATTGTGAATCACCAAATATTTTAATACTTTGAGCTCCTAGAGCTATGGTGGCATGTATTCAAGCAATCAAAGCTTCATACTCCGCAGTGTTATTTGTGCATAGAAATTTTAAGTGATATGACAAGGGAATAGGTTTTCTATAGATAGGATTAATATAACCCCTGTGTCAAAACTATTTCTACACGTAGAGTTGTCAAAGCACAATTCACATGTTTCTTCATCTTTTTGAATAGTCAACACATTATCATCAAGGAATGTGATGCAGTCAAGGTAGGAAGGCCTAATTAACGACTGTCTAGCCTTGTAGCCTAAGTTACTAACTCCATGATCACAATAGATATGCAACAAAAATTAATAGCTAATCCACGGAAAGATAAAAGATATTTATGAACACCGGACATAAGATTTATTCTTGGAAAACCCAAATAGGGAAAAAACCAACCTTCAAAGCTCATTCCTCATTATATTATAATCTCAAAACATATTACATATGCCTTTGGGCTTAACAGATGCTAGTCCACAGCCCAGGGATTACAAATAACTTAAATGATAACAATCTTCATCAACTCCTTTGGCTATGCTCCACACTCCTTCTACTCTAAGATCCTTCCGGATCAAAATATTTCATCACCGTGCTTCACACTTCAGACTATCGAGCACCTTATTGATCCATCTCCCTTGTGTCCTCTATAAAAAATAATTTCTCTTCTATTTATATCATCCACAAATCATCTAACCCTTAACATGTCAACCCAATTACAATGGCTTGAAAGGTAACGAGAAAACACAAATAGGTCAGCCTCAAACAATAAAAAATTTACAATGCAAATAAACCAAAGTTAGACACAACAAAGTAAGGACCCAAAATAAAATCCTCAAACATGAAACACCTTCAAAATTTATTCCTCAAAGATCCACAACACACTACAATCACCTTGTCAGCCAAGAACATGGAAAACATGACCTCACAAAAGAAAATCACCAATCACGAGCACAATGATCAATGTGGACTAACAACACATGATCTAGAAACATCCACGAGCATCACGAATCACCACAAAAATATCCACAACTCAAATTACTAGAAGAGTCACCTCATCTTCTATCAGGTTCACCAACTAGAATAACTGAACAACTATCATAGCACATATATTTATAACTCAATCAAATCTTCATGTGGACCTCTGAAACTTAACATGAAAACAATAGATATACTAAAAAAAAAACCCTTTAATCCACAACCTTTGATCATCAATATACTGAGTTGGCAATCAAATGCAATAATACGGTACTCTGTAACTTCATTGTCAATTGCCTTAATTTTTTGAATGCTTCCATATGCCCCTGCATGAGTTATCGAGATTATTTGAAAAGTGAGCCTCTTTTCCACATTCTCAAACAACTTGAATCCTTCTAGAAATTCCTTTTCAAGATCCTAAAACATATCCAACTCTACCTATAGTTCTACATTTCTCCTTCTTACATTTTTTAGTTTTTCTTCAAGAGCATCATACTAGCCTCCTAGTTTTTTCATCCTCTCCATCAATTCATAATTACACTTCTGGATTTCACACAATTCTTCCTCCAAAGTATCCCTTTCTCATATTAGAGTTTCATTTTCCTTATTCATCCTCTTCCCAATATTCCCCATCGAAACAAATTAGCTAAACAACTAAATTTGAATGCTTACCTGAATCTTTCTTCCCTCGATATTTCTTCTATGATGACACTTACTATTTCTAGGGTATTTCACTTCTTTCAACACTCTCTTCTTTCCTAAAAAAATCACAACCAACTAAAATACTCGTAACTAGGTCTGATACCATTTGACACAGTCAAGGTAGGAGGGCCCAATTAAGGACTTTCCAACCTTCCAGCCTAAGTTACTAACTCCATGATCACAACAAATATGCAGCAGAAAGTAATAGCTAATCCACAGAAAGATAAAAGATATTTATGAACACTGGACATAAGATTTATCTTGGGAAAACCATAACAGGAAAAAACCCATCCTTCAAAGCTCATTCCTCATTATATTATAATCTCAAAACACATTACAAATGCGTCTCGGGCTTAATAGATGCTAGGCCGCAACCCAGGGATTACAAATAACTTAAATGATAACAATCTTCATCAACTCCTTTGGCTCTTCTCCACACTCCTTTTTCTCTGAGATCCTTCTAGATCAAAATACTTTGTCACCATGCTTCATACTTCACACTATCAAGCACCTTAATGATCCTTCTCCCTTCTATCCTCTATAACAAATCCTTTCTCTTCTATTTATATCATCCACAAATCATCTAACTCTTAACATGCCAGCCCAATTACAATGGCTAGAAAGGTAACATGTAAATACAAATAGGTCATCCTCAAACAATAAACAATTTACAATGCAAACAAACCATAATCAGACACAACAAAGAAAGGACCCAAAACAACATCCTCAAACATGAAACTCCTTCAAAATTTACTCCTTGAAGATCCACAACACACTATAGTCACCCTGTCATCCAAGAACATGGAAAACATTACCTCACAAAATCAAATCACCAATTGCAAGCACAAAAATCAATGTGGACCAACAACACATGATCTAGAAACATCCACGAGCATCATGAATCACCACATAAACACTTGCAAAAACTCAAATTACTATAATCGCCTCATCTTCTATCAGGTTCACCAACTAGAATAATTGAACAACTATCAAAACACTGATATTCATAGCTCGATCAAATCTTCATGGAGACCTCTGAAACTTAACATGGAAACACTAGATATACTTGACAATAAACCATTTAATCCACAACCTTTGATCATCAATATACTGAGCTAGCAATCAAATTCAATAATCTGGTACTCTATAACTTCACTGTCAACTACCTCAATTTTTGAATGCTTCCGGATGCCCTACATCAAAATGAGTCTATATTAGGTAACACTAGGGGAAAGGGAGCATTAGCTAATTGGTCAATCAAGGATTTTCCTTTGATTTCCTTTTGAGAGACAAATTTAAGATCAAAATTAGTCAATAGCATAACCCACTTAGCTAAGCGTCTCGATAAATCTATTTTAGTGGAAAGGTGTTTTAAAGGATCAAATTTCATCATCACATGGATTTCAACATTTAGTAAGTAATGTCTCAATTTACTAGTAGTGAATACAAGAGAAAAACATTATTGTCCTATCATTGGATATCATGTCTCATAATCAATCAAAGTTTGGCTAATGTAATAAACAATATTCTCTTTACCACATTCATCTTGTTGAGCTAACAATGTTGTGAGAGCATGGGTCAATGTTGTTGTATAAAGGGTAAATGGTTTGTGTTGCATAGTGGATTGTAAAATGGGTGAAGTAGCAAGATAATCTTTAAAACTCTCAAAAGAATGTTTACAATCCTCATTCTAATTAAATTGAACCTCTTTCTAAAGGAGTTGTGTAAAGGGTAATGTTCAGTCTACTAAAGATGTTGCAAAATGACAGATAGCCTAAATTCTTCCTTTTAAAGTGTACAATTGAGAAATGTTTCTAGGAGGTGTCATGTTAACTATAGTATTGATTTTATTTATGTCCACCTCAATTCCTCTGTGAGATACAGTTAAACCTAAAATATTTCCACTATCTATAGCAAAGACATTGTTTCCCATTCATTATCATGTTATATTTTCACCTTCTTTCAAATATTTTTTGAAGGATATTCACATGGTATTTTCTAGTTAAAGATTTGAATAGATTATCATTGACCTAATCTTCCAAAATTGTATGCATGCAATCATGAAATATCAATGTGATATCTCTTTGATATGTTTTACCTGCATTCTTTAACCCAAAAGTAATGAATACCCAACAAAATGTTCCCCAAGTTGTAGTAAATGTTGTTTTGTATTGATATTGAGGGTTAATAAAATTTTGATTATATTTGGAAAATCCATCCGTGAATGACAACAAAGCATGTCCCATAGTGGTGTCCACTATCATGTCAATATTAAGAAGGGGAAAATTATCTTTTAAAGATGCTTTATTCAAATCATAAAATTTTGTACACATCCTAGTATGATTATCAAGTTTTGTGACTGCAACAATGTTTGAGATCCAAGGGGAATAATCAATAGGTCATATAAAACCAACTTCGAGGAGTTTCTTAATATCGACCTTAACTAATAAGGATATCTTAGGATTCATATTTTGTATCTTTTGTCTTATAGGTTTGGCATCCTCTACAAGGACTATGTTGTGTTTTAGTATCTTAGTATCAATTCCCAACATATCCAAATAAGTCCAAGAAGAAAGTTCGAGAAAGTCATGAAGTAAAGTTGCATATTCATCATGTTCATCTTCATCAAGGAACTTTCTTATTTTAATGAATTTCTCCTCATTAGTAATATCCATTAGTGTGTTGATTGTATCTCCCAAAGGAAGTGCAGTTTGTTTTGGAAATTCAGGATTGTATTCTCTATTGTCCTAATTAGTCTCACTACTTTCCTTCTCTTCATCTTCTTTCTTAGTAGTAATCATAGCACATGTAACCCGTTTATTTTTAAGAGGAGTAAATGGATTATCATAAAATCCTAACATTTCTTTCAATGATTCATCATATTCAAAGTATTCCAATGATTCTTCACAAGTTGTATCAATCAATTATAGGTGCTTGAAAGCAAGAGTTGTTTTATTAGGGTTACACATGATGACATTGATATTTAGTGACGGTCTTTTTGTTGCTTGTGCTATCTTAGAAGGACAATACTTCAAACCACTTTTAGTTTCTTGTGTGTTAGGATCTATAGTAACACAAATACCTTTCTCTTTCCTTCCACATCCTTTTCAACTATATCCAAGTTGTTTCATAAGCTCAAAACCTTTTCCATAAAGTTTTTCCATTTCTTTTGGGTTTGGTGGTTTTTGGTCGTATATCTCATCAAAGTTTTTTGTATAGATTGTTTCTTCTTCTAGAGTAGATGAATCAGATGCTTGTAAATTTTCATCAAAATTTTTCCTTGCCATTACTATGTATGCTAAAAACTGATAAGCTAAATGATTTAATCTATAAACCCAAAATCAATATTTTAACATAACATCAATGAAGCTTTTATTTAATGAAAGAACATGCAAGAATGAAACTAAAATATGAAAAACCCAAAACACATGCATTCAAAAGAAAATCAACTCCATTGTTCTCCTATTCACCAAGATCTTGATTTATGTATTTGGTGTTCTTATATTTTCACAAACACAAGTGCAATAAGAGGCTATGATGAATGGATGAAAGGATTGTATGATCGAAATTGAATGGGTATGTGCAGGATCATCATGGAAAAAACATGCCCTTAAGTGGCAAAAAACTTCAAAAAAATCAAAGTTAGGCAACTCGACGTAAAAATTTGAATAAGTTATCTATATTATTTCAAAAATATGTAAGAATAGAATCTATAGAAAATTGAATGTATTTTATAAACTACTAGGTTTTTTTGTAAAAAATCTATTTGGTGAAAATTTGAAATTTCAATGCAGAGTACTTAAATTTTGGAAAAAATAAGAAGTAGGTGTCTGTCTGACCACCCTAACCACAATAAAATGATAATATTTTTATAATATTTTAGACATAAGTAGAAGACTCATGTCATGATGTGATGCATATTTTTTATAATTTTTTCCAAGTAAATAATTAATTATGATTTTTTTATTACAACTTTTAAAAAATATAAAACTCGTGTATCCGACCACCTTAACTTGGTCAAAACTTCATGAAATTCAAATTTTCTTTTTTTAATCTTATAGTATGCAAAGTATGTGTGATGTGGATTCCAAAAATGTGATACCATTTGAAAACTATAAAAAATTTCAATTAGCCTATCAATCGGGACTTTAGTCATAATTCAAATAGAAAATGAACAATAATAATTTATTAAATTCAAAGCAAAGCATAATTTATATTGGTGGAAAGCTGAGAATTTCCTTTAAAAACCCTTTTCATTTCATCAATTTTGGGTAAAAAAAAAGTCGTCAGCCACATACCCTACAAATACCCATCATATTGCCACTTTTTGGCCCATCATGATCCTGCACATACCCGAATGTTCTTTTTTGGTGAGAAGAGGGGGTTTATATAGATGTCCTCATGACGTAGATTCAAGTTGCAAGAGAGATATGGGATAAAAGAGTGAAATGGAGATTATCATAATCATCACATATTGCTTAATGAAATGAAATTGATGGGAATGAGAGATAAATATGTGACTTTATGATATGATGTAGGTTTAGGAATTATATTTTAAACTATATTTGTGAATTTAAATGAATGATTTAATGAATTTATAGATTTACATGATTTAATGAAATATGTAAATGGATAAAAATTAATGTGATATGGATGCAAATGATATTTTAATGATTATGCAAATAGAATAATATGAAATGAATGATTGATAAATGATTATTCAAATGGATAATGGTTATGAATGAATAAATTCTTATAAATTCTTACAAGATGTTAATCATTTAAATGAATTCATGAATGAATAGAAGAAAATATTAAATGAATTTATTAAACATATAATAATATCCATTTAATTAATAGATGAAAAATAGGATGATTGTGAGGACAACTTTTGAGTGTCTACATTTTTCCCCCCTTTGAGACAATGTAGCCTATTGTGTGGTTTCAAGGAAAAAGATGTGCCCCAGTGTAAGGAAGAATGACAAGGAGGTAGAGGTATGTCCCCTCGAGAGGACATGAGGGTTCAAAGAACATGATTGTTCTTTTGAAATGGATGAGAGGACTAGAAGATGAAGGACAAAAATGATAGAGGAGATTAGACAAGGATGATGAAGAAAAATGAAATGATGAAGGGAATGGATAATAGAAGAAATGATAGATGAAAAAGAGATATGAAGGAAAATGAAGGTGGTGAATCCTCTTGTGCATGTCATAGTGCTTTATCATCATAGAGTGGTAAAATATGACAAATTGAAAACAAACACCATGGTATAACATAGACCAAGTTGTGCAAGGCCATTGATCTATAAAAAAAATAGCCATAGACAAGTAATGTCCTAACTCATACTTAGGGTAAAGTTGCCCCAGTCTTTTTGTGAATGAAAACCATAGATGGAAATCAAATAAAATATGAGTCTTTAAACATCATCGCTCCTCTATATCCTTCATTGGACATCCTCAAGGTAGCTAGTAAAATGACTAAAGAAAATCCAAAAGATAAGACAAAATAGACCAACAAGGTCAACAACCATTCATATTGTTTACAAATAAGTGTTTTCAAGTGTGTTAAGGGACAAAGTGACTGATGGGTGGATTGTTTTGACAAGGCTTGGTTTTAGGAAAAGAAACATGTCGTATAAGATGTCAAGTCTAGTTTCTATCATGCAACTACCTATATAAGGAAAATGAAAAAGTGTGATAGTGACAAGGTCTAGTTTTAGGAAAGACATCCTATATAAGACCATTGGTGGGTATGTGCAGGATCATCAAGGAAAAATAAGGCTTTTAAGTGGCAAAAAATTTAGAAAAATCAGAGTTAGGAATCTTGACATAAAAATTTGAATAAGTTATCTATATTATTTCAAAAATATGTAATAATAGAATCTGTAGTGAATTAAATGTAGTTTCTAAACTACTAGGTTTTTTTTTTTTTAAAGAATCTATTTGGTAAAAAATTGAAATTTTAATGCAGTACTACTTAAATTTCAGGGAAAAAATAAGAAGTAGGTGTCTATCTGACCACCCTAACCACAATAAAATGATAATACTATTTTATAAGATTTTAGATATAAGTAGAGGACTCATGTCCTGATGTGATGCATATTTTTTTATTATTTATTTCCAAGTAAATAATTACTTATGATTTTTTTAATACAACTTTTTAAAAAATATAAAAACTTGTATGTCTAACCACCTTAACTTGGTGAAAACTTCATGAAATTCATTTTTTTTCTAATATTATAGTATGCAAAGCATAGAATCTGACGCATGTTTTGGATTCAAGAAATGTGATACCATTTGAAAGCTATAGATTTTTTTCAATCAGCCTATCAATCAAGACTTTAGTCATAATTCAAATAGAAAATGAATAATAATTATTTATTAAATTCAAAGTCAAGCATAATTTGTATTGGTGGAAAGTTGAGAATATCCTTTAAAAACCCTTTTTTGTTTCATCAGTTTTGGTTAAAAAAAAAGTAGTCAGCCACATACCCTACACATACCCATCATATCACCACTTTTTGGGCCATCATGATCTTGCACATACCCGGTTGTGATTGATTTGACTGGTTTGATTGGTTTGATAAATGACTGATTTAACTTGGAGTCTTGTTGGCTTGCTTGACATGTTGATTGATGATTTGTGTTTGAAGTTCAAATGATAATGTTGTGTCTAAGTTTACTGTGTCAAATTTATTTTTACTGCCCTGGTGAACCCAAAAAGGCTGACCTAAGGGGCCTCTAGGGGCTCATCGATAGATGTCCTTGCCTACGTAGCAATGCGCAAAGAACTTTAAGTTTGACATGACTCTTGAATATGTTTCAATGAAAAAGGAACAAATCATGATTTTATTTGACAACACCTAAAGGACTGACCTAATGCCTCGAGGGTACATTGACAGATGTCCTTGCCTAAGTCTAGTCATAGAGGCTGCAACATAGTTCAAAAATGACAAAGACTAGAACAACTAACTTTCTCTCTATTTTTGGGATTTTTTGAAAGTTATTTGAATGTTTTTTGGGTTTTGACATGTTTTGATGTTTTTGAATTTTTATATTCTTTTTGGATTTTTGAAATGTTTTTATTTTTTTGTCTTTTTGGAATGTTTTGATTTTTTTTGTCTTTTTGAAATGTTTTGATTTTTCTTTGTGAATATTTGATGTTTGGATATCCAATTAAAAGTGTAGAATCCAATGATTCCAAGTGGTAATAAATTTCCCCCTATCAAGCATGGGACTAACCAGTAGGGATGGGATGGAACAGGGGTTTATTATGGATGTAAGATGGAGGAGGAAAGGGTGGAATATGTCAACCACTTGGAAGTCATGATAAAGATGACAAGGCCTCATAATGGATGTGAAATGGGAGATGACAAAAGGTAAAGGAATAATTATAAACTAGGGTGGAAGACCAGATAGAGTGATAGTAGATGATGGAGCAAAGACTGACTACGCATGGTGTCTATTTGCTAGGTTTTCACCATGGTACTTTTCTAGAGCACCACTAACGTGGTTTTCACTTTTGGATGAAGTTTTTCTCTTTACTATTTTTATGATTTTTTTATTTTTTGTATTTTTGATGACTTTTCCTCTTTTTTTGTATTTTTTGAAGACTTTTTCTCACTTTTTTGTATTTTTTCAAGACCATTTTTTTGTATTTTTTAGAACTTTTTCTCATGTTTTTGAAATTTTTAGGACCTTTTTGACAAGAGTTCTCTAAAGCTAAATTTATAATTGATACGTGCCAAATCCATAGACTACCATGATTGATTGTGCTTGAATGAACATGTTGGATGAAAGGACTTGATCTGGATGACAAGTGCAAGTAGAAAATATGACAGATGATAGATCTGGCGAATGAAAGAGGCTATGGTATGATCCCTAATATGCACACTACGTGTTTCATTAGGCTTTAGTCAAAGAGGATCTTGGGTAACTAATGAGCTAGAGTATGTGAAGGGATTTTCATGAAAGATACATTCAAAGACATCACCAATGGTGTGATACAATAGATATGTGAACATGGATGGGTGAATTGGAGTATATGGTATGAGCAAGAGTGACATGAATGAATTGGATCAAAAAGTTCTTTTTTTTATTTTCTTCCTTGATAGATGCCCCCAGTGATTTTTAATGGACAAGCATACTTGGAGATCGACTTTTTCTTGCTTTCACTTTTGACTTTTATTTTTTATTTATCTGATAACTTTTTACTTTTTCTAGGGGACTTGTCTTGATCTTTTTTTTATTTATTTATCCAATATCTTTTTATTTGGCTAAGGTACTTGTCTTGATATTCTTTTATTATCAATATGTCTCTTGATTCTTGATCTCCTTTTAAAGATAGCTTGTTCATTGGATCTTTTCCTTTTTTCTTTTCTTGAGCTATGACTTGTTGATCCATGTCTATGATGTGGATGGATGTGAATGAGATGGAGGAACTAGGTGAAGTGATTGGAATTTTTAGTGGATGAATGGGAGTGGTGATGTCATTAATGGAGTCCTTGGGACCATCATTTTTGGTACTACTAACGTCAAAGGAAGCTTGCACATCCTTAATGACTTGGAAAGATGGCTTAGTAGAGGTGACAATAGGAGATACATATCCTAGCCTAGGGTAGGTGGGATGGAAGGATGATGGTTGGATATCCTCAACATGGACATGATCAAAGAATGGCTTATCATAGATGTCCTAGTCAAATAGGGGGCTGTCATGGATATAAAAAGTTTTGAGAAAAAGTAGATATGGAAAAGGTTGATGTATCATCAGGGTCCCAAAAGGTTTCAATCCAAGCACAACCATATTTTTGTGTTCCCTTTGTTGCTATCTTGACATCTATGTTGGAATTCTAAACCTTCTCAGTGGCATTAGCATTGTTGTTTTCTAGTAAATTATCCATACAATATTCTGCACATCCCATGTCATGGACTTAGACCTTGGGGTTCGATGGTATGGTAAATGGATTGGATGACTTGGTCAATGAATATGGATAAATGTAACAAGATAATGACCCTCTTGGTTGACAAGAACTTGGAATTGAGTAGTCCCTCTTAGATTGCTGCAATATTGGAAGGGGTAGGGATCTCTTATGACTGTAATTTAAGTGCCTTTGTGAGGAAATTTAAAGCATTGATGGTATGTGGATGGAATATCTTTCATGGCCTAGATCCATGGTCAATCGAGGAGTAGGTTGTATGGTAGTTAAGGATTTAGGACTTGGAATGTGGTATCTAATACTACAGGTCCAACCTTGATAGATAGTGTGATAACATGCTCACAAGAATGTTCTTCATCATCATAGCATTTGATGACAATGTTCCTAATTGTATCCATACATGTTTCTGAGAGGCCTATTTCCTTCACTAGTTTTAAAATGTAAATGTTCAATCTAGCTCTACCATCTACTAGGAATCATATGCCCTTGTGTTTATTGATGAAGACCTCAAGGTGTAATGGTTCGTTATGGTTTGACTTGGATGTAGAGTAATCTTTGGCAGAAAAAGAGACATGGTGGGATTCAACCAAATATCCCACCATGGCTTCAAATCAGTTGACATCCAGGTTGGTAGGAATAGAGGTTTCTTTTAAAGGGTATCTGTAGGATCATGATGGGCCAAAAAGTGGCAATATGATGGGTATGTGGATGACGACTATCTTTTTACCCACAATTGATGAAACGAAAAGGGTTTTTAAAGGATATTCTTAGGTTTCCACCGATATAAATTATGCTTTATTTTGAATTTAATAAGTAATTATTATTTATTTTCCATTCAAATTATGACTAAAGTCCTGATTTATAGGCTGATTGATAAACATCTATAAGTTTCAAACGGTGTCACATTTTTTCAATCCAAAAAATGTGTCACATTCTATGTTTTGCATACTATAGGATTAAAAAAAGAAAAAATGAATTTCATGAAGTTTTGACCAAGTTAAGGTGGTCAAACATACGAGTTTTTATATTTTTTTAAAAGTTGTAATAAAAAATTCATAATTAATTATTTACTTGGAAAAAAAAAACAAAAGAATATGCATCAGATCGAGGCATGAGTCCTCTACTTATATCTAAAATCTTATAAAAAATATTATCATTTTATTGTGGTCGGTGGTCGATAGACACCTACTTCTTATTTTTTCTCTAAAATTTAAGTACCACTGCATTGAAATTTCAAATTTTCACGAAATAGATTTTTTTTTTAAAACAAACCTAGTAGTTTAGAAACTACATTCAATTTTCTACAGATTCTATTCTTACATATTTTTGAAATAATATAGATAACTTATTCAATTTTTTATGTCAAGTTGCCTAACGCTGACTTTTTTGAATTTTTTGCCACTTAAGGGCCTAATTTTTCCATGATGATCTTGCACATACCCTAAAGCTTTATCAAGGATAACTTTGTGTTTAGGTGATATGCACAAAAGATCAAGAATGGAAATATGTACAGGTTTCTTGTCCAATTAGTCAATAATATTATATTGGGCTTTGGATTATGGCTGCTTTGGAGGAATGGATATGGTAACCTTAGCTCTACAGGTAGTAATGATGCATTCATGTTGATTCTTAATGGTGATTGTATTAATATGATCATCAACATCTCAGATGTGGTTAATAATTGTGTAGTCAAAAGAGGTGTTGGTGTAATTAGAATGGTTGTTTATCTTTTGACCCAAACTAGAGGGTTTTCCATGGTCTTGCAATGGATTCTTGAAAATCATATGGTATTTATTGGAAGTTTTTTGTTGTCTATCAAACTCTATTGTACCACTTTAAATTAGGTTTTGAATCATGTTCTTCAACTGACAACATGATGAAGTCTTATGCCCTTTTATGTAGTGGTAATCACAAAAGGCATTGTCATCCCACCAAGATGGTTTGAATTGTCTGGAGTCATATGGTTTGGGCTCTAGGAGCTGTATGATGTTTGATTATACTAGCTTATTTAGGATAGATTCAAATTTTCAAGTAAAGGATTGTTTTATCTCTGTGTGTATTGCCTTGGTTGTCTTGAGGGTCCTTGTTCTTGATTATTTTGTATCACATTAGTTGCTTGGTTTGAAACATATGATGTGTTATTATTATTTTTGGGTGCTTTGAGAGTTAATGTGGGACCATTTTTCTTCACATCTTTTTCATTTATGACTCCATTTGTTACATTCTTATTGTGGGACCAAAACTTGGTTTTGTCATTAGAGGTCTATTGGGTGTGTGTATTTTTGTTGCCATATGTAAGTTCACCAAGTGGGTGATTAGGAATTTTTCGAGTGTCATGCCTTTCTCAACTAAGTCTTAAAATGTGGCACAACAATGTACTTGTAGAGGGTGGTTCAACTTTGGCTTGAGGTCTTCTATGAACATGTCCACTTTTTATCGTTTAGGGATTTTGATAGGACGTCGACTCACTATACTATGCTATCTTTGGAAAAAAGCAATAAAGGTCTCTCCTTCATCTTGTGTCAAATGGCATAAGGTAACAATTATGACATCATTTTCAATGTTATGAGCATAATTCTCCAAGAATTTATTAGCGAGGTCATCCCATGACTTTATAGACCCTACAGGTATTAGTGCAAACCATTCAAGTTTCAGCCCCATAAGACTTCTAGGGAAGAGTTTCAAATGGTAGGAGTGATCCTATGTGGCATCCACACAAGTAGTGAATTATCATATGTGCTCAATAGGGTTTCTCTTTCCCTTATACTTAGTGAAAGTATAGATGATATACCCAGAAGGGAAAGGATGCATGTATATGCTAGTGTCATATGGGTAAGGATGTGAATCATGTGATGAGTACTTCTTTTACGAAACTTGCATCCCTTCTACTTGCTTTTGTAGGGTAGCCAATTGAGGAGTCAAGGTGTCTACTACAAGATTATTGGAAACATTATTATGAGGTCCCATGTTTTTTTGAGATGAAATTTTTTGTTTCAAAACATTGTGTATGTGGTGGATTTTGACTGTTTCCATGAGTATGAATGTGTGATGAGTAAGTTGGGATGTGAGAAGTGGTTGAGCTATGTTGTATTTGTTGGGTGTGTTGTCTGTGTATGTTTAGTGGAGTCACCAAAAAAGTATCCCTTTTTCCTTGGTTGATTCAAGAATAATTAATGGTAAATTGGATTTAATGTCACCTTGGTCTAGTGTTGTGAGGTTTTTTACACACCCACATTAGGTCTTGGGACCTTTCAAAGCTAAATAATCCTAACTCTACCCTAATTTAATGCTATAAAATGTATTTATTTACATCTTCACATTAAATTCAAGGGGCTTGTAAATCAAGTGGACGTTATCTAGTGTTATAATGTTTCCTACACATTCACAGTGGATTTAGGGCCCTTCTAAGCTAAATAGACTCAAATTTTCCTTAATTTAGTGTTGTAAAGTGTATTTTTTTACACTTTCACATCAGATTTTGGGTGGGATATTGCATTTATTACCTTTATATCATCATTAATATGCGCCAATGACCCCATATTGTGCATCCTAAGGCATATTTTGATCAAAAACCTGATAAAATCCACATAAAAACCAAAATACTTCACTCCTCGACATCCCAGCTAACAAAATAGACCTTGTGGGACCCATTCACCATTTTTTTTGAATGAGTCTCATCAAGGTGGGACTAATTCACCCATTATGGTGAATGAGTCCCATTTGGGCTATTTCCAAGGTTTGAGTGTGTAAAAATAGGTTTTAAATTTAAATTTCTTCAATGTCAGCCTTGGGGATCAAATTAATGGTCATGTGAATGGATTTCCTATATAAACATGATTTCAAATCCTAATTTAATACAAGTAACATAAGTACATATGCTATCAAGTCAAGCAAGCAAGATCCAAGCATTCAAGATCATTTCTAAGGCATTTAAGGGAAAATTTCTCCATCAATTGTTGTAGCAATTCAAGATCCATCATCATGGCAAGGTTCTAAGTGCATTATTTCATGTTCATGCTTCATTATCTTATTTCATCATTTGGTTTAATTACCTAAAATGGGTTTGACCAAGGAAAAACCCTACCCCCTAACAATCAACAAGTTTTCCCCTCTTTAATGTGTGATTGCAGGTTTGTAGATTGAAGAAAAGTGGATTGAAAGCTTTCAAGAGTGTCAAAATGATAAAAGTTGCAAATGTTGTCAAAGTTGTCATGAAAAGTTTTCAAGACCCACGAAAACTTAGATCCAGTGCAAAATACCCATCCAATTTACATGAAATCAATGGGAAAGTGCTTATTTTATCCATCTTTAGAGGATTGCAAAGTTTTAGTTCAACATTCTACTCTTGGGACACTTTTTGAAAAAATGGGACTCACCCCCCTATAATGGTGACTGAGTTCCATTATATGTGTTTTTCAAAGATATTTGCAGATTTGGACACCCATTGGCCCGAAACTTGTTCTAGTGCAGTTTCCCGAAATTGGGGCTGATTCGCCCAAAATGTGAAATGAGTCCCACTAGCCTAAAAAGTTAAATTTTTCTAGATTTCAGAGATCCATTCCATTTCTAACAAGTTTCTAGGTGCACACTTTTTGTTTCACAACTTTCTATTTTTTCATTTCTTAGATCATTTAGTATTGGTTTGCATATCACACTGTGTTTTCCATCATTTTTTATTTTCCAAGTTTACACTTGGTGGTGAACCCCTTTTCTTATACTCAACCCCTAGGTCAACCCTATTGTTATATTTCAATCTCCTCTACATTGAAATCTTGAGGGTTATCCTTGGGTGGAACCTTTGTAAAGTGGAAAAAAACCTAAAACAAAAACCCTTCCCCCCTATGGCATTTTTGGAGGTTCCATCTTGGTGAACATGCATCTAGAACATTTAAATTTTGATTTGGAGTGCATCATCATCCTATATTTTGATTGCATTAATTTTGCATTAGGCTTTTCATTAGTTAATTGACATTCTAGGGTTTAAAATATTTGCATTAGTGAAAGTGCATATAAGTTGCATTTTTGCATTTCAAATCATTACAAATCATCTAAAACTTGCATTTTCATTTAGGATACACATCATAAAAACTAAAAATCATCAAAATCCATTGAAAATTCCTAGAAATTTTCAAAAAATCCCTACTGGGACTCGTTCACCTCCTTGGGCGAATATGTCCCAGAACAGATCTGAAACAACCTTTTACACCACTAAAAATCTTGTTTTAAAGATTTTGTTTGCTATCATTGGTTAGTTGTTTCATTGGGCTGACTTTCTATTACATGCATTTCACTAAATCTAGCTTAAATTAGTCCATTTCATGCACTGATTCATTCCAAATTTGCATTTACAACATTTCATTTTTAGATCATTGCATAATGTAACTAGTAAATTACCTTGTTTGAAATCTAAAAATTGCAATTCAATTTATCTCTTTACATTGCATTTTGAGTTTGCATAGATTATTGTTCAAAAATGTTAATTTCGATCTTGTTTGCAAAGAAAAATTTATTTAATAAGCATGTTAGTCATTCATTCAATGCATTCCCTAGTTATGAAAGTCTTCAAACTTTCCTTAAGCTTACACCCCCTCCCATCTCTCCTATTTTTGACGATGATGTGATAGAAGAGAATACAAACATAGATAACCATGATGATCATAATCATTCTTCTCTCGATACCTCTATGTTTAATGATTAAGGTATCCTAGTGAAAGAAGATGCAATCATTGAGAATCATGAAGGTCTTGTTTTCCCTTCTCCTCATTCCCTTTGGGAAGATAGTATAACAATAGAAGATGAATTCATTGCCAACACTTTACTTAGTTTACATTCCTCTCCTAACACTTTTGTTACTCGTGAGCATGCTACAATCGTGAATGACCATGAAAATTACATTTGTGAGGACATGTTGGTGTTAAGAGATCTAATGATGGAGAACTTTGACAATCCTACCTCTTCCACTTGGGAAGAAACTATAGAGCATAAGGATGTAATTATAGATAACCATGAAAATCACATTAGCTCTTCTCGTAATATCCTTCATAGTAATGAAGATGATAGTTTTGTGTTATAATATACACCTGAAAGTCACATTTCTCCCTTTCCTAATGCTCCTATCATTTTGGAAAGATCTATTTGAAGAAAAAGATCCAATCATTTGAAAGCATGATTCTCCTTCTCTTGATATCTCTCCTAGTTGTGATGAAGCTACTTTACAAAACTTAACCATGGAATGTGATGAACATATTTTATATTACTCCACTAAAATCTCTCCTACTAGGGTAGATATTAGGGCACAATAGAATAAGACCTTAGTAAACAAGAATGAAATCATGGAAAATGATTACCACATTTATCCTTCTCCTAATATCTCTCCTAGTTTTGAAGAAGAAAGGAATCAGAGTCATGATGATCCTATTTGTCTCTCTTCCCCTATGGAAGACATTATGGAACAAGAGAAGGCCATCATTGATAAACAAGACAATATGCCCATTAATAACACCCTTAATTATGATGAAGTCATTTTAAAAGAACCAATCATTGAATGTAAAGAACATTTGGTTTGTAGTTCTCTTAATAAATCTCCTCCTAGAGGAAGGATATCATGATGCAAGAAAATGGAAACAATATTAATGTGTGTTCCTTGGGTAATTGTAAAATGATAATACTAGATTTCCCAAGTTTATTAGAGATACATCAAAGCAAGACTGCCAAGGTTATGAATGCACAAATTTCCATTAGATCCCCCTTGACTATTGGACCTCCTACATATCCCATGGGACATCCTAAGAATCCTCCAATTCTTTACCCACCTTCACACAAACCTCAAACTAAAAGAAAACCTGAACTTATCCTCTACCCACCTAGAAATAGTTTTTTATAGCAACCCAGTCATAATATCATTTTTCATACATAAAACACTATAAATAATCTAAAACCACAACAACCAACCCCTACACCCTTACCTTTTCCTAATCCCATTTATCCTAGTGCTCCTCGTTTCACTTCACATAGTTGGAAGGAGTATGACCTTGTTGAGCAACTTAAGAATACTTCTGCTAAGATATTATTATGGGACCTTATTCAAGCATCCCCTCATTACCATAACATGATTCAAAGTTCCTTACAACAACTTCCTATTCTTTCCAATCCACAACTAAATGACATAGAATCCATGATCCAAGGAATGAATGCTAACATTGTTTTCCACCATAGTGAACTCTCCCCTTTGGAAGTGAAAAAACAAAATGAATCTTTCATAATAATATCTCAATACAAAAACATTGCCATAAAGTGAACCCTTGTCGACAATGGATTTCCTCTTAATGTGTGTAGCGTAAATATTTTGGATAGGATTAACATGGATAAATCAAAACTTCAACCTGTCTCTTTATCTATTAGTGGATTTGATAGTGTAGGAAATAAATCGCTTGGTGTGATCACTTTGCCTATTACTTTTGGGAAGGCCATATTGGAAACACCAATCCATGTTATTCCACATGATCTCTCATATAATCTTCTCTTAGGTAGATTGTGGATTCATACAATGAATTGGGTTCCTTCTACTCTTTATCATAAAATAAAATACATCTAAAAAAATAAAGTGTACACACTTGCCTCTAATCCTAAGCCTTATAGTGTCTTACAACTTGGTGAAAAAAAAGAGAACCCCTTAAATAAAATAACACCAACTACACAAGTAGAACTCATACAACAAAAAGACAAAGAAAAACACATTGAAGATATCACAAAGCTATTATAAGATGATTGTGGTTCCTTGGATTTCACACCAACATTCATAGGAGAATACAAGATCATAAACAATGATTCATACAAGGGAAAATAAAATGTAGTAATGTCAACAAAAAATTCAGAAGACCCTTCGAAAGCATCCACCTCAACCACTAAAGAAGAAGAAGAAAATTACACAACAACCTTTGATGAACTTGATTACAAACAACCACTAGATCCAAAAGCAATGAAAAAGATTTATGGAAAAGGTTATGAACTTATGAAACAACTTGGCTATAGTGGAAAAGGATGTGGTGTTATAGAACAAGGTATCCACAACCCTATAGAGCCTAACACACAAGAAAAGACTAATGGTCTTGGTTATTGTCCTTTTATAGAAATAAACAAGCCTTCACTTAATATCAACACTATTACAAAGATTCTTTGAATGAAACACAAAAGATAGAGAAAAATTTCTTAATGTCAATGTCATCACAGAAAAATATAATTATTTGAATTCATTTGATTTTAAACCCTCCTATAAATGAGAGAACAAAATCTCAAAATCTAAAGAGTCTTGTGTAAGTATGAATTCTTGTACTAAGTAAGAGATATCTTTTTCGCAAAATAAAGAAACTTCTTCTACCATTGGTCAAGAGAGTATTTTGTTGACACTCCTCCAAGATCAATTGATATCTCTCCCTCTAAGAACTTGAAATAAATTTTATGAAAAACATTCATTTTGTTCTTATCGTAGAGTTCATAGTCATGCTACTAATGAATGTAATGATTTAAGCAAAAAATTCAACATCTGAAGGACTGTGGTGCTCTTCCTTGGGTTGAAGCACCTAATTACTCTAAATAATACTTATTTTTATCCTATTCGGCTCATCCTTGCCTTGCACTAAGTGGGGGAAAGGGGTTAGGTATTTGTGTCCTCATATGTCACTTGTCGTTGTCTCTTTTGGCTAGTTGTTAACCTTTCATGTACATATAAGAGAAAGCTTGGGATTTGGAAGGCATGCCTTAAGTTGGCTCACATGTGATATACTACCTTATTTATGATGTAGTTCAATTCAAAAACATATGACTTGGCATAGGGCTTTCTAGATAAGCTCTCATGTATTCTTCTACTTTAAAGAAATTTATCATAGTAATGGTGTTAGAAACCACTTTAAAGTGGGGGCATACATTGGCACTCATCATGTTTCATTGTGTGATTTATTTCTTCTGGCGATGCATCCTTTTCTTGGTGGTGTCATTAGGCTCGATTTCCTCTAAGAGTGTGATATTTCTTTAACTTTTCCTCTCTTGGAAACATTAGGCATGGTGCTCCCTAATAAGAGACCTTGCATGAACTAAGAAAAATACCTTTGAACATATCTTGTATTTACAACATCAGTTTGTTCATGAGCTCCAAGCAAATGAAGTTTTTCCTTCCTCATGAAACTCGAAAATCATTTTTTACGGTTCCTTATTAAACTTATCGAAAGGTATAACTTTGGTATGGTTTGAGTGGGAAGCCCAATCCGAGGCATGACTTTCCCCATAGCTACTTTATTGTATGTGAGTGCTGAAAAGCCATGAGTGTATGTTTCTCACCTTTTAGAACTTCTCACCTTTATTGTATGTGAGTGCACACAAGCCATGAGTGTATGTTGCACACAATCCTAGGTTTCCTTTGCATCAACATTCAATTAGGTTTTGTTTTGTTTTGCATCTTGGGGTTTCTAAAATTACATTAGGGAAATAATCATTTAGACTTCATTTTTGCATATCATATCATTCAAAAATTGAAAATTTACATTTGCATCCTCATTCTTCATCTGAAAAACATTGAAATCATTTTTTTTTTTTAAATACAAAAATCTCATACTTGGACTCATTCACCACCCTGGGTGAATTAGTCCACCTACACATTTTACACAACATTTTCAAGCATTTTTCTGGGTATTTTCTGCATTACAGTTTTTTATAGTTACTTTATGTTATACTTTCCAGATTGTCTATTTTATTTTATTTCTTGCATATTAGTTTCCTTTTATTCATTGTCATCATGGATTTTTCTTTTAATAAGTTTTGGAATTCATTGAAATCCC
Source organism: Sequoia sempervirens (assembly GCA_007258455.2). NCBI lineage: Eukaryota > Viridiplantae > Streptophyta > Pinopsida > Cupressales > Cupressaceae > Sequoia > Sequoia sempervirens. The sequence continues at coordinate 52,379,553 of VDFB02373365.1, read as the reverse complement.
TAGTAGACATTTCAAATTGTGCCTTTGGTTGTGATCCTAATGACCTTGAGCTTCCTCATGCTTCTTCAACTCCTCATGATTTTCATCCTCATGATGTAGACATCATTGGAGAAGATGATGATAGAATGAACAAGTTCTTCAATTCATTCTTTGATAACCTTGAAGCCAATGCAACCCTTTACCCATGCATGAAGTCACAAGATTTTCCTACTATTGCACCTCCTGATCACTTTGGCTACCTACATCCTGAAACAAATGAAGTAGCTAAGTTCCCTCCACCAAGTGGACCTAGTTCCTCTAAACAACCACATCCTCAACCATTTTATGATAAAAAAGTCAAAAACACTCCCATCAACCTTGAAGAAACATATGGAAAAGGATTTACTATCCTAAGTAAACAAGGTTGTGATACAACAAATGAGCATAACATTCACCAAATTCTTGAATAATAAAACCAACAAAAGAAAATACAATAGGATTAGGATATAGGGTATGTGCAGGATCATCATGGAAAAAAAATTGCCTTAAGTGGCAAAAAATTAGAAAAATCAGAGTTAGGGAACTTGACGTAAAAAAATGAATAAGTTATCTATATTATTTCAAAAATATGTAAGAATAGATTTTGTAGCAAATTGAATATAGTTTCTAAACTACCAAGTTTTTTTTTTTTTAAAGTCTATTTGGTGAATATTTGAAATTTCAATGTAGTAGTACTTAAATTTCAGGGAAAAAATAAGAAGTAGGTGTCTGTCTGACCACCCTAGCCACAATAAAATGATAATATTTTTTATAAGATTTTACATATAAGTAGAGGACTCATGTCCCAATATGATTCATATTTTTTTGTAATTTTTTTCCAAGTAAATAATTAATTATGAAAATTTTACTACAAATTTTAAAAAATATAAAACTCATATGTCTGACCACCTTAACTTGGTCAAAGCTTCATAAAATCCTTTTTTTTTAATCCTATAGTATGCTAAGCATAGAATGTGACACATGTTTTGGATTCAATCAGCCCATAGATTTTAGTCATAATTAAAATAGAAAATTAATAATAACTATTTATTAAATTCAAAGTAAAGCATAATTTATATTGGTGGAAAGCTAAGAATCTCCTTTAAAAACCCTTTTCGTTTCATCAATTTTGGGTAAAAAAAAGTCATCAGCCACATGGGCCATCATATCAGCTACATGTCACCACTTTTTGGCCCATCATGATCCTGCACATACCCTATAAAGATCCTCCTAATGACAACAAACCTCCTTTTGAATATTTGAGACTTTGAGATGATGGTATAGTGATCTTTGATTCCCATCCTAACTTGATCATTCTCCTTCCACATGAACAACCATTACAAGATTCCAATGACTAGGATGCGAGGATCCCTATGGGTTCTCTTCGTTCCATTCATGAGAAAGGAGAAACTAGTAAATGAAAACATCCCTACAAATTGAAGAAACTAAAGTTTCCTCTCCATCCACGACCTAAATGTGAAAGGAGACTTCAATTTCTTTTAAATAAAGGCCTTATACTCTTAACACCTATGAATAGGTTGGTCAACTATCCTAAAGATTCTAACATACCATACTGCAAATATCATCATCTTCTTGGCCACCAAATTGATGAATGTCAAACATTGAAGGACATACTGAACAAGTATCACTTCATTGATACTAACTGCTATCCTATTAACCCTTAAACCCCATCCTCTATGTTGGTGATTTTTCTAGCTAACCTTGGAATTTTCTAAAAGCATGCCAACCTCTATATTAAAAAATCACCAAGGACTAGTGGCAAACACAACAAATAGAGGTCTTTGAGGTCTCTATTCCTACACTTTAGGCTATGTAGGACCAAGGAGGGTGTTCCTTACAGTGTTCATTTGGTGTATCAATTTTCAAGAACACTTCATTACTGATTCATTATTATTTTACGCAATATCACTAACTTCATTAAAGATTTGGCATACCTTCAAATGAATTAATGTTTATTTTGCTAAGAATGTGCATCCACTTCATATATATTGACATAATTTTATAAAAAAAATTATGATTATGAATTCATGGCAAGATATGTAACTCATTCACTCAATTACATGAATAAAAAATAAACACACAAGTGCTTCATCAATTGGGTAAATGGAGTCAAATATAAAATAACTAGTAATACACCGATTATCTAGTTCTGATATATATAAACTATCTTTGTAATTCCTTACACTACAAAGACGCACGTTATCCAAAATACTACTTATTAGATCCTTGTATATTCTCACATACCATTACTTTCCCCAAGCATTTTACTTAACCCATTGAATTAAAGAAGAGAAATAAAGCCACACATTCAATTGTACTATTGAAATAGATGAAATTATCTTTGATAATTTTAGTTATAGTCTATGAAAACATAAAAAAGGAGAGTATATAATTTGGACTTGGAATTTTGCTCCAATACTAGTAATCAATATAAAACCTATTAAGATTATTACACGTATGTCCTATACCCAAGATGATTTACCAGTGAATTCATCGGGCATTTAGCATTATCATTTGCATACTATGATCGGTGTCTATTTAAGACCTACTAGACTCAAAACTTTTAGATCAAAACCTCTTACATTGAGCCATTAAATACCTTTTATAGCACAAGGGAGCGACAAAGCATCTGTCTCAAAATGTAATCACATTTCATATTCATTTCAAAGTTCATTTCAATGAGGTTCATTTCCTAAACAGCTACATTAATAATTCCATAAGCATGGGAAAAGCAGAAAGGAAAAATGAGTGCTAACCCAATTCTGGGAGCTGCCACGCAAGCCTTCCAAAAGGCATCAACAAAATTAGAACATTTACAAATATTTGAAATAACCAACATCACGATTAGCTACATGAACCCTCGAACAAGTCACCATCAAAATGAACTACAAATCCCACCATCCAAAATCCACATCATTACATCATCCAAAACTCCACACCATTATCAAAGGACATGGGTGTCACTTGGCCTTGTTAGCCACTAAGTAACCACCCTCAGCGGGTCGTATAATAGAGAGTGGAGTTGCAATCACAATCTCATCTTTAGAGTCATTGTAAGGCACCAAGGAAGCAGAACAATGGCTAGGGCCAAGGCCAACTCCTTCCTCATCACTCGATGAGCTATTAGAGACCAGGATGGGAGAAATGGGTATCTTCAAACAAACCCAAAGACCAGGGCTAGAGCTCATTAATTCTTTCACAAAAAGAGGTCCCGTCTCCTTTCCTTTAGTCAGTTTATGTGAGACAACCCTTCTCCTCAAAATATAGGTGCTCCTAATGGCCACCTTCTCAAGTTTTCTGCATACACTCCTACTATTCTTTGGAACAATAGGTGCCTCAGTCAAGGGAAGTTTATCCTCTAGCATGTACCATAGTAATCAATGTTGGTGATGAAAAAGAATAGAGATGACAACTCTAGGAAGCTCACATGTACATGCAGCAAAATACTTCAAGACCTAAGTCACAGAACAGGGTCAAGCCATAATTAGCAATGTAGAACGTGCACAAACCAGAAGAAATTGTTACACCACCCTAGCAGTACTAGCATTTACAAATTTCTTTAATTCTCTCTCACCTACAGTCTCCGCAATTAGTTCCCAATTATGGCTATAACTTGCGAATGGCTTGATTCATTTACAAAAAATTCTCATTAAATAAGAGAATGCAAGGCTAACTACAATTAATGTTCATCTCAACTCACTTGTGTGAACAAGAACTCTATTAGTGCATTTCAAATCTTCACCATTGGTCACTACATATTTAAAACTGAGTCGATGAGGCATATTAAGAATTGCCAATTGTTTTATGGACAATACCAGGAAACAACGAGGAAGTGCTTTAAAGCCACATGTCTATTCACATCCTTACCTGATCATCCTTACCCTATCCATCATTGATCATTTGAGTCATGGAGAAATCCCAACCATATCTTTGTCACATTGGCCTTCACTTGTTTGAAGTCTGTTTCAAAAAATCATCACACGATGGCTAAAGAGCTAGAGATGAGCTACTAGCAATTGATCTAACTCCTAGAAGATTTACCCACATATCTTCATTCTTCATCATTCTTCATGTGTCCTCTTTCTAGTAGGCTTCCCTAACCAACAATAAACCACATCTGTGTGATGGGGAAAACTCAACCCATCGGTAGTCGTGGGATCCTCTTTGAAAGGCAATAGGTAACTGGTGATAGTGTAAATGTCAGTGATGGGTTACAAGAAGTAACCACATTGTTGGTCATAGGTTACTCCTCAAAAATAAAAGGCACAATAGGTGATAGGTGATGAACTAAGCTTAACAGGTAAATGTTATATCTCTCATCGTTGGTTGTACTTTGGTGAGTGTAGCACGACCTACAATGGATAATAAGCCCATAGTTGTATATTCTGACGGTGTCTGTGGAAAGGAATTGCTCATTGCCTATTGAATGTAGATTTCTAGAATAGAACCCGCAATGGGTGATAGACTATGATGAAACTTTCCTAGATTATAAAATAACACATGTAAATAATTCGTTCACAAGGAAAGAGCATTCCTAGGCACATCGGGTAACTTGAGAGATGGGGCCAGTAAAGAATGATGGTGAGGGTCATAAAATTCCACTTAACTCATATGGTGACCTGATGCAGCTGGCCAACAGGTAAACATAAGCCAATGAAAGGATTGAGGGTATAAATGAAATGAGCAGAAAAACCTTGAACCCTAAAGATACTGAAGAATGAAAATTCACAGGCTTGAACATGGAACCAGTGGAATGATGAAAATAAGAGTTCCACCAGTGGCTCTGACTGGGGTTGTATGCCTCTTGCAAGCATTGAAAGAATCCAGAATCTCTAACACAGTAGACCATCAAGGGAACATTCATTTTATTAGATTTACCTTTTCAATTGGAGGCCTTATTGCCTCCCAAATCTCAAGGAGAAACCTTTCCTCTATCAAATACCTAGTTCTACATTGATTTCAATGGATCAAGATTTGCATTGTACACTCTTGAGCCACAAATTTCATCATATTTGGCCCCATCCATCCCACTTATCATGGCATTATTCTGCTCATTACCCTGTTGTATTATACGCTCACCTTCATACATTGGAAAAGTAAAACTTTCATATTCCACCTGATCATAGATGGTGACATTACCTTCAACTTGTTCACCAAGTTGAAGGTATTCATGAACATCATGTATGCAATTTTCAATCTCCTCTGAGGTATTCAAAAAATGGCTTGCTACCATAGGAGGATCTGCATTCAGCACCACCATAATATCTATTCCTTCAGGTAGAAGCAGCCCCATAATAAGATCCATAAGATATGGAACCTATGCAAAGTATTGCAATGCAAATTCATACTAACCAACATTGTTTCTCTGGTGACCCATACTTCTGAGTTCTTCTTCACAAGGATCAAATAATCTGGCAATATTAACATATTCTGCATAGTTATCAGACAATTCCTTCTCCTTAATCTAAAATGATGCTTCTCGAATATCCATGCATTCATCCCAATTTTCCTTTTGGGCATCCAAGAGTGGATTTTCACTTATGTGAGGGCATATATCATCATATGGAACCTAAGCACTTATATCTTTTCAAGTATATCTCTAGATATCATAGGAGAATTAGCACAATCATCTACATCTCCCTCAATAATGATACTATATTCAAGGTTACCATCATAACCTTGAGTTCTTTGATCAGATGGGTCATTACGATAATTAAATGTTAACAAGTTTGAGTTATCTTCTTGATTCTTATCAGGCACAATCTACTCAATCACATAATGGTATGCTAATTCATTAGTGTTTGTGTTACCCCATTTTCCATTCACTTGGGGAACTATTAAGATAGATTTGACATCCTGACAAACCATGTTACCTAAATCAATACTAGCATGGCTCTCGTTTGGAATATTCAAAACATATTCATTAGTAACATTTACCAAGTATTCTTCAGGATTTTCATCAAAAAGAGGATTACCTCTACACCAATAGGGGTCATCATTTATAACCTCACTTTCCAATGCAAATTCATCAAATAAAGGATTTTTCCATGTCTTCATGATGCTCTCATGTGCGTCATCCTTCATGATGCTAGGATCCCAAATACATTTGATCATTAGTGTATTCAAAATTGGTGTAATTACTTGAAAAATAGAGAGAGACATTTTCAATATCCTCTTCATCATTTGCGCTCATAGCAATTTATCTACATACAGAAAGTTCTGCACATGAAGAAAACTGCTCACTACCAAGGAAACAGACCCCTTCCAAGCTATTGACATGTCCTTCACTTGAAGCAAAGGACTCCAACTCTACTTTGTAAGAAGAATAATATTCATTATAAGATTGTCCCAGTTCGATCTCATTCCTTTGATCCCTCATATGTGGCATATAATTCAAATTTAGTGCATTTAAATCATTGATTGGTGCATCATTGTTTATGACTAAATCACTTTGTGAGGTTTTGCCATGTTCCTCTTGTATTTTCTTATATCCTATGACATCCCAAGGAGGAAAATTAGGTAATGTCTCCTCATCCTCGTACTTGTCTCTTCATCCTCATCACTATTGTCAAGTGCCACATTTAGAGTATTTGTGAAATAACAACAATCATCAGTTGACTGCCCTCCTTATAATGCATCTTCTTGACTTGGTAGTTCTATCCTTCGATTTTCTTCACTATAGCAATAGTTGTCTCCACTCCAGGAGATAGAAAATGGCATAGTATCATGCTTAGTTCCTTCTACAATGCTTATCTAGTCCATTACTTGATCAAGGCTATGAGGCTTTTGATTCTTAGTCCATTGGCTTGTTCCTAATTTGTAAGCCTCACAAAAAAAATCAATGCACATTAAATCATTAGTCCTAGCACTCTTGGGTATCTCCATCATAACATCCAAGAATCTTGAAAACAAGTTGTATGGTGACTCATTAACATGTCTCTTTATCTCATACAATCTACTATTAGAGGAAATTGAATCAACTATTCCTGACCTTGGTTGATGTGAGGTTGATGCTCACTCTTGTTCAAAATATCTTCACAGCAATGCAGATGTAACATTTAAGTGCTCATTTTCTTGACAAACACTTATTTCCTAGCTAGCTTTGCTCAATAGTTTGGATTCTACGAGAGCCATTCACATTGGCAATCACATGTCCCCTCATGATTGAGTACTTCAAATTATTCTCAATATCCATGGAACTTTGATAAGCTTGTTGCAAAGTACTAGGCTCTTTATCCATCAACAAGAAACCCATCTTACTATCAAATGCCCCTAAATATACAACTAGACATTCTACATCATTTACCCTTATGTGTTCAGGGATTTCTCTTATGACTTTCGCAAATGTAAGGTTAAAAGCAGGGATCAACTCCTCTTTAACCCTAAGGATCTCCATGAAATTTTTCCTTGCAACTCTTGGGTTTATCCTCTCACTAAACTGTCCCATGAAAACTGTCTTTTGTTCACTCTAACAACGTACAAAATACATTGGAAAATAAGAGAACCAATCTCTTGCATCTCCTCTTAGGGATTAAAAAAATAACTTCATAACCACATCGTCACAATCTATCTCATAGTCACCCATTACATCAACAAATTCCTATACATTTCTACTTGCTGACTCTTACTTTTCACCATTAAATTTTGGTATTTTTTCCCTGATCTTGGGCGGTATAATATTTGGGAAACCTATAATATCACTTAAATCTATGGCCCTGTACCTTTCAGTACTAAAATTCCTTTGATGTGACAATGGGTATTCATCATGTGTGGTATTCCTTTTGGTTCCAGATGTATAACTTGACCAGACACTTTGTTCCTAATTGGCTTGTTAGGATCATCAAAAGGTAACCCAACTTCCTTTTATGGGAGTAAGCCTTTATGATGCAAATATTTTAATTGCTCTTTGCATAATATTATTCAATAGGTGGCATTCATGAATATGATAGATTTCAACATTTATTTCAACTATACTTCTATATTATGCAAAGATAACATTCCTTCCCTATTTTCATGCTATTTCACCAAATTGGGAAAATTTATGGCTTAGATCTCAAAAATTCCCACAAATTATATATTCAAATATAACAATATTTCCTTAGATTTATGAAAATGCCTAGCATTTTAGAGCAGGTTTTCACCTTCAATCTTCAAGTGTGCAGATCTAAAGCTTTATTGTATTCTTTGTCAGGTTCTTTAAATCAGAGTCACCACCTCTAATTAAGAGGATTTGGTTTCAAACTAGTTGAAACAACTTTCGAGGTAAGTTTAGATCTGGGTTTGCTCCAATAGCAGAGTCACCTTATTAATATTCACACCCTGCTTCTACAAATATTTTGACTAGGTTCAAGAACTACATAAAGTCTGAATTAAATATCCAGATTCACCACCATGTGACTTTGCATTAATACCATTTGCAACTAGAGGATGAAAATACTTCTCCCTAGTAGAGTCACCATTTTTCTTGGTGATTTTTCCAGCTAACCTTGGGATTTTCTAAAAGGGTGCCAACCTCTATATTCAAAAATAACCAAGGACTAGTGGCCAACACAATGAATAGAGGTCTTTGAGGTCTCTATTCCTACACTTTAGGCTCTATAGGACCAAGGAGGGTGTTCCTTACAATGTTCATTTGGTGTATCAATTCTCAAGAACACTTCATTAGAGATTCATTCTTATTTGATGCAATCACACTGACTTCATTAAAGACTTGGCAGACCTTCAAATGAATTAAAGTTTATTTTGCTAAGAATGTGCATCCACTTAAGATATATTGACATAATTTTATAAAAGTTGTTCTAATTCTAAATTCATAGCCAAATATGTAACTCATTCACTCAATTGCATGAATAACAAATAAACACACCAGTGCCACATCAATTGGGTAAATGGAGTCAAATATACAATAACCAGTAATACAATGATTATCTATTTTTGATATATCAAAACTATCTTTGTAATTCCTTGCACTAAAAAGACTCGCGTTATCCAAAATACTACTTCTTATCATATCCTTGTATATTCTCACATACCCATGACTTTTCCCAGGCATTTTACTTAACCCATTGAATTAAAGAAAAGAAATAAGGCTAGGTATTCAATTGTACTATTGAAGATAGATAAAATGATCTTTGATAATTTCATTTATAGTATGTGGAAAAATACAAAAGGAGAGTATATAATTTGTATTTGGAATAATGCTACAATACCAGTAATCGATATAAAACCTATTAATAATATTACATGTATGTCTTATACCCAAGACTATCTACTAGTGAATTCATCAGAAATTCAACATTATCATTTGCATACTATGATCGGTGCCTATTTAGGACCTACTAGAATCAAAAAATTTAGATCATAACTGCTTACATTGAGCCATGAAATCCCTTTTATAGCACAAGGGAGTGACAAAGCATCCGACTTAAAATGTAATTACATTTCATATTCATTTCATAGTTCATTTCAATGGGGTTAATTCCCAAACCGTTACATTAATCATTCCATAAACATGGGAAAAGAAAAAAGGAAAAATGAGCACTAACCCAATGGTTGGAGCCACCATGCATGCCTTCCAAAAGGCATCATCAAAATTGGCACATTTACCAATATTCAAAATAACCACCATAGTGATTAGCTGCACGAACCCTCAAACTAGTCACCACCAAAATGAACTATAGAGCCCACCATCCAAAAGCCACATCATCACAACACCCAAAACCTAACACCATTAGCAAAGGACATGGGTGTCACTTGGCCTTGTTAGAAACTAAGAAACCATGCTCACCGGGTCATATAACAAAGAGTGGAGTTACAATCACACTCTCATAGTTGGAGTCACTGTAAGGCACCAAGGAAGTAGGATAATGGCTAGGGCCAAGGCCAAGTCCTTCCTCATCACTCGACAAGCTATCAAAAACAAGGATGAGAGCAATGGGTTTCTCTAAACAAACCCCAAGACCAGGGCAAGACTTCATTAATTCTTTCACAAATAGAGATCCCTTCTCCTTTCCTTCAATCAGTTTTTGTGAGACAATCCTTCTCCTCAAAATATAGGAGCTGTTGACAACCACCTTCTCAAGTTTTCTGTGTACACTCCTCCTCTTCTTCAAAAAAATAGGTGCCTAATTTGAGGGAAGTTTATCCTCTGGCATGTATGTAATTAGCTTTTGCATACTTAGCCTTCGGGACCTACGCACTAGTGCAATAGGAGTGTTGGGCTCACTCATCTTCTCAGAATACCATAGTAACAATGTTGGTGATGAAAAAGAATAGAGACCACAAATCCAGGAAGCTCACACGACATGTAGAAAAATGCTTCAAGACTCAAGTCACAAAATAGGGATGAGCCACAATTAGCAATGTAGAATGTGCACACACTAGAAGACATTGCACCACCATCCTAGCAGCACTTGCATTTACAACTTTCTTCAATTCTCTCTCGCCTGTAGTCTCAACAATTAATTCCCAATTCTAGCTATAACTTGTGAATGGCTTGATTCATTTACAACAAATTCTCATGAAATAAGAGAATGTAAGGCTAACTGAAAATAATGTTCATCTCAGCTCACTCACATGAATAGGAACTCCATTATTGCATGTCAAATCTTCATTGTTGATCGCTGCAAATTTAAAACTCAATCAATGAGGCATATTAAGAATCGCCACTTGGTTTAAGGATTGTACCAGGAAACAATGAGGAAGTGCTTTAAAGCAGCCACATGTCTATTCACATCCTTACCCAATCATCCTTACCCTATTCGTCATCAATCATTTGAGTCATGGAGAAATCCCAACCATATCTCTATGGTATCACCCATCGCTAGTTTGAATTTTGTTTCAAAATATCATCACACAATGGATAAAGAGCCAATGATGAGTTGCTAGCCATTGATCTAGCCCCTAGAAGATTTTACCCACATATCTCCATTTTTCATCGTTCGTCGTGGGTCCTCTTTCTAGTAGGTTTTCTTAACTAGCAATAAACCGCATCTATGCAATGGGGAAAACTCAACCCATCAGTAGTCACAAGATCCTCTTTGAAAGGAAAAATGCAACTGGTGATAGTGTAAATGTCAATGATGGGTATGTAATTGGCTCCTGCATACTTAGCCTCTAGGGCCTCAACACTAGTGCAATAGGAGTGTTGGGCTCACTCATCTTCTTAGAATACCATAGTAATCAATGCTGGTGATGAAAAAGAATAGATACCACAACTCCAAAAAGCTCACATGTACATGTAGCAAAAAACTTCAAGACCCAAGTCACAAAATAGGTCCGAGCCACAATTAGCAATGTAGAACTTGCACACACTAGAAGACACTACACCACCATCCTAGCAGCACTTGCACTTACAACTTTCTTCAATTCTCTCTTTCCTACAGTCTTGAAAATTATTTCCCAATTTTGGCTATAACTTGCGAATGGCTTGATTGATTTACAAAAAATTATCATTAAATAAGAGAATGTAAAGCTAACTGAAATTAATGTTCATCTTAGCTCACTCCCGTGAATAGGAAATCCATTACTGCATGTCAAATCTCCACCGTTAATCGTTGCAGATTTAAAACTCAATAGATGAGGCATATTAAGAATCACCACTTGCTTTACGGACCGTACTAAGAAAAATCGAGGAAGTGCTTTAAAGAAGCCACACGTCTGTTCACATCCTTACCTGATCATCCTTACCCTATCCATCATTGATCATTTAAGTCATGGAGAAATCCCAACCATATCTCTATGGCATTGCCCATCGCCAGTTTGAATTTCATTTGAAAACATCATCACATGATGGCTAAAGAGCAAGCGATGAGCTAATATCCATTGATCTAATGCCCATAATAGTTTACCTATAGCTCTCCATTCTTCATCGTTCCTCGTGGTTCCTCTTCCCAGTAGACTACCTTAACTAGCAATAAACTGCATCAGCATGATGGAGAAAACTCAACCCATTGATGGTTGTAGGATCATCTTTAAAAGGCAACAGGCAATCAGTGATAGTGTAAATGTCAGTGATGGGTTACAAGAAGTAACCTTATCACTCGTCATAGGTTATTCCTCAAAAAGAAAGGGCACAACACATAATAGGCAATGAACTAAGCTTAATGGGTAAATGCTATATTGCTCATCATTGGGTGCTCTTTGCTGAGTGTAGAACAACCTACAATAGGCGATAAGCCCATCATTGTATATTTTCACGATGTCGATTGAAACGCATTGCTCATCGCTAGTTGAATGTAGAATTTTGGAACAAAACCCACAATGGGCAATAGACTGTGAATGACACTTTCATAGATTATAAAACAACATGTGCAAATAAGTAGTTCATAAGGAAAGAGAATTCCTATGTGCATCGAGTGACTTGAGAAATGGGGCCGGTAAAGAACAATGGTCAGGGTCATAAAATTCCACTTAACTCAAATGGTGACCCGATGCAACTAGCTAATAGGTAAACATAAGCCAATGAAAGGATTGAGGGTATAAATGAAATGAGCAGAAAAACTCTGAACCCTAATGATACTGAAGAATGAAAATTCATAGGCTTGAACATGGCACCAGTGGAATGATGAAAGTAAGAGTTCCACCAGTGACTCTAAATAGGGATGTATGCCTCTTGTAGGCATAACAAGAATCTAGAATCTCTAATAGAGCAGATCATCAAAGGAACATTCATTTTATTAGCTTTACCTTTTCAATTGGAGGCCTGGTAGCCTACCAAATCTCAAGGAGAAACCTTTCCTCTATCAAATACCTGGTTCTACATTGATTTTGACGGATGAAGATACACATTGTACACTCTTAAGCCACAAATTTCATCATATTTGGTCTCATCCAACTCACTTATCAATGGGAATATTCTGCTCATTACCTTGTTGTATTATAGGCTCACCTTGATACATTGGAAAAGTAAAACTTTCATAGTCCACCTGATCATAGACGATGACATTACCTTCAACTTGTTCACCAAGCAGAAGGTATTCATGAACATCATATATGCAATATTCAATCTCATTTTAGGTATTCAAAAAATGGCCTACTAGCATAGGAGGATCTGCATTCTACACCACCATAACATCCATTGCTTTAGGTAGAAGCAGCCCAATAATAAGATCAATAAAATATGGAACCTATGCAAAGTATTGCAATGTAGCTTCATACTAACCAACATTGTTTCTTTGGTTACCCATACTTCTAAGTTGTTCTTTATAGGGATCAAAAAATTTGGCAATATTAACATATTCTGCAAAGTTATCAGATAATTCCTTTTCCTTGATATAAAATGATGCGGCCCAAATATCCATGCATTCATCCCAATTTTCCTTTTGGGCATCCAAGAGTGGATTTTCACTTATGTGAGGGAAAATATCATCATTTGGAACTTGAGCACCTGATATCTCAACCATATTTTCAAGCATATCTCTATATATCATAGGAGAATTAGCACAATCATCCACATCCCCCTCAATAGTGATACTATATTCAAGGTTACCATGACAACCTTCAATTCTTTGATCAGATGGGCCATTATCACAATTAAATGTTAGCAAGTTTGAGTTATCTTCTTGATACTTATCAGGCACAATTTTCTCAATCACATATTGGTACAATAATTCATCAATGTTTGTATCACCACATTTTCCATTCAGTTGGGGAACTATTAAGATAGAGTTGACATTCTGAAAAACCATGTTACCTAACTCAATACCAGCTTGGCTTTTGTTTGGACTATTCACAACATATTCATTAGTAACACTTACCAAGTATTCTTCAGGATTTTCTTCAAAAAGAGGATTTCCTCTACACTAGTAGGGATCATCATTTATAAGCTCACTTTCCAATGCAAATTCACCAAATAAAGGATTTTTCCATGTCTTCATGATGGTCTCATGTACCTTATCCTTAAGGATATCAGGATCCTAATACATTTGATCATTAGTGTATTAAAAAATGATGTAATTACTTGAAAAATAGAGAGAGACATTTTCAATATCCTCTTCATCATTTGCACTCATAGCAATTGATTCACATACATAAATTTCTTCACATGAGGAAAACAACTCACTACAAAGGAAACAGACCCCTTCCAGGCTATTGAAACATGCTTCAGTTGAAGCAAAGGGCTCCACCTCTACTTTGTAAGAAGAATAATATTCATTAGAATACTGTCCCAATTCGATCTCATTCCTCTGATCCCTCATATGTGTCAAGTAAATTAGATTTAGTGCATTTAAATCATTGATTGTTGCATCATTGTTAATGAATAAATCACTTTGTGAGGTTTTACCATGTTCCTCTTGTATTTTCTTATATCCTATGACATCCCAAGGAGGAAAATTAGGTAATGTCTCCTCATCCTCACACTTTTTCTCTTCATACTCACCATTGCTGTCAAACCCAACATTTCAAGTATTTATGAAATAACAACAATCATTAACTGACTGCCCTCTTTCTAATGCTTCTTCTTGACTTGGAAATTCTATCCTTCGATTTTCTTCACTATAGCAATAGTTGTCTCCACTCTGGGAAACAACAAATGGCATATGACCATGCTCAATGCCTTCTATAATGCTTATCCAGTCCATTACTTGATCAATGCTAGGAGGCTTCTGATTCTTAGGCCATTGGCTTGTTCCTGATTTGTAAGCCTCACAAAACAAATCAATGCACATTAAATCATTAGGCCTAACACTCTTGGGTATCTCCATCATAATATCCAAAAATATTGAAAACATATTGTATGGTGACTCATTTACATGTCTCTTTATCTCATACAATTTCCTAATAGAGTAAATTGAATCAAGTCTTCCCGACCTTGGGTGATGTGAGGTTGATGCTCACTCTTATTCAATATCTCTTGAGAGAAATGCAGATGTAACATTTAAGGGCTCCTTTTCTTGACAAACACTTTCATTTCCTGACTGGCTTGGCTCAATAGTTTTGATTCTACCGTAACCATTCACAATGGAAGTCAGATGTCCCCTCATGATTGAGTACTTCAAATTGTTCTCAATATCCATGGCACTTTGATAAGCATGTTGCAAAGTAGTAGGATCTTTATCCCTCAACAAGAACCCCATCTTACTATCAAATGCCCCTAAATATACAACTAGACATTCTGCATCATATGGCCTTATGTGTTCAGGGATTTCTCTTATGAATTTCACAAATCTAAGGTTAAAAGTAGGGATCAACTCCTCTTTAACTCTAAGGATCTCCATGAAATTCTTCTTTCCAATGCTTGGGTTTATCCTCTCACCAAACTGTCCCATGAAAAATATATTCAGTTCACTCCAACAATGTACAAAAGGCATTGGAAAATAAGAGAACCAATCTCTTGCATCTCCTCTCATGGATTGAACAAATAAATTCATAACCACATCTTCACAATGTATCTCATAGTCACCCATTACATCAAAAAATTCCATCACATGTCTACTTGCTGCCTCTGACTTTTCACCACTGAATTTTTGTATTTTGTCCCTAATCTTGGGTGGTATAATATTTGGGTAACCTATAACATCACTAAAATCTATGGCCATGTACCTTTTAGTACTAAATTACTTTGATGTTACAAGGGGTATTCATCATGTGTAGTAGTATTCATTATGGTTCCAAATGTATAACTTGACAAGACACTTTGTTCCTAATTGGCTTGTTAGTATCATAAAAAGGTAACCCAAATTCCTTTTATGGAGTAAGCCTTTATGATGCAAATATTTTAATTCCTCTTTGCATAATATTATTCAATAGGTGACATTCATGAATATGGAAAATTTCAACATTTATTTCAACTATACTTCAAGATTATGCAAAGCTAACATTCCTTCCCTAGTTTAGTGCTATTTCACCAAATTGGAAAAAAATTATGGCTTAGATCTCAAAAATTCCCACAAATTATCTACAAATATAACAATATTTCCTCATATTTATGAAAATACATGGAATTTTAAAGCAGGTTTTCACCTTCATTCTTGAAGCGTGTAGATCTAAAGCTTTAATATATTCTTTGTCAAGTTCTTTAAATAAGAGTCACCACCTCTAATTAAAAGGATTTTGTTTCACAATGGTTGAAACAACTTTCTAGGTAAGTCTAGTTCTAGGATTTCTCCAACAATGGAGTGACCTTCAAAATCTCCACACTTCTCTCCTACAAATATTTTGACCAAGTTCAAGAGCTGCATAAAGTTTGAACTAAACGTCCAGATTCACCACCATGAAACTTTATATTAAGACTAGGTGCAACTGGAGGATGAAAATAATTCTCCCCAGCAGAGTTGCCATTTTTGTTGGTGATTTTTCCAGCTAACCTTACAATTTCTAAAAGTTTTCCAACCTTTATATTCAAAAATCACCAAGGACTAGTGGCTAGCACAATGAATAGAGGTCTCTCAATTCTTTATTCCTACACTTTAGGCTATATAGGACCAAGGAGGGTGTTCCTTATTGTATTCATTTGGTGAATAAATTTTCAAGAATGCTTCATTATAGGTTAATTCTTATTTGATGCAATCACATTGGGTATGTCCAGGATCATAATGGAAAAAGTAGGCCCTTAAATGGCAAAAACTTCAAAAAAATCAGAGTTAGGGAAGTTGACATAAAGAATTGAATAAGTTATCTATATTATTTCAAAAATATGTAAGAATAGTATATGTATAAAATTGAATGTAGTTTCTAAAATACTAGGTTTATTTTAAAAAAATAATCTATTTGGTGAAAATTTTAAATTTCAATGCAGTAGTACTTAAATTTCAAGGAAAAAATAAGAAATTGGTGTCTGTCTGACCACCCTAACCACAATAAAATGATAATATTTTTTTATAATATTTTAGATATAAGTAGAGGAATCATGGACATATGTCATGCATATTTTTTTGTAATTTTTTTCCAAGTAAATAAGTAATTATGAATTTTTTATTACAAATTTTAAAAAATATAAAAATGTGTATGTCTGACCACCTTAACTTGGTCAAAACTTCATGAAATTCAACTCTTTTTTTTTTAATCCTATAGTATGTGATGCATAGAATGTGACACATGTTTCAAATTCAAAAAATGTGATACTGTTTGAAAGCTATAGATGTTTTTCAATTAGCCTATCGATCAGAACTTTAGTTGTAATTCAAATAGAAAATGAATAATCATTATTTATTAAATTTAAAGTAAAGCATAATTTATATTGGTAGAAAGCTAAGAATCTCATTTAAAAACCCTTTTCATTTCATCAATTTTAGGTAAAAAAAAAAGTCATTAGCCACATACCCTACACATACCCATCAATATTGCCACTTTTTGGCCCATCATGATCTTGCACATACCCCACTAAATTCATTAAAGATTTGGTAGACCTTAATATGAATTAATGTTTATTTTGCTGAGAATGTGCATCCACTTCAAATATATTGACATAATTTTATAAAATTTGTTATGATTCTGAATTCATGGCCAGATATGTAACTCGTTCACTCAATTGCATGAATAACAAACAAACACACCAGTGCCTCATCAATTGGGTAAATGGAGTCAAATATACAATAACAAGTCCAATTTTGATAGATCTAAACTATCTTTGTAATTCCTTACACTGCAAAGACTCGCGTTATCAAAAATACTACTTTTTATTAGATCCTTGTATATTCTCACATACCTATGACTTTTCCCAAGCATTTTACTTAACCCATTGAATTAAAGAAAATAAATAAAGCCACACATGCAATTTTACTATTGAAGATACGTGAAATGATCTTTGATAATTTCATTTATAGTCTGTGAAATCATACAAAAGGAGAGTATATAATTTGGAATTGGAATTTTTCTCCAATACCAGTAATTGATATAAAACCTATTAAGATTATTACATGTATGACCTATACCCAAGATGATTTACTAGTGAATTCATCAAGCATTCAACATTATTATTTGTATTCTATGACTGGTGCATAATTAAGACCTACTGGACTCAAAACTTTCAGATCAGAACTCCTTACATTGAGCCATGAAATCCCTTTTATAGCACAAGGGAGTGACAAAGCATCTGACTCAAAATGTAATTACATTTCATATTCATTTAAAAGTTCATTTCAATGGGGTTAATTCCCAAACTGTTACATTAATCATTCCATAAGCATAGGAAAACAAAAAGGGAAAATGAGCGCTAACCCAATTGTTAGAGCCGCCACACAAGCCTTCCAAAAGACATCAACAAAATTGGCACATTTACCAATATTTAAAATAATGACCATTGAGATTAGTTGCACCCACCCCCAGACCAGTCACCATTAAAATGAACTATAGAGCCCACCATCCAAAATCCACATCATCACCTCATCGAAAATGCCACACGATTAGCGAAGGACATGGGTGTCACTTGGCCTTGTCAGTAGCTAAGTAACCACCCTCACCGGGTTGTATAACAGAGAGTGGAGTTTCAATCACAATATCATCCTTAGAGTCACTATAAGGCACCAAGGGAGTAGGAAAATGGCTAGGGCCAAGGCCAGCTTCTTCCTCATCACTCAATGAGCTATCAGAGACGAGGATGCGAGTAATGGGTTTCTCTATACAAACCCCAAGACTAGGGCCAGACCTCATTAATTCTTTCACAAACAGAGGTCCCTTCTCCTTTCCTTCAGCCATTTTTTGTGAGACAATCTTGCTCCTCAAAATATGGGTGCTCCTGATGGCCACCTTCTCAAGTTTTTTGCATACACTCCTCTTCTTCGAAACAACAGGTGCCTCAGTCGAGGGAATTTTATCCTTTTGCATATATGTAATTGGCTCCTACATACTTAGCCTCCTTAACCTCTACACTAGTGCAATAGGAGTGCTAGGCTTACTCATCTTCTTGGAATACTATAGTAATCAATGTTGGTGATGAAAAATAATAGAGACCAAAAATCTAGGAAGCTCACACGTACATACAACAAAACATTTCAAGAGCCATGTTATAGAATAGGGTTGAGCCACAATTAGCAATGTAGAAAATGCACACACTAGAAGACACTATGCCACCACCCTAGTAGCAATTGCACTTACAAATTTCTTCAATTCTCTCTCATTCATAGTCTTAGCAATCAATTCTCAATTCTGGCTATAACTTGTGAATGCCTTGACTCATTTACAACAAATTCTCATTAAATAAGAGAATGTAAGGCTAATTAAAATTAATGTTCATCTCAGCTCACTCGTGTGAATAGGAACTCAATTACTACATGTCAAATCTCCACAGTTAATCACTACATATTTAAAACTCAATCAATGAGGCATATTATGTATCGCCACTTGATTTACAGGCCGTCAGCAACTAAGTAACGATGCTCACTGGGTCATATAAAAAAGAGTGGAGTTGCAATCGCAATCTCATATTTGGAGTCATTGTAAGGCAACAAGGAAGAAGGATAATGGCTAGGGCCAAGGCCAACTCCTTCCTCATCACCCAACAAGCTATTAGAGACAAGGATGGGAGTAATGGGTTTCTCCGAACAAACCCCAAGACCAGGGAAGGACCTCATTAATTATTTCGCAAATAGAGGTCCCTTCTCCTTTCCTTCAATCAATTTTTGTGAGACAATCCTGCTCCTCAAAATATAGGTGCTCCTAATGGCCACCTTCTCAATTTTTTTGCATACACTCTTCATTAGAACAACAGGTGCCTCAGTCGAGGGAATTTTATCCTTTGGCATGTATGTAATTGGCTCCTGCATATTTAGCCTCCTTAACCTCTACACTGGTGCAATAGGAGTGTTGGGCTCACTAACCTTCTTGGAATACCATAGTAATCAATGCTGGTGATGAAAAGGAATAGAGCCCACAAATCCAAGAAGATCACATGTACATGCAACAAAACGCTTCAAGACCCAAGTTATAGAATAGGGTTGAGCCATAATTAGCAATGTAGAACATGCACACACTAGAAGACACTGTGCCACCACCATAGTAGCACTTTAACTTACAAATTCCTTCAATTCTCTCTTGCTCGTAGTCTTAGCAATCAATTCTCAATTCTGGCTATAACTTGCAAATGCCTTGACTCATTTACAACAAATTATCATTAAATAAGAGAATGTAAGGCTAACTATAATTAATGTTCATCTCAACTCACTTGCGTGAATAGGAACTTGATTATTGCATGTCAAATCTCCACAGTTAATCACTCAATATTTAAAACTTGATCAATGAGGCATATTATGAATCACCACTTGAATTATGGGTTGTTAGCAGCTGAGTAACCATGCTCACTGGGTCGTATAAAAAAGAGTGGAGTTGCAATCACAATCTCATATTTGGAGTCACTGTAAGGCACCAAGGAAGTAGGATAATGTCTAGGGCCAAGGCTAACTCCTTCCTCATCACTCGACAAGCTATCAAAGACAAGGATGGGAGTAATGGGTTTCTTCGAACAAACCCCAAGACCAGGGAAGGACCTCAGTAATTCTTTCACAAAAAGAGATCCCTTCTCCTTTCCTTTAGTCAGTTTCTACAAGACAATCCCACTCCTAAAAATAAAGGAGCTCATGATGGCCACCTTCTCAGGTTTTCTGCATACACTTCTCTTCTTCATAAAAATAGGTGCCTCATTTGAGGGAAATTTATCCTCTGGAATGTATGTAATTGGCACCTACATACTTAGCCTTCTAGACCTCCGTAGTTGTGCAATCGGAGTGTTGGGCTCACTCATCTTCTTGGAATACCATAGTAATCAATGCTAGTGATGAAAAAGAATAGAGACGACAAATCCAGGAAGCTCACACATACATGTAGCAAAACACTTCAAGACCCAAGTTGCAAAATAGGGTCGAGCCACAATTAGCAATGTAGAATGTGCACACACTAGAAGATGTTGCGTCACCACCCTAGCAACACTTGCACTTACAAATTTCTTCATTTCTCTCTCACTTGTAGTCTCAACAATCAATTCCCAATTCTGGCTATAACTTGTGAATGGCTTAACTCATTTATAGAAAATTCTCATTAAATAAGAGAATGTAAGGCTAAATACAATTAATGTTCAACTCAACTCACTCACATGAATAGGAACTTGATTATTGCATGTCAAATTTTCACAATTAATCAATGCATATTTAAAACTCAATCAACGAGGCATAGTATGAGTCACCACTTCTTTACAGACCGTACCATGAAACAGTGAGGAAGTGCTTTAAAGAAGCCATGTTTCCATTCACATCCTTACCCAATTGTCCTTACCCTATCTGCCGTTGATCATTTGAGTTGTGCAGAAGTCCCAACCATATCTCTCTGGCATCACCCATCACTGGTTTGAAGTTCATTTTAAAACATCATCATGCAATGGTGAACGAGCCAATGATGAGTTGCTAGTAATTGATCTAACCCTTAGAATATTTAGCCACAAATCTTTGTTCTTCATCGTTCATCGTGGGTCCTCTTCCTAGTAGGCTACCCTAAGTAGAGATAAACCACATCCACGTGATGGGGAAAACTAAACCCATCAGTGGTTGAGGGATCCTCTTTGAAAGGCAACAGGCAACTGGTGATAGTGTAAATGCCAGCAATGGGTTAGAAGAAGTAACTACATCACTAGTTGCGGGTTACTCCTCAAAAAGAAAAGGCACAACACATGATAGGTGATGAACTAGGCTTAACGTTTAAATGCTATATCACTCATCACTGGTTGCTCTTTGATGAGTTTAGCATGACCCACAACGAGCAACTTGCCAATATTTGCATATTTTGATGGTGTTGATGGAAAGGCATCACTCATTTCCAGTTGAATGTAGAATTTTGGAATAGAACTTGTGATGGGCGATAGACGAGTACGTGTAGGATCATCATGGAAAAAATAGGCCCTTAAGTGGCAAAAAATTTAGAAAACTCAAAGTTAGGCAACTTGACATAAAAATTTAAATAGGTTATCTATATTATTTAAAAAATATGTAACAATAGAATCTATAGCAAATTGAATGTAGTTTCTAAACTACTAGTTTGGTTTTAAAAAAAAAAAAATCTATTTGGTGAAAATTTGAAATTTCAATGCAGTAGTACTTAAATTTCAGGGAAAAAATCACAAGTAGGTGTTTGTCTGACCACCCTAATCACAATAAAATGATAATATTTTTTTACAATATTTTAGATATAAGTAGAAGACTCATGTCCTGATGTGATGCATATTTTTTTGTAATTTTTTTCCAAGTAGATAATTAATTATGATTTTTTTATTACAACTTTTAAAAAATATAAAATACTCATATGTCTGACCACCTTAACTTGATCAAAAATTCATGAAATTCAATTTTTCTTTTTTTAATCCTATAGTATGTGAAGCATATAATGTGACGCATGTTTTGGATTCAAAAAATGTGATACCATTTGAAAGCTATAGATGTTTTTCAATCAGCCTATCAATCAGGACTTTAGTCATATTTTGAATAGAAAATGAATAATAATTACTTATTAAATTCAAAGTAAAACATAATTTATATTGGTGGAAAGTTGAGAATCTCCTTTAAAAACCCTTTTCATTTCATCAATTTTGGGTAAGAAAAAAGTCGTCAGCCACATACCCATCATATTGCAACTTTTTGGCCCATCATGATCCTGCACATACCCAGACTGTGAACGACACTTTCATAGATTATAAAACCACACATGCAAATAAGTCATTGATAAGGAAAGAGCATTCCTTGGAACATCTGGTGACTTGAGAGATGGGGCCGGTAAAGAACGATGGTGAGGGTCATAAAATGCCACTTAACTCAGATGGTGACCTGTTGCAATTGGTCAATAGGTAAACATAAGCCAATGAAATGATTAAGGGTATAAATGAAATGAGTGGAAAAACCCTAAACCCCAATGATATTGAAGGATGAAAATTCATAGGCCTTAACATAGCACTAGTGGAAGGATGAAAATAAGAGTTCCACCACTCCCATCATGCCATAGTTATATAATTTTCTATTCTCACTATTGTATGATCCTTTCCCATCACCTACCTTTTCTCATTCATTCCCTAAAATTAGTAGGGGCAAGACTTTGTGAGCATTGTCCTCGTAATGCATTTTTCATTTGTCTCTTAACTCCATTATTCATTTTTCGCTTATATTACTTAAGATTGTGAAGTTAATAACTCAGTTAATGGTTGACTTAAATTTTCCCTACTAGTTCCTTTTCTTTCATTTGATTGTATGTGCATCTTGTGTTCCCTTGTAATGTGCATTTGATGTTCTCTCTCTTTGTGAAATTCTTCTATATGTCATGCACTTTACTTTTTCTTTTTCGCTTTTGTTTTGTGTTTTCCTTTTGGGGCTAATGTAATGTGTTGATATTTTTTTATCTTTTCTTGTGTTTTTCCTTTTGGGGATGATGCAAGGCATTGAGATTGAAATGTCGCCTTCATGTTGACCCAAAAAAATTTCCTTTTATTTTTTTATTTCATTTTCTTTTTGCTTGTGTTTTCCTTTTGGGGATTATGCAAAGCATTGAGAGTGCAATATCTCTTCCATGTTAACCTGAAACAGACTTTGTTTTTGCTCTCTTTGTGTCATTATTCTAGTTCTATGTGCTTTGTAGAATGATGAAAGTTTTGAGCTCTTTAATATAAACATTGCAGCAGCAAACATACTGACCCCAAATCCATAGATCCCTTATGTGTTTGGTGTGTTCCTTTCTGGGGGGCAACCTCCTTTTGTTTTGCTTTCTTTTTCGTTTACATGAAGCAAGCTTACTTTGAAACATATGACTTGGCATAGGGGATTTCCAAGTTGGCTCTCATGTCTTGTTTTCTTCTTTCATTTCTTTTCCCTTTGCTACTTTAAAGTAATTACTCATAGAATAGTGTGAAACAATTCCTTTAAAGTGGGGAGCATACATTAGCATCACTTCATTTTGCATTATTGGTTCTTAGTGTATCCTTGTCACTTCATACATTGCATTTTTCACTTTATGGATGACATTGGGTGTGATTTCCTTCACAAGTGTGATCTATCTTAGCATATTACATTCCTCTTAGTGGCCTGATGTGGTGCACTGCATCCCCTAAGTTGTGAATAGTTTATTCTTTGATTGGTTCTCTCTTGGAGACATTAGACACAATGTTCCCTAAGTGATAGACCTTGCATGAAATTAACAAGACTCCTTTGAACATCTTTTACATTTTACATTTTACATCTTTTCCACCTTGCATAACACAAATTCCATTCATGTGGTACCTTTCTCTTTGTTTATGAGTTCTAAGAATACAAAGCTTTACTTGTCTCATGAAGCATGAACTGACATTTTCCCTTGTGGCACCTTGTTAAATTTATTAGGAGGTATAACTTTAATATGGTTGACTGGGAAGCCCATTCAGTGGCACGACTTTCCCCATAGCCACCTTTGTGCTTGTGAGTGCATACCAACTAGTGTATGTACTTCACCTTTTTGGGTCTTCTCACCCAGCGGACCACTATTATTGTTTTCACCCCATAGTGAGTGTTCATTCTCTTTTTCTCACAAATAACCTAGATCTAATCCACAACTAGTTGGACAAACAATCGAAGCTTGATATGATTCTCCCTTTTCTTCTCTTTCTCTCTCGCTTGCATTCCTTTGTTCTTATGTTTAGTTTTCCATGGGATCTTCATCTTGGGGGCTAGATCATCCCTCTTGATCATTTCCATTCCATCTTGCTAACATAAATGCATTTGGATCCTTCTTGATATGTGTGGCTAGTTTAGTGTGAGTTTGAATCAAGTTCATCCTCTCACTGAAGTGGGGGCTAAATGTACCATAGAAAAATGGATCATTGACATTTTCATGGTTATTTAGGTCTTTCTCCTATGATGCTTGACTTGTATTGCTTTGATTTAATGTTGCATTGTAACTTGTGCATTCAAATTTGGTCCTAAATATTCAAAATGTGACATCTTGTGAAGGAGTTGTGAAGTGTTGTAAGACATTTCTACACTTTTCTAGACTCTTTTCTTTAAAATTTACCAAAAAATCATCTTTTAATCACTTGTCAAGTCGTATTTTAAGGTGTTGTAAAGTCTTTAACAAGATTTCACACTTTTCTAGGCTTCTTTTCACTATTTACACCTTTCTTATGCTTTATTTGGATCCTTTATGCACTCATAAGACTTAATTAAGTGTATTTTTTAATGTAAACCTGACAAATAATATTAAATGTGACTTAATTCCCAACACCCACTTACAAGACCAAGGTGGCACCCATTCGCCATGGGTGGGGAATGAGTCCCTCTTGGCTCCAAATTAAAAATAATTATAATTTTGTTTAAGGTTTTTATTTAAAAATAGCTTATGCTAGCCTATGATGAGGTATTATTGGCTTATTAGGGCATACATGTGTATAAATAAGTGTTTTTGTCCTCATTTTACATCTCCCAATCATCAAGTTCACTTGCATTAATCAATTAGCATTCAAGCACTATGCATCATTAAATAAAGCATTCATTAAGCATTTTGGAGCAACCATTGACAAATCTTCAGATTTCTTCAACAAGGTGGTGGTGAGTTTATGACATTTGCATGTTTTTTATTCATCATTCCTTGTACATTTGATTTCATTTCTTTATTAAAGGTTTTATTACCAAAGTGGGATTTGACCAAGGAAAATCCCTATACTCTAACCCTTAACCAATTTTCCCCTTTTGCATTTGTGTTTGTAGAATTTTGTATCTAGATTTATCAAGTAGTTAGGTGTTGAAAGGTGGTCAACAAGTCAACAAAGTGTTTCAAGTGAACTCAACCCTATTTCAAGCTTGGATACAACCTATAGTTCATTTTATGCAGATTTGACTCCATCAATGCGATATTAAGACAAGTGCGGATCTGGAGCTATGGAATTGACCTTTGATATCATAGAATTTTGGATGAGGACTGATTACCACTAGTGGTGAATGAGTTCCACCTTAAGGCTGAAAAAGGTGATTTTTTCAAATTCCAGTTCCTGACAGTTAGAAGCCTATTTTAGGATATTTTACCACTAGGAGGACTGATTCGCCATCAGTGGTGAATGAGTCCCACTGGTGATTCATGCTGATTTCTACCAGCACTCAGATCCTTCTATATTTAACATTCATTTCCCAGGTGCACTCTCTTTAGCCTCTTTCAATTTTGTTTTGCATTTTTTCATGTTTTGGTTCATTCTTGCATATCTCATTGTGTTTTCAAACATTGCATATTACATTAGTTTTGCATTAATAATCAGTCAATTACATCATCTAGTTGCATTTAAAGCATTGCATTTTGTCTTAATTACATCATACAATCCTCTATTTGAGTGAACCATCAAAATTTTGGTGTTTTATCTATCTCCTTTTAGGTGAAAGATCCTAAGAGTGCAAGAGAAGCACATAAAACATTAAAATTGTTGGTTCAAGAGTGTAGACGGTTTAAGGGTTTAGGGTATAGGGTATAGGATTTATGGTTTACAGTTTAAGGGTAGAGGGTTTAAGCATTTATGGTTTAAGGATTAAGGGTAGAGGCTAAAGAGTTGAGGGTTGAGGGTTTTAGGGTTTAAGGGTTGAGGGTTGAAGGTTGAGGGTAGAGGGTAGAGGGTAGTGGTAGAGGATAGAGAATAGAGGGAGAGGGTTGAGGGTTAAGGGTAGAGGGTAGACATTTTAAGGGTTTAGGGTTTAAGAGTTAAGGGTAGAGGGTTTAGGGTTTACGGTTTATGGTTTACAGTTTAAGGGTAGAGGGTGTAGGGTTGAGAGAGAGAGAGGGGGGTTGAGGGTTTTAGGGTTTAAGGGTTGAGGGTTGAAGGTAGAGGTAGAGGGTAGAGGGTAGAGGGTAGAGGGTAGAGGGTAGAGGGTAGAGGGTAGAGGGTAGATGGTAGAGGGTAGAGAGAGAGAAATTTAAGGGTTTAGGGTTAAGGGTTAGGGGAGGGTAAATGATTTAAGGGTTTAGGGTCTAAGGGTTAGGGTAGAGGTTTTAGGTTTTAGGGTTTAGGGATTATGGTTTATGGTTTAAAGGTAGAGGGTGTAGGGTTGAGAGAGAGAGTGAGAGAGAGAGAGGGTTCATGGTTTAGGGTTGAGGGTAGAGGGTATAGGGTTAAGGATAGAGGGTAGAGGGTAGAAATTTTAAGGGTTTATGGTTTAAGGGTTAAGGGTAGAGGGTTTAAGGGTTTAAGGATTTAGGGTTTAAGGGTTGAGCGAATAAGGGTCGAGGTTTGAGGCATTAGGGTAGAGAGTTTAGTTGGGATTAAATTTGTTTAAGGGTTGAGGTTAGACGTTCTTGGGCTGAGGGTAGAGGGTTTAAGGGTTGAGGGTTGATGGTTTATGGTTTAAGGGTTGAGGGTTGAATGGTTTAAGGGTTTAGGATATAGAATATTTTGTTAAGGGTAGAGGGTAGAGGATTTAAGGGTTGAGGGTTGATGGTTTAGGGTTTAAGGGGTTAGGGTTGAAGGGTTTAAGGGTTAAGGGTATATGGTTGAGGTACTGGGGTAAAGAGTTTAGTTGGGTTTAAGGGTTTAATGGTTGAGGGTATAGGGTTGAGGGATTAGGGTTGAGGTATAGGGCAGAGGGTAGAGGGTAGAGGGTAGAGGGTTTAAGGGTTTGATTTTAACAGTTAAGGGTAGAGGGTAGAGGGTTTAAGGGTTTGATTTTAATGGTTAAGGGTAGAGGGTAGAGGGTTTAAGGGTTTAGGATTTAGGGTTTAAGGGTTTAGGGTCTAAGGGTTAAGGGTGGATGGTAGAGGGTTAAGGGTTGAGGTTTCAAGGGTTTAAGGGTTGAGTGTTTAGGGTAGAGGGTAGAGGGTAGAGGGTAGAGGGTTTATGGTTTAATGGTTAAAGGTTAAAGGTTTAAAGGTTTAGGGTAGAGGGTAGAGGGTAGAGGGTAGAGGGTAGAGGGTAGAGAGTAGAGAGTTTAAGGGTTTGGTTTTAAGGTTTTAGCATTTAGGGTTTATGTCTCCAATCACTCTATCTCCCACTCTCTCTCTCTCCCACTTACTCTCTTAGGTATTCCCCCCACCGTAATTGAATAACTCTCTCTCCCTCTCATTTCTCTCTCTCTCTCTTAGGTCTCACTCCCTCCCACTCTACCTAGACTAATATATCTCACTCCAATACCCTCTCTCACACTCCCTCTCTTTCAGGTCTCACATACCTCCCACCAGGTACCTAGAAAAATCTATTTCACTCCAACCACTTCTCCCACACTCCCTCTCTCTCTCTCTCTCTCTCTCTCTCTCTCTCTCTCTCTCTCTCTCCCCCCCCCTTTGGTCTTTTTTTATCTCGTAGGTCCCATTTCTCCCAACCCCTCTCTCGTTGTTAGGTCTTCCCCCTCCCCTAACTGGATAACTCTCTATCTCTCTCAAGTATCTATTACTCTCATGTCTCGGTCCCTACCACGCTACCTAGAACTTGTGAAAAGTGTGTGAGTTTGACCATGAGGAAATAATTTACACAATAAAGAGTAGAGTAGACTCAGATGGTTCCCTAGATTGATTTGTAAGTATGCAAATTGAATTTGTAAAGTTATGTTATTGATCACTACTTTCTTTCAAGCATTTAAGTTTGATTGTAGAAGGGTTTGAAAAATTGCATTATTGTTAATTTATAAAATGATAATTACATGCCTCTCTATTGAACACCTTTAAGTTTATATTCTCTATTTGTGTTTGATGTCATATGTATTTAGGACCATCATTGATGCATTTGTGACTGTCTTTTAACCCAGTTATTAACTATATGTTTGCTTTAGTGAAGAGACATGCAAGACTAGTGAAGGAGTAAAAAAGGAAATGATTCATTAAAGATTTTCAACTTGAGAAAAGAACATCGGTTGGTGGTGCTTTTCTTGTTTTTCAATCTTCTCTTTTTTTTCCATTTCATTAATTTCTCATATTTTTATATGCTACATGTTTTATGTAAATTATGTTCATATATACTTGAAATTTATATGTAGGATCGTCAAGAGATGAGAAAGTAGTGAAAGATGGGCCACATCACCATTGTAGGACCTTCATTTGATCTACTTATAGGATGCATGAATGTGATAATAGATCTGGTCAAAAGGTGTATGTCTGAAATTATTTAGTTATTGATCTTTTAATGATTTTTTTATGTGAGTCCATGTCTAAAATTGTTAGGATTTTGTAGGTTTCTTGTGGACCAAATTCTAGTGAGAGTACATAACCACGAAGCAGCTACTACCCATGTGTTTCCAAAGGAGCAAGGAATCTACATTTTTTGAAGCATTTCAAAATG
Source organism: Sequoia sempervirens (assembly GCA_007258455.2). Lineage (NCBI taxonomy): Eukaryota > Viridiplantae > Streptophyta > Pinopsida > Cupressales > Cupressaceae > Sequoia > Sequoia sempervirens. The sequence continues at coordinate 52,350,335 of VDFB02373365.1, read as the reverse complement.
AAAATAGTTTGGCCACCTGAGGTAGATTGTAGAAAACAAATGGGGCAGCAACTCCCTTTTTTTATTCTAGTATAATATATTTCATGATCTAGGCTAGAAATAGGATGATTATTTCCCTACATGTATTGCTATAAGTATTGACAAATAGGAGGATTTCCAAGATGTTATTCCATCAATACTGTAATATTTTTCATTGACTTAGTGTATTTTTTGATATACAAAAATTATAGGAAATTAATACATGCAAATGTGTATATTCCTTAATATATGTGGTCACAAAATATGTAACCCTTTTACTTTTTTTGACTTGTTTGGGCCCTTGTGAACTAAAAAGACTTAAATGGTACCTTCCCTAAGTTTTTTAAAGTGTTGTAACACACTTTCACACTTTTCTAAGTTCTTGTTAATGTATTTCACCTAAATAACCTCTTTTCATCATTTACCAAGCCTTTCTTCGAAGTCTTGTAAAGTGTTGTAACACACTTTCACATTTTTCTAGGCTTATCATTAATAATTGGGATTTCTTGTACTTTAGTTGGCCCCATTTTGCATCCACAGGCCTTACTTAAGTGTATTTTTTAGAACAATCCTGACAAATACAATCTAAAACATCAAAATCCAAAAACCCACCTCAAATTCGTAAGGTGTGACTCCTTCACCATTATGGGTGAATGAGTCCCCTTAGGTGGGACCCATTCACCCAGGCTAGAGAATGAGTCCCCTTTAACTCAAAATTCAAGTTTAATTCAAAATTATGGTAGGTTTTTATTCTCCAAGATCTAAGGTTGGCCTGTAGTGTTGTAATTTTAGGAATTATTGCATAATTTAGTATAAATACAAGCTTATTTCTCTCATTTTCATACCTATCAAGTCTTATCAATCATTCAAGAGTTCAAAAAATAATTTGAGCATTCAAAAGAGCATTCAAGGCATTTCAAGGGTAGATTTTCTAGTATTCAAGAGCTTCTTAAAGTATTATTCATCATGTCAAGGATTGTTTGCATCATGTTGTTTTATAGATAACATTTGTGATGCAGGATTGTGTGATTTGAGAAAGCATTGCATTCAAAGATCTATCAACATCAAACAAGATTCCAAGTCCATATCCATTGGAGCCAATACTTACATGGTTGCAACACCTTATTGCTAGGGTTTGGTGAGTTACAACATTATTATTTATTCATTATCATTCTCCTTTCATGTTTGTTTTCATTTCAAGGTTTAATTATCAACAAGGGGTTTGACCAAGGAAAACTCCTATCCACTAACCCCACAACAATTTTCCCTCTCTATGCATGAGATTTGTAGGTCTAGGTTGCAGATTTATTAAAGAGCAAGATTGGAAAAGTGGTCATCAAGTTGTCAAAGCAATTCAAAGTTGTCAAAGTTGCAAACAAACCTTAGAGAAGGACTACAGGCTGAATTTGTGGTTTCAGACCTAGATTTGTATTAGGAATAGTAGAGAAGACTAATAGCTACAAAATCTAGTTTAGAATTTCAGAAAATCTAGAAGTGGATTGATTCGCCACTATTGGTGAATGAGTCCCACTGCCGAGGCCTAAACATTTTTTTTGTAGATTTGAGTACCCTTTTGGCTGAGACTTGTTCCGACATAGTTTCCCTGAAACTAGAATGATTCACCTAGCTTGGTGTATGAGTCCCAATCAAACAATAGGTTTTTTAGGATTCCACACCTCCATTCTACCTCCTTCAATTTCCCAGGTGCACATATCTAGTTTCATAATTTTCTATTACATTCCACTTGCATTTTTAGGTCTTTTTGCATATCACATTTCATTTTCAAACATTTTGTATTTTCCAAGTTTACAATTGGTGGTGAACTCATTTCTTATCTCAATCATCTCCAAAGATACCTTATGGGTAAGTGCACAAAGTTGAGTCCACGAAACGTGGAAGTTTTTGCCTTAGTCGATAAAATGAAATCAGCATTGGAAAAACGGGATCTCAATTTTTCTAAACAGGATCCCGATTTTTAAAAATTGGGATCATGTTTACCTTCGGGATCCTAATCCTAAATGTAATACGGGATCCTCAATTTTAAAAATTAGGATCTTGTTTGCTAAAGGGCCCCGAACCGATGGACAGGGAACGAGATTCAAATTAGTATGAAACAGGATCCCAATTTACAAAAATTGGGATCTCATTTTGTACAAATCAGGATCTCGTTTATAAGACAGATCCCATTTTGTACAAATCGAGATCTCGTTTATAATACAAGATCCCATTTCCCTATCAACGGTCACACTATTTAATATTTGGAAACAAGACCCTGATTATAAAATGGGATCTCGTTTCTAAAAAAATGAATTTGAATTTTCTTTGTGGTTAGGTTTTTTCTTTGTATTTTGGTTTGGAAAAAGCATTGGGAATCCGAACCTAGGCCTTCAACCAAGTTTGAGCTGCAAGTCTAAGGTCCTAACAATGTTAGAGAAAAATATCGAGTTTGGACATATGGCTGACAACCTTTTTTGCAAAATTTTTTGACGAAATTAAAACCCATTTTAGATGAGACAATGTAGATTCCAAATATGTAATTTTTTTCACAATTGGATTCTTTTTTCTATTTTTCAATTAATTTATGATGAAATAGGTCCATAAACTTTAAATATCAGGGTTTTTTAATATTTTAATAACTTTTGATGAACATAACATTTTGATGAACAGATTGCATGAGAACAAACTTCAGACAATTCTTTTCAATTTAAAAAATAAATAAATAATGATAAGTTAAGGTCATCTTATGTGTGTTGTACATGACGATTTTTTAGAACGACGAATATGCCTAATAAAAAATTTAAAAAAAAAAAAATTCAATAAAAAATTACAAAAAACTATTGAGAACAAGCTTTAGTGAGTCACAAATATTTTCCCAAAATGATTTAGAAAAATACAATAATTTAGGTAAAATTATGGATGTTGTACACGTGCATGGTATGGTATAAAAAAAGTGACTTTTAAATAGTGGTTTTTAGAAATTCCTATTGAAACTCAATTTGTACAATTTGGGTACTGAAATAAATTACATATTTGGAAACTAGACTCCGAGTACTACATTTTATGATTAGTGAGTTTTTTGGATATTTCGTCTTTAAGTGCTTCAAATTTTAAGGTCAAATGTGTCAAATGCTGAAAATAAGGGAAAACACTTCCACTTTTTTGACAAAAAGTGGACTCAACTTCTTGCCAGCGCCCTTATAGTCAAATCTCTCACATCCTTCATTAGGTTGAGATTTCTAAGGTGTCCTTGAATGTGAATATTTTGAAATCAGATCCATCTACTTGTATCCATTTTGTGAACAAGGAAGTGCAACATCCATTTCCAATGTCCACATTTTGGTGAACTCGACTTATGAACATCATAATTCTGATTTGGAGTGTATTTACATCCTAGATTTAGACTACATTAACATTGCATTACATTTTGCATAATTAGCTAATTTGCATTCTAGTGTTTCAAAATTTTCATTAGTGAAAAGTTAATTTAGCTTGTATTATTGCATTTAATATCAGATTAGCACCAGAAAACATAAAAAGAATAAAGTTCAATTAATTTTTTTTGAAAATTAAAAAAAAAAAATAGTATCAGGACTCATTAACCACCTTGGGTGAATAAGTCCCTTTACACATTTTGCGCTACATTTTCTTGCATTTAATCTTCAATTTTTTAATTTTATGTTTGTTCCGAGAATTTTGTTTTACTTTCTAGAATTATAGTTAAAAGCATTTAATTGTTCTTAGGTTACATTGCACTTGCATTCACCCTACATTTAGTAGCCTTTGCATGAGTTCTTGGTGTCCTATTACTAATACTATAGTGAGAAGAGTTTTGAGACTCATGGCATCCTAAGATAACACACACATTGTGGATCTTGGGTTATCGAGAGCTTCCACCCCTAGTATTGACACTAGTACACTAGGCATGGATAATACCCTTAGCAAAGCTCTGCCTTCAAGTAGCATGCAAGTTGAACCATGGAATGATAATATCCCACAAGAGAAAATAATTCAAGTCCATGAGGACTTATCAAACCTCCAACATCAAGTAATCCTTGAAAACATTTCAACTACTACAATTCCTACCATAGAAAACATCCATTGCATGCTTGAAAGTGAAGATTCCCTTGACCTTATGAAAAACATAGTTTAGATCTTTGGAAAACATCTTCCTTCAACCCCTAATGTTCCTATACCAAAATAAATTATCACAAGCCAAGGGGGAACTCAAACTCCTCCTCCCACAACTATAGCCTCAATACCAACCTATACCGCTCCCCAAGTCAAAACAACAATGCAACAAGTCATTAATGCAATTCCTTCCTTGGGTATTCCTACTAGCATCCCTAGTTCCTATGTCGCATCGCATGTTCTATCTTCTACCACATTACCACCTATAAGCATTCCATTCACTTGTCCTACCAATACATACACTCCATCACCACTTGTAATGATCCTCTCATAACACAAATTTTGCAAACCGTTTCATCCATACAAAAGAAAATTTTCACCATAAACCAAAATCAAAATGGCCCACCCACATATTATGTCAAAAGCAGCCCATTTTCCTTGAAGATATTGTGAACACCAATGCGACAAGCTGTAGGTGTGCCTAAATTTGAGAAATATGGAGGGAAGGGAGATCCTTCTAACCATGTAAATTCCTATATTGCCTTATGCAGTGACTTTGTTCTTGATGATAAACTCTTGGCAAAAAAATTTCCTAGTCCTTAAAATATTTTTCCTTGGAATGGTTTTCTTCCTTACCGAAAAATTCAATTCGTTCATTTAATGAATTTTTTGATGCATTTGCAAACCATTTCCAAGTGCACATGACTCTCAAAAATACGTTGGTTGATTTGATGAGATCTAAGAAAAATGAGGAAGAAAAGATAACTGAATTTATCTCATGCTATCAATTGCTTTATTCCCAAATTTATGTCAAGATCCTTAACCCACACCTTCAAAATATGTTCATAGAAAACTTGCAAACTAAAATTTAGGACAAGATCACTATGATGAAATTTCCATCCTTCATGCACTTTTGTACTGCCCTTTGTGATTATCAAAATTCTGTTAGTAGTCAACATTTAAGGTTCACTTGTAACCAAAACAATTCCCAACCTTTTAGAGAGAAAAATAAAGGGTTCTTTTAATTTAACCCTCCTCAAGAACCAACTCAAAATGTCAATAAACAAGTAGCTACTGTCAAAACCTTTGTGCCCTTTAGTTATGAAGATCTGAAAAGACAATTCACACCTTTACCCGACACCCTTCATAACAAAATGTACCAACTTTTACAATAGAAAATGATTAACTTTTCCTCCTATCAAAACACTCAACCCTGATAAGCCTTTACCACTGAGCTTTCAATCAAATTCTTATTGCCACTATCATCGACAAAATGGACATGACAGAACATTGCAAGCTTCTTAAACATCTTTTGCAAGACCTCATTGATTCTGATGGTTTATACACTGTAGGTGTTAACGATCAAGGCACTAAGTTTGTTGCCACTCTAAACCAAAACTTGCAAATTTTCACTAATCCAATGCCCAAAAATAATATTTGATTTGTCAAAGCCAGTAAAACTAGAAAGAATGATGTGATGAATGTTGATATAGATGATGAAAATAGTGATCCTATTCCAAATGATACCAATGTTAATCCTATGGATGAAATGGTAGGATTGATCTAGATGTCATCCCTTGTAAGGGCCAACTAGAGAGTCCTCTTGATATTGATTTCTCCTCTAAGGATATAATTAATCATGCACCTGATGGTCCTCTCTACATAGCTAGTTGTATCCATGACAAGCCCACTAATGGGATACTAATAGATCCCACCTGTGGAGAGAATGTGATCACTGAGGAGTTCTTACTCTTGCATGAACTTTGTCAAGATGGATATGATAAACTGAAAGAATGAATCAAGACACATAATAATTTTACTTGCCCTACGATCAGATTGATCACCCTTCCATTGCAAATAGGACCAAAAATATTAGATGTCACATTCTCCATCATCCCGCAGTTAGACCAATTTCATTTGAGGCTAGGCCATCTGTGGCTTCACTCAATGAAAGTTGTCCCTTCGGTTGTGCACAAATGCTTAAAATTTCCATTTGAAAATGAAATATTCACCATTCACCATAGCGGCTTTAACCCCTTGTCTTCCATAGGAAATTTTTGCTTAGAATCCTTTTGGCCCGAGCCTATGGAACCTATCAAGCAATGAGAAGACTTATTTTTTGTATCTTACCAAAAATTCAAAGAAAAGAAAATAGCCGAACTATCCCTTTGAAACATGTTCCCCTACACCTCTGCACCTCCCATTCTTGATGAAACAATGATTGAAAATAAACAAGACCTAAACAAAAAATACCAACCTACAACAAAAAATCCATCCATATCCTATAAATGATCAAGAAACGATGAAACCAACCCCATCACACCTCCTAGAATCAAAAAAGCTTACAAATTCAAAGAGAAAGAGGTCAAACAACCTCCCAAGGTTCCTTCTGTTCCTACCCTTAGGGAAGAAAAGAAACCTATGGTTGATCGACCCGCTCCTACACAAATACAACTTGAAAAAATAAATAAAAGAACTAGAGGTGCTAGAGAGCATAGGCGTAGACCAACCTCCTCCTTCACCACAACAAGATCTTCCAATACAACCTCTACAACAAGACTTAAATCCTTCTATGGATATTATCATATGACCTCCTATTGTAATCAACTTGGATGATGATGACAAGGTTGCTAAAATCTACTTCGAGGTACATAATGAGGTGAACACATTATTTTCCTCTTCAATGAGCTTAAATGACAAATCTCCTATAAAGATTTTTGAACCTGGTGCTTCTCCTAGTTGGGTACTTTCTCTTGTCCCTTTGGCTAGGTGCCCACCTTCAATATACAATGAACATGATTGGGAAGTAGACGACTTGCTCATAGGTTGAATCACATTTTCCTTACTAGTCTTTTGCATTTTCTTTTTCTTTTTCCCTTGTTATTTTGTGTGATTGCATGTGCATAATGTGATCCCCCATGATGTTCTATTTGATGTTATATCTCTTTGTGACATTCCTCTATTTTTACCTTCATTCTTCTTTATATCATGCATCAATTTCACTTTTTATCTTTATCTTTTTCTTGTGTTTTCCTTTTGGGGATGACGCGAGGCATTGAGACATTCATGTCTCCTTCATGTTGACCCAAAAGATTTTTATTTTTCTTTCAACTTTTCTTTTCATTTTTCTTGTTTTTTTCCTTTTGGGGATGATGCAAGGCATCAAGACACCCTATGTCTCTTGCATGTTGACCCAAAAGGTTTTCCTTTTTTTTCTCTCTCTTTGTGTCATTCTTCTAGTTGTATGTGTATTTGGGGAATGATGACAGTTCCAAGCTCTCTTAAAAAACATTGTAGAAAATAAAATACTGACCCCAAATACATAGATCTCTTATGTGTTTGGTGTTTTCATTTTGGGGGAAACTCATCTCTTTTCATTTCTCTTGCATGACATAGCTTTACTTGGAAACATATAACTTGGCATAGGGATTTCCTAGTTGGCTCTCATGTCCTTCTTCTTGTTTGCATTTTTCATTTGCTACTTTAAAGTAATTTCTCACAATATGGTGTTTAGCAATTCCTTTAAAGTGGGGGCATACATTGGCATTATTATTTTGCATTTTTTCCTTTTTCCTTGGTTCTTAGTGCAACCTTCTTACTGCATACAATGTGTTTTTAACTTTATGGATGACATTAGGTGTGATTTCCTTCATGAGTGTGATATATATTAGCATATTACATTCCTCTTAGTGGCTTGATGTGACACACTACATCCCCTAAGTTGTGAATCTTCTATTCTTTGATTAGTTCTCTCTTGGAGACACTAGGTACAATGTTCCCTAAGTTAAAGACCTTGCCTGAACTAAACAAGAATCCTTTGAACATTATTTGCATGTTACATTTTTCATTTGTTGTTATATGGCCACCTTGCATAACACAACTTGCATGCTTGAGGATCCATCACATTTTTTCATGAGCTCCAAGCATGTGCAAATTTTTTCTTGTCTCATGAAGCTTGAAAAATATTTTTTTATCATACCTTATTAAAGTTATTAGGAGGTATAAATTTGGTATGGTTGAGCGGGAAGCCCATTTTGACGCATGACTTTCCCCATAGCCACCTATGTGTGTGAGCGTATACTAGGCATGAGTGTATGTTTCTCACCTTTTAGGCCTTCTCACCCAACAAACAGCTAGGAGTTATGTTGCCTCAGAGTATGTATTTTTTGGATAAACAACATTGATCTGATCCACATCGTGTTGGAAAAATGGTTGAAGCTTGATCCAATTATTTTTATTTCTCCTTTTCTCTTCTTCATCTTTGGCATTGTATGTTCGGTCTTGTTATTGTTCTTGATATCATTTGCATGTGTGTTCCTTTGTATTTATGTTGGTTTGACATGGGATCCTGATCCTGCGGGCTTGATCACCCCTCTTGATCATTGCCATTCCATCATGCTAGCATTAGTAAATTTGAACCCCTCTCGATGGATGTGATGAGCCTGGATTTTGGTCTAATTTTGGGTAGAATCTATAGCATATTTGCTAATAGATGTTATGGACTTTAATGCTTAAGTGTTGGTATTGGCATAATGTTTCCCTCAAACCATTGATATTTGATATTATCCTATCTCTACAAGCTTTAATGATATTTGGCATAATATGTGGGTTATCTATATTGATTTTGCATGTGATTAATGAATGTTTATTAGAGTGGTTTTATATGTGTAGTTATTATGCGTACTAACTTTTCCATGCAAATTTAATGAGCTAAGTTGAGGAATACACCATCAGCTAGGCATGCACCATAACTTCCTATTGAGGAATTGCTCCAAGTCAAATTCATCCAGCATCAAAAGATTCCTCATGCAACTAAACGTAACCGCCTTATAGTGGATCTTAATGATAGAGCATGCATGTGAATTACTACTGTGCTGGATCTATATTTGGACTTGCATGTCTGACCAAATTCCATGCATGTATAACTGCCATCACTCTAGTTTCCCCTATTTTTCCTAAATGACATCCTCCTAGTCATGGAGTTGAATGCCTTGTTTAGCTATAGTATAAATAATGATTTGATGTTCCTTCTTCAGAGGTTGTACAATTTAATATTGTACTCTCATTCTCCAGTTTTAGTAATAAAAATACATTACTCTTTGTATGCATGATTTACAGTGAATGAAATAAAGTTTTGAGTTCAAGCATCTGAGTTCTCATTAGTTTAGAGGATACTTATCCAAGGGGGCCCACTTGGTGAGTAATATTTCTTATTAGTTTAGTATTACTTGTTGTTTAGTGTTTAGTTAGAAATCTGGTATCGACTATTCTTGTAGCCACTAGAATTCCACTCTATGATTGTTCCTACAACCAAATCAGATAGAGTAGTTGCTTGTTTGTTGCTCAGATTTTCATTCTTGTTATGCATTTTAGCTTAGCATAGTTGTTGGTTGATGTTCAACATTTTCTTTATTTCCTTCTAAGAAATTTACTTTCAGCGTTGTGTTTCTTAGTTGTAGAATGCAATGGCTACTTGAGCCCCTAGTGCACATACTGTGCTAACCCATTTCAAGTTCACATCCCTGGGTTGACAAGTTAAATGCACCTTCATGATGATTGAAATAGCTATTCAGGTTAGATCTCCAATCACTGAATCATGGTTGTAAGGGCTTAGTTATCAAATCATTATAGGAGGCCAACATTTTTGGCACCATTGTCGGAGATGGTGTCAAGATAGAAGTCTTTTGGATTCATTGGTAGTTTTTCTTACTGTAGTGTTTCTGGAAGTTGTTCTTAGCATGTCCTTGTTTAAGAAGTAATGAACCCCCTATTCTTTACCAATTTTTTGTGTGAGCTGACTGATCATGAGTGATGCCACATGCATAGAGGAAGGAGAAGGGATGCTTATGGGAGATTCCTTCCTAAGAATCCTAATTCACTCCAACTAGTTGAATATCAGAACCTACCATAAGAAGATCCACACCCCTTCGCTAATGCGTATCCTGATCTGACTAGCTATGAAGTCTCCTCTGAAGATCAAAATCAGCTTGAGAACCTCTTTGTCTTGGAACCACATCAAAAAGGCATGGGTGATGCAAATAGGAACGGATGAAACCAACCATCTTTTTATTTCCCCATTCCCCATCAAAATGAAGTTGACAACATCAAGAACATTCCTACCTCAACACTCCCCAAGTTTTATGGACTTGTGAAAAAAGATCCTGATACCTTCTTATTAGAGTTTGACATACTCTGCAAGAGTTATGATTATACTACTAATTCCCATAGTCTTAAGTTATTTCCCACTACTTTGAAAGAAGTTGCATTAAGATGGTTCATGAGCCTAGGCAGAGATACTGTGGAAAATTGGGAAGACATGAAGACAAAATTCCTTGAGAAATACAAGGAATACTGTAGGGGTAGTGACATGAGAGGAGGTGACATTTTTCAGGATGCAACAAAAGCAAGATGAGAGCTTCAAAGTGTACATTGCAAGGTTTATGTTTTGCTTACAAAAATATCCACACCATGCACTTAATGAGGACACACAAACATTGCTTTTCCTAAGAGGAATTAATGAAAGGGTATGTGTAGGATCATGATGGGCCACAAAGTGGCAATATGATGGGTATGTGGCTGACGACTATTTTTTTTACCCAATTGATGAAATGAAAAGGGTTTTTAAAGGAGATTCCCAACTTTCCACTGATATAAATTATGCTTTACTTTTAATTTAATAAGTAATTATTATTCATTTTCTATTCAAATTATGACTAAAGTCCCGATTGATAGGCTGATTGAAAAACATCTATAGCTTTCAAATGGTATCACATTTTTTGAATCCAAAACATGCATCACATTCTATGCTTCGCATACTATAGGATTAAAAAAATAAAATTTGAATTTTATGAAGTTTTGACCAAGTTAAGGTGGTTAGACATACGAGTTTTTATATTTTTTAAAAATTTGTAATGAAAAATCATAATTAATTATTTACTTGGAAAAAGATTAAAAAAAATATGCATCACATTGGGCCATGAGTCCTCCAGTTATATCTAAAATATTATAAAAAAATATTATCATTTTATTATGGTTAGGGTGGTCAGACAAACACCTACTTCTTATTTTTTCCCTGAAATTTAAGTACCACTGCATTGAAATTTCAAATTTTCACCAAATAGATTTTTTTTTTTAAAACATACCTAGTATTTTAGAAACTACATTCAATTTTCTACAAATTCTATTCTTACACATTTTTGAAATAATATAGATAACTTATTCAAATTTTTACATCAAGTTGTCTAACTCCGATTTTTCTAAATTTTTTGCCACTTAAGGGCCTATTTTTTTCATGATGATCCTACACATACCCAATAGCTGCACTGATGCCTTGGACCTCATCGCAGGAGGAGATATCTCCCAAGTTCCTTGGGAGGATATCAAGAAAATATGTCAGAATTACTCTAGGGAAGCTTCAAAGAAAGGGATAGTTTATCAATCTTCCATGGGTAAGTCAACTATTGGTGGAGTTTCAAGAATGGAGATCACTCATTTGCTAGTTGACTTCAAGCAGGAAATTATCAACAATCTAGCTACTTAGCTAGATACATTTCAGGCCAAGAAGAAGCAAGAGAAGGCATAGACAATGTTGACATAATATTTCCCTCACTGTAGAAAAAAGGACTATAGATGCAAGATGGTAGCTAACCTTGACAACAAGCAGATTCCACCTGAGTTCAAGCCAATTCTTATTGAAGAAGACCAAGTCTACTATGTTGCACAAAGGAAGCCTTAGGCTCCAAGACAAGGTATGCCATCGGATCTACTATCCTATGTTGGGCCATATTTTAAATCTTATTCATCTGGTAACCAATGGAAGCCCCCATATCCACCCAGTTATGGAGGATATCTAGCACAGCCTTGGAGTAACCCTCCAAATGTTTGGCCCAGTCATCAGAGTTCTCCACCCTAGTGGCAACAACCTTAGGGAAATTGACAACAATTTCAAGGGCACTGGCAACCACCTCTAGGAAATTGGCAGCAAACAAATGAATGGAGAGGAGGAAAACAGTGGCGTACCTAGAAAAACAACTACATGTAACCACCTTCTCAACCCCAAAAACCTACTATAATGCCTCCACCTGCTAATCCAAGCTCAAATGCTCGTAAAACCACTCAACTACCATCTTATCCCACATCCAATCCAAATAACAAACCACAATAGCAGTCTGCATACTCTACTGATTTAAATCAATTCCCTGCATATGTTGTGAGTGTAAGTGACATCCACTTGCATTCAAGAACTACTCTACCAACCCCTTCCAAGCCCATTGTCACTGAACTTCCATTGGAAGAGGAAGAGGAGCCTCTGAATGATCCCATTCATCCAAATGCACCTAACTATCTTGAACTAGTTCAAGTCAAGTAGACTAAACAAGAACCACCATTCCCTTAGAGGTTGGAAGTTGCCAAGAACAAAGAAGAAAAGGAGGATACCACTTCTGGCATCTTGGATTAGCTAAAGCATAGATGTGTTCAGATATCCCTATTTCAGGCCATAAAGGATGTTCCAATCTATGACAAAGCAATCAAAGAAGCATATCTCAAGAAGCTAGGTAGGAAAAAGAAAGACCCAACTACAATTCATGTGGTGGGCTAGCTAGCTGACATCATGCTAGGAAGAGTGACTATTCCCAAATATAATGACCCAAATAGTCCTATGGTAGTAGTTGCCATAAACAGGATCCAAGTGAAGAATGCTCTGATTTATTTAGGGGCAATAATCAATGTAATGACCAAGGACATCCTACGTCAACTAAATATTGCAAGTATGAGATCTACTCCTACTATCCTGCAACTTGCTGATAGCTCTATTATTAAGCTTGATGGTGTAGTGGAGGATCTTATGGTAGTTCGAGACTCCTTGCAATACCCAACAATTTTTTTGATTCTTTCTCCTAAGGCTACACTAGGCAGGAATCCCATTGTTCTTGGAAGGCCTTGGTTGGCAACTGCAAATTCATACATTGGATGTCGGTAAGGTGACATGACCATTTCAGATGGAAGGAGTACTAAATTTATTTTTCTTTATCTACATTCTCAGCCATCTCATGATGAAGATGATTTTGTATGGCCACAAGTTGGTGAAGAGGCTAAGGAAGTTAATTCTGTGGCAAAACTTATGATGCTAGGAAGAAGCTCTTTCATGCAACTCTAGGATGAGGATGAATTATTGGCTAACATCATTCAGAATCATTATGAAGTGGAGGAATCATTATCCTCTCCTCCTGCTACTTCAATCAAGACACTTCTACATGCTCTTCCTACAACGATTGATCCTGTAGCCACTCTTCTTGTAGATGTTCTTCCTGTAGAAATTCTTCCTACAACCACTATTCCTATAGATAGATTTCCTATAGCAACAAGTATGTCCCATACATTGCTACCATATGAAATAAAGTTACTAGGTGTTAATGAAGCAACCATGATAGAGTTAACTACACAATTCCAAGTGTCAGAGGGAAAATATATGAATCTTAATAGAAAATTGAATGAATAGCAACAACTATTATTGGAAAAACCTATTAAGGACCCATCAACATGCATTTGCATGGGATTATCATGATATGAATGGATTTGATCATAAAATTTGTACCCATAGAATTTATATCAGATATGATTGCAATCTAGTAAGACAACCACAAATAAGGATTAACCCTACTCTAAGAGAAATTGTGAAAGGAGAACTACATAAATTACTAGATGTAGGATTTATTTACCCCATTTTAGATAGTCACTAGGTATCTCCATTAGTGAATGTGCCCAAAAATTGAGGGAAATGGTGAGTTTGTGTTGACTATAGGGAACTTAATGCTTCCACCAAGAAGGATTACTTTCCTTTACCCTTCATTGATCAAGTTTTGGACACACTTGTAGGAAATCAATACTTCTGTTTTCTAGATGGATTCAGTGGCTACAACCAGATCCAAATTAAACTAGAAGACCAAGAGAAGACCACATTTACTTGTCCATGAGGGACCTATGCCTATTCAATACTCCCATTTGGCTTGTGCAATGCACCTACAATTTTTTAGAGGGAAGTCATTAGCATATTCTTAGAAATTTCTCATGATTGCATGGAGATTTATATGTATGACTTTGCCACTTATGGTGTTTATTTTAATCAAACATTGGAAAATCTTAAAAAATTCCTACAGAGGTGTGAAGACCAAAACTTGTCCTTAAATAGTGAAAAGTGTTTCATGATGATGCAAGAAGTTGTAGTTCTTGGACACTATATCTTCCACATTAGAATCGAAGTTGATCTTGCAAAGATTGAGGTAATCACAAATCTTCCTACAGCTATAAAACATAAGGATGTTAGGAGTTTCTTGGGTCATGCAGGATATTATAGGTGATTCATCAAGGATTTCATCAAGGTAGAACCACCATTGTATACCCTTCTCACTAAAGATGTTGAATTTCAGTGGACTAAAGGTTGTGACAAGGAATTTTTTGACTTGAATGTAGCTTTGACTCATGCTCCTATACTCAAGGGACCTAATTGGGAGCTTCTTTTCCACATCCACACTGATGCATCAGATTATGCCATAGGAGCGGTCTTAGGATAGAAAGAGGGGGCTATCAAAAATGCTATTTACTTTGTCAGCAAAATTTTTTAAGGAGTTGAATTCAATTATACAGTGACAGAGAAAGAGATGCTGAGAGTAATCTATGCATTGAAAAAATTCAGACATTGCATAATAGGATACCAAGTATTTGTGCACACCAATCATGCAACCATTAGATATCTCATGAATAAACCTTTTATCATAGGAATATTGGCAAGATGGTTATTGTTAATGCAAGAATTTGATATAACCATTGTGGATAAGCCAGGGAAGGCCAATGTTGTTGCAGATTTTCTTTCAAGACTAACTACATCAAAAGACAATCAACCCATAGATGACTATTTTCCTGATGAGCATCTATTCTCCCTTAGTGTACAAACACCCTGGTATGCTAACATAGCTAATTACTTGGTCACAGGTAGAGTTCCTTCTCAATTCTCCCCAAAAGAGAAAAAGGAACTTATTGAAAAATATTTTCCTTTATCTTGGGTTTCTGGATGTTTGTTTTATACTAGGCCTGACCATGTTATGAGGAGATGTGTGAGAGAAGATGAGACATATGACATCTTGCATGCATGTCACAATGAACCATGTGGAGGACAGTTTGCAGCCAAAAGGACAACAATGAGGATTTTGAACACAACATATTACTGGCCAACACTCCACAAGGATGTAGGAAAGTATACTAGAAAATGTGGTAGATGTCAAAGGATGGGAAGACCAACTAGATTTGATGAAATGCCACTTTTCCCTCAGGTAGTAATCACACCCTTTGAGAAGTGGGGATTGGATTTTGTGGGACCAATTGACCCTCAACCAAATGATAAGTCTTATATATTGGTATGCACTGATTATGTAACAAAATGGGTAGAAGTTAAGGCCATGAAGCATGCAAGAGACAACAAGATTGTAGAGTTTCTTTATGAGGATATTTTCACTAGATATGGAGCCCATAGAGAAACTGTGACTGATCAAGGAGCTCAATTCGCATCAACTCTTGTTGCAGCACTAGTTAATGAGTACAAAATAAGGCACACAAAATCTACTCCTTATCACCCCCAGGCTAATGGCCAAGTTGAAGTGACAAATAGAGAAATTGAAGCCATTCTAACCAAAACAATAGCTATCCATAGGAAGGAGTGGGAAAATAGATTACCAAAAGTTGTTTGGGCCTATAGGACAACATGGAAAACAACTATAGGTTTCACCCCATTTGAGTTGTTGTATGGAAAGATAGCTATGATGTCGTTGAATTTGAATATAAGACTCTACAAACTACAGTGAATTTGGGGATGGATATTTTTCAAGCATAGAGAGAAAGAATCATGCAACTAAATGCTTTGGATGAAATAAGAAGAGAAGCCATGTAGCATACAAAAGTAGTGTAGAATCAAAGAATCAAGTGGCATGAAAAATTTATTAAGGACAAGAAGTTAAAACTAGGAGATTGGGTCTTGCTCTATGATTTAAGATACTAGGACAATGTAGGAAAATTATAGACAAGGTGTCTAGGACCATATGAAGTTGTTGAGGTCTTTCCTAATGGGGTTTTTCAACTCACCACTATTGACCCTGTCAAGTTCAAATTACTTGTCAACAGTCATCACCTCATATTATACCACAAACAAACTTCCAAATAAGAGTTCATGCAACAATTCACTCAACATTCAACACCCGAGCTTCCTGCAACCGAAGGTAGCAGACCTAATGTCCCTCCTTTTGACTAAGGTACATAATTTTAATAATAAATATTTACACTTGTGTGGAAGTCCATTTTTTAATCCATCCACCCATCCATTACAACCTTTCTCTCTCTTCCATCACTTCATTCCAACTCACCTCATTTCACTTCATTTATTCCTCAATTTATTCTCCAAAAAGGTGAGTGTTACTTTATCTGTGATCTTTGCAACAAATCTTCCACACATTCAGGTATGTGCACATTAATTTCTATCTTTAGTCATCTTTTAAGTGTGTTCATTTAATCACTATAGGTTAGTATTGATGCTCACATAAATTCCATCATTACCTATCAATCACCACTCCCATCTCACATGTGCGAACACATGTCCAAATTTAGGTTGGGGGAAGTGGAACGAAAAAATTGCAAGTATTTTGTGAATTTATTGCCCATGTGTCAATTCATACTAGGCTATGTCAAAAAATTTAAAATGAGTTGATTTGAAATCTGAGTGAAAGGACGGCTTGCATGTGTGAAGTGACAATAACTGCAGCTACCATTTCTTCCCATTATAATTTCCCTTTATCACTCCTTTCTTTCCATCATTGACCCTGTCAAAATCCTGAGTTGTAGAGCCATAGTTGCAAAAAAAAAGAAAGGAAATTTAGGTTGTAGTAGCACTATAAATTTAGTAGGTTGGTATAGGAATTTAGCAGATACTGCAGGGAAGTGCATTAGATTTTTAGACTGGAATTGTAGGAAAGAAGGGGAATTACAAGAAAAGAATTTGGAGAGCATTTTTTTTATTTCAGACAATGGGAGGTGGGTTAATTCGAAATGAACCCACGATGCATGATATTTTACTTTGGGATGCACAATGCCTAGCCAAATTTCAAAATTGTGGATGGATAGATTACTTTTTGAAGTTGGATGGTTTTGATGTAGGATTTTCCCTCAAATTTGCCCATAAATTTTTAGAAGGAAAGCCATAGTAAAAGGATTGGAAGTTATGGCAACAAAGGAAAGAATTGCAAAGGTTACAAGGTTACCTACTAATGGTGAAAATTACCCTACTTCCAAAGATGCCAAATCAGCTATGGCTGAATTCACAGAACCGAACGACCCCCCATTGAGCATAGACAAATAGGGTGCAAAAAGAATGTATCTACCCAAGCCATGGAAGTAGATAGTTGTGTATGTTATCAAATACATCACTTGTGAGGGTCACTAGTCAAAATTGAATTATGTCCACTTCAAGCTTTTGAATCACATGAGGCACGGTATAAGGATGAATGTACCTAATGTGTTGTACAATCTTCTCTCAATCATGGTAGCTGAGACCCAAAAAGGTAGGGATAATTCTATTTCCCACCATTGTCTAATTAAATTTCTAGTGGAAAATTCTATGCGTGATGTATCTGGAATGACTTGGGAAGAGCTTATCAAAGTTGATCAAGATTATTGTCAAGAACATTTTATCAATGATGAGAATTTTCCACCTAGGGCTATACCTCAATCCCATAGGTCTAGCACGATAGTGAGCATGGCTGAAACCATTCCTAGTGCTTCAACCTCTGGTGTTGGCTCTAGTGTGAATCCTCTTACAATAGAAGAAGCTATAGAAATTAGTTCTTCTAGAACTGAGCACTTAGAAAAAGAAAGCTCTTTCTCAGATTCTAATGATGAAGTTCCAATTGAAACCCTCATGAAAACTAGGGCACAATAGAGAGGTAGAAATGAGAAAAGGGAAGGCTAAAACACAACTTGTAGAAATAAAAGTGTCAAGTTCTAAGAAGAGGAAGGCTGATACTATTCATCTTCCAGCCAAAGGAAAATGCGAGAGACCTCCTAGGAAATCAAAACTAGTTGAGCCTGTGATTGGTACACCTCTAGAGGAAAGGCATAAACCTAGTGAGAACTCACATGAGGACCTTAAAGCTCCAAAGGAGTAGGAGAATGTTGAAGAAGAAGAAGAAATATTTCAGAGAGAAGCAAATATAACATTGGAAATCTTGCTACCATTGCAGAAGAATTGGAGGAAAATCAGGACTTCCTGTAGCATGAACAAGAGGTCATACAACATGAGAAAGAGTTCCTACAACAAGAAGTCCTGTAGAAATATCCAGAACTAGAGCAGGAGTTCCTGTAGCCACAACAAGAACAAGAGTCCCTGCAACAAAAGGAAAAAGAAACAAGACCCTTGTAGCTAGAGATAACTAGATAGCCCGAGTCCATGCAGATAGTACCTTATGAGGAGCCACCATCAACAAAAAGACTGGTAGACATTTATAATCCTCTTGGTTTTATAGTACATGCAGAAATTTTGAATTTATGGAAAGAAATACAAATAAGGGAGGAAGAATAGAAAAAAGAAAAACAAAAATTGAAAGAGGAAATTCAAAAGAAGGATGAAGAGATTAATGAGAAAAATGTAGAAATTTCCACCCTGAAATAGTGGGTGGATGATATGCTAGCTTTGGCACCAAAGATTTTGGAATGTAGGACCCCTCCAAGGGTCTATGCTCTGCTCCTAAAAGAGAAGTATCTCTCTTTTAAGATTTCAAGAATTGCCTCAAGTTTGAATCCTTCTATTAACACCCCCATTGAATTCTTCAATGCTTATAGGATTGCCTCACTCGAAATGAAATTTTTTTTATGTGAATTTTATTTACATAATTATGCTATCACAAAAGACCATGATTGGAATCCATTGTTGTATGTTGGGGATATTCAATTGAGAGCATTCATGTCTTCGGTCTAAAATGAGATTAGTTGGGGACAACAACATAGTGCTTATAAACAGTTAGAATCCAATATCCCATTGCATGTTAGAGCTAAATCAGGGAACCCAAGGGACATTTACAAAGAATGGCACAAAATGCTACTCAAACCAAGTTATGCCAATAGGATTATGCCTTGGATTGAGGAAGTTTACAATGAGTATGAGGTAAAAACAATAGCAAAGGAGGATACCATGAGGAGATGTTTATCCCAGAGATGTAATAGTTTGACTGATGAGCTGAAACAGGTTGAGCCTCATTCCATCCACAATTATACTGCAATACTAAAAATAATTGAGAGTTCTATTGAGATTGGGAGAACACAGGGGTGACTTTTGCTTCCCCTAACTTTCTAGCCACCCATGCTCATGTGGCCCGTGCCAAACTTCAAATTTTACAAGTTTGACATTTTTGCAGAGAGGTAGAGATGGAATAGGTTTGATAGATTAGGAGGATTCTATTGGGATGCTAATTCAAACACTACAACCACTGATGTTGGATAGATCTTAGTTGAAAAGTTTAGAGCTTTGAACAAACAAAAGAACAACTCTTCATCTGCTAGAGGACCAACAAAACGTGAGGTTAGAGGGAGTGATGACCCTAGGTTTTGGTCTAATTTTGGGTAGAATCTATAGTATATTTTCTAATAGATGCTATGGAATTTAATACTTAAGTGTTCGTATTGGCATAATTTTTCCCTTAAACCATTTACATTTGATATTATCCTATCTCTGCAAGATTTAATGATATTTGGCATAGTATGTGGGTTATCTATATTGATTTTTCATGTAATTAATGAATGTTTCTTAGAGTGGTTATATATGTGCAGTTATTATGTGTACTAACTTTGTCATGCATATTTAATGAGCTAAGTAGAGGAAGACACTACTAGTTGGGCATGCACCATAACGTCTAGTTGAGGAATCGCTCCAAGTCAAAAGCAACCAACAACAAAATATTCCTCGTGCAACTAAATGTAACCGCCTTATAGTGGACCTTAAAGATTGAGAATGCATGAGAATTACTATTGTGCTAGATTTACACTTGGACTTGCATGTCTGACTAGATTCCATGCATGCATAACTGCCATCGCTTCACTTTCCCCTCTTTTCCATAAATGGCATCCTCCCAATCATGGAGTTGACTGCCTTGTTTTTGATAAAGGAAAAACTAGGTTTTACAGGGATTGGAAACCATAGATTTTTAGAGTACCATACAAAAGGAAGGCTGCGGCAAAGAAAAAAGAAAAAAGGATAGCAGCCACAAACCAAGAACCAACAAAAACCCAACAAGAAGCTAGCATCCAACACAACCTAAACTAACCTAAAGACTTTAAAGTTTTAGCAACCTCAGCTTCAAGATTGCACATCTCTTGTGTTACCTTCTTTATGTCTTGGATCTCCTAAGGTGAAGAATCCACTTTTCTTTTTATGTTGGCTCTATTCCTTTTCAAGGGGCTAGAATCCTCCTTCTTACCTTTATCCTTGTTAGCTTCCAATTCCACAAACAATGACCCCTAATGAGTATTTTCCATCTTCTCCACTATTGCGTTTAAGATAGTAGCATTTTGTTTTACAACTCTATGGCTATGCTCCATAACGGTTTTCATAGTATCCATAATTTTTTCAATTTCCACTTCTAGATGCTTGACCTTATTCTCATTATCCTTCTTCATCTTGTTCATAAGCTCAACATTTCCTTGAAGGTGCTCAGCCAAAGCCCTCTTCTCTTCCTCAGTCAACAAAACACCAGCAGTATTCTGGGAAATTCCTTTAGCTTTCAATTCATCCATCTTGCTAGTGATAACCCTATTTTTTAAATTGAGATCCTTAATTTCATGAAAAACCTACTTTATGATCCTGAAGTAGTCAATAGCCCCGTTTCTAGCAATTTCCATAATATCATCAGGAAATTCTTGGTCCGGCTTGAAGTAGTGGTCATCAGGATTGAGCTTTCTGGGGAATTTGGATTTGTTCTCTCTGTCAGTGGTAGGGTAGGAGGTATAAGAGTACTCTGTAGCATTACGATCATCAAAGTTATCCTCCTAAGAGTCCTTAGAATAAGAAACTAGGTTATTCATAGGGGGATCGTTCTTGATTTTTGCCTCCTAAGAAGTGCCCTTGGGGGTTTTTGCGGTGCAAACTATTTTGTTTGAGGGATTTCTCTGAAGGGTTTTCATATTTTTCTTTTTGGGGGAGGGAGGGTCTTCCTCTTCCCACTTAGTATCATAATATTCTTTATCCTCTGATGAGTTGATCTCAGTATCATCACCATTTGAGGCCGAAGCCATTAAGGAGTTAGACAAGGCTGACATGTTTTTAAAGTGCTCATGAATAAGCCTACTAAGGGCAGTATGTAGGATTGGATTCTTCCTAAGGATCTTTCTATGTTCTTCAATACTATTGTTCAAGGAGCAGAGCAAATAGTGAGGAAATAAAACCCTTACCTTATGCCAAAAATGGTTGAGGGAAAAGTGGTACCTGTAAACTCTGGTAAATCTATCATGCAATGTAATGTATTCCTTGAGAATTTTGAGCACCTCCCTCCACACCTTCTTGACTATCCCAGTATCAATATAACTGGTAGAAACTTTTGTTAGTTCCTTCCTCTCCTTATCAGTTTTGGGGAATGTGAGAACAACTTCATCCAAAAACTTTATGTCATGAAAAGACTTCACCCCCTCAGTCGAGAGACCAGTGATTTCCCCAATGAGCTCCCCATCCACCTTAACCTTCCTTCTTGAGAGAATAATTTCCCCTTTCTTCCAATGTTTAGAAAAATACGTAGTGAATTTAGGGTCAGGGCCATCGAGATTATCAATGAAAGGCTACAAACCACCCCACAAAATATTCTTCCAGACCTTCAAGTTCTTATGTTTCTCACCACTAGTCAGCTCCACCCTTTTTCAACTTCCCCCATAGTTGCAATAATATTGCTTATGTTGTTAATAGGGAAAATGAATCAAACAGAGACCCAATAAAAAAACTAAAGCACCCACAAAACATGCTAGCCCTTACAACCTGTAGAATTAATTACAGTGCCACCATCATATCTAATGATGTCGCAATACCTGGCATTATTCTTCTTAATTATCATTAAAAGTAGTAGCTTTCGCATGAATGATATCATAGTCTATTAAGGCTCTTACGTCAGCTCCCAGATCATCATAGTCTTGCCACGTATGTTGCCCATTTTTTTTAACCCCCTCATTCACAAAATAATTGGCCACACTATTTACTTCCCTAAAGACATGGGATATTCTCACCTTTTCAAAGATGGATAAAATAGCTTTAGCTTCTTCTATCCAACATTTAATGGTCCATGAGGGTGGGGACTTACCTAGGAGATAGTCAATAATGTTTTTGGAGTAACCCTCAATCCAAATATTTTTAAAGTTCAATCTATTAGCAAGGTCGATAACCTAGAAAGCTCCAATAGCTTTAGCTAAGTGATTGGATTGTGTTCCCAAGGAGATAGCCACCGCTGCTACAAAATTTCCATTATAATCTCTAATCACACCTCCACTCCCTACCGGCCCTAGATTTCCCTTAGCCACCTCATCAAAATTAGCCTTTATCCATTCCCTAGGTAGGTGACTCCAATTGACCCCTTCTTGGTTTTTTTCACTGGTCTTGAAGCCTTAGAAATATCACTTTTAATGTTCCAATCTTTAGCCATCTTGAGGTCATAGTTAGAGCAAACCATAGCCTCCATCTTAGTCTCTTGATTTGGGATATTATTAATATTTTCCACAATTAACTTGTATGTTTTCTCATACACAATATCCTCTAGAGCCTCCTTGTCCCTAAAGATCCTATTATTGCGCTCCTTACACACACCCAGGCTATAAAAGGAAAAGTAAAAGACCAAAGTCTATGAATAGCAGGATTCAAGGAGGGGGCATTCCACTAAATAAAAAGGTCTTCAATAGAACCAAGAAAGACTCATGAGAGATTCTAGAGAGAAAAATATTCCCCATATAGAAGCCACATGCAAACAGTGGAGGAATAGATGGTTACTAGTTTCTACTTCTTCCTTACACAGGTAACATTGATTTGGGATGTATAAACCAAGCTTACAGAGATTGTCAACCGTGAGAACTTTATTCTAAAGAAGAATCCAAAAGAATATGCTAACCTTAGGAGTTGGGTGTTTAATCCAAGATTTAGCCCAAAATGGATGGGAGGCAGGAGAAAGGGACAATAAAGAGACAATTGAAGAGACCAAGTAGCTACCTGAAGGGTTAGCCGTCCAGACCAAAAGGTCATCTTTCTAGTTAGACCCAATTCTGATAACCAATAGAAAGGATTGAATCGACATAAGGTCCACATTGATCTGACATAGATTCACCCATCCCCCATTTCTCTAGTAGACCTTAACACAAGTCCAAAATTGGCCTTACAGATATCAGCCCATCCATTAAAGCTTTGGAATGAAATTAAAGGCTCCTTCATTAACCATCTGTCTTCCCAGAACCTAGCTTGTTTCCCATTTCTTATGCTCCATCCAACTCCCATATCAATAATGTTTCTCCCTCTGATCATATCATTCCAGTGCACCGAACCATGGGGTAGATTTGGAGAATCAAGCAGAGTCTTGAGAGAACCAATATTTTCCATATATTTTCTCTTTAAAATATCATTCCACTCTCCATTAGATGAGAACGCTCTCCAAATTTTCTTAGTGAGAAGAGCCCTATTCATCATTCTAATCCTTCTAAGACCTAGACCATCCAAATTTTTGGGTCTACAAATAGAGTCCCAACCAATAAGAGGCATTCTTTTTCTTTCTTCAACTCCCAACCAAAGAAAGCATTTTTAGATTTTTTCAATAGCATCCACATATTTGGAAGGTATTTTAAAAAGACTTAATGCATAGATTGGAAGGTTTTGAAGAGTAGCTTTGAGAAGTTGAATTTTACTTGCTTGACTAAGAAGAGCTCCTTTCCATCCAGCAAGATTTTTTCTAAACCTATCAAACAAAGAGTTCCAAAAGGATTCAGGAGGCTTAAGGCCCAAGGGAAAGCCAAGATAAATAGAAGGTAAAGAATCCATTCCTCATCTGAGAATTTTGGCAATATTATTTTTTCTAGGTTCCAAAGTGTTGAAGAAGAATAATTAACTTTTCTATCTATTAACCATCTAACAAGATGCCCTCTCATAATCATCTAGGACTTTTTTAAAATTCCTAACTTCAACCACTATAGATCTCCCCATCAAATTGGTATCATCCATAAAATATTGGTGAGAGTGAACCAAATTACTGGAGGAAGGCCTCAATCCTACTAATGATCTAGATCAACCTTTCTTTTCAGGTTCCTCCCAAGGCATTCTGCCATAATGGTAAATAAAATAGGGGAAATGGGATCTCCCTGCCTTAAGCCTCTAGAATTCTTAAAGAAATGTGAAGGAGACCCATTCACCATGATAGTTATGGAAGTAGTTGAAAGAAACTAAACTGCTTCATGATTTTGAGTAAGAAATCCCAGTCAACATGATCATAAGCTTTGAAAATTTCAAATTTAAGAAGGAAACCTTCAGTCTTAGATTCCATGAGTGAATGGACATTTTCATTGACAATAATAATTGAATCAAGGATCTTCCTTCCAGGAATGAAGTCATTCTACTGAGGAGAAATTAGGGAAGGAAAAATAATCAGAAGCCTCGAAGTCATCACCTTAGAGATAATTTTATAGGAGTTGCAAAGGCTTATAGGTCTGAAAGCTTCAAAGTCAGTAGCTCCTGGGTGTTTAGGGATGAGGACCAAGAAAGTAGAATTTAGTTCTTTTAGGAGACTCCTTGAGCCAAAGAACTCCTTTACAACATTCACCACATCCTCTTCGACAATCTCCCAGAACCACTGAAAAAAGAACATAGGAAACCCATCTAGTCCTAGAGCCTTATTGCCTTCAATAGAGAAGACTACTATTAATTTCTTCAGTGGATGGAATGGCAGTTAGCATGTTGTTATCTTCATCCTTGACAAGTTTAGGAATAGCCTATAAAATATAATCTTGCATTACATGATTAACTCCATCACTCGCCGAAAGAAGATTGCTAAAGGAAAACACAAGTTGTCTTCTTATATCATCATCCTTCTCAAAATAGACTCCATTGAACTCAATGTGAGTGATCGTATTAGCAGCCCTATATTTCAGCATAGACATGTGAAAATATATAGTGTTTTTGTCTCCCGCTGAAAGCCACAGAGCCCTAGATCTATGTCTTTGAAACTCATCCTCTTTGGTTATTATATCATGCATCTTCACAAGCAACTCATTTTCTTTCATCCTATTAACAACAATGTATCCCCCAAGCTAGATTTTTTCTTTAATATCCTTCAGTTCAATCTGTAATTCAGACTTCATACCAAAGATATTACCAAAAGTCTCTTTATTCCATCTTCTAATCTTATTTTGGACTTCCCTCAGCTTCTTGGTAACCCTAAACATAGTAGTCCCATCAACAGAGCTATTCCACCACCTCTTCACCTCTTCAAGGAGCTAAGGGTGGGAAAGCTGCATGCATTCAAATCTAAAGGGGAAATTTCTCTTGGCCAAGATAGGATCCACCACAAAACTAATTGGATAGTGATCAAAGCCCACCCTTGAGAGATCTTTCAAGGAACAAAAATAGTTTAAAAACCATTGATCAGAAATTAAAGTTCTGTCTAATCTGACTTGAATCAAATCCTTACAAATTCTTCGATTTGACCAAGTATAAGAGGCTCCTTGCAGCTCAAGGTTAATCAACACCTGATTATTAATGAAATATAAAAGGTCCATTCTACTTTCCATATTCACCTGGGATCCCCCAAACTTCTCATTTTCCTGAAGAGTGGTATTGCAATCTCCCATAACAACCCATATTTCATTACTAAAATTCCTACGGAAAGTTGCCAACTCTTGCAAAAAATTCTTTCTAGCTCCTTTCCCATTTGGGGCATAGATGTTGGACTAGATTCAGCAAAAATTATCTCTAATATGGTTAAATCTTATAGCCACATGATTCGTGCTCTCCAAAAAAGGCTCACATTTGATAAAGTTCAAATTCCCAAAGGTAACAATTCCCCCTGAGGCACCTTCAGAACTATTACCATGCACCCCACAAAACTTAAGTATTTTAATCTTTTCCACTTTCTCTTTAGGAATTTTGGATTCCTAGACAAGTAAAATATCTAGTTTATGATCCCTAACAAAATTGTGCAACACATCCTACTTATGGAGGCTATTCAGCCCCCTTATATTCCATGACATAATCTTCATGTCTTACTAGGGGATTGACGTTTGCAAATCTCGGGAATGGTTTTATGAACCCCATATGCTATATCATGAAATATTTCTTGCTGCCTATGCCATCTTGCATATCTTCTTCCTTGACTACTCTTTGTGGCCCCACAATCTTCCTTAGCTCTAGTTCTGGTTGAAACACCTTTCGGTGTACTCTGTTGTTTGTTTTTCTTCATCTTCTTTCTAGTATAAGAGGTGAAATAATCTCTAATAGTATCTTATAGACTATAATTATCTTTTCCTGACTCCCACTCCTTATCTGAGAGCCCCTTTTGACTCAAAGGAAGGGTATTCATCAAACCATTGTTATACTGGGTCAAATTCTCACTTGAGTTCTCTAGAGTCTGGCTCGAATCTCCAAAGGTATCCTTAACAATTTCTTGAGAATCTACTAATTTTGATTCTTAAACAGACACCTGACTAGAAAGGCCTCTTCCTCCAAGAGCCGAGGACATGATGGGAACCCCAATATCTAGCAATAGATTAACTTCCTTTATCAGAAAACCAGATCCCTAACTTGGAATATCCTCCAAGCCAATCTCACCATCCTCCTTCCCTCCTATTTCATTCTCAATATTATTGTCTAGATGCTCCTGATTCTCAAGGCCACACTCTCCTCTTTTCGACCATCCTCTCCATCCACCTTTCCAACAATTGTGACCTCTATCTTGTTGATATGAGGCACTTCAAACTCCAAATCAACCTGAATCCCCTATCTTTAATATTTTTAGGGGATTTTTTAAGTTCCTCTGATGACTTACCCTCAAACTCTTCAATATTATTTCCTTTGATCTATTTTCCATCCCCTTTAGGCTTCTTTTTCCAGATTGTTCTCGATTTGGGCTGGGATTTCTCTTTCACAATGCTAGCATTCAACAGGCATTTCTTTGCCCAGTGCCCTGATTTTCTACATTTAAAGCAGGCAAAAGGAATCATTTCAAACTTAATAAATTGAACCCAGGTACCCAACTTTGATTGAATTATAATAGATGATGGTAGGTCAACATTCTGGGACACACCCACATAGATTTTGGAAAACACTAGCCTTTTCCAAGCCACGGTCATCGGGTCTATTGACAAAAGCTCGCTAAAAGAATTAGCCAAGCCACTGAAGACATCCTCATTCCAATATTTTGGACAATGGGAGACCAAGAAGTCTAGCCCACACTGGGACATTTTGAAAAATGGAATCTGAAAGGTCCAGATTTATGGTCCATTTCTTGAGAGCCAAGGATGACTTGCCAATAACCTAGGGACCTCCACTCCTCACAGCCAAAATATCTTCCTTACAGGTAAACTAAAAAGCAAAGTAGCCCTTAGGAAGAGTAGAAATAGTAACTTGGCTATTGGTTCTCCACTTATTTTTAACAAAATCCCTAACAATTTCAATATTTGGTGTAGGGCCCATAAATTGTCCAACCAACACTCTATCCATTAGAGAAATATTGTGATCAATGACTGAGTTGGGGACAGAAATGGAAAACTTACCCTCTGCCAGATCAAAAATGTTGTTAACTAGAGGGAACACTAATTTACCATTAGGTTTAACTCGAAATATAGATGACCATGGTTTTAGTTTAGCTCCTTCCCCTCCAGTGGCACTCACCATCTTTTTGGTTTTTTCAACCTCCTGTCCTTTAGTGCTCCCAATAGAGTTATCAGTTGGGTCAACCTTCCCCCTCGGGTCCACCTAAATATTTTTTCTAGGGTCATTCTCTTCTAATTCCTCCTTACCTTGCTTACCACTCGAAACTTGTGCCGATTCCACTTGCAAATCCTCATAGCTTGCTTCACAACGATCTACTCCATTGCTTGAAGATTCAAAATTCGGCTTCTCCCACCCATCTCCCACAAGTGAACAATTGAGTTGAATTCCTTGATTAGTTGTAGTATAAATAATTGTTTGATGCTCCTTCAGAGGTTGCATGATTTGATATTGTACTCTCATTCTCTAGTTTCAGTAATACAATTACATTACTCTTTGTATGCATGATTTACAATAAATGAAATAAAATTCTGAGTTCAAGCATCTGAGTTCTTGTTAGTTTAGAGGATACTTATCCAAGGGGGCCCACTTGGTGAGTAATTTGTATTCTTAGTTTAGCATTAGTTTAGTATTACTTGTTGTTTAGTGCTTAGTAAAAATCTACCATCGACTATTCCTGTAGCCACTAAAATTCCATTCTGTGACTGTTCTTGTAGGCAAAGCAGACATAGTAGTTTCCTATTTGTTGCTCAGATTTTCATTCCTGTTATACATTTCAGCTTAGCATTGTTGTTGGTTGATGTTCAAAATTTTGTTTATTTCCTTCTAAGCAATTTACTTTAAGAATTATGTTTCTTAGCTATAGAATGCAATGGCTACTTGAGGCCCTAGTGCACATACTGTGCTAACCCATTTCATGTTCATGTCCCTGGGTTGACAAGTTAAATGCACCTTCGTGATGATTGAAATATCTATTCAAGTTAGATGTCCAATCATTGAATCATGGTTGTAAGAGCTTAGTTATCAAATCATTGTAGGAGGCAAACAACATGTTCATCTACTTTAGTGTGAGTTTAAAGCAAGTTCATCTTTCACTAAAGTGGGGGCTAAATGGGGTCACTGAAAAAGTAACCCTTCTACTTTTTATGACTCATTTGGGCCCTCCATGTGATTTTGGCTTAATATTTCCCTAATTTAATGTTGTAATGTGAATAACACATTCACATCAGGTCTTGGGACCTTATGAACTAAAAACACTTAAATAGTACTTTGCGTTGGTGTTGTAACACACTTTCAAACTTTTTTCAAGGATCTTGTTAATTTATTTCACCTAAATAACTTATTTTCATCATTTACCAAGCCTTACTTCGAAGTGTTGTAGAGTGTTGTAACACACTTTCACATTTTTCTAGGCTTTTAATTAATAATTGGGCTTTCTTATGCTTTAGTTGGCCCAATTTTGCATCCATGAGCCTTACTTATGTGTATTGTTGAGAATAATCCCAACAAATATCATCTAAAACATCAAAATCCTGAAACCCACCTCAAATTCCTAAACTAGGACTCATTTGCATTATGGGTGAATGAGTCCTCTTAGGTGGGACCCATTCACCCAAGGTGGTGAATGAGTCCCCTTTAACTCAAAATTCAAATTTAATTCAAAATTCTAGCAGATTTTTATTCTCCAATATCTAAGGTTGACCTCTAGTGTTATAATTTCAAGAATTATTACATAATTGAGTATAAATTCAAGCTTCTTTCTCTCATTTTCATACCTAGCAGTTTTGATAGAGGATTCAAGAGTTCACAAGAGCATTTGAGCATTCACAAGAGCATTCAAGGGAATATTTTCAAGCATTCAAGAGCTCCTTCAAGTGTCATTCATCATGTCAAGGATTTTTTGCATCATGTTGTTTTAGAGCTAACATTTTTTATGAAGGATTGTGTGATTCAAGCAAGCATTGCATTCAAAAATCTATCAACATCAAGAAAGATTCCAAGTCCACATCCATTGGATCCAATACTTACATGCTTTCAACACCTTAATGCTAGGGTTTGGTGAATTGCAACATCATTATTTTTCCATTCATCATTCTCCTTTCATGTTCTCTTTCATTTCAAGGTTTAATTACCAACAAGGGGTTTGACCAAGGAAAACCCCTATCCACTAACCCCACAACATTTTCCCCTCTCTTTGCATGTGATTTACAGGTCTAGGTTGTATATTAATCAAAGAACAAGATTGGAAAAGTGGTCATCAAGTTTTCAAGTCAATTCAAAGTTTTCAAAGTTGCAAAAAATCCTTGGAGAAGGACTATAGGCTGAATTTTATGGTTTCAGACCCATATCTATATCGGGAACAACAAAGCAAACTAAGAACTACAGAATCTAGTTCTAAATTTCTAGAAATCTAGAAGTGGATAGTTTCTCCACTATTGATGAATGATTCCCACTCCCTAGGCCTAAATAGGATTTTTCCATATCTAAGTACCCTTTTGGTTGAAACCTATTCCAACACAATTTTCCCAAAAATTGGATTGATTTGCCTAACTTGGCGTATGAGTCCTAGTCAGCATAAGTAGTAGTTTTTTCAAGATTCTAGACCTCCATTCTACCCCCTTGAGTTTCCCAGGTGCACATTTCTAGTTTCATAATTTTTTGTTACATTCCACTTTCATATTTAGGTATTTTTGCATATCACATTGTGTTTTCAAACATTTTGTAATTTCCAAGTTTACACTTGGTGGTGAACACTTTTCCTATCTCAATCATCTCCAATGATACATTATAGTCTGTTCTCTCACATCCTTCATTGGGTTGAGATCTCTAAGGTGTCCTTGAATGTGAATATTGTGAAATCAGATCCCTCTCCTTGTATCCATTTTGTGAACAAGTGAAGCATCCATTTATAGTGTCCACAATATATGCCTCAATTAAATGTGTATATTAGGTTTAAAATTAGTTTTAATGGTTTATGGTTTACATTTTATGTTGTCTTGAAGGAAAAGCATGTGGATTTCTGACAAAATATGAAACAATGCCTTTTATTGTATAAAGGCATATTTTCTTACTCTTCTATAAACCATAGAACTCCATCCTAATGTAGAGGAAGGAAAATCAACATGAAAACAAACCCAAAAGTAAAATCATTCTTCCATGTTCTTCATAGTTGCTCCTAATTGCACTTTTAGTAGACCTAGCAATGAACCTACTTGGAAACCTTGATTCATCACAATGTAGAGATAGTGTGAACATCATGGTAGACTTGTCTAAAGGACTTGAATGGTCATAAAAACTTTTTTGTGGAGACTCAACAATGCAACAATTCATGGGACCTACAAGATTTGTATTGTTTAAACTAGGAAAGGAAACATTAATGGCCTAAAGCCAAAACAATAAAGATTGCTTCAAACCCTCAACCACTAACTTGGATTCCTTCATAGAACATTTCAAAGGTGTTTCCATTAGGTATTCACTACCAAGACTCATTCAAAGCACCAACTTTCTTAGACACTAGCACCTTGCTTATGACTGAAAAACAATCCTCTTGGGATAGTCATAATATGACTTGTATCAACCCTTCAAAAATGCTTAAAACCCTAAGGTACAGGTCTACAAGACCTCTCCACATATTCCCAACACCTTCACCAACCACAAAGAACCCAAACCACTCCTTATTTCACTCAAAAATCACAAAAAACCTTTCTTCAATTCATTCCAAATTTGAAAAAAAGGTACAACCATGCTTCAATGATGCAAAGGTAGGGGGGCATGTGTAGGATCATGATGGGCCAAAAAGTGGTGATATGATGGGTATGTGTAGGGTATGTGGCTGACAACTTTTTTTTACCCAAAATTTATGAAATGAAAAGGGTTTTTAAAGGATATTCTCAGTGTTCCACCAATATAAATTACGCTTTACTTTGAATTTAATAAATAATTATTATTCATTTTCTATTTCAATTACGACTAAAGTCCTAATTGATAGGTTGATTGAAAAACATCTATAGCTTTCAAATGGTATCACATTTTTTGAATCTTAAACATGTGTCACATTTTATGCTTTGCATACTATAAGATTAAAAAAATAATTCAATTTCATGAAGTTTTGTCCAAGTTAAGGTGGTCAGACATATGAGTTTTTATATTTTTTAAAATTTATAATAAAAAATTCATAATTAATTATTTACTTGAAAAAAATTACAAAAAAATATGCATCATATTTGGACATGAGTCCTCTACTTATATCTAAAATCTTATAAAAAAATATTATCATTTTATTGTGGTTAGAGTGGTCAGACAGACACCTACTTATTTTTTCCCTAAAATTTAAGTACTACTGTATTGAAATTTAAATTTTTTACCAAATAGATTTGTTTTTTTAAATAAACCTAGTATTTTAGAAACTAAAATCAATTTTCTACAAATTCTATTCTTACATATTTTTGAAATATTATAAATAACTTATTCAAATTTTTATGTCGAGTTGCCTAACTCTTTTTTTTTTTTTTCCCACTTAAGGGCCTATTTTTTCCATAATTATTTTGCACATACTCAGTGCTTACTTTGTTTCAACAACAACAATGGTTAAAGGATTCTAGGACTCCAAACATAGTTTACCATTCAGTGGCTTGGTCATGGATTTGTCTTAGGACTTCTTTACATTATTGAATTGGATCTTCCTATATCATGATCAGACTTTTCAAATGTGACTTAGAGGGAAATAACTCACTCATATGTGTTGGAATCCTGCAAGACACAACAAACTACCTTTTGACAATCTCCTTAGGATACTATACTCTCGGCCTTTTCAAATAGTCCCATAGGATAGTCAATTTAAATTCAAGGGAATGACCTTTTAATATCTTCCAAATTCTTGAAACAAGACTACAAGGTTACCATTACATCCATTCTTTATCATTGCTTCATAAATGCACTTCAAACATGTTCTTAGGCACCTAGGGCCAAAATTACCTTGTATAATCCTAATAGGAAAGTCACATCAAATTGACACAAACTTCTTATAATGGATCGACTACTCATTAAAATAGGTCCATAGGACCTTGGCACACATTCCCAACACCTTCTCCAATTCCAAACTAGACCCAATCATGCCTTGATCCACCCAACTTTATTTCCAATGAATACACAATCTGATTTTCACTATGAAATGTAACAAAATGTCATTAATAAATTTCACAAAACACCTAATGAAGCCAATCATTTCAATGAGGTTGAAGATAACATAGTTATAGATTTTTTCTCAAATTTTTACAAATATCTAATAGTGGAAAAACAAATTATGACATTTTTCCCAAAACAGATAACACTAAGTAGGGTTTCACGTGAGTTTTAGTAAATTTTCAACAACTTTCAAAATAATCAATGAAAAGGCACCAAACCAAATGAAAATGAAATTTAGTTCATCGCTCTATCAAACAAGACTAATCTTAGGGATGTACCAATTTGTGCCATTCTATGTTGGCTCCACAGTTGTTGCACCAAAAGATTAACCTCTTAATGCCCGATACAACTACTAGAGTTAACAGATCCATGGGAGGTGGTTAGTACATGTCACGAATCTTGAGGGGAGTGTTGACTATTTACCAACAATCTCCCCCTTAGCGCAAGGTGAGGGGATTCAAACCCAACACCTTTAGCTCTAATACCAATCATTGGCCCCACAGTTGTCATTGCACCAAAAGATCAACTTGTTAATGCTTGATACAACTACAAGAGTTAACGAATCCATGAGAGGTGGTTAGTCCATGTCATGAATCCTAAGGGGAGCACTGACCATTTTCCAATAGTTTGTACCATGAAATGGACTAGTAATATTGCATAAAAGAAACATAGAAATAGTCTCCACATTTATTAAAATTTTATTCAAATCTTCAACCAACCCACCTGCAACCCTTGGTTCATGCATAGAAAGCATATTTATGATTGTACAAATGAGAAAAAACTCCTAACTGACTCTCAATCAAATTCTAAAAACTTTTCAAAAAGTTGACATTATAATCAAAAAAAGTTGTCATTAACAAAATTGACAACAATTGAGCAATTTTTGCAACTTTTACACAAATAACAATTTAAAACTTTGAAAAATGACCCAAAATGATGGAAATTTGTCAAAAATGACCTTATTAATATGAAACAACACAAAACAAGAAAAAAGCTCAAACTTTTCCTCCTGTAGGCATCAAGTCTTGAGATTGCTCCTGCACCATTCCATTTGATCATTACCACCTATTCTACTTTTTTGAGCCATTTACAACTGATTCCAATTATTAGGAGCCATTTTTTTGATTGCATGTAACCATTACTAGACTTTTGAAACTTTGCTAAAAATGCATGATAACTTTTCTTTCCCATTTGGCAACTTTTTGTAACTTTTAAATCAATGACCCTATAAGCACACTAAAGTGGATTATATTATTTCACACGGTCATGTATGACCTTAGTAAAATCATAAACACACCAAACAACTCCTAACGATGCCAAAAAACTCCTAAAACCAAAATTACACAAAATACCAAAAGGGCATAATAACATGAATAGTTGGGGTAGCAATGTTTCAATACCCTCCAACACCTTTGACAACTTTGAAACATTCTTCAACCAACCAATCTCTCCAAATAGTCACTTGGTATTTGGTGCTCTTGTCAAATTTTGAAATAGTCACATGACCAATAGCACAAACAAAGGATGGAATAACATGAGCACATACCAAGTGAATGCAATTAGAGTCAAAAGGTCAATGGAATGGACTTCCAAGTGAATGTTTCCAAGAAACATCATTTGAAGCAAGAAGATTTCCAAGTTTTCCAAGGATTTACACATGTGGTAATAAATATATTTTTAGTAACTTTTAGCTTATTTAGGTGAGGCGCTGGTTTTTGCTCCGAGCTACATTCAATCGATAGAATCCCTTATGAGTCCAAAGTATAAAATGACTGTAATCTTTGGCAGGTTGTTACTTGGACACCGTGATGCTTAGAAAATTTTCATTTGAGGATATGGGATTTTGTTGGGCCCCTATACAATAACCTCTAATTTTTTCCTATTTCGGAGGCATTTTCTCATGGTGGCGACATTTCACTCAGGGAAAAATTTGTCAAATGCAAGTAGTGCAAAGTTGAAAAGTGGTGCAACTTTTGTTTTGCAACTAATGTGACCAAACGGATTGTTCTGATGCATTTGGGTGGGTATTTTTATGCTAGGAATGGTCCTCTTTGTCACCCAAACATACCGAGTTGGTCTGAGCTACGTTCAATCCTTAGAATCCCTTAAGAGTCCAAAGTGCAAAATAACTGCAATCTTCGATAGACTATTACTCAAACTCCACGATGGTTAGAAAATTTTTGTCTAAGCCTATGATTTTTTTTTGGGCCCCTCTGCAATAACCTATCTCGGTTTTTTCTATTTTAGAGGAATTTTTTCGTGGTGGAAAATTTTCACTTGGGAAAAAGTTGTCAATTGCAAGTTGTTGAAAGTTGCAAAGTGGTGCAAATTTCATTTTGCAACTCATGTGACCAAAAGAACTATTCTAAAATTTCTGAGTGGGTACATTTATGCTAGGCATAGTACTCTTTTGCACTCAAACATGCGAAATCACTCCGAGCTACATTCAACCGACAAAATCCTTTAGGAGTCCAAAGTGCAAAATGGTTGTCATTTTTAGCATGTTGTTACTCGAATACCGTGATAGTTAGAAACATCTCATCTAAGCCTATGGGTTTTCATAGGGCCCCTCTATAATAATCTCTCTCGGTTTTCACTATCTTAGAGGCATTTTCCTATGGCGGTGACTTTTCGCTTGGGGAAAAAGTTGTCAAATGCAAGTAGTGCAAAGTTGTAAAGTGGTGCAAATTTCATTCTGCAACTCATATGACCAAACAAACCATTCAAATGCATCCAAGTAGGTACATTTATGCTAATCATGGTCCCCTTTCACACCCAAACACATAGAATCACTCTGAGCTATATTCAATTGACAAAATCCCTTATGAGTCCAAAGTGCAAAATGGCTGCAATTTTCAACATGTTGTTACTCAGATACCGTGATGCTTCTAAACTTATCATCTAACCCTATTGAATCATGTTGGGATTCTCTATAATAACATCTCTCAAATTTTTCTATCTTCAAGGCATTTTCCCATGATGGAAATTTTTTACTTGGGAAAAAAGTTGTCAAATTCAAGTAGTTGAAAGTTGCAAAGTGATGCAACTTTCATTCTACAACTTGTATGACCAAAAAAAATCTTCCAATGTGTTTGGGTGGGCACCTTTATGCTATAAATAGCCCTCTTTCACACCCAAACACACTGAATCACTCCCAACTACATTCAATCAATAAAATCTCTTATGAGTTCAAACTGTAAAATGACTACAATCTACAACATGTTGTTACTTGGATACATAACACTTAGAAAATTCTCATCTAAGCCTATAATATTTTTTTAGGCCCCTCTACAATAACCTCTCTTGGTTTTCGCTATATTATAGGTGTGTTACTGTGGTGACAAATTTTCTCTTAGGGAAAAAGCTGTCAAATACAAGTAGTTGAAAGTTGCAAAGTGGTGCAACTTTCATTATGCAACTCGTGTGACCAAATGAACTATTCTGACGCATCTAGGTGGGTAGTTTTATGTTAGACATGGTCCTCTTTTGCACCCAAAGATGTCGAATCACTCTAAGCTACAATCAACTAACAAAATGCTTTAAGAGTCCAATGTGCAAAATGGCTACAATCTTTAACATATTGTTATTTAGATATCGTGACACTTAGAAAATTATCATTTCATCCTATGGGATTGTGTTGCTCCCCTCTACAATAAAATCTCTTGATTTTTTCTATCTCAGAGTCATTTTCCTGTGGTGAAAACTTTTCACTTGGGTTAAATGTTGTGAAATACAGGTAGTTGAAAGTTGCAAAGTGGTGCAACTTTCATTATGCAACTCGTTTGACCAAATAAACTATTCCAATGTGTCTAGGTGGGTATGTTTATGCTAGAAATGGTCCTCTTCCACACCCAAAAACCTCCAATCTCTCTGAGCTACATTCAATTAGCAGAATCCCATATGAGTCCAAAGTGCAAAATGACTACAATTTTTAGCATGTTGTTACTCAAATATTGTGACACTTGACACTTCTTTTATGAGGCTATGGGATTGTGTTGGGCCATTTTACAAGAACCTCTCTTAGTTTTCAATCTTAGAGGTTTTTTCTTGTGGTGGAAAATTTTCACTTGGGGAAAAAATAATCAAATGCAAGTAGTATAAAGTTGCAAAGTGGTGCAAATTTTTTTCTGCAATTTGTGTGACCAAATGAACTATTCCAATACATCTAAGTGGGTAATTTTATACTAAGAATGGTCCTCTTTTACACCCAAATATGTTGAATCACTCCGACCTACATTCAACTAGCATAATCCCTTATGAGTCCAAAGTGCAAAATGGCTACAATCTTCAGCATGTTGTTACTTGGATACTGTGATACTTAGAAGATTCTCATATAATCTTATAGAGTTTTATTCAGCCCCTCTACAATAACCTATCTCAATTTTCAATATCTCAGAGGATTTTTTCGTGGTAGAAAATTTTCACTTGGGGAAAAAATTGTCAAATGCAAGTAGTTGAAAGTTGCAAAGTGGTGCAACTTTTTTTCTGCAACTCGTATGACCAAATCAACTATTCCAAAATATTTGGGTGGGTATATTTACACTAGAAATGGTCCTCTTTCACAACCAAATACCCTGAATCACTCTAAGCTATATTCAACCAACATAATCCCTTATAAACTTGTCCAAAATGTAAAATAGATGCAATCTTCAACATATTGTTACTTAGATACCATGACACTTAGAAAATTCTCATCTAAGCATATGGGATTGTGTTGGGCCCCTATACAATAACCTCTCTGATTTTTCACTATCTTAGAGGTGTTTGTCCATGGTGGCAACTGTTCGTTTGGGGAAAAAGTTGTCAAATATAAGTAGTGCAAAGTTGCAAAGTAGTGCAACTTTCATTTTGCAACTCGTGTGACTAAAAAAACTATTCCATCACATTTGAGTAGGTAAATTTATGCTATGCATGGTCTTCTTTTTTATCCAAACATGTTGAATCACTCCGAGCTACATTCAACCAGTAGAATCCCTTAAGAGTCCAAAGTGCAAAATGATTGCAATCTTCGACGGGTTGATACTCAATTACCTTGATTCTTAGAAAATTTTTGTCTAATCCTATAGGATCACGTTGGACCCCTCTACAATAACCTCTTTTTATTTTAGTCATCTCGAAGGAATTTTCCTATAGTGAAAAAATTTTACTTGGAAAAAAGTTATCAAATGCAAGTAGTTGAAAGTTGCAAAATGGTGTAACTTTCATTCTGCAACTTGTGTAACCAAATGAATTATTCTGACATGTTCAGGTGGGTAATTTTATGCTAGGAATAGTCCTCTTTTGCACCTAAATATGCTGAATCACTTTGACCTACATTCAACCTCTAGAATCCCTTATGAGTGCAAAGTGCAAAATGGCTATAATCTTCAACATGTTGTTACTTAGATACTGAGATGCTTATAAATGTCTCATATAAGCCTATGAGATTTTTTTGGGCCCCTCTAAAATAACCTCTCTCAGTTTTTTCTATATCTGAGGTGTTTTCCCATGGTGGAGAATTTTCACTTGAGGAAAAAGTTGTCAAATGCAAGTAGTGCAAAGTTGCAAAGTGGTGCAACTTTCATTCTGCAACTCATCTGACAAAATGAACTATTATGACATGTCTGGTTGGGTATGTCAATGCTAGGCATGGTCCTTTTTCACACCCAAACATGTTGAATTGCTTCGAGCTACATTCAATCGTTGAATTCCTTTAGAGTCCAAAGTGAAAAATGGTTGTAATCTTTAACATTCTCTTACTTGGATACTGTGACGCTTCTAAACTTCTTGTTTAAGCCTATGAAATCACATTGCACCCCTCTACAATAAATTCTCTTAGTTTTTGGTATCTCAGAGGCGTTTTCCTTTGGTGAAGTCTTTTCACTTGGGTAAAAAAATGTCAAATGCAAGTAGTGCAAACTTGCAAAATGGTACAACTTTCATATTGCAACTCGTGTGACCAAACAAACTATTCCAATATGTTCAGGTGGGTATTTTTACACTATGCATGGTCCTCTTTTGCATGCAAACATACTGAATCACTCTGAGCTATGTTCAACCAGCT
This sequence comes from Sequoia sempervirens, assembly GCA_007258455.2. Lineage (NCBI taxonomy): Eukaryota > Viridiplantae > Streptophyta > Pinopsida > Cupressales > Cupressaceae > Sequoia > Sequoia sempervirens. The sequence goes on along the minus strand of VDFB02373365.1, from coordinate 52,311,156 downwards.
AAATCCCTTAAAAGTCCAAAGTGCAAAATAGCTATAATATTTGATGGGTTCTTAATCGGACATCATGACACTTATAAACTTCTCATCTGAGGCTATAGGACTATGTTGGGCCCCTCTACAATAATCTCTATCAATTTTTTCTATTTCAGATGAATTTTTCTATGGTGGTGACTTTTCTCTTAGAGAAAAAGTTGGGTATGTGCAGCACCATGATGGGCCAAAAAGTGGTGATATGATGGGTATGTGCAGGGTATGTGGCTGATGACTTTTTTTAACCCAAAATTGATGAAATGAAAAAGTTTTTTAAAGGATATTCTCAACTTTCCACCAATATAAATTATGATTTACTTTGAATTTAATAAATAATTATTATTCATTTTCTATTTGAATTATGACTAAAGTTATGATTGATAGGTTGATTGAAAAACATATATAGCTTTCAAACGGTATCACATTTTTTGAATCCAAAAAATGCATCACATTTTTTCCTTCACATATTATAAGATTAAGAAAATAAAAATTGAATTTCATAAAGTTTTGACCAAGTTAAGCTGGTCAGACATACAAGTTTTTATTTTTTTTAAAGTTGTAATAAAAAAATCATAATTAATTATTTACTTGGAAAAAAATTATAGGCAAATATGTATCACATGACATGAGTCTTCTACTTATATATAAAATATTATAAAAACATATTATCATTTTATTGTGGTTAGGGTGGTCAGATAGACACCTACTTATTTTTTTCCCTAAAATTTAAGTACTACTACATTAAAATTTTAAATTTTCACCAATTTTTTTTTAAAATAAACCTAGTAGTTGAGAAACTACATTGAATTTGCTATAGATTTTGTTCTTACATATTTTTGAAATAATATAGATAACTTATTCAAATTTTTATGTCAAGTTGCCTAAGTTTGATTTTTCTAAAATTTTTGCTACTTAAGGGCCTGTTTTTTCCATGATGATCCTGGACATACCCAATTGTAATATCCATGTAGTACAAAGTTGCAAATGGGTGCAAAGTTGCAAACAGGTGCAAAAAAATTTTTGCAACTCATTTGACCAAATGAACTATTCTGATGCATCCAGGTGGGTACATTTATGCTAGGAATGTTCCTCTTTCACATCCAAACACGTTGAATCACTACGAGCTGCATTCAATCAGCGCAATCCTTTACATGAGTTTGAACTAAAGTTTTCACCGAATAGTGCACTCTTGCTGAGATGCAAAACTTAGCCTACTAGTGAAACATTAGATTCAGATATTCAATATCCATGATGTATGGTTTTTTTGTGCTCTAGAGTTATAAAAAATTATGTGGCAATAGTTATAGGACCATGTTTCCTTATTATTTGTTGTGTTATTTCACACATAGAAAGTGGAAGGAGGTTTTCTAACTTATTTAAATTTTGAATATGGGAGAAAATTGATAACTACACATGGGTGATGCATTCAAAAATCATTGTTGTTCATACACATATAATATCTTCAGAATATCATTTAAACTAACATGTGCATTTATTTCATTTAATGAGATGTCAAGTGTTGTGATATTAGTAAATGAAAATAAATTTTGTTGGTTGGATCAACAACTATCATGTGTTTTGATGCATGTTCATACAAGTTCATAGAGGTATATATATATATATATATATATATATATATATATATATATATATTTCCATGAGGTTTGAAACATCTACTTGCTCTATAGATGCAAATGCAATTATTGTTGAGCTTTAAAATCAAAATCATTAGTTGTTGGATGCTAGCTTCAGCCATGAATAAAAATAATACATTTTTCTATGATATTTTTTTATGGGAAGGAGCTCTTCTAGTTCATTTGAAACCTTTTGGTTGTAAATTCTTTACCACTAAAGAATAATATAACTCAAGAAGCATGGAGCATACAAGCAAATACATGAAGTATACACACAAATCATGAAGAATACACATAAACACATGAATTATACATTGGAATCATGAAGTATACACGTGAATACATGCAATATATGTGAAGTATACAGATGAATAAGTGAAGCATATATGTGAATAAGTGAAGCACAACTAATTGAAGCATTGCAAAGGATACAAGCCACCAGGAATGGAGCTTATTTACACAATACACATGATAACTTCATTCAAGAATGGTAGTAGCAAAATAAGATTTTCTTTAATTAAAAATTCATAAGGCTATACAATGATATATATTGATTAAAATATATACAATATATCCTAAAAAACCATATAGTCTGAGTACAAAAGAGCCATATGGACATAAAATGTCACATATATATCGATAGTACAAAACATATGTTCCAAAATTTCACATAGGCATACAACAAATGACCCTAATACATAGTCATTTCCCTCTAGGGGAAGGTAAAAGATCACATGTTTCCTTCGAAATACGGCTAGATGGAGAGTCTTTTGATTATCTTGTCTTTCAAACATGCTCACTTGTCCTTCTCTCTTCACTCTGGACCTTCAATTGATACAACAAAAATTAAAGATGTTAATACATAGAAATTGAATTATGGAATGACATATAACAAAATATAATCACTTACCACATGCATACAGTCATCATGCACATTTACATCATTACCATGTCCATGATCTAGAGTGACAACAACCTATAGCAACCATCAAGACATAAATTAAACTACATAAAAGTAATGTGAAATTTTTCTATAATAGATCATAAAAGAGAAAATATAATGTCAAATCGACTAATTTGTTGCATAGCTCTCTCAAAGGATTATAATTTGCTATTGTTGTAGCAACTCCATGGTCCATCACACCACTAATGTCACCAAGGCTATCTGATGTCAAAAACTATAAATGAAACAACATATCTAATAGTAATATAAAGAATTTCAGATAGTCCCCATTGGGAAAACTATTGTTAGTGTTCACATATTTGTTAGAATTATTAGTTACATAGTTTGTTTAATAGGTTATTTGGTTAATGGTCATATGCTGAGTTGTTAAAACAACTCAGTCTACTTAAGAATATTGTTTCCTAAATAATATCATATTAAAATACTATAAATGTGTTTTATGTATTTGAATGAAATGAAGTAGCACGTATAATTATGTGGAAAATATTTGTAGCTTTATTTGTCTCATATCTGATTTTCTATTTTGGTATCAAAATAGGTTTAATGAAATGGGTTGGTGATTTTTTTCTATAACCCAGTTATGTGGAAATCCCAACAATCCCATAGAAAGGCTATAAGATAGTGAGCATTAGAATTAATCTTTTTAGAGTATTTTATTTGGTTGATGAAGGCTCTCTTCCTACTGGTGACACTGCTCTATACAATCCCAAGTTGACTAGAGGGTTGGGGATGCGCACTCTGCTCATCATAAGGTTTCTAGAGATGCTCTACCATAGGTTGGAGTCTCTACAATGCACCTATAACACAATCATAGCCATGCAGAGGTGTGAGGCCCATTACCAAGGAGTGTACCTCATCAAGTGCAATCAAGACTACTACATGGTGGAAAAAATTGTGGAGTTTTGAAAGGAATACGCTTTTGGTCTAGAGGTCGGGTCCAAGCCTGACTTGCTCCTCACCATGGCCGGTGAATACAAATCAATGGAGGTATTAGCTCAAATTGTGGATTATCCATGGAGCCTCATGTGTATTGATCATATGAAAATGAAGGTATTTGATTTGTTCAAGGAAGGTTTCCTTAATCTCCAACAACTGGTCATGGTGGATAGATTCTATGACACCTTGTACACACTAGATTTGGCTTCGCTCGTGGTTTGTCATGTGAACCTCTCAATATTCACATCCATTCCAGATTACGGGGAAATTAGTTAGCTTTTCCTTGTAATTCCCATTCACAAGCTGATGGAGAAGCCCACTATGTAGGCAATCCTATTAGATTTGACCTGTGATAGCAATGGAAAAATGGTGATACCATCTTTGTTCTGGGAGGTTTCAATGTGGGTGATTACCTGTCAGTAAATGTAGGTAAAGATCCATTTTTTTCTACAATTGGGTGGGAAATGGTATCGTTGTTGTAAAACTGACATTCTAAGAAAAGTGTAGCAAGAGCTCAATATACTTAGTTGGGAGGAAAAAATCGGTGTGGAAATGACCAAGCCCTAGCAAAAGCTTCATTTTAGCATTGTGGTTAAGGGGTACATTGCTCGAGCACTAATATTGACATATTGTGTGTTGGTCCTAGCCATGCAAATTGAGAGTAAGAAGGACAATGTTTTCAAATCAGCTTGGACTTTACAATCATTGATTTATAGTTGCCTATTGGAGGTTAGAAAATAATCTATATAGACGAGCAAATGTAACTATATTTATTTAAAATAGAAGATGAAGTAAGTATTACAAATAGAGGTGTTGAACTAGAGAAGTAAGGGATATATAGACCTTTTTTGTGTATGTTTTATATTTTATAGAAAAATATATATATTTATGAACTGACAATTTTAATGTTTTATGTGCTTCTCTTGCACTTTTAGGATATTTCACCTAAAAGGAGAGAGATTAAACACCAAAATTGTGGTGGTTCATTCAAATAGAGGACTGCATGATGTAATTAGGACTAAATCTAATGCTATAAATGCAACTAGATGATGTAATTGACTAATTATTAATACAAAACTAATGAAATATGCAATGTTTGAAAACACAATGAGATATGCAAGAATGATCTGAAACATGAAAAAATGCAAAAAAAAATTGAAAGAGGTTGATTAGAGTGCACCTAGGAAATGAATACTGAGTCTAGAAGGATTTGAATGCTAGAAAAAATCAGTGTAAATCACTAGTGAGACTCATTCACCATTGATGGTGAATTAATCCTCCTAGTAAAATCTCCTAAAATAAGTTTTCAACTGTCGAGAACTGGAATGTGTTAAAATCACCTTTTTTAGCTTTAAGGTTGGACTCATTTTGCACTAATGGAAAATAAGTCCTCATCCAAAATTCTATGAAATAAAAGGTGAATTCTCTACCTCCAGAACTGCACTAATTTTCTTGTCAGGTTGACGGAGTCAAATTTGCAGAAAATGGATTGTAGGTTGTCTCCAAGCTTGAAGTAGGGTTTAGTTTACTTGAAACACTTTGTTGACTTGTTGACCACATTTCAACACTTAATTGGTTGAAAAATATGCATACAAAATTTTGCAAAAACACATGCAAAAAGGGAAAATGGTTAAGGGTTAGAGTATAGGGATTTTCCTTGGTCGAATCCCACTTTGGTAATCAAACCCTTAATGAAGAAATGAAATGAAATGAAGAAGGAATGATGAATAAAAAATGTGAAAATGTCCTAAACTCACCACCACCTTGTTGAAGAAATATAATGATATGCCAATGGTTGCTCCAAAATTCTTGATGAATGCTTGATTTAATGATGCAAAGTGCTTGAATTCTAATTGATGAATGGAAGTGAACTTGATGATTTGGGGATATGTAAAATGAGGAGAAAAACACTTATTTATATACACTTATGCCCTAATAACCCAATAATACCTCATGAAAGGATGACATAAGGTATTTCTAAATAAAAACTCGAAAGAAAATATGAATTATTTTTAATTTGGAGCCAAGAGGGACTCATTCACCACCCATGGTGAATGGGTCTCATCTTGGGCTTGTAAGTGGGTGTCAGGAATTAAGTCACATTTAATGTTTTTTGTCAGGTTACATTGAAAAATACACTTAATTAAGTCTTATGAGTGCATAAAGGGGTCAAATAAAGCATAAGAAAGGTGTAAATAGTAAAATGAAGGCTAGAAAAGCATGAAATCTTGTTACAATACTTTACAACACTTTACAATAGGACTTGATAAGTGATGAAAAGGTGATTTTTAGGTGAATTGTAATACAAAGAGTCTAGAAAGGTTTAGAAATGTGTTACAACACTTCACAACAACTTCACAAGATGTCATAATTTGAATATTTAGGACCTAATGTGAATGCATAATTTACATTGCAACATTAAATCAAAGAAAAATAAGTCAAACATCATAGGAGAAAAACCTAAAAGACCATGAAAATGTTAATGATCTATTTTTCTATGGTACAATTTATTATTGATGGTATTTTGGAGTGCATGTTCAGTGGTACCTGACGTTCTACATAAAATTGAGATTCAAAACCAAAATTTCTAAGTAGCAAGCTTATTTGAGGTTGGAGGCATTAGAGGATGGAGGACAATAAACGTCCTCTTGTCAGCCACCAACGATGAGGACACTTATCAGCTTTGGTGGCATTTTCTTTTCTAGTATGCAACATGATATGGATTGTTTTCCAATGTTCTTGGTTCTATGAATAAGAGGAATTTCACATTGTGTGGGGGAATATAACCAGTGTTCTATTCCCTTTTTGCAATATGAATGTTGATTCCTAGATAACTTCCCTAGTGTAAAATAGTGTAATGAAAAAAAGTGATAATGTAATGCAGTTCATGGATCTTGAAAGGGTTTGTGTGAAGATCTAGAAAACCACACGAGGTGTACAGTTGGTGGGTTCTTTTTCATGTCCAGGTTTGTGGTAAGCCTGTGTGAAAACCATGAAAGGTTGATGGGAGGTGCCTTTCATTTTGAATCAAGATCATGAGCCTAAAGAGAGTTGGGCTTATTACAGGTGGAGCGTGAGTTCTTACCATGTTCACACTAAGGGGGAGAATGTTGGGAAAACTATTTTGATTGTTGACATATTTGTTAGAATTATTAGTTACATAGTTTGTTTAAGGTTATTTGGTTAATGGTCATATGTTGAGTTGTTAAAACAACTCAGTCTATTTAAGAATATTGTTTCCTAAATAATAGGATATGAAAATCCTATAAATACGTTTTATGTATTTGAATGAAATGAAGGAGCACATATAATTCTATGTAAAATATTTGTAGCTTTATTTGTCTCATATCAGATTTTCTATTTTTCCCTATATAACTGTCATAAATGAAAGAGTAAATGGTTGGCCTCAGTTGAGAATACAATATAGTGCTTATAGATCATAGAATAGTGAAATTACTAAGTCCACTGGGATAGTCAAAAATCTTGCAAATTCCAACGTTTAGTGATCATTGAGATTCAAATTGCATATAATGGGTGATCCCACAATAGTGGTTTACAATTTTTGGCCAAATTGGACATTGAAATTTTTATTTTTAACTAAATCTTCACATTCAGACACCTATAACTGCTAAACCGTGAGGAATTTGAAGATGATGCAAACTAGAGTCTCATCACATTTTGTCTATAGATTCTAAAAATATTTTTTTCAAAATTTTTGGAATCAAATTGCACTTCTTTTTGCATCTCCCACAAAAACTATTTTTTTTTCAAAAAATAGCATTTTTAAAAAGTGACGCACACTGTATAACGTATATTTTTTTTCCATGAAGGATAAAATTCTAATTCTTTCGAATTTATATTTTTAACTCGTATCTAGTGCTCGCTTGGTTAGATAGTTTTTTATTGAATATTTTTTCTTTAATCAAGTTTCAAAGTCAAACCAATGACAATTCAGACATAGCGCGAGCGTATAATGCGTAACTTTTTTTGTATATATCAAAATTCAATTGTTTTTTTTGGGTTGGATCAAGGACTTCAATATCTGGTGCACTCATATTTTTTATTTTATTTTTTTTGATAATCTGCTATTTTTCCACATGTGCAGAATAGAGACCTTCATTTTCAACGAAAAACCTATGTTTCATAAAACTAAAAAAACAAATACATAATAAAACCAAAACATATTAAAATTATATTCATTGGATAGCTTATTTCGAGGAATACCTGACTCCAATTGGGTTTGTGAAGATTCCCCCATTTTCATCCTCAACCTGAGGTCAAAGCATAAAAAATTAGGTTTTTTGTGTGAACAAAGTCAAAAATTAGGGAAAAGGGGGGTTCGCTAGAGCAGGGGGTTCTAGCGAACCAGGGTTCATTCGAACCCTAGTTCATTCGAACCCCCTCAATATGCATTTTTCCTTTTTTTTTGGGGGGGGGAAATGTGGGCCCCTTGATTGATGGGTTCAGTTGAACCCTAGTTCGGTCGAACCCCTTTATGGTTCGGTCGAACTTGTAGGTTCATTCGAACCCCTAAAACCAATTTTTTTTCCATGTGGCCATTTTTTCTCATTTTTCCTTCCTCCATAAAATTGTAAACCACTATTGTGGCTTCACCCATATGTTGATGAACTAATGTTAATGAGGGCATGTTTTCAACATAGTGATAATGCCACAATGAAGCTCACATGAATAAAGTGAGGATTACTATGTTACTAGCATCTTTCAAATGGATAATGGAACATATGATGAATTAGGACATGTCTATAGTTTTACTATAGCACATGAAGTTGGTTGTTGAGGTGTGCAATAGTAATGGAGAAGACAACTTTAATCAATAATGAGTGGAAGGAAATATTTCTTCTAACAATGTATAGGATAAAATTTTGATGGAGGTGCTATAACATAGAAGGGATAAAGAGACAAGACCAATAGGGGATAATAGAACATATGGTGAAATAATACAGGGTACAGTGGGATGGACTAGAATAGATTAATGGGATGGGATTGGATGGGATAACAAAATATAGTGTGAAATATTAGAGGTTAATGGGATGTCACTAGGTTGGAATAAAGGAACATAGGGTGAATTAGGGAAAGATAGTGGGAAAATACCAAGAGGGGATAATGGATGTTCATAAGGTGAAATAATAGAGCGTAATGGGATGGGAATAGAAGGGGTTAATGGAACATACAATAGACTTGTATAGATTGATGGGATGGGATAGGATGGGATAACAAAATATAGGGTGGAAAATTATAGGTTAATGGGATGCAATTAGTAGGGAAAAATGAAACATAGGGTGAATTAGGAGGTTTCTAGGGTTTGACTATAGTGGCTGATCCCACAAAGCTGGTTTACAATTTTTGGGAGATTCTGAATTTTGCTGAAATCATGTTATTTTTAAAAATATAATGATTAAGCCTTTAAAAGTTTCATTTAAAGCATTTCAATTGAATAGGGTTTGATCAAACTACCTTATATCAAACCCTCTTTGATAGAACTCTACTAGTTTTAAACCGTACCTATAACGAAGTCTCATTTACACCTATCAAAATGTCGATAAAAAACAACTTTTGATTTACCTTTTGGGTGGTAGAATGAATTCATTTATTTTATTTTTTTGTAAGTATGTAGTCCTTATTATAAGCTTCCCAAAAAGTATAATTTTAAATAAATTTAATTTTATTAATATATTTATTTTTTATTTCTTGTGAATGTAGGTTTTTCACTGAAAATCAAACTCTCTTCTACACGTGGAAAAATAGAAGATTGTCAATTTTTTTTTTTGAAAAATGTGAGTGCACCAAATATTAAAGTCCTTGATCCAAAAAAAAAAAAACTCGATACATACAAAAAAAGTTACACTTTATACGGTCGTGCTATGTCTTAATTGTAATTGGTTTGACTTCGATACTTGATTAAAGAAAAAATATTCAATAAAAAACTATCCAACCAAGTGAAAGAACTAGATATTGGAGTTAAAAATCTAAATTCGAAATAATTAGAATTTTATCCTTCATGGAAAAAAAGTTATGCGTTATATGGTGAGCATCACTTTTTAAAAAAGTTGTTTTCTAAAAAAAACTAGTTTTTGAGGGAGATGAAAAAAGAAGTGCAATCTGATTCCAAAAAAATTGAAAAAAATATATTTAGAATCTACAGACAAAATGTCACTAAACTCTAGTTTGCATCATCTTCAAATTCCTCACAGTTTAGTTGCTATAGGTGCCCGAAAGTGAAGATTTAGTTAAAAAAATTATTTCAGTGTCCAGTTTGGCCAAAAATTGTAAACCACTATTGTGGGATCACCCTAGTACATGAAGTGCGAACTTGACCTATGTGTAGTAATAATAGAGAAGAGTTATATAGGATGAAACACAGATAAATATGGCATAACATAGAATGGATAAAGGAACATAGGGTGGAACATAGGGGATCATGGAACATCTAGGGTTAAATAATAGTGGGTACAATAAGATGGGAATAGAAGGGCATAATGACACGAGATGAACTAGAAGATATTAGTAGGATGGGCTAGGAGGGGATCACCGAAAAAAGGGTGAACTATTAAATTTTAATGGAATGGGATTAGGAAGGAATAAAGGAACAAAGAGTGAATTAGGAGAAGGCAATGTGACATGATCAAGAGGGGATGATGGAACATAGAATGGACTAGTAGAGATTAATTGGATAAGCTAGGATGGGATAATAAAACATTTTTAAGGTGAAATATAGTAGACATTAATGGGAAGTAATTAGGAAGGAATATTAGATCATAAAGTGAATTAGGCAGTGTCTAACGTTTGAATATAGGACATGAAGTGGGAACTTGAGGTGTGTAGTAATAATGTATTAGAGATTTTGTCAATAATTAGCTGAAGGAAAGGTTTCTTGTAACGATATAGGAATAAGATGAAATATGGAGGAAGGTGGTATAATATATAAGGTGTTAAAGATTGGGATATGTGATATAAAATGTTTAAAATATGCGTGATGAAAGGAATAGAAGAATGTGAAGGATGTTGAATGGTAAATATAATTAGGATATCACAAGACCAACCAATGTTTATGTTTCTCATTAATTTTTTAGATTTGTATACACAAAATTAAGTAAATTAGCTAACATTGTTTTACAACACCATTAATGAATAAAGGCTACCTGAGTGAAAGTTTTTTGAGGAAATGAATTGTGAGGTGTGGAGGTCGAAGGTCCACCAGGAAATTGGTTGACATCCAAAGAATTTTATGAGACAAACATTAAAATATAGCATTGAACTATTCAAATGCATTAATAATATCTTTAATACTAGTTTCATACCTGTGGAATCAATGTCGAGAACAAATAAGGGTCTACGGGAATGAAGTACATCGCATGAACACTCCGGCCCTAAAATTTAATCATATTGATATTCTACTAATTTAGTTATTCTTAAATTTCAAAATATAATTTAATAAAAAAATAAGTGAACTTTCTAAATTTTACCCAAGTATCAATGTCAAATGTTTATTCAACAATTCATCTATAAAAGCCAGGATATGTAGGTACATCTCAAGCACTTTGATAATCATGCGTACAAATAATACCACAAGTGCCACAATGGTGGGGTGAAGCTTGTGACCTACATGTCTCCTCGACATCAGGCTCTACTAGAGGCCTCAAACACTATTTAATGGTCTGGGTGAGTGAGCTAATTGACTCCAGCATGTCCACCTCTACACTATCCTTAAAAATGGAAGGAACACTGACATGCTCCACCATGGGTTTGGCCAAGGGTCTCGGTGCCAACTGTGGATTACATCTTGCAACATGCCTATCATGTGTGGAGCCCCCACCTCTACCTTGAAAGACTGAGATGTCAAAATAATTTGCCATCTTATTGACAGAAAAATCACAATAGAGTTTCCTAAAAAAGTATTGTGGTACCACATGGTTATTGCATGGAGGTTGGTCAAATACCATCCACCACTACTCCCAAAATTTATTTTTAATTAATTCATGGTGGCACCAGTGGATGGGGGACCTCCTGCATGCATGAGACAAAGGTGTGTTGGTTCTCAAGTCTATAAATAGGGCACACAAGTCGGCTTTGCTAAATTTTTATTTTTTCACATTTGCATATGACAAACCACTAGCATAAAATTGTCTCATCTCATGCCTCTTATTTGACCAAAAATTTATTTTCACACAAATTTCTCCTACATGAGATACAATTGACTTCAATGATTCAGTAATCCCTCTCCTATAAGGGTGGGTTTTAGCATGCTCGGTTAATCTTCCAATTAATTTTTCAATGTCTCTTTTATTATTTTCAATTTGATTTAGGATATTTTCTTGTGTTCCTTGAGGATGCCTATGAATTGATGGAGGGGTTTCAGGTTGTTCTTGTATAGGAGGCTCCTCGTGTGGGGGTGATTGTGAATTCTCAATGTTTGGAGGTGGAGATTCATTCCTTGAGAATTAGAACAAAGTTTTATTAAAATCCCTATTTCAATCTACATTATAAATCAAATTCAAAATAAAAACAATAAAAATGCATACCTCTTCACAATCTTCGACCTCTTTGATGTGTTGGTGGCATCCTCGTGAAGAATTGCAAGCTAAGAGTGCAAAAAATGGAAGAGATTTGGCAAGTGCTAGTTGTAGAGCTGAAAACCTCCAAGCCAAGTTTTGGGTTAAAAGAAAATGAGGTTAAAATACAAGATTTTGTGTAAATTGACTTTTTACATTTGGCACACACCAAATTTGGCATGAGCCAAATGCTCTATCTTGACATTTTTTCTCCTTTTTTTCCAATTTGGCATCAAAATTGTGTCACAGATTGGTGCACTTACCCACCAATGTGTATTTCTCGTCACCTAGGATCAAACAAGTGTGCAAGGAGAGAGGATACATACACACTAGCTCAGGTAACACATAATGTGCAAGTGCAACAAACATGGCAAACAAAGTTCTTTTTAAGCACCAATCGAAGTTTGATCTAATATTAAAAAATAATACACAGTGTTTCAAGATTAAATTCTCTAACAATCAAACTTGCAACACACCAATTAGTAGTTTGAGTCAATTTTCTTCGACAAATGAGAGTTTTTTTAATAATTTTTGAGTCTTAGACATGCAAACCTACACAAAGGCCAAATTAACAATGATTAGCTCTGAAAAAAAAAAACTAAGAAGAAAATTAACATTTAATCTAGAATATAATTAATCTAAATTAAAAAAAAAAATCTAAACTAAATTAGATTAAATCTAAATTAGAATTAATTCTAAACTAAATTAATCCTAAATTAAATTAAATGTAAAAAATTCTAAATTAAATCTAAATTCTAATATAAATTGAATTAAATCTACATTCCAAATTAAATCTAAATTTAAAATTAAATCTGAATTAAAAGCTAAAGCCAAAAGCTAAATATAAATTAAAAATTAAAAACTAAATTTAATTTAGAAGGCTAAATCTAACTTAGAAGTTAAATCTAAATTAAAAATTAAAAGCTAAATCTAATTTAGAGTTAAAAGATAAATCTACATTAAAAGTTAAAAGATAAATCTAAATTAAAATATAAACTTTGTTAATCTAAAATCTAAATATATTTAAATTTAATCAATAAAAAATCAAAACTAAAACTAAAATTAAAAAATCATAATTAAAATAAAAATCAATATTAAAACTAAAATTAAAATCTAAATTAACAAACACCTAAATTTATATCTAAAATTTATAACTAAATCAGAACTTAAATCTAAGCCTAACACAATTAAGGAAAACCAATCAAAAGTACAATGACTCTCATTTCAGTGACTCTGTACACTATTATGGAAGGCTCCCTCAGATTTTCCAAAATATCTCTTAGTTTCCAAGACAACACATCATAGCAGAGAATGATTGCAATACTAAATGCCTTCATTTGTCACTGCATTTTCTATTTTTCCCAAAACACATTCAACATCATATTTGATTTACAGTTCATTTATCCTTGGCTTATTTTAGACCATTAATTTTCTATGGTGAAATAGAGCAATTTCCAAGGACAATCTAATGGTCAAGGCTGAAAAAATTGAAAAGATTTGATGAGAATTTCAAAGGTTTTTTTATTGTTCAAAACCCTTGATGTTAAACCTTCATTTTAATTTGATCTGGAATGGTATGTTGATCGCCAGTCATAGTATAGCCCATTTCATCTTGACTGCATCTTATGTTTCCCTATGCTGACAGTGGATCTATACAATCAATTAAATTAAAATGTAGACAATAAAGGGAGGCCAAGTAATAAATCCCACCAATGGGTATCAAGAGGAGCTTCACAAAGCAAAACAAGAAGGAAATTAAAGCAGTTATTGTTGAAGGGTGACAATAGAATACCAAGCAACAAGTTAACTTATGTTTGTAAAATAAAGCGATGCATAATGAAATGTGGAAGCCAGTGTGCTGAAATAAGAGTTTTGGAACAAATTATCAAAAGCTCATGCCATGCCTAGATTGCAGGAAATACACCCAATAAATTATTGTAGAGACTTAAAAAATTTCAAATGATTGTAGTATATGTGCTGAAATAAGATTTTTGGAATGGATTAAATGATTGTAGTATATGTGCAGGAACTTAGAAAATTTAAAGAAAATACAACTCGTGATTCAAACAACTAATTCCATGTCAAAGATTAAACCATTATAGAATATTGCAATATCCATGTTGATTTTTTTTAATTTTTTTTAATTTATATCATATTGAATGCATTAAACTATCAATTAATGAAAAATGCAAGATCAAATAGCAACCATTTATCATTAGCTATTTTCATTAACTACTACATGCATAATGACTAATGATTCACAACTGAAAATGATAAGCATAATAAATTATCCTTGTTAATTCTATAATAATAGGAGAATGGAAGTTAATTAATTTCTTTCACATCGAGTTCACCATTATATGTATGTTGAAAAATAGAAAACTAAATGATTTAATTTATAAACTCAAAATCAAGATTTCAACATAACATCAATGAAGCTTTTCTTGAATGAAAGCACATGCAAGAATGAAACTAAACTATGAAAAAACAAAAACACATGCATTCAAAAGGAAATCAACTCCATTTTTCTTCTATTTACCAAGTTCTTGATTTATCCATTTGGTGTCTCATATTTTTACAAGCACAAGTGAAACAAGAGGCTATGATGAATGGAAGAAAGGATTGTATGATCAAAATTGAATTTACAAATTGAATGTGCTTTTTTGGTGAGAAGAGGGGGTTTATATAGATGTCCTCACAAGGTAGATTCAAGTTGTGGGAGAGGTGTAAGATAAAATATTGAAATGGAGATTATCATAATCATCCCATATTGCTTAATGAAATGAAATTGATGGGAATGAGAGAGATAAATAGGTGACTTTATGATATCATGTAGGTTTAGGAACTCTATTTCAAAGTGAATTTGTAAATTTAAATGAATGATTTAATGAATTTATGTATTTACATGATTTAATGAAATATGTAAATGGATAAAGATTAATGTGATATGGATGCAAATGATATTTTAATGATTATTTAAATAGAATAAAATGAAATGAATGATTGTTAAATGATTATGCAAATGGATAATGGTTATGAATGAATAAATGCTTATAATATGGATAAATGTTTATAATATGTTAATGACTTAAATGAATTGATGAATGAATTGAAGACAATATTAAATGAATTAATTCAACATATAATAATATCCATTTAATTAATAAATGAAAAATAGGATGATTGTGAGGAGAGCTTTTGAGTGTCTACAATTACCATTGGTTGCTTTTGTTTTTCAGTTTCTTTTATTATGATTTTGTATTCTCCCATGAACGAAGGTGTGAAATCTAAGGAACCCCAATCATATTCTAATAACTTTGAAACTTTTTCAATCTCTTGTTTATATTCTTTCATAGGTTCTATCCTTGAAGTTGGGATTAATGTGTGTAGAGGACTTGTTGTTCCATTTTCAATTTGTAAGAAACTTTCAGTCTCATGATCTATTTCAATTTGGTACACTTTAGTCTTATAGACATCATGATACAATCAAGAGTAGAAGGCACTGCATGCATCTCATGAATCCAAGGTCTTCCTAGAAGAATATTGTATGAAGGATCATTGAGGCATAATGTGAAGAGGAGTTTCTAGCATGGCCTTTCCAACTATAATAGTCAAGCTAATCACAACAAGTCATTACTTTCCTATATTTTCAAATCCCCAGATTGATAAGGAATCAAGTTCAATTCTTGATTTATCCAAGAAAGTTTATCCAAAAGGGTTACACTACACACATTAAGAGTTGAGCCATTGTCAACAAGGGTTCATTTATTCCTATTCTTTTGAATTTAGCTATTATCATGAAGGCATCATTTTTTTCTCACTTCTAAGGGAGACAACTAATGTTGATGAAAGGTAATTTCCACATTAAATGTATTCATTCCTTCAATTAGAGCTACTACATCACCTGAATTTACACTAGAGGGAACTAAATTTTTTTGCAAGGATATTTGAAGTATAGTATGATAAATAGGTGAATTTTAAATTAAATCCCATAGGGATATCTTTGTGGAAGTATTCTTAAGTTGTTCAACAAGATCATACTCATTCCCACTATGCGACTTGGTAAATGAGGAGCACTAGAAAAAATGGGTTGAGGCAAAGGGAGAATGTTGAAGTTTTTTTGTCTTGGTTATGGATTTTTTTCTAGTGTTATATGTATAAGCAATGATATTATAACTTGATTTTTGTGAAACATTATTCTTAGGTGGATCGAGGATGAGAATGGGTTTGTTTTGAGTTTGAGGTTGGTTTGAAAGTAGGTAAAGGATGAGCTGGGGTTGGACAATATTAACTTCTCTTATTTTTGATTTGTTATAACAAGCCTTAGTGAATGAACCTTGTGAGATGAAATCCTCAAGGGATTCATCTAACATATCAAAACTCATCACTACTAAAGGGATTGAGGGTTAGGTTAACTTGGAAAAAGTGATTTGACATACTAAAATAACTATGCTTTCTCTAAGTGGTTCATCAATTTATGGTTGTTTTGGTTTTAAAGTTTTGTAATGAATGCCAGATGTAACCTAATCTTACCAAACTATGACCTAATTCTATAAATAGAAAAAAATAACAATAATATAATTCTATACACAATTGAAACATGCACTTGAAATGAAAAATAATTAAGCTATATCCTCTAAAATGAATGAAAAAATAATCAAGAAACTGAAATAGAGATCTAATAGCAACAAACAATAGCACAAAAATGAAGTTCTTAATGTTGTAAAATGTAGTTTCAGGTCTTATACGGGACTAAATCACCCAGATGGGAAAATGAGTCCTACTTAGGGTTTTTGATAGGTTAAGATACTGAAAAACAATCAACACAAAATTCTCAAAAATCAAGAACAAAGACGTATAACAGGACTAAATCGCCTAGATGGGCGAATGAGTCCTAGATTAGGGTTTTCTCACTAAATTCAACAAATTTTTAGTTGATTCTAGTGTTTCTAACTTGCATGTTGACTTGAATTTTTACAATTATAGATTTCCAGTAAAATTAAATGATGCAAGATATAAAAATGCAACCTATATGCACTTTTCACTAATGCAAAATTTAGAAGCCCTAAATGCAAATGAACTAATTGTACCATACAAAAAAGGAAACTTGCTTTATTTGGGAATAATTTATGACAAATTAAGCTTATTGAGGCATTGATTTAGTGTTGTGAGGTGTTTTACACATCCACACTAGGTCTTGGACCCTTTCAAGTGCATTTAATGATGTCTTGTAAGGGTGTTGTAAAGTGTTGTAAAGGACTTTCACAATTCTATCAACTTAATGAATCCATCTTCCCTTAATTCAGCATTATCAAATGTATTTAATAACATTATCACACTAATACAGAAGGCTTGCAAACTAAATTTAACTTTAATCTAGTGTTATAATGTGTCTCACACATTCAGATTGGATGTTGTGCCTTTCTAGGCTAAGTGGACCTCATTTTAGTTTTGTAAAGTGTATTTAATTACACTTTCACATTGAATTCTATGTCCCAATCCCTAATTTACCTTTACATCATCACTAATAGGCCCCTATAACTCCATATTATGTATCCTAAGGAATGGTTTGATCAAATACCCGATGAAATCAACATAAGAACCAAAATTCCTCATTCCCTAACAACCCAGATGGAAAATGGACCCCTCTAAGACTAATTCACCATCTGTGGTGAATGAGTCCCTACCAAGTGGGACTGATTTTCCCAAGGTGGCAAATGTGTCCCATTTGGGCCATTTTTTAATTTTAAGTGGTTAATTTTGGAATTTAAGTTTAATTTTTCTTCATGTTGGCCTTGGGGTCCCATTTATGGGAAAATAAGGTGAATTTCCTATAAAAAAAAATCTCTAAACCCTAATTTACATCTCATAACCCATTTACACATCACTCATCATTCATTCATCATCTATCTTCTATCTCAAGTCAATCAAGTTAGGGTTTCATCATTGCATGTCATCAATATAACTTCCTAAGACATTCAAGGGAAGATTCTTCATGTTTTATTGTAGACATTCAAGATCAATCTTCATGGAAAGGTAGCAACTCCATTATTGCATGCTTCATTACATTATTTTCTTATTTTGGTTTAATTACCTAAAAGGGGTTTGACCAAGGCAAACCAACATGCCCTAACATCCAACATTTTTCTTTCTTGTCTTGTGTGTTTGCAGATTTAGACATCTTGGAGGCTTATGAATCATTGAAGATTTCATTACAAAGTTTTTCAAGTCATATCTTCATTGGATAAGGAAAAAAATAAAAAAAAAGTCACCTTCAGGCCTAAATTTGACAGTTTTAGAATTAGACACCTAGAGAAGCAGAAAGTGCAGACTGGAGGATCCTGTTTCCACCTTTGAATCTTTAGAAATTCAAAATTGGAATAATTTTCTATGGGTGGCTAATAAGTCCCACTTCCAGGATTGTTCTTGGTTTTTTGCATTTTTGGATGCCCATTTTTCTAAAAGGGGCTCCAGAATAGTGTCATAGAAATGTGACTGATTCACCCATAATGGCGAATGAGTCCCACCATGATCCAAGAGGATCCAAGAATCTAAAAAAAATCACAGTCTCAAAATCTCTGAGAACTGACATCATTGGTTAGAGCTTGCCGACATGATCTTGATGCAACCTGAATCACGTCAACAAGAGGTCATATGCAAGAGTTATGACTAGTCAAAGGTTTGGTCAAATAGGTGAATCAAGCATTCAAAAAGGTGAAAATTTGATTGTCTCAAATCCAACCAAAAATGACACCAAGTCGTAGTGCTTGTCGTGCTGATTCTGGAACTATCCTTAGTTATGAAAATTGAGTCCATATGAGAAAAATACAGCTAGTCAAAGTTTTAGTCAAAATGATGATGTCAGGATGTGACATGGCAATTGACTAGATGGTGCCATGGAAATTTCAGGTGATGTGGAAAAAAATCTCACAAAATTCACGTAACATGCTTTATTTTTGAAAATAAGGTGTGGAGGATTATTTTATCTCACAAAAATCCATCAGATTTTGTGGGATCCCAATCAGATTTGGTGGGATCCAAATCTCCTAAAAATCAATGAAAATTAACTCATAAAAAAATAAACAAAACCTCCTAAAATAACACTAAATTGTTATTTTATTTTTAAAATCAACCGCATAAACTCAAATAGCCCGTGAATATAATAAGACAAGGGATTAAAAAAAATTCCAAATGTTTTATTAAGGGGTTGTTTAATGTTTTATTTTTAAATGGGGAAGTTATTGTTTTATATAAACGGGTTAGTGTTTTTTTGTAAGGCTTATAATTATAAAAGCCAAAGGAGGGGGTTAAATTGTTATTTTATTTATTATGGTGGTTTTTAACCCCATATGCAAAATTTATTTATAAAAGGAGGTGATGTGATAGGGCCTTGATGCATTTTTTTTGGAGAAAAAATTCGGATGTGTTTTTTGAGAGAAAATTTTATACTCTCTGGAGGAATTTTTGGGAGAGAAATTACAAGGTGTTGATTACACCAAAAATTGTAAAATTGCAAAGAGAGATTGTGAGTGATTAAAGCTTGGATATTGTAAGAAGGCTATTGAAGCTTGGCGATATCAATAAAGCGGTCCAACGTTGAGAAGCAGACCTGGAGACATAGCTCAAATTGAGCGAACTCCGTTATCAAGTTGTTTGTGTCTCTCTTCTATCTCTTTCTTGTTCTCTCATTTATTTCAGTATTATGCTCTCTCATGAATGTTATTACAGATAATTGATTTAAAGTGTTTGAAAGGATTACTCAGTTTCATAATTTCAACGGTTAAGATACATAATCATGCATTAATGTTGGATTGGGAATTAAATCTATAATTGGATTAAGTTTTGGAAAACTTTAACGTCCTAGTTTACAGATCACACCAAGCCTAAAAGTTAGGATCAACAACATTCCAGAAGTCATTTCCATTCTCCATCAAGATCTCAGGTGCACACTTTTAGTTTCATCCATTTTTGGTACAATTTTCATTCATTTTCTAGGTCTTTTTGCATATCAAAATGTGTTTTCAAAGAACATGCATTTCTTTAGTTTTGCATAAAAAATTAATCCATCTTATCAGTTTCTTACATTCAAACATTGCATCTAGGTATATTACATCCATATTCCATCCATATTACATTGACTTTGAGTGTAAGATTGTTGATTTTGGCCCTTCTTTCAACTTTTAGGTGAAAAACCCTAAAAGTGCTAGAAAGGATCAGTATGCCAAAATATTTGCTACAATAACGTAAGATATAATGAAAAGTTAATGTAAGCTAGATCTAGGAATTTAATGCACTCAAAATAAAAAATAAAGGGTTCAAAGGTCAGGTTCACTAAAATGAACCGAAAGAAATAGGATTCCACCTTTTAGGAGATAAAACTAGGGGACCTATTTCACTCTTAGAAGATTACAAAACCCTAGAGATCCCTCAATGAATGATGAATCAATTGAGGGAAGGGGTCTTTGCTAGGGGGTTTCCTTAGGTGCGATTAAAAAGCGGGTTCACCATTAAATGAAACTTCTAAGGAGAAATGCAAACATGACTACAGTAAACCCTAGAAACTTAGAATATGAAATTGGATACCTAAACATAAAGATACAGAAAAGTACCTAGAGTATCAAGAATGTCTAAACAAGATTTGAAAAACTCTAAAAATTGTTGTTTCTGATGTGCACTATAACTCATACACTAGACTAGGTGATTTAGTCCCAGTTTAGGGTTTTTGGATTGAATCTGGAATCTGTTAAGGGAAAATCGGGATCTACAAAAAACTACAAGAAAGGGGTATACTGGGACTCATACACCCAAGGTGGTGATTTAGTCCTAGTGTTCCTTTCTAAAAAATTAGGATATGAAATTGTTCTCCTATCTCTGCACTTCCTTCCTATGTCTTCCAAACTTTGCTTTCAGATCCAAACCACTTAAAAATTTGCAAAACAAAATTGTTGTGTCAATTTGCTTATGGGGGGTTTGCCTCAGTCAAACCCATAGTTGGTAATTAAACCTTGATAGAAAGAATATATGTAAAATGGAATTGTTTGTGAAAGTCCTAATTTCAAGTGTTCCTAATATTAAGAGATCTAAAATGCAATGAAACCTACTCTAATGTGCTAGAATATGAAGCAAATATGAAACATTTAAATGATGATGGCTTATTTTGGGAGATCTTCAATCACCCTAATAAACCATAACAATTCATCTACCTTTATTTAGGTAGAAAGTAGAATGATAATGGAAGATGGAATCACCTAAGAAAAAAGTCATTAGGTTTGGTTCAATGGCTAGTTGTGTCTCCCCAACCTAGAATCCATCATGATCCTCCATAGGAAACCATCATCAATCTTTGTCAATGCTAGATCTTGAAATGAAAGAGATCTTGAAGACATATAAAAAAACTATAATTATACTCCAATACTTCAACTTTGTTTGATCCTAACTCCTGAATGCAAATGCTTGAATCTCTTGCTTACTTGATGACTTGTCTTGTTATCTCTAGTTCCTTAAAATTGTTAAAAATGAGTTTGAGACTTATTTTTGTACGAATCCTATCTATTTTACCATTTATTACATCCCAAATGTTGACATTTGTGAAATTTGAATTAAAAAGACTTTAATTTTCCACTCAAACCCTAAAAATGTCCCAAATGAGACTCATTCGACCAAGGTGTCGTATGGGTCCCGCCTAGGGGGACTCATATTCCCAAGGGTGCGTATGGGTCCCACCTAGGGGGGCTCACATGCCCAAAGTGGTGTATGAGTCCCACCCTAGATTTTTAGGTTCAGATAATGTTGGGGGGTTGAAATATTGAATGTATTTGTTGATTTTTTCAAGATTTCAATTGAAATTAGCCTTGGGATCCATAATAAAGGGTCTTATGGGCCTATTAATGATTATTTAAAGGTAAAAAATGCAATGATACTAAAGTAGGTCCAAACTACATTTAAATTTTACTATCTCCAAGAAGGGAGTACAATTTTTGACACTACACTTGTTTAATAGTTCTTTTCTTAATGAAGATACAAAGTCTAGTAATTTTGGTTTATCTTCATCGATATCTTTTCTTTCCCATAGATATTATAATGCGAATATATGTTCAATGAATTATATTGTGTCTCATCCAAAAATTGGGATGTTGATTGAAGATTTCATATTTTCTTGCTACTGGTAATTCCAAAATCTTGGATTTGTAGACTAGGTTTTTCTTCCTTTTCTTTCTTTACTTTTCTAATAGTATAGAGTTATTGCTCTTTACCCTTATCTCTTTCTAAATATATTTCAAATTATTAGTTTCCAATTATCTCTTCCCACTCTACCTCTTTTCCTTTTGTGTCTTTTGTTTTTGCACTTTGTGGTATCTCTTCCTTCAAAATTCAACTCTTGTATGGCTAAGGAGATGGCTCCTAGCCAGGGGGATGTGAATCTTCAGGATATCCTTTTGTAGACACGTAAAATGTACTGATTGAGATTGCACATTTGATCCTAACTACTAAAACCTGTTCATCCAAAATCATCCCTCGATCTAACCATTTAATTGAATATCCTTATTTGATTGAATTGATCAATTTTCCTCCCTTAATTGAATAAATCATTTATTTAATTAAGTCACTCTCTTTTGTTAATTAAATCAATCAACCTCATATAATTATCTCTATTTAATTAAATAATCCATTTTATTTGGTTAAATCCCTAGAGTCATCCTATTAAATTAAATAAACATTTATTTGATTTAATCTAACATTCACCTTCTTTAGTTAAATAAATCAGATATATTTATTTAACTATCTCTATAATTACATTCCTCTAAGTTTGGTTTATTTAAATCCATAAATTTAAGTCAAAAATGTCACATCTCCTAATATCTCATTAAATTAATCAACCCTTGATTAATTTAATCTAATCTCATGTCCCATCCTCTAGCTTTTTCCACTTGCACATGAAAATATATTTAATCCATTTATTAAATCTCTATTTTCTCTCAACATGGCATAAATAGAGAATATTCCCTCAATTTGAATTCAAATCCAAGTGGACTTAGTCCTTCCAACAAGGAATTTAGTTCATCTTACATGTCCTTTTTCCTTGAGCCAAGTGGCCTTTAAGACATTCATTTTTCCCTCTTACATGTCATTTCACTAATTTCAAATATCACCTAATTGCATTTATGGGCACATTTGTCAAAACTTGCACATCCTCCATCCACTCACATTTGGACAAGTGGCACCTTGCCATTGGTTGAAGATTAGACCCACATTGCTTCAATTTTGGTATTCTTACATCTCAACATTCTAGAAATACGATGCTTCATTCCTCATTTTATCCGTCCACAATTTGAGCAAAGTTGCTATACTCAAATCCATAACAATCTATCATCAAATTCATCCAAGCATAGTTAGGTTTTTTGTAGGTTTTCAACATGGAAATCCATTGAAGTCATCACCAAAATCATTCATCCTTCATCAAGCATCTTAATCACATCCTAGGAGTTGGGAAAGGGTGAATTTCCACATCAAATTGGCACCAACTCCCGCAAGAGATCAAGATTTTGATTTGTGTTTGAATAGGATTTGATATCTTTAGTTTCTCTTTGTTCTTGTTCTTCATCTTATTCCTTTTCATTTACAACTCAAAAGGATTCCTTGGGGAATCATGATACTAACATGCATTCAATCTATTGTAGTGTTTTTTTATTGTGTTTATGCAGGTTGGGGATCTTGGTTCACATTTTGGTACTAGAAGGAGGGAAATCTTGAAAATCTAATCATGTTTTTTCATCAAATTTTGTGTTTTTCTTTTTTTTTTTACTCCTATAGGAAACTCCACCACTGGAAGCTCAACATTGTTGTTTAGCACAGTTGGGAACCTAGCGTCGCTATATTGCACCGCTACAAATTTCAAATTGTGATGCTCCCTACTTCCCGCCTAGAATTCCAAATTTCAAACAGCGCCACTGTGTCATTTTCACCCACTGGAATCTACTCAAATCTCAAACTGCACCGTTGACCAAAATAGCGACACCTTCGTACTTATTGTCTTGGCTACAGACCGACGTTGACTAGTAAGCAACGCTATACAACACTGCTTGTAATTTCAAAACTTCGATGCCTTCATGGGTTGCACAGCTGGAGGAACCTAATTGGTTTCCTTATAGATTGGTTCGTCCAAAGGTGAAAAGGAAAGGAAGCATAATGACATCATTTCATAATACCAAGTGTTTTTTAACACTCTAGTGTTTGTTTAACACTCTTAGAGGATTCACTAATTCTCTTGAGGAAAATTTGTTATCTTTGATGCTTAGGACATACTAATTTCCTTTTGGGCTCTATAAAGAACACTTTAATTTCTTGAACATACAAAAGGAGCTTAAAATGAACTATAGGACACAAACTTACTAGAGTTGGTTTTCACGTTTAGTAATTGAACAAAGAAAATTCTCACATTTCCTTTGGTGCTTTAAAACGAATCAAAATCATTGTTGTGTGGACTTTAAAATAACATGTAATACTTTGTTTTGTGATTTCTTACTCAAACTAACACCATTGAAAAGATGAATGTGCTTCTCTCATGCCTCATGATGATCTTGAGAATCAAAAGGCTTTTTGGTGGACTTAGGTTGGGATAAAGTAATTACCTCCACATTTCATTTTGGACACTAAAATTGAACAAAACATGGCGCAAGTGTGAGTGAACCTATTGCATGTGTTCTCCCTTTGTTTCTAAACGAAGGTTGATCAAAATATGAAAATGTTCACTCGCTATTGTTTATCTTAGAGGGCCTGCCTTGGGGAAAAATCACTCACCCAAGGGAATGAACCAACCAGTAACACTCTAAAGCCAAGAGTATTTCTAGCCAAGATATAAAAGTGGGTACTAGAACAAAGGCTAGTATCATGCGGTTGGCTCCAGCGAGAAGGGTAGCAATGGTCTCTCACCACGTTGGGTCAACTCCTACAAACAAAAAGTCCAAATTAAAACCCTTGTTAGTAGAAAGGCCAAAATACTTATCTATTTTTTGGTGCAAGAAGGGTCATTTGGAAGTCGCCCCACACTTTTACAGTTTTTAGTAGAGATGGAAATTATGCTATGGGAGATTCATGGGTATTTATGTCTGGCTGCCCTGAAAGAAGTGTTGAGCTGTGGAGGGGAGCTAGTGGGGTCAAACATCTAACCATTCGCTAAAAATAAACATACCTAGACTTGTCCAAGTGTTGACTCAACCGATACAGTCTTTTATATCCATAGGATTGTGCTTGTTCTTGGTTACAAAACACTTTGCTTGTTCAAAAAATTTTGGAAACAAACATTTAACATTATCATCGAAACTTCAAACCCTTTAGGAAGAAAATACAATTGACCACATTCATGTGTTATTGCTTTCCCTTGGGATTTTATCCTTAGAGGTTTCTAAACACTCGGATTTATATCTCAATTTTCTTACTAAAGTTAACAATAGGTAACCCTTGCCTTGATTTCATCAAAGTTCCACATGATATACCTTGTGGAATGAGAAGAATTTAAGACATTGGAAATCTAGTTTGAAAACCTAATCAAAGAAAGTGTTTGTTGTAAAAAAAAGACATTAAGCAAAAAACTAAAAACAATTGGACCCCACACATGTGTCCCCAATGATTTTACACAGGATCAAGATCAAGAAATTGAAGGTCAAAGCACTTAGTCCAAAAAATCACCAAAAGTGTCTCTCAACAGTATACAAATTTAGATGAAGATTGCTTTTTAACTTTTATAGGAAAGCCTCAAGGAACAATCTCAGATTGTATTCATTCTATTATTGTCAAAACCCAAATATTTTTCAAGAATTTGAACTTCTTGTTTAGAGAAAAGCATGTTCTTCAAAATTGAGGTCTAGTAAACATGTGTATTTTTAGGTAAACCTAGGATCAAAATCAAACCTTCATCCATCCTTGAAAATCAAACCAAAATCACCTCACCATCATCTTTTGAAAAAATCTTGAAATTATTCTCCATGCTAGTATTTTTGGAAAAAATCAAAATCATCAAATACTTGAAGCAAAATCCTTGAAATATTTGTATCAAACATCAAATCATCTTTGGCAAGGTATGTGTAGATGCATCATTTTGCATATGCTTAGTCAAATTATCAAACCATCTTGTTTACCTAGGTATATTTAGATGCATCCTTCTTCATATGCTTGGTTAAATTATTATCTTGTTTGAATAGGTGTGGGTAGATGCATCCTTCTCCCTACACATATTCAAATTATCATCCTTTGATAAAATATACCCCCTAGATAATCATCCAACGTCTTAGGGTCTATTTGTTCATAATCCAAAATTAAAGAAAACCAAAAATAAAATCAAGGTCAATTCAAAATCTGAAACAAATCCAAAAACAAATCCAAAAGGTCCTAAAGTTATAGCATCCCCTCAAGATTTCTCAAAAGTTCAAACCTCCACATCATCCATCTCTTACATCATCCCCATCATATCACCTTTGATCTTTAAAAACATCCTAAATTTTCTCTTTTGTATCTAAAAGTTAGATCAATCCAAATAATTAGAGATTCATCTCCCATATTCTTGAAAATTGATCCCTATTTTATGGTGCAAACTAGATCTCAACAAAAGAGGAACATAGAATCCAACAAAGAAACATCCACTTTGAGTGATCTAAGCCAAAAAAATTTAGAAATGAATCATGTTAGCTCAAGCAACCCTCTAACTAACTTTCCTTCATCATCAAATCAACAAGAGGAAGCTCAAGTAGAGGATCTTACCAACAACCCCTTCGAAATGTCACATGAGGAAATCACTAAAATAGTCCAAAATATGGAGAATCATAAAATTATCATCATCATGATGAGACTCAATTCTTCACTATACATGCTCAAGTTAGCAAAGCAAGGGGCTAAACTCCCCTTTGATTTTGATCTAAGCACTATAGTGGAGCCATCTTTTTGGGTCATGCCCTCAATCTCATCCACCATACCCATCTCATTTGCATCTCCATTCCAAAGAATCATTCAAAAAATCCCCCAAATCACATCATCTATTGCTCAAATGCAACCCATTGTTAATAAGGGAAGTGCATTTCTCAATGCATTACAAACACATCCCCTTATAAACAATCAAGATTTGGATGCAAATACCATCTTGGGACAATCCACACCTCAAAACCCATCACATCCATATTTCGCCCTCACCTTTCATGACCCACATGATCCATCATGATCATTCTGCACAACACCCCAAACTTCTCTCCCCATAACCTCGGAAGGAGAGAATGATATATTTGGACCAGGGGGCATCTTTGACACTACATCTGCATCATTTCCCCAAGGGGATTTTCCACTTAAATTTCCACCAATTCCACCATTTTCATTAATATCAACATCACCTCTTGGTTTAGGAATTCCCCCTTTACCAAACATCAATCAACAAAATCATATCAACCCACCGAGCATCAACCAAAGTACCATATCAAATCCTCAAAGCTTGTCATCGATATTGCAAGAATAGATGGAAACCACCCTGATAACACAAACCACCACCATTGCATCATCAACCACCCCTCTAACATCTTAAAACATGGTCTCTCAAGGACCAAACACATCGATCACACCATCTACTACTCAAACACTAACCATCAACACGACAGTGCCTCTCATCACCACAACAAGTACCATTCCAAATCCACCTCCACCACCACGACCACCAATCTCTAATACATCAAGCCAATAAAGTATTGTCTTGCAATCCGCTCAACAAGCTACCTATCAAAAGGCACTCCAACAAGAACAAAAACAACAACTCATGAAACTAGCTACTCAACAAGCCGCTCAAGCCGTGCAAGATACTCAAGCTACCCAAGTTGCATTACAAGTACAAAAAGCACAACAAGCACAGTAGGCTGCACAATCCCAAGCCTTATTACAACAACAATAACAAGATGCTCAGGATGCACAAGCGGCACAAGCCGCTTTGCAGCACAGATTCCACAAACTACCGCACAGGCCCAAGCTCAATCCCAAGCTCAAGAAAAAGCACAATATCTTGCACAACAGCATGCAACTCAGCACCAAGAATATAAGAAAGTGCTCAAACTATACCAAGAATAGCAAGGAGTAGTTTGATTAGCTCCCCAACAACAAGTGTTGTTTGTGCAACAACAAGCGCAACAACAAGCCCAACATCAGGCACTAATAGCAAAACAACAATAGGAAGAACAACAAGTGTTGTTGGTATAACAAAAATTGCAAGCATACTTGGCTCAATAGAATATTCAAACACCATTTATCAACATACCAACCAATCCGCCCATCCCACTAACAATTGAACCACCTCAGAAAACTTTCATTCCACCCCCTGATCCACAAAATGATGTGACAACAAAAATCAAGTTACTCTCACAACAAGTGCTCAATCTTTAGTTAGGGCGAATCGTGAAAACACCCAGTAACTTGTGCCCTTATCTGTTTGACAAAAATCTTGCAATGAAACCATTCCCAAAGGGATTTGCGATCCCCAAGTTTGACAAATACCATGGGATAGGAAACTGTGAATATCACATCAGGGAATTCCAGGTTCATTGCATGGAAGTCACATATGACGATACCTATCCGATGCGGTTGTTTCCTAGAAGTTTGGTTGGCCCTGCCATGGAATGGTTCTCTCGCCTTCCTCTTGGCATCAAGATGTTCCAGGAAAGAGTAGATGCACTCATCAAAAATTATGCATTCAATATTGGAATGGATGTTAGTCTATAGGAACTATTAGCTCTAAAACAAGGAAAGAATGAATCATTTTCTTCATTCCTACAATGATGGCGATCTAAGGCCAATTGGAGTAAATGGGACATGCCAGAAGAACAACAAGTTTGCACTATCATTTCCAACCTTGACGACACCTTGGATTTCCATCTTAAAGGCCAAGGGATCACCACATATGATCAGTTGATCTCCAAGGTACTCAACATTGAATGATCCCTTGCTACACAACCAACGACACAAACATATCATGATCAACAAAGCAACCTCCCATATTCAAGCTATAATGAAAAACCTCACACATGGGAAAGAAACAAAAACATTACCAATGATGATGTTGTCGACACCAAAGTTTTCATTAGTTCACCTTGAAAAAACACACCCACACCACAACAACCAATCCAAAACCATCATCAAAACAATCATCAAGCTAACACAACACAACAACAAAACAATCAAGTGATCAGTAACGTCAATGATCAAAGGGGACCACCCCAATGAAACAAAAATTCCCCCAAGCAGAAATACACAGCCCTTGGAGAACCACTCAAGGTCATCATGAAGAAACTAATAAATGAAAATCTCATCAAGGCTCCCACATATGATAATTACCAAGAACCAGATGTGAAACCTCCTTGGTAGAATAAAAATCAGCTCTGTGACTTCCACAAAATCAAAGGGCACACCACTAACAATTGCATGAGATTAAGGAACCTAGTCCAAGAACTCATTGATCAAAGAATCATAAATGTGGAGAAGCCAACTGGAAATCAGAACCTCAAAATATACACAAAGCCAATGCCTAATCACAACAATAAAGGGAACAAGACTATTGATAAGGGGAAAGGTACCTTCAAGAATGTGAATCATGTGTACGACCATGTCATCGCATCCCTAGATGACTAATGTGCTACCATCACCATAAAAGGAGCCCATGTTGATTGTGGAGTCACCACAAGAGGTAGAAAAATTACTATTGTAGGATCATCTCAGCCAAATAGAGCACCCGCATCGAACCCCAGATCTATTCCTAATGGTTACAATGTCCTTGATTAGCTAAAGAGAACCCCAACAAAAATCTCCATCATGGAGTTGCTAAACATTTCATCTACCCACAAGAAAATCCTTAAAGAAGCATTGGCTTCATCCACTGTCCCAGTAGATCTTGATGCGAAACAATTCCAAGCTATGGCCAGATACATCATCACTCCAAATCTCCTTACATTCTTTGATCAGGACTTTCCCACTCAACCATCTCACAACCATGCACTCCATTTAGATGTTCTCGTACATAAAAATAATTTCAAGTGAGTCTTAGTGGATGGAGGTGCAGGCTTGAATATTTGTTCCCTCAAGTTCATTAAGAACCTGAAAATCTCATAGGATTCCATCGGCAAAGGAAAAGGTATTACAATCAAAGTGTATGATGATCAAGAAAGAGTGTCCCAAGGCACAATTCAACTCCCTATTCAAGTAGGGCCAGCTATCATGGAAAACACCTGTTAGGTCTTGGACCTCAACTTGCCTTATAACATTCTCCTGGGACGTCTGTGGATCCATGCAATGCAAGAAGTAGCATCGAACTTCCATCAATGTGTCAAATTCACATATAAAGGACAAGAGGTCACTATCTATGGAGATCCTGAACCATTCTCCTACTACAAGAACCTAGAGGAAGAATACTACAAAATCCCTCAAGTGCCTAGAAATGATGAAGGACCATCAACACCATACATTGATCCAGCCACTCTCACTTCCACTTCTACGACAAAGACACCCGCCACTCCCGCCATCCCCACCATCTCCGATATCAAAGTCATCATGCAGGACAATGGTTGTGGAAACTATACGATTCCCAAAAAATATTTTGTGGTAGGAGAGTTACCACAATCTCCTAGATCACAAGGATGTCCACAATAAAATGAAGCCTCCACATCTCAAACATCCCCTAAAGAATATCCCAACTTCAAAAGTTGGGGAGATCTTGGCCAAGAAGTCATAGAGGAGGACCCATCTCATCTCCTATACCAAAATAATAGACTAGCAGTTAACCTACCAATGGATGATAGAAGCAAATTTTTGCAAATGATGCTCGCAATGGGCTATGACCGAAACCAAAAACTAGGACAAAGTGAAAATGGGCTTATAATACCCCTATTCTTGAGATGTGAATGAGAAATCTTGGCCTTCGATGTACCCCTTTGAGTATAACCATACATGGCCGAAATCTCTCAGCTAGAAAGGTCAAAACTCCTCAGCAAACAACAACTTCCCTACAATTGCCTATATCCACTAGCCTACCCTTAGATAACTTCACATTTGACATAACCAATGTCTGCAATAGTAGTTATGATGAGGATCCCATAACCAACCTACCCATGCTCTTCAAGGACAGCACCCTTCTCATGATTAGCACCCTATCCTATGAGTATGAAAACAAAAACCATGAAATCCATCTAGTCTACCCACAACTCATTGATTATTACCAACGAGGACAACCAATTCTTGACACATTCAAAAAATGATGAGGCACTCTCAAAATTCATGGGACTACAGGATGATATTTTGTGTGGGGATCACAAAGCAAGTTTCATCATCAAGTTGGATACACATGCATAATATGGGGAAACGATTGAATCCCTCAGTCACAAAAGTGAAAAATTGAGAATAATATCTAGGTCCTTGAGTGAAAACCACACTGTGGCACTCTCTAATATGAAAATAGTAAAAAGGAAAGGATGCATCCAATAGTGAAAATCTCTCTGAGGCACCTGAGGATGCGGGATTCAATCTTCCTCTCAAAGCTCTTCATCATGAAACATCAGCAGTCCTAGCAAAAAAATGCAATCCAGTTAATCTAGGAACAGAGGAGACCCTGCACATCACATTCTATGCAGAGTCATTACTATCAAAGGAACAAGAGCTCCTAGCAGATTTCTTGAAAGAAAGATAATTTAATTTTGCATGGAGCTATGCAGACATACCTGGGCTTGATCCAGAAATTATGGTCCATCATCTAGCAGTGTACTCTAAAGCAAAGCCTATCCGACAAAAGCTCAAGGAAATGTACCCTCAAATTTGCCTACTGGCCAAAATGGAATTAAAGAGGCTACTTTACGTATGATTCATATGACCAATTGACTACCCCGAGTGGGTATCCAATTTGGTTCCTATTTCAAAAATAGATGGGAGCATTCAAATCTGCACAAACTTCAGGGACTTAAACAAAGCATGTCAAAAAGAAAATATCATGTTGCCCAACATTGACATGATTGTGGACTAGATGATGGTATATGAAATGCTTTCTCTGATGGAAAATTTCTTGGGATATAACCAGATAATGATTTCTAAAGAAGACCAACACAAAACGGCCTTCACTTGTCCATGGGGGACTTACTGCTAGAATATGATGCCATTCAACTTCAAGAATGTAGGAGAAACATACCAAAGAGCCATGACGTTAATATTCCATGACATGTTCCATAAAACTGTCAAAGATTATGTCGATGATACACTAGCAAAATCAAGAAAGAGGATGGATCATATAGCAACCTTGAGTGCTATCTTTGATAGACTAGAGGAATACAAAGTCCGTTTGAATCCAAAGAAGTGTGTGGCGTATAGTCAAGGACGCTATTGGGATACATAGTATCAATGAGAGGTATTGAAATAGATCCAACAAAGGTAAAATAAATCCTCTAGATGGAGGTGCCAAAAACATTAAAGCAATTGAGAAGCCTCCAAGGCATACTCCAATCCATCCATAGATTTATTGCATAGTAGCGGAAAAATAAAACCCATACTCTCACCAACTCCACAAGGGGGTAGCGTACAAATGGGATGACAAGTGTGAAGAAGCCTTTAAAAAAATCAAGGAATATCTTCTCACACTGCTGGTCCTCATGCCACCGATCCCAGGTAAACCCCTCATCCTTTATGTGTCAGTAACAACAACCCTTGGAGCTCTCCTAGCTCAACATGATGAAAATGGGATAGAAAGGGCCATATATTACATCAGTCGCACAATGGTTGGGCATGAGCTAAACTAATCATTTATTGAAAAAGACAATCTGGTAGTAGTGTTTGCTTCACAGAAATTTAGACATTACATGTTGGCACACAAAATAAAACTCATCGCCAAAATTGATCCCCTCAAGTACCTATTATCAAAGGCAGCGCTCACAGGAAGGATGGGAAAATGGGTCATGATACTATTAGAGTATGACATTGAATATGTGGAGCAGAAAGAAATAAAAGGACAAGTCATCACAGATTAGCTTGCAGAAGCACCAATGTACTCAAAGAACCCACTCATATCAGAGTTTCCAAATGAATCAATCTTCAATCTCATCATAGCTGACCATTGGAAGATCTACTTTGATGGATCATACACACAACATGGATCAAGAGATGGTGTCTTCTTCATCACCCCCCAGGAGGATTGCATACCAAGGTCCTACAAACTAGCATTCCCCTATACTAATAACATTGCAGAGTATGAGGCTTTAACCATAGGTCTCAGAATAGTAGTGTAGTGGCACATCATGGCCCTTAGAGTATATGGAGAGTCCCATCTAATAATAAATCAAGTGAATGCCAAATATCAAACAAAGGATGATAAGCTGACTCCATACAAAAAACTGGCAGAGACTCTCAAGGAATCGTTCATTGAGATCACATTTGAGCATATACCCAGAGAAAAAAAACATAGCAATAGATGCCATGGCAACAATCAGATCCTTACTGGAAATTCCTTGTAATGTCCTAAAATGTGAATTCTTGGTAGAGCAGCTTCTCATGCCCGTATTCGAGGTACCAGACTCATAATTTCTATGTGAAATTGTTGGTCTTGGTGATCCCTGGTACCATGACATTTACACCTACTTGCGAATAGGGGTCCTACTTGTTGACTTACCCTCAAGCCTAAAAAGAACCTTTGTCAAGAAATCATCCCAGTTTGTCATCCTAGGAAATACCCTTTAACATAGGAGCATACAAGGAAGCCTACTATGTTGTTTAAATGTTGAGGAGGCATTTACCGCTTTAACTAAGGTGCATAATGATATCTATGGTTCACACTTGAGTGGAATGACCCTAGCCAAGAAATTGTTGAGTATGGGGTATTATTGGCCTACAATGGAAAGAGAACCACATGACTACATCAAAAGGTTCCTACAATGTCAGCAGCATGGGGACCATGCTCCAACGCAAGAACTTCATCCCATCATCACACCATGGGTCTTTTCACAGTGGGGACTCAATCTCATTGGAAAAATCACTCCCACCTCATCTAATGGCCACAAGTTCATCATAACCACTAATGAGTACTTTACCAAGTGGGTGGAAGCCATCCCCATGACATATATCACTAGAAAATAGATATCAAAGTTCATCCTGAACTACTTAATATGTCGATACAGTTTTCCCCAAGCTATTATCTCAGATAATGGGACACCATTTAGGAATCGGGATGTTCATGACCTTTGCAAAAAATTCAAAATCCAACATCGCTTTTCCACCCCGTACTATATGCAAGGAAATGCCCAAGCATAAGCTACCAATAAAACCATTTTAAAAATCCTCAAGAAAACAGTCAATGACATAGGTCATGACTAGCATCTGTAGCTAAATCCTACCCTTTGGGCCTATCGAACCAACATTCGTACACCCACTGATACCACTCCCTTCTCCTTGGTCTACAGATCAGAGGTAGTATTACCCATTGAGATCGAGTTCCTGTCACTAAGAATATCACTGTAAAACCTCATTGTGGATGAAGAATACCGTGTAGCAAGATTGCATGAGCTAGAGCTATTGGATGAGTGGTATATGGATGTCTTAAATCATTTATAAGTCTATCAAAATAGACTGAAGAGGATCTATAATAGGAAGATCAGATGTAGGACTTTCCAAGTCAGAGAACTTGTCATAAAGGAGAATCAGAAGAATGTCCCAAATTCAAACAACAAAAGAAAATTTGAACCCAATTGGTTGGGACCATTTGTTATCATAGCAAGCTATAAGTCAGGGGCATATCAGTTATCAACACTTGAAGGGGAACCTCTGTAGGAGCCCATGAACAACTCCCATCTCAAAAAACTTTATGCCTAATCTTTCAAGGTATAGAACCAAAAAATCCAAAAAAATTAGAAAATGTCCTAAAAAAATGGTCACCCTAATGAAAACTTGGCAAACAGGTGTCTTGGTGACAACAACAAAAAAATCAAAAAGAAAAAAATCCAAAAGTTTCAGAAAAAGAATAAAAAACAATAAAGAGAAAAAATTGTCCTCTAGTGAAAACCACTTCATTGGCACTTTGGACAAGTACCTTGGTGAAAACCTAGCAAATAGGCGCCTTGTGTAAATAAGCACTTTCCATCCACCAAGATCTTCATAGCTTGTTCTGCATCATCCATTCATTACACTTCCATCATCCATTGCATTCCATATCTCCATCCATCACTCGTCCGTTCGACATCCGCATCATAGCTTGGACCTGTGTTCGTGTCATGACCCCTCCTAGTAATACTCGGCCCATTCTCAATGTCAGTTTGTCCTACCTTTATTAGAGTAGTCTATCACTTCACACGGAGGGCATGTCCTCATCAAATTATATTTGTGTATATTCTTGAGGTCCCAAAATAAGAAATCCAAAAACATTAGAAAATCAAAAAATCCAAAAACATCTTAAAATCAAAAAACCCAAAAAAGACATTCATAAAACCAAGAAAATTAAAAAACATTCAAAACATATCAAAATTCAAAATAGGTCAAAAATTCTTTCAAAAAGTCAAAAAACAAAGTCATCTTGTCGAACTAGGGGTCTTTGAGCCTTGAACGTAGGCAAGGTTGATCTTTGATCATCCCCCGAGACACTTAGGTCGGTCCTTTACGAGTCTGTCATAATAAACTAACATTTTATCATGTATATCTTCATTTGTAAATCAACCAAGTCATCAGTCGAACTACGTGGTCTCTTCATGTATAACGTAGGCAAGGCTAATCTATTGATCATCCCTTGAGGCGCCTACGATAGGTCTTTAGGTTAGGTCTTGGTAAAAATCTTAGAAAACCACAAAACATTGGAAAATCGAAAATCAAAACATTTGTAAAACCTTGAAAATCTCAAAAATAGCCTCAAAACATTTTAAAACTCCAAAAGAATCCAAATATTTGAAAAAAATCCATCCATCTCATCTTGCTTTCACCCACAATAAATGTCACTCATAAATAACAATCATCATTATCAACCTTTGGTAAAATAATTGGAAACAAGTCTAATAGGTTGAAAGTAAAAAACTCAAACATCCAAGTCTCAAGTATAGGTTAGTACATAAGTAAGTTGGTCAACTCTTTGTGTCATTAGCCTATCATCCAATCAGTCCCATATGAAATCATCTGATATCCTCATGTCCTAGGATGCATCCTTCCTACAATGGATATCAACATTAGGGATCATCATACTTTAGTCTTGGCTAGCAGTATTCAAGAACATTAGCTTGTTTGTTTACTTCATCTTTATCTTTTTTATTTATCTTATTTGTACTCATTCCAATGACCTCTTGATGATGTCCAAACAAACGGATTTAGAGAGATAGGAATGGGGCATCGATCATTATATTTTTATCTATTGTGCTTATTGGAATTTCTTGTAATATAACTTGGCAAATACTTGCATTATTAGGTATGTATGGAGGGTGTTTTAGATATCTTGTTGACCACATAGGAAGGCTTTCCTTCCTATGTTTTGGTCTGAGATGTGTGAAATACCTAAAGTGCATCCTAGTAAGGTTTTTGTATGTCAGGTGTGAACAAGGATACTCCTATCTGATTGTTAATTCAAATTCCATTACACTAAATACAATGCCATCTTGTTTCTTAATATCTTGATGCATTGTATCTATGTGTTATCAAACATAAGGTAATTGGCCCTTCAAAAATCCCAACTCCATGGTAGGTATTCATTATCATCATCATCTCATGTCATGTTGGAATCTCTTATTTCTTCCATTCCTTCTTGCTTTTCATGCTAACAAGGTACTATGACAGTTAATCATCATTTATCACTAAGAATGCATTCATCCAACATCCACAAATAGTCAGGACAATGCATATCATATAGAAAACATCAATCACCTCATAAGCATATAATATAGATTTATTATTCTAAGCATCTCATAATCATAACATGCACATTGCATATAAACATCTCTTACATAATCACATGAAACATAAATAAATCCATCACATTTAAGTATACACATCATCCATTGCATAATCATATAACCACCATTACATCACATAAATAGGTCATCATAAGCATAAAGTATAAGCATTTACATAATCATCCATCCATTGATAAATAATGCAAGAAATACATCATCATAAACATGCATATCATCCATCATCCATCCATATCACGTATCATCCATCCATATCACGTATTTGTTCATCTCGGGGATCCAGCTGTCTTGTTGGCTATACTAGCGAAGGTTGCATGTGAGGGTGATCCTTACCCCCATCTCGTGGCATGTGGAAACTTGATCTTGATGCCCATCCTACCTACGATCCTGGTCCTGCATAATGACATCCGTATGGGGCTGATTAGTCGGATCCCCGACTGGTTGATCCTATGCTAGCTGGTCTTGTCCTTGCTAACCTGCTGGGGCACCGCCCTCTCTCTGCCGTCATCCTACCCCTCTACCCCTCACTCTCCATTGAGCAGATGGTACACCTGCAACTATAAGTCTCAGTAGACAGTGGTCTGAACCAATCACAATAGGCCTATGTGGTCCCTAGATCAACATCTCCCTAATCATATGCCCATGGATAGGCTTCTAGCTGCCTAAAACTATCCACTGCCTTGGAGGAAGGAATGTACTGCCTCCATGTACTCTACAACACTATCCTGGAAAAGATGGCCACACAGCCATCATCTGGTATGTCTTGTGCCTTACTGAATTGGCATTGGACTCTCCTTGATAGATACATCTCGAGCATCATATGCTCTCGCCCCTACATTAGTCGTTCCTAGTGAGAAAAGAATAGTTATTGTACGTCATCAATCCATCTAGGCCGACCAAGGTAGGGGCACCATGTAAAAACCTACATATCATCAAGGACCCCCCTCGAGTGAGGAATCTTGTGCTCCACTATGTGTGTGAACAAAACACCACCTCCGTAGCACCAAACTGATGGCTCATCGGGCCCCATCGACATTGGAACAACTCGTGGCTGAAGAATGGAGATATTCTCCCACACCCATACATGAAGGAGTGTGACTCCTGCACCAAGTGTTATGCCATCCAAATATCTATACTCATGAAGATCCCTACAGAGGGAGGATAGTAAAACAAGACCCCATGCGAAACATATTGGCCTATCGCAAACCATCTGCTCCCAGCAGAGCCCCCAACCAGGACTGAAACACTGGCCTCGCCGATCTGGAGCAACAAGACCTGAAATTATAGAAGCAATCACCAATCGGTAAGGTGATGTGAGCGCCTGATGGCGCTCCAGCTATATTTGACCCTCACAAAACATAATATCATCTATGGCCATAATGACATAGCATGCCTCCCGTCCGGCATCCATATTGTATATAACTCGTTGCCCATGTATTAGAAACCTAAGGATCCACCACATGTCCTCCCAAGTAACAGTAGTCTCACTAATCAGAAGATGGAAGGACGAGGTCCAACTATGCCATCTCTTGGGAAGCGCCCACATCATGCCTAGATGGGTCCATACAGGTGGTGCGTAAGTGATATACCATAGCTCCATCTCTCATAG
This sequence comes from Sequoia sempervirens, assembly GCA_007258455.2. Taxonomy (NCBI): domain Eukaryota; kingdom Viridiplantae; phylum Streptophyta; class Pinopsida; order Cupressales; family Cupressaceae; genus Sequoia; species Sequoia sempervirens. Next base: position 52,272,487 of record VDFB02373365.1, on the reverse strand, counting down.
CAACTCATGCTCCCTGTCGGTCAAATCCCACAAATAGCCAAAAATCTCTCGCAACCTATGCTCATGAGAATAAACCTCTCATGCCACCTCCTGCATCAAGAAAAGTCACCATGTTAAAATCATCAAGGAAAATTTATCTTGAGCTAATCTCAGCTCTCAAGAAACCAGCCTAGCATCATAACCTATGAAGGTGTTGTAGTTTGAAATTTACAAACTGCGATGTTGGCACCTTTAAAGTCCCAAACTACACTGCGACAATGCACTTTTCCAAAGCGGCACAGTTTAGCCCAAAACCCTAATTCTAAAGTCCGTTGCAACGCTAGAGTTTGAAACCTAGTGCTACATTTCACGAATGCATCAGAGTTTGAAGTTTGTTCCCAAACTCCAAACTCCACTAAGGCGGTCCATCTTGTGATGGTGGTCCAGTTTAAACACCGAGTGGTGTTGTTTGAAAGTTTGAGTGGTGCAGTAAGGCACCATGCCTAGAAACCTAAGTTTGAAAGCATTAATTGCTTGTGTTAAACAAAAAATGAAGCTCCAGTCAGGATGACTTACCGGTGGTCCAATGTCGGGAGGTCGTTGGTACGTCTATACTCGGTTGGAAATGTGAATCAAGAGTGGTTGTTGCACCATCTTGTCAGGGTGTTAGAGTTCAAAATCTCAAAATCACTGAAGGCTAACTGTGAAAATGAATTGGAAATGGCCACCTAAGGCATATTTTAGCCTAAAAATTAGGGTTTGTTGACCCCGTTTAACTGTCCTACTGAGATGTTGATCCCCTGAACTCATTTTTTCCTAACTAGAGGTTGTTTTGTACCTTTTTTTGGCATTTTACCTTGTTTTTTGACCTCACAGAGCCTTTTTGACCTGTCAGCCACCTTGCCCTCTTTTTTCACGAGATCACCCAAAAATTAGAATTTTTCATTCGATCTCTCAGGGGGGAAATATAATGGCATCTTATCCCTTGCTAGGGAAGTAGTGGAGCAAATTGTGAAATTGAATTTTTTTGGCTTTTGATTGAGGCAGTTTATTCTTTGAAACAACTCAACAAGTGCATTGCTTCAAAGAGGGGAAAAATGTAGAAACGTCAAATGTATTGATTGACATTGCACATCTGATCCTGACTACTAACACCAGTTCATCCAAAATCATCCCTCGGTCTAACCATTTAATCAGATATCCCTATTTGATTAAATTCATCAATTTTCCTCCCTTAATTGAATAAATCATTTATTTAATTAACTCACTCTCTTTTGTTAATTAAATCAATCAACCTAATCTAATTATCTCTATTTAATTAAATAATCCATTTTATTTGGTTAAATCCCTAAATTCATCCTTTTTTAATTAAATAAACATTTATTTGATTTAATCTAACATTCACCTTCTTTAGTTAAGTAAATCAAAAATATTTATTTAACTATCTCTATAATTAGCTTCCTCTCATTTTGGTTTATTTAAATCCACAAATTTAAGTCAAAAATGTCACATCCCCTAATCTCTCATTAAATTAATCAACCCTTAATTAATTTAATCTAATCTCATGTCCCATCCTCTAGCTTTTTCCACTTGCACATGAAAATATATTTAATTCATTTATTAAATCTCTATTTTCTCTCAACATGGCATAAATAGAGAATATCCCCTCAATTTGAATTCAAATCCAAGTGGACTTAGTCCTTCCAACAAGGAATTTAGTTCATCTTACATGTCCTTTCTCCTTGAGCCAAGTGGCATTTAAGACATTTCTTTTTCCCTCTTACATGTCATTTCACTAATTTGAAATATCACCTAATTGCATTTATGGGCACATTTGTCAAAGCATGCACATCCTCCATCCACTCACATTTTTACAAGTGGCACCTTGCCATTGGTTGAAGATTAGTCCCACATTGCTTCATTTTGGGCATTCTTCCATCTCAACATTCTATAAATAAGAGGCTTCATTCCTCATTCTATCCATCCACAATTTGAGCAAAGTTACTATACTCAAATCCATAACAATCTATAATCAAATTCATCCAAGCATAGTAAGGTTTTTTGTAGGTTTTCAACATGGAGCTGCATTGAAGTCATCACCAAAATAATTCATCCTACATCAAGCATCTTCATCACATACTAGGAGTTGGGAAAAGGCCAATTTCCACATCAAATTGGCACCAACTTCCCCAAGAGATCAAGAGTTTGATTTGTGTTTGAATATGATTTGATATCTTTAGTTTCTCTTTGTTCTTGTTCTTCATCTTATTCCTTTTCATTTACAACTCAAATGGATTCCTTGGAGAATCATGATACTAACCTTGCATTTGATCTAATGTAGTGTTTGTTTATTATGTTTGTACAGGTTGGGGATCTTGGTTCACACCTTTCACTGTCTTTGTTGGATATCAAAAATGCAAGTTACAATTACTAAGACGATGCCAAACTCTATGATCATATTTTGCAACGTTTTTGAACCAATGAATGGAGTTATCCAATATGGTTGATGACCCTACACTTTAGGCTCTGCTAAACCTAGGTGGGTAGAACTTGACAACTAAAGAAAATTTAGAATTGTATGACTCAGTTAAATTTGTGGATCTATCATAGTGGCATAAAGTGTAATAGATGAAAGCTTGTTCACTACTCCTACTCCTAGTATTGAATTTGAATTGTGAATGTTTTGAATAAGATTTTATGAAATTCTAAAATGGAATTGGTGTGACGAGTGCCTATTTTCTGTTGGGCTAATGGAGTCAAGATGTAAAAGATATGTGACTTAATGGCTACAACTCTAATTGTTTGGCACTTATGTTTGTTTATACCTTGTATAAACATGCAAGGATGCAATTATCAAGTTCTTCTTATTGATCCAAATGACCTTTTCTAGATTATTGTGATTAATTAAAAGGATTTAATCCTTCCTTGAAGGAGCCAGTTAACTAAACCACACAAGAACAATAAATGTGCCTTGTAAAATTGAATATATCCTTGATACATTAATTTAAATAATAGGGAAATGTAAACCTTGGAGACAACTAGATAATATTTTCAATTATTTCAACAAACAACTAACACCATAATTGGATCACCAAATTTATGCATTCTTCTCCATTATATAATTTTAAAATATTTTACAATATACAACATAATGTTCTATTGAGGCGACTGACCAACCTATCCAACTACCTACCTAACCTACTACTTATATCTTTTTTATTTTACTTCATCTTACATATATACATTGTGTTTTCAGGGCTACCACTCTTCACAACATTCATCTGGTGCTACTTTTCTTTTCAATGCAGCTCTTTTTTTAATTGTTCTCAGCAAAATAAAATATTTAATTAGTTGAATTTGGAAAATTAAATATTTTAAACTTCATTATTTCCATGAAATTAATTTTAGAGATTATCAAACATTTCCTTTGCTGTGAATCTTTACTCTTCACCTCTTAAAAAAATAAAAAATAATTACCCACTTTCATAGCTTCTTTAGTGAAAAAATATTCCATTTATATCTTGTGTGGTTAAAATATTTCACCCAATTTAATAGATCACTCCTTCAGGTAAAATAATTACCCATCTATTTAATCCCATTGGTGAAAATATTCCACCTCCCAGTGCAAATAGGTAATAAATTTTTTTACCCCTTATGCTTTTATGGGTAAAATAATTCTCCACTTTTAAATACCCTCAATAAAACAAATGAAATTTATTTTTCTCAAAGTATTATTTATTTCCACTATAAACATATTTTGTTCAATCTTCTACTTGCATTATGACCATATGCACTCGCATCAGTGTGACATAAAGCATCGAGAAGAATTATTTTTTCCCTACAGACCTTGCTTCTTTCATTGATGAAATTCCTTGTTGGGCTATTGGTGAGACTCTTCCTGAAAACTTCATCAGCATAACCCTTAAAATTAGAGAGAAATATGGAACTCACTTCGAAAACATATGTCTCTCTGATGAGTTTTTCATTCAATGAATTTTAGTGTTATTGATGGGTCTCTCCGCAGTAGTGTGGGAACATTGAGAGTACTTGTTCCTTATGAAAAATATTCCACAATTTCATAAGCGATATCTCCCACATAGCCTAGTTCTGTTGGATTCCTTAGCAATGCTCCTAAAGGGAGTAGATCACCATTGTTTCTCTTCATCTCCTCTAGACGTATTCTTTGTATCTTGAGTGTCTCACAAAACTTAAGAAACAATTGATTTCGTAGGATCTTGGATGTGGCACACCATATTTGCAGGAACTATTATGTCAATCATTTTGGATAAGCAAAGCCTAGATTGTTTATTATTTTTTCAAATGCTTCCTTATAGTTATCTAAAGAATTCGTGAATTGATCCCTTCTCTATTCAACAACATCATACATTTCTATAGGAATTCTCCATCCAAAGAATTTTTGTGCATGAAATTCTTTAAATGTCTCATGCCATTCTCTTATTTGAAGCAAAGGTCTGGATATTAGATTTCTCTATGGCACTCCCAAGTAAAAGCAATAAATTTTATCTCTTTTTCTCACAGAAGGACCATATTTCTAGTGCAATGTATCCTAAGAACCATTACTAGATGAAGCAGTTTGATATTTTTATGTTTTTTTGACATTACGTGCATGACTCTAATATTTGACAAAAATCTTTGAATCGTTCATCCACATTTTGATGGATGTGCAAACCCTAATCAACTGTTCCCACTTTGTTATAGGGTAGAAGGATACTAGTAAAGATTGGGGAGTTTGTTTATTATACTCACCTCATCTAAGCTCTTACAATTTCCATCTATTATTCTCAAACTATCATGCTGGTGTGGAATTGCATCCCATAGAAAATAGTTCACACACCTTCCATACTTTGTAGATATGCCCAAAAAAAAATGTAATTGTAATGCCTTACATTTGTGCTTTGATGGATGTTCATCAACAAATCTGAGGCCTATGTCAATTGTGCTTCCTAGAGTTGCATAATTTTGGTTTTTGTATACCAGCTATAACATCATGAAAAAACCCTTTTTTCGATTTGCATATTTAGGACTATCACACAATGTGTTAATATTTTGACTCAGGCTATGCATCTTTATGTTCTGCAGCTTCTCTATGAATTTTAGCAACACCAAGCAATTCTTCTCAGTAGTCAACACACATCTATGTGAATGATGTCTTGCCACAACTTGGGACTGCGCACATAGTGTGCATTCATTGATGTTGACACTACTTAGTGAAGCTCATCAACAATGCATTGTTCTTTTGAAGTGTTCAAGTTGGGAACTTCTACATTGCAACATCAACATCAAAGCATAGCACGTAATCTGAGAGGGCACCAAGTGTATTGACAATGTTCCTTTACAACCTCGCTATTGTTATGCTTCATAATGTGTTCGAGCTAAAAATATAATAAGATTTTGGGTATGGGTTCCGAAATAGAATAAAAAATTCTGATACATTTTCACCGTAAGCGCAAACTATCCTTGTGCGAAGTAAACATGTGCTAGATTTAACCACACATCAAGCGTCTGAAAAAAGATGTTTCTTGTTGCAGCCTCTTGTACCTATATAAGAATTTCCTTTGCAATATCAAATTGACCCCTTTCAACTAGCATAAAGGCATTCATTAGTATCCAATGTCTCCAATCTCATTTATTTGCATGCTGGATCCTTATTATTTTATGTTCCTGTTACTGCTCAGAATCAAAATGCTATAAAAATCTGATTGAAATTCTGTTTTAGCTTGAATATTTCATTCCTTCATAGCATATCCAATGTGCAGATTCAAAATCCTGTGGTGTAGAGGAAATTGAAAATCATCTTAGCTTAATATATTTTACACAAGTATAATGCTCTATAGTAATATCTTGTCTTTCTCATCATTCATAGGAATATGCCCTTTTAAATCTAGTTCTCTTTTCTCTTTTATAGTATTTCTCAGAGAGAAAGCTCTGAATTTGTTCTGGAGAGATTTTTATTTAGGTCATTGTTCACTTTCAATTGGGTCATTTTGAGTACCATCAAACCCGAATAATTACATCCATTTGTATGTTGAATGTTGCTTATGTATGCATTTGGGGTGAAAAATTTGAAGTCGGTTCCTGTCAAATTTTACTTTCAGGCATCTTGTATTGTGATCGAAACAAGCTAGGTAGCCTTGAAAATTGGTGCGAAAAACTGATCAAATGATCTCCAAAAGCCATGAAAGTGCACCAAAATGTTGATTTATGATAGGGGAACATGGTTACAGAATGATTTGGCATGAGATCATTAGGATTGAAAACTGTCAATAGTCAAAGTAGCTTACTTGGCATTTTCTGAAAACTGCCACTTTCAAACTCATGAAACTCATCAAGTCACCCTCATTGAAAAATATCAAATCTATTCATGAGAATCTATAACTTGGGGAATTGGTTTATTTAGATCCCATGAGTACATATGCAAAAAGGGTTTTTTTTAGATCCTTTTTCCTCATAAAATATTAAGCATCAAGGTTGACCCTTGAGCAACAGTTCTAGAAATGCATTCTTCAAATGAAGTAAAGTCCATTTGGTTTTGGGTTTGAAAAAATACCAAATGATGTCCTAAAGCTTTGAAAATTGACATGGATGCACATTGAGATGGGGAGAATCAAAAGAACCAATTGATTTATCTTGGAAATCTTCCAGTTGCTTAATATTGTCCTCCAAAGTTGGTCACTTTAACAGATTTTACTGTGTGTAGACAACAAACCTTTGTAGAGCCCTTTAAATTGGCCTTTTGAAATCTTGTCAAAATTGATCGTATGAAGCTAAAAATTGGTGTGCAAACTCATATATGTCAAATAAACATTTTTGCAAGGTGGTTTTGGATGAAATTGCACTGGATTCAAATTGTGATTTTTTAAAGCAGGCCTTTTGAGTAGATTTTTCAATTGTACTTCTAAGTGTTGAAATCTAATTTTTCACATCGGAACCTAAAATTTGCATGAAATTTTAGGCTCCAACATTCTTATTGTTAGTGATGTTTTTTTTATATATAACTTACTCAAATTCAATCTATTCCCTTTTCTTTTCCTTATTTCCTCTTCTTTTAGTTTCCTTATACTGTTATTGACTAATTCATCTAAATATTTTGAATGAGTTGATGGGGTCTTCTCCAAAGTTTTCAAAAATTAAATGAATATATTATCCAAGTTAATTGTTAATTTTAATAGATCTTGTTTAATTGTAGGTTTTTTAGATGTTTACGGTGATAGAGAAGTCTCTATATTATTGCAAGGACTTAATAACAAGTTTCTAGATTTGACATAATTATTGATATTCTTTCTTATACAAATTATAAGTTGTCTCTTTTTTTTTCCCAACATAGTTATAATCTCTCTACAATCATCTATTCCTCTTCCCTATCCTCCCTATATTTTTCTTTGGTAGCACCCCTTTCACGTGCTCAGTAGCACCCACATTGGTGTGCTCAAATCCCTTTTTCTCTACAAATTCCATTCTTTTGTGGTGTCTTTATTCTCTCTCAATCATCTATTGTTGTATTTTCCCCTCTCAATTTGGGCTTGTTATGTTCAATTTTCTCTCTAATTCAATTTATGCTCTAATATTTCATATGGTTGTCTTGTATCATTTTTCCATAGGTGTGATTGATTTGGGGTTTCATTATTCCTTTTATTATTTCCCATGGTAGTTATTTGATATATTTTCTTATTGGTCACATATCATTTAAGATACCTTTCAAAATATCTCCCTCTTTCCATTCTCCTTTCCCTTTGTTTCTAACCCCCTCTCATAGGGTAAGTACCAAGGGGTTAGTTCCTAAAATCTTCATATCTTTGTTGATTATCTTTCCATTTCTTGAGTTTGATTGAAATTTAATTTTTTTTATGTTGCTGCCATTTATGTAACGCCCCGCTGTGCAAACCCCAAAGGACAACATAACACCACAATTTTTATTTATTTATTTAAAAAAAAAAGTAAAACAATACATAAGATGAACATTAACATACATTTCATATAAAGAAATAATACAATTACAATTACCAATGCATCCTCTGGGGAACACGAGAAGGCATCATGAAATCCTAAAACTAAAATCATAACGCTAATGAACGAATCAAGATTACATAAAGATAACATCCAACCATCCATGATCAAAAGAGATGAAAAAGATACCAATAAAATTTTATCAATAGTACAATATGCTAGTTGTGGATTATATTTCCACATGTAGAACACCATTTAGAATTACATACTATGAAACCTTAACACGTAAAAGTACCAAGTATTTATATACATTTCATGAACAACAAACACCCATCAAAGATCATAAATTATGGTCAAGGGTTACAATCATTACAATAATAATAAAAGTTACATCATATAAGAGATACAATGATACAAATATGTTCCTCAACGTATACATGAACAATACAATAAGATAGATTAATACAACTAAAAAGGTGAATACAAAGTAACAAGATCAACTCTAACTCAGGTACAATCCTGGAGTCACCACAAGAGGCACATATCTGCACAGCTCGATCCTTGGTTGGGGTCCCAATGGGGTGCATAGCACGTTCCACCCAACCACGTGGACCCGAAAGTCCACCCCCCGTTCTAGGAGTTGACAAGAAAGATGCCCATACCGCAATCCAAAAAAATAATCAAATGAACTAATAGCAAACCAGACTCCACAACAAGGATATCATCAACATAAGATAACGAACCACAACATTTCCATCACTTAGCCAAAGCAAAATAATGTAAATTCCAATGTAACCAAAAGTCAAGATTATAGCTCAACACTAAATAACCATAAGAGGTGCCAACAGCAATAGGATCCAAGCCTTCAAATAAAATTGCAATATCAACCAATAATAAATATCAAGGGAACCTTTCATTAACATCAATCAAGCTGCTATGAGGCATGTGTGCAACACTAAAAGATAGAACTTGGAGGCTTCAACAACTATTACCAAGAACCAGTTGCCTTAGCAACATCAATAATTCAAACAACACTTCCAGAGGCTACCAAGAAAAGAAGATTAAACGAATACTGTGGGAGAGTGTCATCGCATGGCCTTACATGGATTATCCAGGAAACCTATCACAAGGTACCGCCTCCATCTATGGTTATCCAGGCAGCCTATCTCAAGGCACTGCTCCATAGGGTGACTCATGCGGGACCACTTACCTTTCTTGAAGACAAGGCAGTGATCTTACCAACCAGATCTTCTCATCCCATCCTTAGTCTGTGAAAGCACTAATGGTATGGGTGAGGCACATCATTTATCTTGTTTAATGTTTAGCTACCCAACCTACTAGTTAATTAATTACATTATCACTTGATTAAGAAACTCTTTCATGGGTTACCCAAACAACCCCTTTGTGCGCCGGCCCCCATGAAGAGCCACTCTTCCTATGACACCAAAACTAAATACAAGCAAGGGGTGTACCTCAACTCACATAAAAATCAAGTGTGCATAACTCACAACATGCGAGGCAAGAACCATCTCGCAAACCATTCCTTATTACCAAAACAAGAACAAGGAGGTACCACCCACCACATCAAAGGTCAACACCATAGTATAAGGTAATACCCAAAAGCTCAAAATCCAAAATAAGATTAATAAATCACAACGGTCCACCCGTCGAACATCATTATAAATCAAATTTCTCCATTGGCTCTGGAAGCCTAAAATATCGAAGACCACAAATTCCGACTGAAGGTAATTCAATACTTCGGGTTCCCAATCATCTCAAAATATGACTAAAAGAAATTCAATTGCAAAAAGTTCCCCTTGATCAAAATTAACACAAAAAGCAAGACTCGCATCAAGGAACCCACAAAATGACTATATAAATTCCACAATCGCAAAATGACAAGAGAGGAATAAAAGAGGCAATATCATAACGTGACCTTCAAACTAAATCAAGCTAACTTAATCAAGTTAACAATAAACCAACCAGTAGGGCACCCAAGGGAAAACTCAATATCTTCCTTACATGATACCCCATCAGTTACACTTTGGCTAACAACCACTTAACACAAACCAAGCGCAAAACCAACATTTAATTTAACACAAATGTTCACTCTACTACATCCATGAAGAACTCTTGGCTAACTCACAACTTCACTCACATACAACAATCAATTCTAAAATCAAGCAATTTGACATAGGCATTATTTTCACATTTCACATATCTCCACAACTTACCCACATAATTTATTAAATCGGGTCCTTTACACATTGATACATAAGTAAGTATAATCAACATAAGTGGTTATAATAGTATTTATTCTAAATAACCATCTACATAATGGATCTTCAAGCCATTGAAGCATTTTAAGACTTTAACTACAAAGGTTAAAACGTGAAAACAAGCATATAAGAAATAATCTAATAATACATTCCTTCAACTTTTGGTCAAACAAGCATACTAAATTCACATAATTGAACCAAGACAATATTAAACCTAAAGAAAGAGATGAAATAATAACTCTAATAAATCTATCATGTCAAATTTTAATAAATGCCTCTCTAAGGAAAAATTGCAGTAACAAGACAACTGATAAAATATAGGATACTCGAAGTTCTTGAGTTCATCACCAAACTTATTGTAGTTCTCATACAAATGATACCAATTTATATTTTATTTGAACCCATTTCATACATATAGAATAATTGAAATGTGAACAAGCACGCTAGCCGCATTGTGTACACAATCCAATTTAGTTTGAAACAACCCATTAACAAGTTATACAAATCAATTTCCTATAGACCTCTATATCCTAATGCTTACAAGCATGCTAGGCACACCATATGAATTCAATTACACATGTAATACATCCCTATCAAGAGCACACAATTCAATCATATATATGATTATTGGTACTTCAATTTAACACTAAATATGTCATCTAAGTTGAATACAAACTACCCCTTTTTACTTGTTAATAAATTTAATGTGTTCATGACTAAATTAGTTATATCAAACAATTAAGTCATCATAAACGATTCCTTAAAATATTAGTATTTTATTAACATGATTATAAAATTAATAATAATTAAGATGCATTAACATTTTTAATAACTTTACTAAATTTACTACTATTTTCTATCTTTATTAAGAAAATTACTAGGGAGCTTGGATTATTATAAAAGTTCTTTTAAATAGACACTTGAGAATAATTTTTATGGAATTTTCCTAAAGTTAATTTCTTTAATTAAAGAAAATACCACTTTCTCCCCCTACTTTGTCTCATATGAACTTTTCTTCCCCTCCCACTTCAAAGAATAGAAATTAAAGGATTTAAGTGTATAATGCATTTTATATAGCCACGTAAAAGAAGAAGAGGAAACGTGGTGGCTTAGTATGAGTTTTAAACTTGCCTTGGTTGAAAGATTATATATTTTTGTTTTTGGTTACTTTAAAAGCCCACATCATTTTATTTTTCTTCGCCACTCACGGGGGAAGGATAATGCGTACAGAGGAAGCAAAAAAAATCTGAAAATGTGCCTCTAAGAAATGTGATCTCAAGGAAAGCAATGATTGCAGGGGACGCACATTTGTTGAAGGCTTTAGAAAATTTTAAGTAAATGTAAAAGCAGAGACAAATGAACTGTTTGACAGAATACCAGATAAACCTGTGGTGCCTGTGGATCATATATGGATATAGGTTGGGTATTTCCAGCAACACTGCCTTTTTAGATGGATCCTAAAAATCCTACAACCCATGTTCTACTCTAAAACATCCTGTGCAGAAGCGGCAGGTGGGGTGAAATTCAAAAGTAAAGAGATTGATGAAAGACAGAGGGATTAAATAGATACCCTGGTGTAGTTGGTTTGATGGCTTGAAAAGGGTACATGATTTTTGTTTAGGAGATAGGTCGAGATCTATGCAGTGACAGAGAAATTGACTTGGCAAAGAAGACAACAGGGTATTTCAAGATTTACGATTTTTACCCAAAGCTGCTGAAGAGAAGGAAAAAGAATCATTTATCTGCAACTATGATAGATTGCTAGAAATCAAACAGGTTATTTAAGACTTTAAACTTCCTATTATATTCAAGTGCGCAACTGAGTTAGGCTGACAATGGAAACAAAGAGATTATTTAAAACTCTACAACATTCTAATTTCAGGTACTGCAGATGTGATAGTTTCCCAACGGAATCAGGAAGGCTAATTCCACCCCCTACAGTCTTCTATGATCAAGTGTTGCTGCTGTGACCGGTTCCAAATGGACGTAGGAATGCTATCTGCCATTCCCCGTACTTCTATGTTCAAGTTTTCCTGCTGTGACAGATTGCAAATGGTAACAGGGACATTATTTAATACTTATACACCCTCCAAAGTCTAAACGTTGCAACAGAGATAGTTTGTGGATGGTTTCAGGGAGATTATTTGATTTAAATCACCCAAACATAGGCATGCAAACTGTTTCCCAGAATGCTGCAAAGAGATGTCAAGTTATGAAATGAAACACAAGAGCAGCAGTGTGGACACAAAATGGGTTTTGCACAAAAGCTCTCAAAGTCAGTGAATCAATGAAGCACTCTAAAACACATCATCCTAATACTTGTAAGCTTTGCATGTGTTATAGGTGCACGCAATCATGAGTGTTTGGAGGATGGGGGTTGCACATACTTTACACAATCACAACCCTTACTGCATTACATATATAATTAATCATTAGGAGCGCATGATCGAACTTCATGCCCATACAGACTAGTCTGGGGACCCCTACGCCTTATTACTAAGATGCCCATTAAACTGAGGTGGCCTATTGGTTGAAGGTGAATATAAGCTGGGTATTTCCAACAACACTGCTTAAGACTGAATATTAAGTTTACTGCGACATATAATATTTTCCATACATCTGTTCAGGAGCGGCAGAAGGGCTCAGTTTAGAGTTGAAGAAAAGGCTGAGAAACTTTCAGGTAAAACGAATAATGGGTATAAATATAAATAAAACTACAATTTGCTGTCAGCACCAAGGATCATACCTGTATTTTAACGCCAAAGAATAATGTAGCATCCACTAGAAGATTTAGTTCATCCTCTCCTGCCTGTGCCGAATTGGGAGCTATGGAACATGATATGGAAATCCATAAAGAAACGTGGTCTCCTGGGAAGGTATGTACACCCGCAGGATTATTCCCCAAATCCATTTTTAATGAGAGGCATCCGAAACTTTCCAGCCCCAAAAAAATGTCTCTCTCCCCACTTCCTTCAGCAGACAGGTATGCAAAAATGTGCAGCATAGGAAAGGCACGTGTACTGCATGACAGAATGCTTTTCAGGAGACGTGGTCTCATGAGGCCATTAGTGTCGATCAAAACAAGAGTAATAATTTAATTATTGGCAAAAATGGTTTTGGAGAGGGAATACAATAATTCTTAGTAAGCTGAATTAATGCATTGCAAAACTAGGTATAATTTATGTAGTGTATTTTTCTCCCATGGTAGTTATTCAAGTTGCTAACTTAATATTAGTACATATTTTCAAGTTGTTAATCTTGATGAATTTCAATAAATGAAATATAGGTATTTATATCAATAAGAATGGAATTCATCTATAGAGTAATATAAAAAAAATCAAAGTTAAATTTATATCCAATCCCATTCTAATATTTTATGCTAAAAGTGGAAATGTTAGTGTCATAATGCGGTATCAGAAAAAATAATAATAATAGTAACCATAATAGAAGTGATAGTGTATATATATATATATATATATATATATATATATATATATATATATATATATATATATATATATATATATATATATATATATATATATATATATATATATATATATATATGAGGAATCAATTGCTAATGGGAAACACATTTATCTCTTACCTAGGATTATTTGAAAATAATATGATTGTCACGTTAATGTTGATTAATCAACAAACTTACCACCATGGCTTAATACTTAGTCAATTATGATCTATTGTATATAATTTTCACTAAAAAGAGAAAATGATGAATTATTAAATCCTAAAAATGTTATATAATAAGTTGTTTGTTGGGGTGGCCATAATTTATAATTACTTGGAATACATATCAGAAAGGATGACACACCCAAAATATGACTTATTTCCCTGAGTTGTCTTACATACAACATGGTGTCATTTTTCTTAAAATAGTTAGTCTCTTTAATTAGTCATCTCTAGCTTATCTTGATGACTTTACGGGTTGAAGCTAACCTAGGAGTCGCTACATAAGAATGATATGATAAATGTTGATACCATGAGATGTATTTTGGATAATGAATGGGTGCTCATATTAGTAGCATCATGCAAAATGATTATGCCTAATAAAGAAAAAGAAATAAGCTATAATGCTCTATCTCTAACCTTTAGTTCTAAATTGAACTACAACAAAATTCCTCAATCAACAAGGATATGTAGTAAATCAGAAAGATGGCCTGAATTGTTAAATGTAAATGTATATTAAATTTCAAAACTCGGTTATGTAAAAGACAACATTAATCGACAAAACAATATGACATCACAAGCTACAAATAAACCACTTACTCAAATGTTGTAATGGACCACAGGAAGAGGGGTGCTACAATTTATATGTCGTAACAAAGGTCTCAACAATAAAAGTAATTTTGCAGCTTACCATGGTCTAAAGTTGGAACAAGTCAAAGGTTATAATAAAGTATGGCTCGAGGGGGATTCTCTCAATATCATCAATAATTTGAAGAATTGTGTTGCCCCTTCTTGGACTATTGAATCTTTGATTAGGGACTCTATTAAGATTCTTAAATCTTTTGATGAGTATTAAATTTCTCATATTTTGAGAGAGGGAAATGGATTAGCTGATGTCTTTGCTAATCTTGGAGTTAGAGGTGTTAGGGATTGAGGTGTCAATGAACCCCTACCCATGGAGGCAATTGCAATTATTAATCATGATTTCCAAATTTAAATTATTTTCTAATTTATTATGGCTTGGGGCATGCATGACTACCTTCATGTGGCTATTGATTATGTGGAGGAATGGTAAGCTAGTTTTGAAATAAGCTAATAGTACCTTGGATGATATCCATAGGGGACAAAACTCTAGGATCATTATTTTCTCCTACCTTAATTCTATTTTCACATAGATTCTGGAAATTATTTGTATCACCTTCTCGAGGTTTCTCCTCATTGCGTTCAGAGCTCTCAAGCTTATTAACTCTACAAATTTTGTGTACATGGGAGGTGATAGGAACCACACTGAGTCATTCTCTTATGAAGCTGTCAAGAAGAATCAGAGGTTTGGTAGGTGTTAGAGAAAGGTGGGTTGACTCAATACCTGGAGAGACTACATGGTAACAACCTGTAGACAACAACATTGTTCTCAAAAGCATGGAATAACATGGTGTTGAAGCTAGCCAGAATGGAGTTTGATGTAAATGAAGATTTTATAGGTAATATCACTAGGTTTCCTATGGATGTAATGAAATTTTTTAGAGACAAAAAGGAATTGCAAACTACCATGCAAATTTTTTTCAAAGGGGATGAAGCTCAAGACCTAAAGACTACGAAGAGTGGGGGTTACCAGAGGAGCTCTCTCAAGGCATTGTGGGGGGATTTGGCTGAGGAACTCATGAGATATATCACCTTGGAAGGTTACTTATCTATGGTAAATGATTACCACTTCCTTATGTTTAATCATTTCAGCCACAAGAAAAGAATTTCCTTTCCTTATTATCTCCTAGTGTCATTGGATTTTGGTTTCAAATACCATAAGAGAAACCCCAAAAAAATTGATTTTGCATGTGGTGCTTATTCTTTTAATTTCTGAGTATGCTAAATATTTTGAAGTGGCTAAATCGATTGCTACCCCTAAGGGTAAGTAGTTAAAGCAAGTGTAGGAGTATGATACAGTCTCTAAAGAGGAGTCAGTTAATAGAAAAGGGAAGAAGAGGAAACTTATCTTGGAAAAGGAGTCAAATTATGAGGAGGATGTGGACTTTGTCTTGGAATCTCTTACTTCCATTGAGGTGGCTCCACAACCCCCTATAACACGGATGTCTAAGAAAGGGGTGTTGATCCCTAATAAGGGTTATGAGACTTGTAGTGATGAGGTGGATGCTAATTTTTTGAGTATTGGCCTGGAAGAGAAGAATGAATTTTATGGTGAGACATCATTGCTACCCCTTGTGACAAGGTAAAAAAGGAGTTGGAGGTGGGAAGCAAGAAGAAACTGGTGTTAAGGTTTATGGGTTAGTTGTTGGAGAGGAATTCTCCCCGAGCAAGATGATGGGTGTACAGGGTGACGATGTTTCCCCGATTGTGAACCCAAATATGTAGAATAAAGGAAATGCTATGGTTGAGGGTGGATAGGTTGCTATGGATATCCTGATTGAGGACCTAGATTGGTAGAGGAAAAGAAAGGTTGTGGCTAAGGAGATTGTGGCCTCCATTTGTAAAATAAAAAATGTTGGTTGTTGCTGGGAAGGGTAAGGACATCTCTGCAAGTCAAGACAAGGTAAGCTCCTCTCATGAGGATGATGTTGTGGGTAAGGGGGTTTTCTAGGTTTGATAGAGAAGAGATTTTTGATGTTTTGGGAACTTCTAGATAGGGTTCCATTGTTTTATTCAAATTGTTCAAATGGTTGTTCCATGAACTTAATATGAAAAATATTAAAGTATAGGGTGCTATGAGTAAAGCTAATGAGTCTTTAGTTCAGAACCAGAATGATGGACTATTTAACTCATTGAATATTGTGGCAGAGGAAACTCTTAAGATGAAGCAAAATATGGAAGGTGGAATTCTCACCCTGAAGGATCAACTCGAAAGAATTTGTGCTAACATGATCAAGGGTGGGCAGGGGACTAAATATGTGGTTAATTTTGAGTCTGTTGGAATTATATCTCCTTTTTTTAGTGCCAAGAATCATAAGGAGATTGTTCATGATGTTCAGAAGGTTGTGGTGAGTGATGTGGAGGCTACTGATATCCTGAAGAACATGTAGTGTTACTATTTGGGGTCCTCCTTTTTGGATGATGTTTTGCTACTGGTTCACTGTGTATGGACTGATATATACTTTATGTATTTTTCTTTAGTTTCAAATTCTCTCTTTTGTAAAGGGTTTTGGGCCCCTTTAGATCCCATTTTTTACCTCTAATAAAAATAAATAAAAGTAATTTTATAAAAAAAACTAAGGAACCAAAAATCAGAGTTCTAAGCCCCAAGTACTTTTTGAGTGTTGTAAATTATACCTCACAATCAATCATATAAAGGAAACACCAATTGATTCAAATAAAAAATTATGCAATTAATTATATATTCAAAAAATGATAGATAACATAATATAGATAGAATTGTGAGAATCATTACATTAATTTTATTTCTAGGAAATAGTGGTTCTAATATTTTTGGAAGATCAAACTAGGCTGGACAACCTTTCCACCTATTTCCTTCAAGTTTCATTCAAGGAAACCTTAGAGATCTCAATCCAAGGATGGAATAAGGAAAATAAATCTCCAATAAGGGTTTCCTTTAGTATGATTAAAGACTAAACTGGGGTTCACCACCAAGCAAAGAATTGGAAAGACAAGAAATGCAAATGATATGCAAACCTAACGATATGACCTAGAAAATGAACACAAATTAGAATAACAAACTGGAGAAGGATAAATATACACTTGGAAAATTGAAGAGGCTCAGAACAAGGTTTGAAATATTAAAAAATATGACTTGAGAAGCACACTAGCACTCATACGCTAGTACGAACGATTTAGTCCCAGTTTAGGGTTTTGGGCCAGAACTAAAAATATGGAACTACTAAACTAGAATCTATAGAAAAATCTTGAAAATATGTATATTGGGACTTATATGCCAGTCCTAGTAACTAGATTGATATGAAACTTTCATATCCTCTAATGTTCTCCTGTACCTTCTCTCTTGTCAAATATTTGAGTATGAAACAGTGACTTGCAACCTATAGGTGACTTTCTATGATCTTGCAATGTAGATGAAAACTTTGACAACTTGAAATTTTTTCTCTAATCTTTCTCTTCAATGAATCTTCGACCTAGATCTTCAAATCACACATCAAAGAGAGGGAAAAATGTAGTTTTGTTAGTGGATAGATTTTTCCCTTAGTCAAACTCCATTTTGGTAATCAAACCTTAAAATGAAATCAAATCCAAGGAAGGAATGTTGAATGAACAAGTATGCAATATTGTAAAACACCAAACCCTTGAACAAAAGGCTATGATCTTGTATGTAATGGCTAGCATGAATGCAGATCTTGAATCTTGATTGAGGGATATGTATCTTGACTTGAATGCTTTCTTGAATCAAAAGATACCTACATCACAAATGTTAGCTCAAAAAAAAACATGATGCATGATGACTTTGACATGATACTTGAATCTTGAATAATACTTCAAAATGCTTGATAATCACTCTTGAAGGCTCTTGAATTCTCTTGTAAACTCTCACTTGAATTCTCTCAAGATTACTTAAATTGCTAGGAGAAAATATGTGAAATAGCCTTGTATTTATACTTGTTTATGCCAAACTCCCTAAAATTTCATCACTACAAGCCGACATCAAATCTATGAGAATACAATCCTATCAAGAAATGAATTCAAAATTAGGTTCAAGATAAGTAGGAATCATATGCCAATTGGGGAATATGAATCGGAGTAGGCTAGGACTGGGACATGAATTTAAAGAAATGTTATGTTTTATGCTAACTTTAGGTTTAGGCCCAAAAAATTAGGTGGGACCAATATGCTGAAGGCAGCGTATGAGTTCCAGATCACTAAATTTGGGTCATACAAACAAAAAATATTAAATAATGATTGGTCATTAGAAAAGTATTTGGATTATCCTTAGAAAGATGCATTAAATAAGGCTTGTGGATGAAAAATAATACCAAATATGGCATAAGAGGCCCAATATTAGTAGGGAGGGCCCAAAAAAGTGTGAAAATATAGAGGGATACATTTTTCTACACTACATTTAGCCTCCACTTTAGTGAGAGGAGGAGCTTGCTTCAAAGTTACACTAAAGTAGACAAACTCGCATCAAGAGGGGTCCAAGTGTACCAATGCTAGTGAGATAGGATGACAATGATCAAGAGGGTTGCACAAGCCCCCAGGATCAAGATCCTATGGCAAACCAAAATAGGCATAAAAGAAAACACATGAATTTGATGTAAGGAGCAACAAGAAGGTACAATCATACACTACCAAAGACAAAGAGAAAGAAAAAAAAAGAAAACAAAGGGGGGCTGGATCAAGCCTCAACTATTTGTCCCACACACTATGGATCAAATATATTTTTTTTTCCAAGAGAGTTTACAAGTGGAAAAAAAAGTCCACTATGCAAACCAAATGCACACTAACAAGGGCTAGCGGAACGCCATGACGTCCACTAGGGTGAGCCCCGCATGAGACACATATGTACATGGTTGGTATGTGCTCACATAGACAAGAAAGTGGCTATGGGAGTCATGCCTAATTTTTACTCCCATGTAACCATACTAAGCAAAGATATACCTCCTCAATAACTTTGATAATGTGCCACACAACACAAAACAACAACAAGATCCAGAGGCAAGGAAAGCTTTATATGCTAACACCCATGAACAAACAAGATGGTTCCACAGGAAAGAAAAGTGTGTTATGCAAGGTGGCCATATAACAAATATTGTAAATGAAAAATAGTGTAAGGAATTTTCAAAGGAGTTTTTCTTAGTTCATGTAAAGTCTTAACATAGGGAACATTGTGCATAATTACTCCAAGAAAGGACAAATCCAAGAATAGAAGATTCACAACTTAGGGGATGCAGTGTGTCACATGAAGCCACTAAGAGGAATATAGTACACTAACAGAGATCACACTCTTAAGGGAGATCATACCCAATATCACCACAAATAGAAAAAGATGCATTGCATGAAGTAGGAATACTACATGCAGTGAAACTTGAGTTGCAAAAGAATAATGCTAATGTATGCCCCCATTTTATAGAAATTGCTGAACACCATGTTGTGAGAAATTACTTTAAAGTAGAAAATGATAAATGCTAACAATAAAGAGGACATGCGATCTTATCTAGAAATCCTTATGCCAAGTGATATGTTTCCAAATAAAGCTATGTCATAAATAGGGGACGGGTTGCCCCCAAAATAAAACTCAAAACACATGAGGGATCCATGGATTGGAGGTTAGTTTGTCTTTGCTATAATATTTTTAGAAAGCTTAAAATTTTCATCATTCCCCAAATACTTATGGAACATGAAGAATGACAAAAAGAGAGCAAAAAAAACAAAAGAAAAAACTTTCAGGTCAACATGGAAGAGACTTAAATGTCGCAACACCTTGCATACTCCCCAAAAGGAAAACACAAAATAAATGAAAAAGATAAAGGAATAGATTTTAGGTCAACATGGAAGAGACGTAAATGTCTCAATCCCTTGCGCAATCCCCAAAAGGAAAAAAAAAGAAAAAGAAAAGATAAAACGAAAACATTTTGGTCAATATGAAGATAAATTTCTCAATGCCTTGTGTCATTTCGAAAAGGAAAACAAAAGAAAAATGAAAAATTTATGACATGGAGAAGAATGTAGATACAAATAAAGAAATTTCACAAAGAGAGACATAAAATAGAACAACATGGGGGTTTGCATCACACACATGCAATCACATACATAAAATGAAAAATAAAATAATACAAAATACTAGTAAGGCACGTGTGATTCAACCTATAGTAGGTCATCTGCATCCCAATCATGTTCATCGTATATAGAAGGTGAACAACTAGCTAAAGGGACCACAACTAGTGCAGTACTAGGATCATCACCATGTTCAACACTCTTCTTAGGAGAATTGTCATTTAAGCTAATAGAAGAGGAAAACAATGTATTCAACTCATTATGCGTTTCTGCATAAATTCTAGCAACCTCATCATCGTCATCCAAGTTAATCACAATAAGAGGTCAAACAATAATGTCTAAAGAGGAATTTAGCTCCTGTTGTGTTTGCTATAAAGGATCCTTTTGTTGTGGCGAAGAGGGAGACTCATTGTGTATTTCTTCAATCAAGTTTGGATGTTGATTTTCTCTATTACTTTCTTCATTTAACCTTCAAGCAAGAGCACGACATCTAAGGCTATGCTCTCTAGTGTTTATGTTTCTTTTAGTATGATTTTCAAGTTGCAGTTGTGTAGGAGCGGGTTTATCAACCATAGGTTTCTTTTCTTCCCTAAGGGAAGGAACATAAGGAACCAAAGGAGGTTGTTCAACCACTTTCTCTTTAGCTCTGTAAACTTGTTTTATCTTAGGAGGCATGATGGGATTATTTTTGCTATCTCTTGGTTGTTTATAGGAGCTAGGCAAAGGATCTATCTTAGGTTGGTCTTGGTTATTTAGAATGTCTTTAGGTTCAATTATGGTTTCATTAAAGATAGGAGGCTCATTCATAGGTTGAGGCATGTTTCTAAGGGATAGTTTTTCTATGCATTTCACCTTAAAATTTTGATATGATTTGAAAAATAAATGATCTTGAGGTTTAATAGGTTCCATAGGCTCAGGCCAAAATAAATCTAATGAAAAATTCCCATGGAAAGATAGATTATTAAAGCCACTATGGTGCACAGTAATGATTTCATTACTTTAAGAATTTATGCACAACTGACGGGACAAATTCCAAGGAGTGTAGCCATGGATAACCAAGCTTCACAAAAAATTGATCCAACATCGAGATGATGGAGAATGATACATCTAATTGTTTCAGTTTGACTTTTAAAGGAAAGGCGGTCAATCTAATTGTAGGGCAAGGGAAACCATTATACATCTTTATCCATGCTTTTAGTTTATCGCATGTTTCTGGATAGAGTTCATGCACAAGTAAGAATTATTCTATGATCACATTCTCTCCATAGATGGGATCAATTAATATCCCATTAGTGGACTTTTCACTAATTCAACTGACCATGTAAAGAGGACCATCAGGTACATTTCTAATTATATCTTTAGATGAGAAAGAAATGTCAAGAGGCTTTTTGCTTTGGCCCTTACGAAGTATAATTTTGATCAATCCTACAATGTTATCCTTAGGACTTTGTTCATCAATATCCATAGGACCATGTTCAATGGTATTCATGTTTTCATCATTTGTTTCAACATTCATCACATCATTCTTCTTAGTTTCACTAGCTTTGACAAATGAAATATCATGGTTAGGCATAGAATTTAAAATAGTTGCAAGTTTTGAATGGGAGAGGCAATGGACTTATTTCCTTGATCATTAGGACCTCTAGTTTGAAGTCATCTGGAATCAATGAGGTCTCACACAAGATGGTTAAGATGCTTACAATTTTTTGTATCATGTCCATTTTGTAAATGATAATCGATATAGGAATTTGATCTAAAGTTTAGAGGTAAAGGCTTATTAGGATTGGAAGTTTTAATGAGGGGTCAGTTGATCACTTTCTAGTCTGAAATTTGTGACATTGTGCTATGGAGGGTATTGTGTAAGGGAGAGAATTTTCTAGCTGAATCCCAAAATTTAAAAGGACTTAAATTCTTTATAGAAGCCACTTGGGTATCAACACATGTGTTGAGTTGGTTGATGGGGATTTGGTTAAAGGAAGCGTGTATTTTTTTAGTTTGTATATTTGAACTTTTCATGTTGGATAGAGGTGGGTTTTCTTTCATGACTACTAACCGAGATTTGATAATAACAAAGGGTGGTACACAAGTGTATGAAGGAAGGAAACTTCATCATGTTAATCTTATCTTGTACTTTAGTTTGTAAGTTCTCAATGAAAATCCATTGAACGTGAGGATCAAGAATCTTTACATCAATTTGGGAATAAATTGATTGATAGCATTAAATGAAGTCAATAAATTTTTCATCTTTTTGCTTGTAACATCTCATTAGATTGGCTAAGGTCATCTTAGGAGTCATGTGAACCTGGAAATGGTTTACAAATGCCTCAACAAGTTCATTGAATGAATTAATTAAGTTGTTGGGTAGCAAGGAAAACCATTCTAAAGTGGTATATTTCAAGGACCTAGGGAAAAGGTTACCCAAGAGCTTATCCTCAAGGAAAAAATTACTACATAAGGTGGTATAAGCAAAAACGTGGATAAAAGGATTTCCTTCCCCCCGTATTTCTCAAAAGTGGGAATAGCTACACTTTGTGGTATCAACATTCTCAATATATCCAAGGATAAAGGATTTCTTTTGACATAGTATGTAGGTTGACCATTTTGATTTTGGTTTATGCTGGAAATTTTCTTTTGAAGGGATGAAACACTTTGTAAAAGTTGGTTAAGGATAGCATCATTGGTTGTATTTTGAGATGGAGGTGAATACAGTGGAGGTGTATATGTGTTCAAGGGGGAAGTGAATGGAATGCTTATGGGAGGTTAAATGGTAGGAGATATCACATGTGATGCCACAAAGGTACTAGGATTACTAGCTGAAATACCCAAGGTAGGAAAGATATTACTAGTAGGTTGCATCATTGTTGTAACTTGAGGGTTGTTATAGGTACAAATAGGGGCAATGGTTGAGGGTTGGTAGAGCTATGAATAGGTTCAGTTGATCAGTTTCTAGTCTAAAATTTGTGACATTGTGGTATGGAGGGTATTGGGTAAGGGAGAGAATTTTCTAGGTGAATCCCACAATGTAAAAGGACTTCATTTCTTTATAGCAGCCACTTGGGTATCAACATGTTGAGTTGGTTGATGGGGATATAGGTGAAGGAATCCTTTATTGTTTTTCGTAAAATGTTGATAATTGTTTTGGTTTGTATATTTGTACTTTTCATGTTGGCTAGAGGTGGGTTTTGTTTCACGACTACTAACCGAGTTTTGATAATAACAAAGGGTAGTACACAATTGTATGAAGGACGAAAACTTCATCATGTTAATCTTATCTTTTACTTTAGTTTGTAAGTTCTCAATGAACATCCATTGAAGGTGAGGATCAAGAATTTTTACATCAATTAGGGAATAAATCGATTGATAGCAGTAAATGAACTCAATAAATTTTTTCATCTTTTTTCTTGTAACATCTCATCAGATTGGCTAAGGTCATCTTAGGAGTCATGTGCACTTGCAAATGGTTTATAAAGGCCTTAACAAGTTCATTGAATCAATGAATTGAGTTGTTTGGTAGCGAGGAAAATCATTCTAAAGTGGTATATTTCAAGGACCTAGGGAAAATCTTACCCAAGAGCTTATCCTCAAGGAAAAAATCACTACATAAGGTGGTATAAGCGGAAACATGGTTAGAAGGATCTCCTTTCCCCCTATATTTCTCAAAATTTGGAATCTCTACACTTTGTGGTATCAACATTCTCAATATATCCAAGGATAAAGGATTGCTTTTGACATAGTATGTAGGTTGACCATTTTGATTTTGGTTTATGTTGGAAATTTTCTTTTGAAGGGATGAAACACTTTGTAAAAGTTAGTTAAGGATAGCATCACTGGTTGTATTTTGAGATAAGGGTGAATACAGTGGAGGTGTATATGTGTTCAAGGGGGAAGTGAATGGAATGCTTATGGGAGGTAAAATGGTAGGAGATATCACATGTGATGCCACAAAGGTACTAGGATTACTAGCTGAAATATCCAAAGGTAAGGAAAGATATTACTAGTAGGTTGCATCATTGTTGTAACTTGAGGGTTGGTATAGGTACGAATAGGGGCAATGGTTGCAGGAGGAGTAATTTCAGTTCCTCCTTGACTTTAGAAATTGTTCAAAGGTAAATCACAGCTAGTTATTGAGGTAAGATGTTTCTAAAAAATTGAGCTAGGTTACACACAAGTTCAATTCCTTCTTCACTTTCAAGCATGCGATGTATGTCATCTATGGTAGGAATGGTAGTGGTTGAAATTTTTTCATTACTCAGTTGATTTTGTAGGATTGCTAAGTCTTCATGGATTTGAACTAATTTTTCTTGTGGAATACTAGCAACCATTGTTTCAACACTTGTCATAGTACTTGAAGGGAAAGAGTTGTTAAGGTTATGGTCTATACCTAGTGAATTAGTGTCAACACTAGTATTAAAGAGCTAGATAAATCAAGATCCATGATGATTGTGTTATCATTTGATGACATGAGTCTCGAACTTCATCTCACTATAGTATTAGTGATAGGACATTAAGTTGTAAATATCATGCAAGGGACAATAAATGAATGCAAGATACAAGATAAATGCTATTCTCTAATTTTGATTCAAATGAAATTAAGCTAGATGTATTGAAATGAATGAAATAGAAAATGAGTAAACTGAAATAGAAATCTAACAACAGTTAACAAAAGCACTGTATAGGGTTTTTAATGTTGTAAAATGTAGTTTACGATCTTACAAGGGACTAAATCACGCAGTGGGGCATATGAGTCCTATTTAGGATTTTTTTCAGGGATTCAAATGTTGATAAACAGTTAACATAAAATACCTAGAAATCAGGAAAAACATCATGTACTAGGACTAAATTACCTAGAGGGGTATATGAGTCCTAGATTAGGGTTTTTGTACTAACTTCAACAAATTCTGAGTGATTGTTATGTTTTTTGGTTTGTATGATGTCTATACTAAGTGCTATTATAGATTTTAAGTGAATTTCAATGATGTAAGATGAAAAAATGAAAACTATATGCACTTTCACTAACGCAATATTTTGAAACCCTAGATGCAAAGCACGACTTAATGTAAAGCTAATGTATGCTAGATCTAGGACTATGATGCATCACAAATAAGAAATAAGGTGTTTTAAAGGCCAGGTTCACCAAAATGAAACCTAGAAAATAGGGGTTCTAATCTTTTTGGAAGATAAAACTAGGATTTAGGACCTTTCCACCTATTTCCTTCAAGTTTCACTCAAGGAAACCTTAGAGATCTCAATCCAAGGAGGGAATAAGGGAAAGAGATCTGCAATAAGGGTGTCCTTGGGTGTGATTAAACACTAAAACAAGGTTTAGCATTAGGAAAAGGCTTGGAAAGACAAGAAATGAAATTTATATGCAAACCTAATGATGTGACCTAGAAAATGAACTCAAATCAGAATAACAAATTGGAGAAGGATAGAGGTGCACCTAGAAAGTTGAAGAAGCTTCGAACAAGGTTTGAAATCTTGAAAATTTAACTTGTGAAGAACACTAGGAATCGTATGTTAGTAGGGGCGATTTAGTCCTAATTTAGGGCTTTAGGCTAGAACTAGAATCTGGAACTGCTATACCAGGATCTAGAGAAAATTCCTAAAAATAGGTATATTTGGACTCTTACACCACAAGTGGAAATTTAGTCTCAATGTCTAGGTTGATCTAAAACTCAGATATCCTCTAATGTTCTCTTCTAGCTTCTCTCCTATCAAATCTATAAGTCTGAAACACTGAATTGCAACCTATAGGTGACTCTCTATGATCATGCAATGTAGATGACAACTTTGACAACTTGACAACTTTTCTACAATCTTTCTCTTCAATGGATCTTGAACCTAGATCTATAAATCACACATCAAAGAGAGGGAAACTTTTTCTTCCATTAGTGGATAG
>VDFB02373365.1:52136361-52245891 GCA_007258455.2 Sequoia sempervirens | reverse complement strand
CACACACTCGATTCACACTCGCAGTGATTAATTTCCCTTAGAAATGAAATGTTTGTATGCAAACAATAGAAGCACTTGTTCTTTTTAACCCCAATTCAAATGTGTAGGAAGACAATGGTTAATTTTAGACCCAATTTTGATATGTGATTGAAGACAAAATTCTTTTTTTTAAGAGCCCAAATCCAAATGTGTGACAAACAAGATTAAGAAATGGAAGATGGAATATGTGCACCTGATTATTTGCTTTCCAATTTGTTGTGTCTGAAGGATATTTCTGCCACTAAAACTCCTTATGATCACCTACAATATCAAAAGAAATAATATCATAATGCAGCCATGAAAAAAAATAAGCTCATTAGAAAATTGCAATTTCAGATACATATTTTTAACATAGCCGAATTAGATTCGATTATTTGAAGACATTATTGATCTGAAAAATACAAAATTAAAGAAGAGACTGATATTATTTTTCGGAGAGCTTTCCATAAATGTAAAGAAGTCAGACAAATTCCCTATTTTGCGCCCAATATTAATTTTTTATGAAAAATAATAACAAAATTATAAAAAATACAAAACAACTCCAAAAATTCTTATTTTTTTACTGAAGTCATATTCTGTCATTCCAAATCTGCAAAAAAAAATTGTGATCAGATCTGCAATCATTTGTGAGATATAGGTAAATATGTGTGAAACCCTAATTTTAAAAGATCTATTATTTGACTAATAATTGTGTGTCCAAATTTGAAAGATAAAGAACAGACCCCTATTACAATTTAGAGAGCTTTCCAGAAATATAAAAATATCTGAAAAATTCGATAATTTGCTCTCAAAATTGATTTTTCATGAAAAAAAGAAAAAAAATTATACAAAATTCAAACCAGCCCTGAAAAATCTGATTTTTGGAATGGAAGCTCTAGACGATGTCTCCAATCTGCAAAAACAATTTTGTGAAAAAATAAAAAGCCATTTGAAAGTTATGGTTGAATCTTTGGAAACTAGGGTTTGTCCAAAAATGATGCCAAACCTGCAACAAAAAGCTAACAAAACTTGCAATAAAAAGATCCAACTCCAAGATTTCTCAAAATTTGTTAAAATATGTCAGGTTCACCAATGTAATCAAGGGAAAAATCAGATTTGTTAAAGGGTTAACACAATAACATTAAAATCCATTGAAGTAACAAAGTACAAAGGAAATGAAATGAAAATAAAAGGAACAATTTTACCATAAATCTTCATCTTCCATGCTTCACCTTCGTTACACCTTCTGGTTTGCAGCAAATCAAATGAGGCCCTCAGATTCCAAATGAGCACCTAGACTAATGTCAAAGCCCTATGCAAAGGTTGAAGGATTTATATAAAAGAAATGACCTCACAATAGACTAAAATGACAATGACTGCAAATGATAATAATAATAACCTAAGTTGACAGAATGAGCATGAGATCAAGTTGATAGAATGAGCATGAGCCTAAGTTTACAGAATGAGCATGAGGCTAAGTTGACAAAAGAGCATGAGGTCCCAAAATAAAAACAAAATTGCCATTTTATAAAAACTACAATTTTGAGTGTGTTGCCAAGATGAGAATATGAAAAATACCCTAGAATCAATGGTCAAGATTGAATGTTGTAGTATGAATTAGGGTTAGTCAAAATTAGGCAATGACAAGAAATGAAAGGGTTGAGATTGAATTATAAAATAATTCAATCAAGGCTGAAATTAAAATGAGATGTCAAGATATAAGATTTGGATTTGGAAGATAAGATTAAGTAATTTTATTAAAGAGGTAGTTGTCGGAGAAATTAACAATAAAAATTATTTAATTCTTAGGCACCACGAACAATTAAATAACAAAACATTGCCACTTCAACCATAGAGGAAACGCATCAAAGAACTCATTTCCTGGAATCTCAAATAACGATTTCCACTTCATGAGAGAAGTGGTCAATGAATAATTAAACAATTAAAAACAATTATTTAATTATAGTAGGTGGGACAAAAAATTAAATAAAATTGAACCCATTTAATTTTAAAAAGAAGGAGACTTCAATTGGGTGACCTAATTAAATAAAATGTGCACCCTTACTTCATTTAATAATCAAGAAGAAATAAATGACAAAGGGGAATTAAATAAATTAAGAAATTTATTTAATTAAAGGAAGACCTTAGACAATTAATGACGTATTTAATAAATAAAAATTTATTTATTTAATAATCATGAGGAATAAATGACATGAATTAATTAAATAATTATGAATTATTTAATCAATAGTCGAATGTGGACCAAGAACATAATTAAATGACATAATTATGCTAGGACGAAAGTGGTAAAAATGAAGCTTGCAGGCCTAGGTCATTTTTAGGTGTCTACAAATTTAATTATATTATTGCATGCATGTATAACATAATTTTAGTATCTTCTATATGACCATGTATATCTCAAGATGATAAATTAGTGTCATCAACATTTCCCAAGAAGCCTAAAAATAGGTGAGAGAATAAACCCGTTGTTTTGTGAATGGACATGAATTTGAGGAAGTAGCCTATACCCTAAATGTTATAGGAATGTAACAAGGGAATTCAACAACTAAAAAATTTAGGCAAACCTAACATAATATTGATCTTAGTAAGTAATCAAATAATAATGATAATCTATTGAAGGATTGGACCCTTTGGGCTATGATTGTGTTTATCCTTAATTAACAGTATTTCTTTGAATGGCATGAAGGAATAAAACTTAAATGGATTTATATTCTTAAAGGATATCTAACCTTTACTATGTATATTTTTTCTATTTTAAAATTCATACTACATTGAGACTAGGAAGGTTAAGAAGATATAATTTTGTGTCAATATTTTTTAAAAGTTTAAATCTCAATATCATATTACACTAGGTAATGAGGGGGATTGAGAATGGTCTGACACCTTATCAACTCAGTTGAGTTATGTTTAGTAACATAAGTTTGGTCATATTATAAGTTCACTGTATTTAATCATTGGGTGGAATAATAGTTCCAGTATACCCTAGGTCAGAATAGGTATTCCAAGTTGAGTAGGGTGGGTGAACAAATGAATTCACTCTTAATAGTGATTTCATCCATGATACAAATACTATGGCCATAGTGAGTGTAGTTGACTCTATATGCTCTTGTCAGTTCACTGTGACCCAGGTACTTTGCTACTTAGAGATGTCATACATAGTTGGAAGGTATTCATAGTTGTGTGATAGTATTAGTTAAGTGGGGCACAACACCAGAGCTTAGATTGGAGAACTAAGAGGGTTTCTGACTAATCCCTTTATTGAAGGGCACGACCACTTCAAGTTAGGAAGGTGTGTGAAGGACCGCTTAAGTTCGTGGTTGGAGGTAAATCACCCTAGTGATGCTTTACCTCTTGTAGATGATATTCCAAGTCTTGGAAGATAGAATGAATCTAGATAATGATCTCTTACCTTATTCTCTTTAAGTTATTTTTTATAGCTTACTTAAATGAAATCATTAAATTGAAATGCAAAAAGTAAATGTGTTTAGGTGGAAAAGAGGGTTTGCATTAAAATGAGTCAACAATATGATGAACCACTACTTTCCACCATGAAACATTAAATTATGAGATAAAAAAATCTTAAATAACAATAAAAAACTAATCCTAACTATTATAGAAAATATGAGGTGAGTTTTTAGAGCTCAAAATGATGTGTACCTTACTGTGAGAAGCCTATTTTTAGGGCACAAAAGACTCATTCACCTTTAGTGGTGAATGGGCCCCTATTAAGGTTTCTGAAACTAAGACCTAGGTTATGTTCCTTGAATCCTACACTCTCATATCCCCGGTTGTCAGCTCCCAAAAACCTGTAGAAAATTTTGTAGCCTTCTTTCCGTGTTCTTACACTATGAATGACAACTTTGCAATTTGACAATTTTGCTTCAAACTTCTTCTCCACTTGATTTTTAACCTATAAATCTACAAACACACATTCAAGAGAAGAAAAACTTGTTGAATTTTAGTGAATAGGAATTCACCCTAGTCAAACCCTTTTTAGGTGATTAAACCAAATGATGAAATAATGAAATTGAAGCATGAACCATAAAATATGCAATGTTGATACCTTGGAAGTTGTCTTGGAATGTAAATCTGAAAACTAACATGCGCTGGCCTTGAATAATTTAGATCTTGATCTCAAATAGGATGTATAACAATTCTTGCAAGTATATCTTCAATGCTATATCTACTATCTTAGCTCAACAACATGCATGAATACATTATGCCTTTGTCATGATGATATGATCCTGAATAATCTACCCTTGAATACCTTTTAAATTTTCTTGTAAACTCTATAATGCTCTTATGAATGTGCTCTAATGATAACTTGAACTTGCTAGGTGAAAACAATGTGAATTAACCTCATACCAAATCTATGATTTAACCCTAAAATATAAAAAATTCAAGCCAACACCAGATCTAGAATTGAAAATCATTAGAATCCTACCAAAATTAAATGTGTCCTACTCAATGAGGACCTATTCTCCACTAAAGGTGAATGGGTCTTGGCACAAGTTTATATGACCTTGCTTTTGAGGGTGGAAAGGACATAAAAAACCCACATCAAATATGAATAGAAAGGGGGATCCTAAGTGGAGAGGACACATTCACCACTAAAGGTGAATAGGTCTTAACACCATTTTCTAGGATCTAGATTTTTCCAATTTTAATGTTATACAATTTGATTATTGAGTGCTGGGATAGATCTTTCGAAAGGTCTCATTAAGAAGGCTTAAAGTTGAATTAAAGGGGCCAATTAAGCTCAATTAACCACAATTAATTAATACAACCATAAATAAGTGTTAAAGTGTACTACAACACCTTACAACACCATAAATAAGGTACCATTTAAGTACATTCTATTAAAAGGGGCCTTAGATTAATGTGAATGTGTACAACACATTACAACATTAAACCAAAGCACACTTAGGTTAATTCAATGTCAATTATTCCCAATTAAGTAAGGAAAAGGGATACTTTTTCTACTACTACATTTTTCTGCCACTTTAGTGAGATTTTTCCCCCATGACAAACTCACACTAAAGTAGACATTCAAGAAAATTTAGTATGCAACAATAAAAAAGATACATAACCATACAATGTCAAAGGCCAAGAAAAATAATGAAAAATAAAGGATCAAGTACACTAGTTCCAACATGATGTGGAATGGGGTTGTTTCTCTATAACATACATTTCTCACTCTTGGGTAGTGGAACCTCAATTTTTCCACTAGGTGAGTTGTCCCAATTATGTGTTGCTCACTCTGGGGTAGTGGAACCTCAGTCTATCCACTAGGTGAGTTTTCCCAGTGATGTGGTTTAGTGAGAAAGGCATGTCAATTTGTCATCTTCTTACAATATAAAGAGAAAGTCATGAAAATGTGTCCACTTTCCATCATACTAACCATACCAAAGCTATCCTCTTGATAACTTCAATAAGGCACCATAATGTTGTAAAGGTGAAAAATAGGGTAGACACAAATGCACAAACAAAAGGATCTACCACTTATTTTTCTGGTACCTTAAACATTTAAAATTATGTAAAATAAGATGCTAATAACAACCAAAAATAGAACCTAACTATTATGGCAACTATGGGGGATGTTTTTAGAGCATGAGAATATATGTACTTGCCTAGAAAGTTGTTTTTGAGCTATGGAGGACTCATTCACCTTTAGTGGAAAATAGGTCCTTTTAGGGTTTCATAAAACTGATTTTCGGATCCTGTTCCTTGATGTATGCACTCTTGAATTCCCTATTATCAAATTCTAGAAGCCGGTATGCAATTATGTAGAGCTCTTTTTGTGATCTTGCACTTTGAATGGAAAATTTTACAAATTTGGAACTTTGACAATATTGCTCCAAATCTTGCTCTTCAACCTAAAATATGCAATCACACACTCAAGGGTAGAAAAAATTGTTTATTTTTTAGTGAATGAGAGTTTTACTTAGTAAAACCCCTTATAGGTAATTAAACCAAACAATGAAATGAAGCATGAAACATGAAATATGTAAATGATATCACCTTGGATGATGTCTTGTAAAACAAATGTGTAAACTATCATGTAGTGGCCATGAAGAATGTAGATCTAGGATCCCTAGAAATGATGTGAACAATAGTTGCAAGTAGATCTTAAATGCTACATTCACCTCTTTAGGTCAACAACATGAATGCATGCACTAAGCCCTTGAAATGATGATATGATCTTTTAATTTCTATAATAAACACTTGAAATCTACCTTGAAATTCCTTATGAATGCTCATGAAATTCTATATAATGCTCTTGTAAAGTGTTAGGATACTCTCTTGAAAATCTTAGGTGAAACTATGTGAATTAACCCCTTTTATACTAAATTAGGAGATTAACCTTGAAATTCAAAGAATTAAGAACACCATATTTGGAAAGAAAGGTTTAATTAAATTCTTGCCAGGATGAAATTCAAAAAGAGGGGTCTCATTAAGGGAGCACCCATTGACCATAAGATGGTGAAAGGGTCCTAGCTAAGTTTCTAGGACTAAGCTTTGGGGCACTAAAAGAAGGCTAAAAACCCATTCCAAATCAACTGAGAAAGGGTCATCCTATTAAGAGAAGACCCATTCGCCATCAAGGTCAAATGGGTCCTGGATCAACTTACTAGAACCAAACTTTTCCAAATGAAATAAATTGTTAATTAAATTATGATTGCTAGGATAGATCTTTGGGAGGTGTCAAAATTGATGCCTAAATTTGAATAAAATTATGGTTAATAACTTCAATTAGCCACAATTAATTAAGACCACCTATATAAGTTTGAAAGTGCTTTTAAACACTTTACAAAACTTTAACAAGGTAACATTATGTACATTTTTATTTAGAAAGGGGACCACAAGGCTTAATTAAGCAGATATATCCTAGAAAAGTGTGAAAGTGTGTTACGACACTTTACAACACCTTTGAAAAGGATCAATTAAGGCATGTTTTAGTTAAATAAAGGTCTTAAAATAGTGTGAATGTGTACAACACATTACAAAATTACTCCAAGAAAACACTAATTCAACTTTAATGTCAATTATCAAACAAAGCA
The DNA here is from genome assembly GCA_007258455.2 of Sequoia sempervirens. Taxonomy (NCBI): domain Eukaryota; kingdom Viridiplantae; phylum Streptophyta; class Pinopsida; order Cupressales; family Cupressaceae; genus Sequoia; species Sequoia sempervirens. The sequence continues at coordinate 52,238,791 of VDFB02373365.1, read as the reverse complement.
AGGAAAAAGGCTACTTTTTTTGTGACAACAAATACTATGCTTTTGTAAATGCTTTTCAATGTCATTTCTATAAGTTTTTGTTAAAGGGGAGTTTTCTTTATTCATGTAAGGTCTTATTCTTAAGAAAAATCATGCCTAATGTCCCAAAGAGAGGACAAGTTAAGAATATCAAATCACCACTTATGGGATGCCTCTTATTTTCCATCATGCCACAAAGGGAGATCGTATGCTTAGAAACATAAAAATCTTGGAGGACATCAAATGCAACAACACCAAAAAGAAAAAAAGGACACATCACAAGAAAAAAAATCATGCCATGAAGTATGTTGAAATATGTCATCAATGTATGCTCTTAATTTAAAGTGGTTGCTACACCATTACTGTGAGCAATTGCTTTAAAGTAGCCAATGTTTTCCCTAAGACATGAGAGCTTTCATCGAAAAACCCTATGCCAAGTCATATGTTTCTAAAATAAAGCTACATCATGAAATAGGAAGGAAGGCTTTCCCCAAGAAATATATAAGTGATCTATGGATTCGGGGTCAGTATGTCTTTGCTACATTGTTGTTTTAAGAGCTTACAATTGTCGTCATTCCCCAAATAGTCGTTGAACTGGAAGAATGATACAAATAAAGTGAAAACAAAGAAAAATCCTTTTAGGTCAACATGGAAGAGACCTAAATGTCTTGATTCCTTCTATCATCCCCAAAAGGAAAACACAAGACAAATGAAAAGGAATTTTTTTTGGTTCAACATGGAAGCGACATGAATATCTCAATGCCTTGCGTCATCCACAAAAAGGAAAACATAAGACAAATGAAAAATTATTATGATAGAGAGAAGAATGTACGTACATATAGAGGAATGAACAAAAAGAGAGAGTTACATCAAACGAAACATCATGGGTGGTCACATTATGCACATGAAATCACATAAAGAAACATGAAAAAGAGAAAGGATAGTAAGGAAAATGTGATTCAACATAAATCAGGTTTTCTACATCCCAATCTTAGTTGGTATAAATGGAAGGTGGACAACTAGCCAAAGGGACAAGAGCATGTGCTGAAGTAGTGGAAGCACCAAGTTTAATACTATTCTAGGATATTTGTCATCTAAGCTCATAAAAGAAGAAAAAAATCTATTCAACTCATCATGCACTTGTTCTTCAATCTTTGCAGTGTTAATTTCATCATCTAGATTAATCACAATAGGAGGTCAAATGACAATTTCCATGGAATTCTCTTGTTTATGTTGTGGGGAGGGTATAGAATCATCATGCATTTCTTCGGGTAGGTTTGAATTTTGATTTTCTATGTTATTATTTTCTTTTTGAGTTTGTAACTTACGAGCAATAGCATGATGTCTATGCCTACGCTTTCTAGCACTTCAATTTTGTTTTAATATATTTTCAATTTGTGTTTGTGTAAGAGTGGGTTTCTCAATCATAGGTTTCTTCTCTTCCTTGGGAGGAATAGAAGAAATAATAATAACTTTTTCAACCGCTTTCTCTTTAACTTTGTAAACTTGTTTGACTCTAGGAGGGCCAACAAGATTTTTTACATTATCACATGGTCTCTTGTAGGAAATGATCTAGGAGGACTTGCTATAGGTTTTTCTTGGATGTTCGGAAGAGATTTCAGTTCAATCATTGCTTCATCAAGGAGTGGTGGTTCAGTGATAGGTTGAGGAATATTTGAAAGGGATAATTATACTATTTTATTTGCTCTAAACTTTTGATATGATTTGAAAAATAAGTTCTCATGAGGTTTAATAGGTTCCATAGGCTCGGGCCAAAAGAAACCTAATGAAAAATTCCCTCGGGAAAACAGAAGATTAAATCTACTACGATGCACAGTAAATTTAACATTTCCAAATGGAAACTTTAGACATTTAAGCAGAACCAAAGGGATGAAATTCATGGAGTGAAGCCATGGATAGCCAATATTCACATGAAATTAGTCCAATTTTGGAATGATGGTGAATGAGACAATTAATGTTTTCTGTTTGAATTTTAAAGGGAGATCTATCAAGTCCATCATAGGACAAGAAAAACCATTGTGTGTCTTGATCCATGGTTTTGGTTTATCATATGTATCTTAGTATAGTTCATGGAAAAATACAAATTCTTTAGTGATCACATTCTCTCCACATATGGGATCAATTAATATCCCATTAGTAGGATTATCATTGATTCAACAAGCTATGTAAAGAGGACCATCAAGTGCATGTTTAAGTATGTCATTTTGTGAGAAAGAAATATTAAGAGGATTCTTAGTCGAGCCCATAAGAGGTCTATCTTTGATAAATGCTATTATTTTAATTGGTTATTCTTCATTGATATCTTGTATGCTTTTATCATCATCCACGTCAACTTTCATCACATCATTCTTCATTTCACTAGCTTTGACAAATGGCATAGTGTCCTTAGGCATGGGATTTGTAAATATTTGTAAATTATGGTTAGGGGGAGCTAAATACTTATTACCTTGATCATTCATAGCTTTGATTTGTAAGTGATTATAATCAATAAGGTCTTGCACAAGATGTTTAAGGAACTTACAATATTCCATACAATGTCCATTTTGTTGATGATAGTGACAATAAGCATTTCATCAAAATCCTTTAGGAAATGTTATATTAGGATCACACTCTCTAACAAGAGGTAAGGTAAGCATGTTCTTCTCGATAATATACAACATGATATTATGAAGGGTATTGGGCAAAGGAGTGAACTCTCTATCACTTTCCCTAAAAGGAGTTGTTGTCTTTATAGAAACCACTTGATTGTAAGTTTGTTGACTTGTTTGAGATGATTTTAGTTGTAAATGTTGCAAGAATGAAGAAAGGAATGAAGGTGTTGTCATTGATGTCAACTAGTCAACTTGTTATCTACTAGTTTTCGCTAGCTATATATGTTGAGGATATTGAGAAAAATGTATTAAAGAAACTTTATAGGTATTTAGTTGTTGCTCTAGGTAATGATCCAGTATTTACCCCTATGTTTGTGTGGTGAAGATATGTTGGTCATGGTTGTTCAAAATTGCTATATCCATATTTTTGGTTGTTGGTTCATTGTGAAGTTTGAGTTGTGTTCACCAGTTGTCAACTATGTTTTTCTATGTTCTGGTTGAGGTCCAAGAGAAAAGTTGTTGCTCCAAATTTCTCCTTGTTCTAGAGTTTTGTTGCCTTGATTGCATTGAAAATAGTTTTGGTTTTTGGAAGTTTCAAGATTAATTGTTCTATTTGTTTTAGAGTGGTTTGGCCGATGTTTTGTTAAGCACTATATTCAAAGTTGATGAATCATTTTGGATCTATTTTGGGTCCCAGTAAAGCGTATGTTTGGGTCGCCCTCATTATAATTCCACCCTAGGATTTTTTTTGTGCTGACCTAATTTGAATTTGAAGTTGGATGGCCAACTTTGGATCTTTTCCAAGGTTGGATCTATAGTATAAATATAAGATGAGCTAGTAATGAAAATTATAAAAGAGAAAAGAAGGAAGATAAGTGATAGAGTTGATGCAACATTAATGCTATACAAAAAGTGTGTGTGAGTTGTGTGTGGCAGATCAGTGTGAAGCTTAATGTTGATTTTATGGATGCAATGAGTAGAAGGTGAACTCTATCATTCAAGTAAGTTGATCAAGTGACTGTGGTGGAATCCTTTGTTGCATTTGGATTGTAGTCTCTCTGTAACAAGTCTTCTTTGTCATCTTTGTATCTTTGAGGTAGTGAGCCCTCTAGGTTGTAGCCCTATTGCACAATGAGTCTTTATTTTAGGCAGTGAGCCTTATCTCAAGCAATGAGCCTTATTTCAAGTAGTGATCCTTCTCTTTGGCAGTGAGAATTGTTTCAGGCAATGAACCTTTTGTAATTGGTTTTGATATTATCTATAGTGTGATTTAATCCTCACTGTGGTTTTTCCCTCACTGGATATTCCATGTAAATCAGGTGTTACTATGTTTATGTGTTGGATTTGAGTTTTTGCATTGGCATTTGATGATTAATCATTTAATAAGTTTTAAGTATTAATTATAGTGATTGAATTAAAGAATAAAATCTATGACAACTGATTCACCACCTCTTAGTTGTCCTATTCAATAATTGCTATCAGAGCTTGGTTCATTGGTGAAGAGATTAACCACTTGAGGAAGGTATGGGATGGCTAGAAAAATGGTCTTTTATTCTATGAGGTTTGATGGAACTAATTATGGTATCTGGAAAGTATTGATGGAAGAATATCTAGAGTATTGCAGATATGATGTGGAGAAAGCTTACAAGAATCCTTACACTCCTCCTGCTAATGGTGTAAGTACACCTGAAGAGATCAGAGCACATGAAGAAAAAAATAAGGTGAAGTTCATCTTAAAGAATAGTCTGGTAGATTTTTAATTGATTAGGCTTCATAATTTGGACAAAGCTAAGGAAGTCTAGGATGCTTTAGAAAGAGCACACGATGGTGACGAAAAAGTTAAAGAGGAAAAGTTGTAGAACTTGGAAACATAGTTTGATCTTATACATATGTCTAAAGATGAAACTGTTAAATCTTATCTACAAAGATTGGATGAGGTAGTGCCTAGAATGTGATCACTTCTTGCTAATATAGATGAAATTTGGATTGTAAAGAAGATTCTCATAACTCTTCTTGATGCTTATAGTGAGAAGGTGAGTGCTATTAAGTAGACTATAGATTATAGGACTTGTACTAAGGATCTGCTATTAGGATTTTTGACTTCTTATGAGATGAGAAAGCCGAGTCTATGAAATGGAGGAAAATTAGAGACTACCTTTAAATCTACAAAATTTGAAGATCCAGATGAATTGAAATTTGATGAAATAGAATCTAACTTTGTAAGAAGAATGATAAAAGGTTCCAATAAGTATGAAGGTAATGTTCCCACTAAATGCTTTAGCTATGGAGAAGTAGGTCATTATGTTGCAAAGTGTCTGAAAAAGAGCTAAAAGAAATAAACAAAGATATGAGAAAGAAAGAAAAGAAAAGAAGATTAATAGAGCTTACTATGTGAATGAGAATGATAGTATTTTTTATGAAGATTTAGAATATGAAGATCCACATGAAAATGAATGCTTGTTCTTGGTGGTTAAGGATGAACCTACTTCTACTAAATCTATAAAATAGGTAAAGGAAATCCCTCTAGAGAAGGAGGAGAAAAATGAAGATACAGTTCTCTTACCTATATGATAAACTAAGAATTTTTTTTTTGGGTAGTTGACAGTCATTGTTCACATCACATGATTGGTGATAAGAGTAAATTTGTTAAACTTGAGAAATATGATGGAGGTTTGGTTATTTTTGGAGATGATACTGGTGCTAAAATTTGTGGGATAGGTTCAGTAAGTTTTGATGGCAAGCATCATACTGAAGATGTTTACTATATTAAGGGTTTAAGGAATAATTTGTTGAGCATTGGTCAGATGTGCAAAAAAGGATATGATCTTGTGCTTAAGGACGAGAAATATGAGATCCATAAAGGATCTAGAATATTGATTGCTATAGGAAAGAAATATGAAGGGAATATCTATCAACTTAAGGGTGTTTATGGACGATGCTTTATGACTCAAATAAATGAAAACTAGTTATGGAATAGGAAAATGTGTGAGGGTTTGTGTAGGATCATGATGGGCCAAAAAGTGACGATATGATGGGTATGTGTAGGGTATGTGGCTGACAACTTTTTTTACCCAAAATTGATGAAACAAAAAGGGTTTTCAAAGGAGATTCTCAGTTTTCCACCAATATAAATTAAGCTTTACTTTGAATTTAATAAATAATTATTAATTATTTTCTATTTGAATTACAACTAAAGTCCTTATTGATAGGTTGATTGAAAAACATCTATAGCTTTCAAATGGTATCACATTTTTTGAATCCAAAACATGTGTCACATTCTATGCTTCACATACTATAGGATTAAAAAAATAAAATTGAATTTCATGAAGTTTTGACCAAGTTAAGGTGGTCAAACATACGAGTTTTTATATATTTTTAAAGTTGTAATAAAAAATCATAATTAATTATTTACTTGGAAAAAAATTAAAAAAATATATGTATCACATCCGGACATGAGTCTTCTACTTATATCTAAAATCTTATAAATTTTTTTGATCATTTTATTGTAGTTAGGGTGGTCAGATAGACACCTACTTCTTATTTTTTCCCTGAAATTTAAGTACTCTTTAGGCTCAATCATGGTTTCGTCTAGGATGGTAGGTTCGGATGGAGACATGTATTAAAGGGATAATTTTGCTATTTTCTTTCCCTTGAACTTTTGAGAGGACAAGAAAAATAATTCTTCTCCTGGTTTGATAGGTTCTATAGGCTTGGGAAAAAATAAATCTAAGGAACGGTTTCCTTTGGAGGACAATGGGTTAAAGCCACTATGATGGATGGTGAAGAATTCATTGTTAGAGGGAAAATTTAAGCATTTATTCACAACTAAAGGGAATGCATTCATGGAGTAAAGACATGGATAGCCTAGCTTCACACAAAATTGGTCTGACTATGGGATGATGGAGAATGAGACATCTAATGTTTTTGGTCCTATTTCCAATTGTAAGGCGATCAATCCTAACATAGGGAAAGCAAAACAATTATGCATCTTGATCCATGCTTTCAGTTAATTGTGTATATCTTGATAGAGTTCATGTAGAAGTAAGAATTCCTTGATGATCACGTTCTCTCCATACACATGATCTATTAATATCAAATTAGTGGGATTATCATCGATACGACCGGCTATGTAAAGGAGACCATCGGGTGCATGTTTAAGTATATCATTAGAAGTGAAAGAAATGCCAAGAGGATTTTTAGCTCGACCCTTATGATGTTGAGTTTCAACCAATGAAACTGAACCATTGGAAGGATTTTTTTCTTGTCATTCATTATCCATATGACTTTGTTGAATTGTGACTATGTTCTAATCATCCATTCAACATTCATCACATCAGGACTTATATTTTTTACTAGCTTTGATAAATGAAATATTATTTTTTGGCATTGGATTGATAAAGATTTGCAAGTTTTTGTTAGGAGGGGCAACAAACTTATTTCATTGATCATGAACACTTCCAATTGAAAGATGACTAGAATCAATGAGGTCTTGCATAAGATGTTTAAGAAAATTACAATGTTTCGTATCATGTCCATTTTGTTGGTGACAATGGAAATAAGCGTTTGATATGAAGTTCAAGGGTAAAGACTTATTAAGATTGGGTTTTTTGATGGGAGGCAAGGTAATCATTTGTTGTTCTAAAAAGTGGGACATTGTGTTATGAAGGGTGTCGGGTAAGGGATTGAATTGTCTTTTCAAATCTCCATAGATAAAGGATATCACGGCTTTAACAACAACTACTTGGTTATTGACATTCTAAGTTGTTTGTTGAGGGGGATTAAATTGGAGGAAACCTTTGTTCTATTTTCTAAAAGGTTAGGAATTGTTTTGGTTTCTGGACTCAGATTTCTCAGTTCAATTAGAAGTGGACTTTGTCTCTCAACTACTAACTAAATTTTGATAATCACGAAGGGTGGTACACAAGTGCATAAAGGAGGTAAATTTCATCATGGTAAGCTTTTCTTGTATCTTGCTTTGCAAATTTCCTATAAACATCTTTTGAAGGTGAGGATTGGGAACCTTGAAATTTATTTGGGAATAAAGTGATTGATAGCATGAGATAAAGTCAGTTATCTTCTCTTCTTTTTTCTTATATCTTGTATAATCATCCAAGGTCATCTTAGGATTCATATGCACTTGGAAATGGTTCACAAATGCCTCAACAAGTTCATTGAATGAAAAAATTGAGTTGTTCAGTAAAGAAGAAAACCACTCAAAGGCAGTATCTTTCAAGGACCTTGGGAAAATTTTAGCCAAGAGTTTATTGTCAAGGACAAAGTCACTGCATAAGGCGGTATAAGCATTAAAATGGTTAGAAGGATCTCCCTTTCCTTTTTATTTCTCAAATCTAGGTACCTCTATACCTTGTGGCATTAGTGTTTGCAATATCTCTAAGGAAAATGGACTACTTTTGATATAATATGTAGGTGGGCCATTTTGATTTTGGATGATGGTGGAAATTTTTTTTTGAAGGAATGAAATAGTTTGGAAGAGTTGATTTATGAGAGGGTCATTAGTTGTGTTATGAGATGGAAGTGAAAAAGGTGAATGGGTGTATGTGTTCAAAGGACAAGTGCGTTCAATGCTTATAGGTGGTAAAGTGGTAGGAGATATGACATGCGATGCCACAAAGGTATTAGGGATGCTAGTGGAAATACCCAATGAAGTAATCACATTACTAGTTGTTTGCATTGTTGTTGTGACTTGAGGGTTGGTATAGGTGGGAATAGATGAAATTGTTGTGGGAGGAGGAATTTGAGTTCTTCCTTGGCTTGTGACATTGCTTGTGGGTAAAGGACAACTAGTGGTTGAAGTGAGGTGTTTTCTAAAGCTTTGAACTATTTTTTTCACAAGATCAAGTCCATATTCACTTTCAAGCATGAGATGAATGTTAGCTATTGTAGGGATGGCAGTAGTTGAAATGTTGTCATTTTTCACTTGATGTTGTAATTTTTCTAGGTCTTAATGGATTTGGGCTATGTTTTCTCATAGGACAGTATCATTCCTTATTTCAGCATACATAAAACTATTTGAACGCAAGGAGTTGTTAAGGGTATGGTCCATACCTAGTGTACTAGTGTCAATAATAGGAGTGAAAGAGCTAGACAACCTAAGATCCACAACGATTGTGCTATAGCAGGATGAAATGAGTCTTAAACTTTGTCTCACTATAGTATTAGCAATAAGACACCAAATACTCATACAAGGGCTACTAAATGCAAGATTAATGCAAATGCAATATAAGTTAAGAACAATGAAATGACTATAACAAAAAATTTGTAAACTAAAACATAAAGCTATAAACCACAAAAAAAAAATTCAAAAATAGAGCTTTAAAATGCCAAAAAATGTAGTGTTGAATGCACACAAGGATTGATTTACCCAGGGTGGTGAATGAGTCCAAGTAGGGATTTTTTTCAAAATTTTCAAAAAATTTGAAATTCAATTTTTATGCCTTTTATGTTGTATGATCTAGAAGCTAAGTGCAAATGCAGATTTGGTTTTACTTTCAATGAATTGAGATGGAAAAATGAAAGCTATATGTTCACTAATGTAAAATTAGAAACCCTAGAATGCTAATTAGCTAATGTAAACTCTAATCCAATGTTAATGCAAGAAAGATCTAGGATGATGATGCACTCCAAATCAAAACTATGATGTTCTAAATGCAGGTTCACCAAAATGAAAGGTGGAAATTTGTATTCTTTTCTAGGGTTTAGAACCTAGAATAAAAGTATTCACTCTTTCTCATTCAAGAACAAACCCTTGAGATCTCAATACAAAGGACAAAGAGATCTTGCAAGAGGCTTGTCCTAGGGGTTGAATATAAACTAATAAGGGGTTCACCACCAAGTAAGAACTTGGATACAAAAATATAATGCAAGTAAAAATGTAATATTTAATGTTAAAAACTAACTCAATGCAAACCTTCACTAAATGACCTAGAAATGCAAATGAAACAACACATACAACTATAAAAAGTATTGTGTGCACCTAGGAATCTGGAGATGGTTGAATGGAGCTTTGAAATGCTAGAAAATATAATTTTAATGTTGAGAGGGACTCATTTTCCAAGCTAGGGGAATCCGTCCAAAACCTGGGTTTATGTGTGGGAACAAGAATCTTCAAAATGGGTATCTGAATCTGCAAAAACCTGATTTTTCACCAAAACTAGGAATCATTCACTAGAAGTGGAAAATTAGTATAGTTAGCATTTTCTAGAACTTCAAAGTTTGAACCTACTCTCCTCAATCTGCTCAATTTGCTTCTTTAGGTTTTCAGATCTAAATCTCTATAAACCAACCTCTAAGTGCTCTCCAATGTTTTCCAAGGCTTGATGACAACTTTGACAATTTATATGCACTTAGATAAAAATTTCAAACCTTTCTCTTCAATGTTTCTTCAATATAAACTTGAAAATCATACACTAAAGAGAGGGAAAAATATTGTTTTGTTAGTGGATAGGGATTTTCCTTGGTCAAACCTTGTTTTGGTAATCAAACCTTGAAATAGAATGAAATAGGAATGGAGAATGATGAATGAACAAAATATGATGTTGAAACTCACCAAAACCTAGCAAAAAATTGTTGTAAACATGTATGAGATGCCTTGAATGGATGTAGATCTTGACTCTTGCTTGAATATGATAGACCTTCAATGAAATGCTAGCTTGAATCAATAGTGTATTAAAATGCATACCCTTGCATTTCCACACTTGTTTGGTCTTGCCTTGCCTTATTCACCCCTATTTATGTCTTGATTGGTCCTATTTTGTGTCCAAAATCCCTATGAATTATATCTTTTTATATCTAATCCCAACATTCTCCAATGAATAAATGATAATTTAATGATTTTATCTGTGTCCCTAATTTTTGGGTTGGTACTAAAATGCCACCTAGGGTGTCTTTGTCCCCCAAAGGTCTTCAGACCCTAATTTTGAGGCATCTTAATTAGGCCCATCTTTGGTGTTTCTGCCCCAATTTTCATGACTTGGGACTAAGACACCACCTAGGGTGTCTTAGTTCCCCTTGAGTCATTTTTCGTGATTTAATTTCAAATTCTGGTAGGATTTAGCCTCCTTTATTTAATAAATTCATATGTCAGCTTGGTGTGATATAATTTTGGGATATTAAGCATAGATAAGTATAAATACAAGTTTCCTTCACTCATTTTTCATAACAAGTAATCTAATCATCTAAGTATTCAAGCGTTCAAGCATTCAAGAGTAGTTCTTCAAGCATCATATCAAATGGATTCTTGCATCATGTGTGTTGTTGTGCTAACATTTGTGATGTAGGATTTTGATTCAAGCAAGCAATTCAAGTCCATATCTATTAAGCATTCCTTTGATACAAGATCCATATCCATTGTAGCCATTGCACACAAGTTTGCAGAATTTACAAGGGTTTGGTGAGTTGTAGCACTGCATGTTGTCCATTCACCATTTCCTTCATTATTATAATTCATTTCAAGGTTTAGGGTATTTGTAGGATCATGATGGGCCAAAAAGTGGCGATATGATGGGTATGTGTAGGGTATGTGGTTGACGACTTTTTTTTACCCAAAATTTGTGAAATGAAAAGGGTTTTTAAAGAAGATTCTTAGATTTCCACCAATATAAATTATGATATACTTTGAATTTAATAAATAATTATTATTTATTTTCTATTTAAATTACAACTAAATTCCTAATTGATACGCTGATTGAAAAACATCTATAGCTTTCAAATAGTATCACATTTTTTGAATCCAAAACATGGGTCACATTCTATGCTTCACATACTATAGGATTAAAAAAAATGAATTTCATGAAGTTTTGACCAAGTTAAGGTGGTTAGACATGATTTTTTATAGTTTTAAAAATTTGTAATAAAAAAATCATAATTAATTATGTATATGGAAAAAATTGCAAAAAAATATGCATCACATCCAGACATGAGTCCTCTACTTATATCTAAAATCTTATAAAAAAAATATTATCATTTTATTGTGGTTAGGGTGGTTAGACAAACACCTACTTCTTATTTTATCCCTGAAATTTAAGTACTAATGCATTGAAATTTCAAATTTTCACCAAATAGATTTTTTTAATTTTTTAAATAAACCTAGAAGTTTAGAAACTACATTCAATTTGCTATAGATTCTATTCTTACATATTTTTGAAATTAATATAGATAACTTATTGAAATTTTTACATCAAGTTGCCTAACTCTGATTTTTTTGAATATTTTGCCACTTAAGGACTTGTTTTTTCCATGATGATCCTGCACATAGCCTTTAATTACCAACAAGTTGTTTGACCAAGGAAAACCCCCATTCACTAATAATTCAAGAATTTTTTCCTCTCTTGCATATTTGTGATTGCAGATCTAGGTTGAAGACTTGAAGATACTTTGATGTGAAAAGTTGTAAAATTACAAAGTTGCATTGCAAAGTTGTCATCTTCATAGAAACTCACCTAAAATCCAAATGTGAAAGTTTTAGACCCTGAGAGAAGAGAAGAAGGAAGAGCAAGTATCAAGCTTCAGGACCACACTCAGAGATCTCAGAATTTCCAAATGGGACTAAGACAATGGTAAAGGCATCTTAGTTCTCCTGAGGGTTTAATTTAGAAATTCTTCCAGATCTGATTCTCACATTTGAAGATTATACATCTGCCCTAAAAAATAATAGTGGGACTAAGAAAATTGTAAGGGTGTCTTAGTCCTCCATAGAACCTTTTGGTATCTTCTTTTCTTTTGCATAATCCTCACAACATCTCCAAACTTTCCAAGTACATACATCCTAACTCCCTATTGCATAATTTCATTATCTACATCCTTCATTTAGCTTGCATTATTTGGTTTGTGAGTTGAATGGTTATTTGTCTTTTCCAAGAATTTTCTTGGTGGTGAACCCCTTAAAGCTAAAAAATCCCCCTCCTTGGTCCTCCTTATTGTGAATTGACTCACCTTGTGAGGTTGATTGTCAATCCAATTAGGACTCCTAGGACATTATTAAATGAATGTATGTGAAGAGTGGTATTATTTATCCCCCTTTTCACCATATGTTTCATTTTGGTGAACCTGACTCTTTCAAGCATTCATTTTTTAATTTGGAGTTCAATAAATTCCTAGATCTAGATTGCATTCATTCTAGCATTGCATATTGAATTAGTGAAATTGCATCTAGGGTTTCTCATATTTAGTGAAAATTGCATTTAGGGTTTCTCATATTTTCATTAGTGAAAGTGCATATAGGTTGCATTTTTTCTTTCTTACATCATTTCATTTCATTCAAAAACTAAAAAGTGCATTGTTCATCATCTTAATTGCATTTAGAAACATTCTTATTGCATTCAAAATTGAAAAAAATTGCATTCACTTTGCATTCAATTGCTTGTTCCTAGTTACTTTTCTTGCATTCATTTTCACATTTTCCTATTTCTAAACATCAACATCCTGAATAGAAAACCTATGAACACTGTAGAAAATCTATAATTTGGTGTTTTTCAGAGAAAAACCTCAACTAGGACTAAAAATCCCTTCCTAGCATCTTAGTCCCTCTCAAGGTTTTTGGCTCAAAATCCTCTCTACTGTTTGCTATTTGTTACAGTGTCTGGAACTTCAAAATTTCACTAGTAGGACTAAAACACCCTTACTGGTGTCTTATTCCCTATTAAGTTTTACTTTCTATTTTTTATGATCTGAATTTTCTTTTCTATGCTTCTGTTGGTTGTATTTAGTTCTTTGTTTCAGTTTGTAGAATTGTTGTTATTCAAATTTCTTTCATTTCAATTGTAATTGCAAGCATAGTATATTGTGTTTATTCCACTTTATTTGGTTTATCCCTTGTATGATTTGTAGTACTTGGTGTCCTACCACTAATACTATGGTTAGACGAAGTGTGAGACTCATGGCATCTCACGATAAAACACTTGTTGTGGATCTTGGGTTATCAAGCTATCTTTTGGTGTTGGTATAGGTTCACTAGGTATGGACCATACCTTTGATACCTCTTTTTCTATGCCTACCTTACCTAAAAGTGCCATGCCAAGTATTCAAACAATATTTGATCATATCCCTCAAGAAAACATAATGAAAATGTATGAATATCTAGCTCATTTACAACATAGTGTGATTACTGAAAAACATTTCAAACACTATTATACCTACCATAGATAGTATTCACCACATGATGGAAAGTGATGAAGGAATAGAAGTTGTGTGTAACATAGCTCACATCTTTGGAAAAAATCTTCCTTCCACCGCTAATGGTGCTCAAGTTTCAAACAATGTATAAAGCCAAGGAGGAAATCAAACTCCTCCCCTTTCAACCATAACATCCATTCCAACCTATACCAATTCTCAAGTGACCACAATGATGCAACCAAATAGCAATATCCTTCCTACCTCGAATATTTCCACTAGTTCTCCTTATACCTATGTGGCATCTAATCTTATATCTCCTCTCGTAAGCAATCCATTTAGTAGTCCTTCCAACACGTACACTCTGCCACCATATTCACCTCCATCACAAACCACAAGTAATGATCCTACCATTAACCACCTTTTACAAATCCTTTCATCCATTCAATGCCAAATTTCTACCATAAGTCAAAATCAAAATCATCCTCCTTCATACTATGTCAAAAGTAACCCACTATCCTTGGAGATATTGAGAACTTTGGTGCCACAAGGTATAGAGCTCTATAGATTTGAGAAATATGGAGGAAAAGGGGATCCTACTAATCATGTTAATGCCTTTATTGCTTTGTGTAGTGACTTTATCCTTGAGGAAAAACTTTTGGCTAAACATTTTACAAGATCCTTGAAAGACATTGCCTTGGACTGGTTTTTTGCATTACTGAATAACTCAATTCATTCATTCAAAGAACTTGTTGAGACCTTTATTAACTATTTCCAAGTACATATGGTTCCTGAGGGTATCTGGAAGATCATCATGGAAAAAGTAGGCCCTTAAGTGGCACAAAAATCAGAAAAATTAGGGTTAGGCAACTTGACGTAAAAAATTTAATAAGTTATCTATACTATTTCAAAAATATGTAAGAATAGAATATGTAGAAAAATTGAATGTATTTTCTAAACTACTAGGTTTTGTTTAAAAAAAAAATCTATTTGGTGAAAATTTGAAATTTCAATGCAGTAGTACTTAAATTTTAGGGAAAAAGTAAGAAGCAGGTGTCTGTCTAAACACCCTAACCACAATAAAATGATAAAAAAAATTTATAAGATTTTAGATATAAGTAGAGGACTCATATTCCGATGTGATGCATATTTTTTTGTAATTTTTTTCCATGTAAACAATTAATTATGATTCTTTTATTACAAATTTTTAAAAATATAGAAAACTCGTATGTCTGACCACCTTAACTTGGTCAAAACTTCATGAAATTCAATTTTTATTTTATTAATCCTATAGTTTGTGAAGCATGTTTTGGATTCAAAAAATGTGATACCATTTGAAAGCTATAAATTTTTTTGAATCAGTCTATCAATCAGGACTTTAGTCATAATTTGAATAGAAAATGAATAATAATTACTTATTAAATTCAAATTAAAGCATAATTTATATTGGTGGAAAGCTGAGAATCTCCTTTAAAAACCCTTTTTGTTTCATCAATTTTGGGTAAAAAAAATCATCAGCCACATATCCATCATATTGCCACTTTTTGGCCCATCATGATCCTGCACATACCCTTGAAATGAAATTAGCTTATTTGATGAGATGTAAAAAAAATGAAGGTGAAAAAGTCACTGACTTTATTTCATGCTACTAATCGCTTTATTCCCAAATCAGTGTGAAGATTCTTGATTCCCACCTTCAAAAAGATGTTCACAAAAAATTTACAAAGCAAGATAAGAGACAACCTCGCCATGATGAAATTCCTTTCCTTAGTGCTTTTATGCACTACGCTTCGAGATTATCAGAATTACATAGGTAGTAGTGAACTAAAAACTACCTTTTCTCATCCTAAAAATTCTTAAGTTTCAAACCAAAACACCTACCAGCCTTTCAGATGACAAAACAAAAGTTTCCTTCAACTAAATTCTACCTCTCAACCTACCCAACTAGTTGATACCCAAGTTTCCGCTATAAAGAAGAGTAATCCTTATATCTTTCGAGATCTGCAAAGACAATTTACTTCCTTACCTGAGATAGTTCACAATATTATGACCCAACAATTAAAAAAAACATGCTTACCTTACCTCTTGTTTGACCTATTGACCCTAGCAAGTTGTTACCTCCGAGCTTTAGATACAATTCCTATTGTGCTTATCACCAACAAAAAGGACATGATACAAAACATTGCAAGCATCTTAAACATCTTGTGCAAGACCTCATTGATTCCAATCATATCCGAATTGGAAGTGTAAATAACAAAGGTAATAAGTGTGTAGCTCATCCCAACCAAAATTTGCAAAATCTTTACCAATCCCATGCTCAACCATAATATTTCATTTGTTAAGGCTAGTGAGACTAATCCCGATGTGATGAATGTTGACAGAGATGATGAGAATATAAGAAATAACAAACAAATTCCTATGGATGATGATGAACACATTCCTATGGACACTAATGACCAAATTCCCATTAATACAATGATAGGAGTGATTGATATCAAGCCTCGTAAATATCAAACTATTATGCACACTGACATTACGTTCACTTCAAAAGAAACAATCAATCATGCACCTGATGTTCCTATTTAAATAGCTGGTAGAATGAATAACAGGCCGACTCTTGTGATTTTAATTGATCCCACCTATAGAGAGAAAGTGATCACAAAAGAGCTCTTATATGTGCATGAACTTTCTCAAGATAGATATGATAAACCGAAAGCATGGATTAAAACGTATGATGGTTTTGCTCGTGCTATGATGGGCTCAACCACATTCCCTTTACAAGTAGGACTGAAGAAATTAAATTTATCATGTTCTCCATCATATCCAATTCATACCAATTTCATGTGAAGTTGGGCTCCAAATGGATTAACTCCATGAAGGTGGTCGCATTTGTTGTCCATAAGTGCTTAAAGTTTCTAGTTGACAATGAAATATTCGTTTTCAACCATAGTGGCTTTAGACCCCCATCTTCCCATGGAAACTTTTCCTTAGATTATTTTCAGCCTGAGCCTATGGAACCTATAAGACCTCGTGAAGACTTCATTTTCCTATTCTACTAAAAGTTCAAAGCAAAATGCATAGCCAGATTATCCCTTGAGAATTTTTCTCCACCCATGATTGAACCTCCATCCCTTGGAGAAAATAGTAGTGATTCTAAAACCCTTCCAACAAACCAAGAACCATCCCCAAACAATCCCTTGCACATTTCCTATAAAAGTTATAGAGAAAACCAAACAAGTCCTTATCCACTTCCTAAACAAATTTATAAAGCCAAAGAGAAAGTGGTTGAATAACCTATGGTTTCTTTTGTTCTTCCCTCACAAGAATAAAAGGAACCTATGGTTGAAAAAGATTCTCCTACATAAATGCAACTTGAAAACCATAATAAATGGAACAAAAATGGTAGGGATCATAGGCGTAGACGTCGTGCTATTTCTAGAAAGATGAATGAAGAAAAAAATATTGAAAATGAAAGTATGAACTTGACATAAGCAATAAATGATGACTCTCCTCTCTTACTAGAACAAACAAAAGTTATGTATCCAACACAACAAGAACTAGAACACTCTATGGATATTATCCTTCGTCCTCCTAATGTGCTTAACTTGGGTGATGATGAGGAAACTACTAAAATTTATGAGCAAGTGCATAATGCGTTGAATTTGATATTTTCCTTTTCCATGAGCTTAGACGATAACAACTGTGTTGATCCTCCTAAGCCAAGTGATGCACCACGTATT
Source organism: Sequoia sempervirens (assembly GCA_007258455.2). Classification (NCBI taxonomy): domain Eukaryota; kingdom Viridiplantae; phylum Streptophyta; class Pinopsida; order Cupressales; family Cupressaceae; genus Sequoia; species Sequoia sempervirens. Next base: position 52,221,294 of record VDFB02373365.1, on the reverse strand, counting down.
GAACCTGGTGATTCTCCTAGTAAAACAATTTATGTTGTCCCTCTCGCTAGTGATCTGTATTTCGTATATACTGAACAAGATTGGGATGCAGGTGACCTACTGGATGGTTGTCTCACATATGCTTTAATAGTCTTATCTTTTCTTTTCTTTTTTCTTTTTTTTTCCTTTTTTTTTTCCTTTTTCTTTTTGATTGTGTGTGTGTAATGTTATCCCCCATGATGGTTTGTTTGATGTTTCTATCTCTATGTGCATTCATCTATTTGTACCTGCATAATTCTTCTATATGTCGTATACTTTTTCCTTTTCATTGATATTTAATCTTTTCTTTTCATTTTCATCTTTGTCTTGTCTTTTCCTTTTGGGGATGACGCAAGGCATCGAGACACCCTATGTCTGTTTCATGTTGACCCAAATCATTTTTCATTATCTTTTTTTTTCTTTTCATCTCTCTTGTGTTTTCATTTTTGGGATGACACAAGATGTTCAGACACCCTATGTCTCTTCCATGTTGACCCAAAAGATTTTTCATTATCTTTGCTTTTCATTTTCATCTTTATCTTGTGTATTCCTTTTGGGGATGATGCAAGGCATCGAGACACCCTATGTCTCTTCCATGTTGACCCAAAAGGTTTTTAATTTTGTTTTTGCTCTCTTTCTGTCATTCTTCCAGTTCTATGTTTATTTATGAAATAATGATAGTCTCGATATCTCTGATATCACTGCAGCAAAGACAGATATTGACCCAAAATCAATAGATCCCTTATTTTTTTTGTAGGGAAACAACACCCTAAGTCTCTTCCATGTTGACCCAAAAGGTTTTTAATTTTTTTTTTGCTCTCTTTGTGTCATTCTTCTAGTTCTATGTGTATTTACGGAATAATGACAGTCTCGATATCTCTGATATCACTGCAGCAAAGACAGATATTGAACCAAAATCAATAGATCCCTTATTTGTTTATGGGGGAAAACCCTCTTTTTCTTTTCCTTTTCATGTTTTGGCTACTTTAAAGTAATTTCACATAGCATGGTGTTAGCAATTCCTTTAAAGTGGGGGAATAGATTTGAATTATTGTGGCATGATTTCATTTGCATTTTTCTCCTTTTCATGTTCCTTGATGTGATTTTCTTACTTCATAAAATGTGTTTCTCCTCTGTGTGGTGACATTGGGAGTAATTTCCTTTGAGAGATTGATGTATCTTAGCATATTATATTCCTCCTAATGGTGATATGACACACTGCATCCCCTAAGTTGTGAATATTTTATCCTTTAATTGGCCCTCTCTTAGAGACATTAGGAACAATGGCACCTAAGAATAAGACCTCACATAAAGTAAGCAAGATCCCTTTGAACATCCCTCATTCTTGTTGTGTTGCATTTTTTTCCTTATTAAAGTCATGGAGGTATGGCTTTGACATCTTCCCTTGGGGCTCACCTAGTGAACACCTAGCTTCACTAGCCTATGTGAGCATGTGTTTTCCTTTTGTGCCTTATTAAATTCATGGAAGTATGTCTTTGATATGGTCCCCTAGGGCTCACCTAGTGAATACCTAGCTTCACTAGCCCGTGTGAGCATGCATTTTTCTTTTTGTACTTATCATAGTCATGGGGGTATGAATTTGAAATGGACTTCCTAAGGCTCACCTAGTGCACACCTAGCTTCACTAGCCCTTGTGAGCATGTATTTTTTTTGCATAGTGGATAGTCCATTCCACTTGTAAACCTTTTGGACAAATAGCCTAGACCTAGTCCACTATGTTGGATGGCTAGTCAAAGCTTGATCCATTTCATTTTTCATTTTCCTTTTTCATTTTTTTCTTTATTCTATCCTTGATGGTGTATGTTAGCAATCTAATTATGGCTTCATATATGATTTGCATGTTTGTTCCTTTGTGCCTATGTTGGTTTTCCATAGGATCTTGATCTTAGGGGATTGGGCACCCTCTTGATTATTGTCATCCTATCTTACTAGCATTCGTATATTTGAACCCCTCTTGATTACGTGGTTGGCTAATTTAGTGTGAGTTTGAAGCAAGTTCATTCTCTCACTAAAGTGGGGGCTAAATGTAGTGTAGTAAAATGCACACCCTTGCATTTTCACACTTGTTTGGGCACACCTTGCTCTATTTATCCCTATTTATGTCTTGATTGGTCATATTTTGTGTCTACAAGCCCTATGAATTATATATTTTTCTAGATAATTTTGACATTCTCCAATGAATAAATGATAATTTAATGATTTTATCTTAGTGTGCCTAATTTTTCTGTTGGGACTAAAATGCCACCTAGGGTGTCTTTGTCTGCCAAAGTTCTTGGGACCCTAATTTTGAGGCATCTTAGTTGGGCCCCTTTTTGGTTTTTGTGCTCCAAGTTTCATGACTTGGGACTAAGACGCCACCTAGAGCATGTTAATCCCCCTTGAGTCATTTTTTAGGATTTAATTTCAAATTCTGGTAGGATTTAGCCTCCTTTATTTAATAAATTCATATGTCAGCTTGGTGTGATATAATTTTGGGATATTAAGCATAGATAAGTATAAATACAAGCTTCTTGCACTCATTTTTCATAACAAGAAATCTAAGCATCTAAGTATTCAAGCATTCAAGCATTCAAGAGTAGTTCTTTAAGCATTTGGAGCCATTATCGAGATTCAAGCATCATATCAGAGAGATTCTTGCATCATGTGTGTTTTTTTGCTAACATTTGTGATGTAGGATTTTGATTCAGGTAAGCAATTCAAGTCCATATCTATCAAGCATTCCTTTGATTCAAGATCCATATCCATTGCATCTGTTTCATAGAAGTTTGTAGAAATTAAATCAAGGGTTTGGTGAGTTGTAGCATTGCATTGTATATTTATGATTGTACATCTAGGTTGAAGACTTGAAGATCCTTTTAAGTGTAAAGTTATCAAATTGAAAAGTTTCCTTGCAAAGTTTTCATCTTCACGAAAACTCACCTACAAGCCAAATATGAAGGTTTTAGACCCAGAGGTCAGAGAAGAAGGAAGAGTAGACATCAAGCTTCAGGACCACACTTAGATATTTCAAAATTTCCAAATGGGACTAAGATAATAGGGTATATGCAGGATCATCATGGAAAAAACAAGCCCTTAAGTGGCAAAATATTCAGAAAAATCAGAGTTCGGAAACTTGATGTAAAATTTTGAATAAGTTATCTATATTATTTCAAAAATATGTAAGAATAGAATATGTAGAAAATTGAATGTAGTTTCTAAACTACTAGGCTTATTTAAAAAGAAAAAAATCTATTAGGTGAAAATTTGAAATTTTAATGTAGTAGTACTTAAATTTCAGGGAAAAACTAAGAAGTAGGTGTGTGTCTGACCACCCTAACGACAATAAAATGATAATATTTTTGATATAAGTATAGGAGTCATGTCTCGATGTGATGCATATTTTTTTGTAATTCTTTTCCAAGTAAATAATTAATTATGAATTTTTTATTACAAATTTTTAAAAATATAAAAACTCATATGTCTGACCACCTTAACTTGGTCAAAACTTCATGAAATTAATTTTTTCTTTTTTTAATCCTATAGTATACGAAGCATAGAATGTGACACATGTTTTGGATTAAAAAAATGTGACAGCATTTGAAAGCTATAGATGTTTTTCAATCAGCCTATCGATTAGGACGTTAGTTGTAATTCAAATAGAAAATTAACAATAATTATTTATTAAATTCAAAGTAAAGCATAATTTATATTGGTGGAAAGCTGAGAATATCCTTTAAAAACCCTTTTTGTTTCATCTATTTTGGGTAAAAAAAGAGTCATCAACCACATACCCTACACATACCCATCATATTGCCACTTTTTGGCCAATCATGATCCTGCACATATCCAACAATAAATGTGCCTTAGTCCTCCTGAGGGTTTTATTCAAAAATTCTTTCAGATCCAGTTGCAACATCAAAATATTCTACATTTTCCTCAAAAAATTGTAGTGGGACTAAGACAACAGTAAGGGTGTCTTAGTCCTCCATAGCTCCTTTTGATAGCATCTTTGAATTTCTAGATTCGTCACAAAATCTGTAGACATTCCAAGTACATACATCCTAACTCCTTGTTGCATAATTTCATTATTTTCATCCATCATTTAGCTTATATTATTAGGTTTTTTGAGTTGAATACTCATTTATCTTTTCCAATATTTTTCTTGTTAGTAAACCCCTTAAAGCTAAAAAATCCCCCTCCTAGGTCCTCCTTATTATGAATTGACTCACCTTGTGAGGTTGATTGTCAATCCAATTAGGAATCCTAGGACATTATTGAATGAATGTATGTGAAGAGTGGTATTATTTATCCCCATTTTCACCATATGTTTCATAATCATAAAACCCTACATCATGATTGTTAGCTCCAAAATAATCATTATGCAAGAATTCTTTGACATGATGATTGATGCTTGAACAATTCTCTAGAATGCTTGATAATCTTCCCTTGAAGACTCTTGATTGCTCTTGTGAACTCAACTTTTCTATAATAATGATCATTCAACTTGCTAAGTCACTTGATTGCCTGCTACGTGAAAATGAGTCAAAGAACCTTCTATTTATACTTAATTATAAAAGAATTCCCAAAATTATAACACTACAAGTTGACATCAGATCTAGGAGGATAAAATCCAACCAAAAATTTGAATTAATTTTAATTTTGGACCACACGAGACTCATTCGCCCAAGGTGGTAAATGAGTCTCATTAGGCATAATTTATGAGACCAAATTTAAAAATGCTTAGAAATGTGTGAAACGAGAGACCCCAAAATCTAGGTTGGACTCATTTTCCCAAGGTGGAGAATGAGTCCCAGATCACTAAATCTAGGGCCATTCAACTTGAAACACCTAAATTAAGATTTGATGTTTATTTGTGTTGGGATTATCCTCAAAAACATGCATTAAATAAGGCTTGTGGATGAAAGCTAAGGCCAATTAAAGCATAAAGATGCCCAATTATTAATGACAACCCTAGAAAAGTGTGAAAGTGTGTTACAACGCTTTACAACACTTTAAATAAGTTAGGATTAAGGTTAGAAATAGGTTTATTAGGTGTATTTAATTAATAAAACCTTAGAAAAGTGTGAAAGTGTGTTACAACACTTCACAACACTTTAGCAAGGTACCATTTGAATTCATTAGTTCACAAGGGCCCAAGACCTAATGTGAATGTGTCAAGCACATTACAACACTAAATCAAGGCATCATTAGGCTCAATTTTGCAAGGAGAGCTCAAATAAGTGTGAAAATGTCTCGATGACATTTTTCGACACTACACAAGGATACATAGATTTATTAGCTAGCAATTTGTGTTATTCTAGGTGTTCATGTAAAATTGATAAATGGTATGTACCACAAGGCTATAAATTTTTGTTATACTAGGTGGCTATGTAAAAAGTGGTCAATTTCAAAAGCCCAAAAGCTCCATTATGCTACGTCTTTGGACTATTTTAGAAATAAAGATTTTAGGGAGCACATAAATGTTTAACATTGCACACATAAATAAATTATTCATATCATAAGGGAAAAATTAATAACCATGCCTTAGGAGAATTGTAAACAATACCACCACCAAGGAGGTATGTAAATAACTCAAATATCACAAGATGCTAATAAAAATGGATATAAAAATTGACATGGTGATATACCCCCCTTAAAATGTTAGCATACTTGCTATGCTGATATTTTAAGGAAAGGAAGGGGAATAGAGGATCCTTAAGAAGGATGTACACCTCCAAACCTAGTTATACTTAGCCTCCAAGTGCATATACAAGGAAAAAAATGCTATAGACTACTCTGGTTCTACCATAGATGAAATATGGTTACATGTAAGATTGTACCACCATGAATGGAAATGAGAAAACAAATGGAGCTAAAAATGACACATAGTTAGGAACAACACAAATAAAAGAGAGATTATCATTTAAAACTAATTGGTGTATCAATACATGGATGTGTGAGAGCACCACAATCAAGAAGTGTATTCAAGGCACAAAAGGAGTGATTTTTTATGAAAATTTTTACATGTTGGAGTAGGAAGTGTAATGGGTATGTGCAGGATCATCAGGGACAAAATAGGTCCTTAAGTGGCAAAAAATGTAGAAAAACTAGAGTTAGGCAACTTGACATAAAAATTTGAATAAGTTATCTATATTATTTAAAAAATATGTAAAAATAGAATCTATAGAAAATTGATTGTAGTTTCTAAACTACTAGGTTTATTTAAAAAAATAAAAATCTATTTGGTGAAAATTTGAAATTTCAATGCAGTAGTACTCAAATTTCAAGGAAAAAATAAGAAGTAGGTGTCTGTCTAACCACCCTAACCACAATAAAATGATTAAAAAAATTATAAGATTTTAGATATATAAGTAGATGACTCATGTCCTGATGTGATGCATATATTTTTATATCTTTTTTCCAATTAAATATTTAATTATGAATTTTTTATTACAACTTTTAAAAAATATAAAAACTTGTATGTCTGATGACATTAACTTGGTCAAAAATTCATGAAATTCTTTTTTTTTAATCCTATAGTATACGAAGCATAGAATGTGATGCATGTTTCATATTCAAAAAATGTGATACTGTTTAAAAGCTATATATGTTTTTCAATTAGCCTATTAGTTAGGACTTTAGTCGTAAATGAAATAGAAAATGAATAATAATAATTTATTAAATTCAAAGTAAATCATAATTTATATTGGGGGAAAGCTGAGAATCTCCTTTAAAAACCCTTTTTGTTTCATCAGTTTTGGGTAAAAAAAAAGTCGTCAGCCACATACCCTACACATACCCATCATATCGCCACTTTTTGGCCCATCATGATCTTGCACATACCCTAATCAAGTGGGATTTTAAAATCCTTAATAAAATATACTCTTGATTGGATAAAGGATAAGGGATATGAGGCAATCCTTTCTCTTATCATGAAAATATTTCTCAGTTAATAGAGGAGGTTATAAATATAGTGATAGAGGATGTGATGTAGATAAAGGAGAAGATTAGAAACCCAAACCCATTTTAGCAAGGTATGACATAGAATTTAGTTGATTCATAACTCCTTGTTCCATGTTTTTATTATCTCTAATTTTAGAAATAATTTTAAATACATGCCCATAATGCTTTTCCTTTTGAACACACTATAGTTCTGAGAGGGGGGTGAATTAGCATATATTAAAAATTAAACATTCCCATTTGCATATGAAACATCACATCACATACATTGAAAGAAGAGAAGAAAATAAAACATGCACCACACAAGGACACCAAGATTTTTACATGAAAAACTAAATGAGGGAAAAAAACTGGTGAGAGTTAACTCACGATATATGAAGCTCACTGCTTACAAAGATTATAATGTTGTTTAAGGCTCACTAACTAAGGACTAGAAAACTAAGGCATACAACCTTAGTGAAAGATACATGAACCTAATGAGAGTCTCTATCTCAAATCAGGTTACATGAAAATCATAATGAGAAATATGAATATGAACTACTATAAAGAAGCATCCAACATATGCTTATGTTCCAGTCCTTTTTTTGCACAATTAATCCTTCACATTGACTTCACACACTTTATCCTCAACATACCACATAATCTATCTTCACCGATCACTATTTAATTCATAAATTATTTTGTTCTTCTATAAATACCTTCCGCTATAACAAAAAACCTGAATTAGGTCAGCTCCATCATGACCTTTAGATGAAACATATATCCTCCATAGGTGAGCTCCAAACATATATATTATGAAAAGAAAGAGTTTTAGATAAAAACCACATCATAATAGGAACAAAATACATCTCAAAATACTCTCCTAATAAAATTTAATTAATCATATCCAACCACAAATGAAGGATCCAAGCTTGTCAGTCCAAACAACATCAATACCACCAAAAATGCCAACTTTTCAACTTTAAACCATCAAGAAAAGATCAAAAAATTTATGCAGACCAAGGTGTGAAAATGGAAGACCATGCACACTATCTCTTCAACCTTCTACTAAAGTGTTTGATCATCATATATTGGCACAATTGAAGAAAACCACTAAATATATAGGAACAAAGCATTCTAGACAAACTATAGAAAACTGTCATTTGAAAACTAATCTTGCAAACCACCAGAACACTAGATACTAAAAATTAGTGTGCATGTAAAATTACTAATAATGTCTTTAAAACTTCAAGGCCATCACTTCATTTCTAGAGGAATGTAGAGAATTCCAACATTCACTTATCACTATTTTTCTCTGCCAGAGCATAGACTGGGACACTATAACTTATAACTTTCACAATGAATGGTGTAATGAATTGAATTATTTAATATAATAGCTTCACATATCGACCATCTTATATTCTAAATCATAAGACAAAAACTTTCTTTGCAGAGGGATGAAGACCAAAATACCATGACACTGGCTTATGGTGTACAAGATGAATTCCTTAGAAAACCTTTTGCAACTTATCTCAATGTGAAATACACAAAACATGAATGATATCAATGTAGGTGCATACATAAAAAATATTGTAACAAGTTTACCCACATCTACATCAAAAAAGGCATCAGAAAAATTATCATTCTACCTCATATAATGTTGTTGACTATATCAACAAATGTCACCGCACTTCCACTATCTCCAGAGTATTACACATTCTTTCATCATACACATTTGCCATCAATGACAACACATATTTCCAACAACCTCCCCCTTTATCATTGATGGCATCACTTATTTATCTACAAGTATTCTCTGCCCCTTTGGAATCAAGGGAAAAGGGCATAATATCTTCTAATTTTATCAGAACAAATACTGTTGAAACAATTTAAAATGGGGGAGATGCTATCATATGATTTAGGACATAAAGCACACCTACTTTCCAATTATTTCATTAAAGGATGACCCTAGAGATCTCAATGCAAAATAGAAAGAGATCTTACAATAGGGCTATCCTAGAGGTTGAATGTAAACTAATAATGGGTTCACCACCAATCTAGGGCTTGGAAAGACAAATGCAATGAAAATAAAAATGATTAACCCTAATTCAATGCAATCCTTCACTAAATGACCTAGAAATGTAAGTGAAAGAAAACAAAAATCTATAAAATGGAGTGTGTGCACTTGAACATTTGGAGATGACTAAATAAGGCTGTAAAATGTTGGAAATTCTAAATTTAATGTTGATGTGGACTCATACGCTAGGCTGGGAAAATCATTCTTATATGTAGGTTTCTATGAAAGAACAATTTTATAAAAAAAGGGTATCTAAAACTACAAAAATCTAAATTTTGACTTAAACTAGGAATCATTCACTAGAAGTGGTGAATAATTCCAGTTAGGGTATTTTGAAACTTCAAGGTTTGAATCTTCTCTTAAATGTCCGCTCTATGCTTCCTGGTTGATTTCTAGATCTGAAACCCCAATTTGCAACTTGTAGAAGTCTTCCAAGTATCTCCAATGCGAGGTGACAACTTTGAAAACTTTAGGCACTTTGACAAATTTCTCCAAACTTGCTCCTCAATGTATCTTCAATCTAAACCTACAAATAAAACACTAAAGAGAGGGAAAAATGTTGTTTTTTTAGTGGATAGGGATTTTCCTTGGTCAAACTTAGTTTTGGTAATCAAACCTTTAAATAAAATGAAATAGGAATGGAGAATGATGAATGAACAAAACAAGATGTTGAAACTATCAATAAGATGGAACAAACATGTGTGAGATGGATCCAATGGATGTAGATCTTGAATCTTGCTTGAATATGATAGATCTTGAATTTAATGCTAGCTTGAATCATAAAACCCTACATCACAATTGTTAGCTGAAAAACAAACATGATGCATGAAATCTTTAACATAATGGTTGATGCTTGATAATATGCTCTTGAAGGCTCTTGAATGCACTTGTAAACACTTGAATTCTCTTGTGAACTCAAAGTTTTCTAGAAGGATGTTGATTCAACTTTGTAGGTGTAAAATGAGCAAAAGAAACTTGTATCTATACTTAATTATGCAATAATTATCAAAATTACAACACTACAAGCTGACATCAGATCTGGAAGGATAAAATCCCATCAAAAATTTGAATTAATTTTAAGTTTGGGCTATATGAGACTCATTCACCCAAGGTGGCGAATGAGTCCCATTAGGCATAATTAATGGGACCATTTTCAAAAATTCTTAGAAAGGTGTGAAACTAGGTTCAGAACCCAAAAACCTAGGTAGGACTCATTTTCCCAAGGTAGTGAATGAGTCCCAGATCACTAAATCTAGGCCATACAACTTGAAAAAATGTCAATTGTGATTGAATGTTAATTTTTGTTGGGATTATCCTCAAAAAGATGCATTAAATGAGGCTTATGGATAAAAAATAAGGCCAATTAAAGCATAAATAAGCCCAATTATTAATGAAAACCCTAGAAAAGCGTGAAAGTGTGTTACAACACTTTACAACACTTTAAGTAAGGAATGATTAAGGTTAAAAAGAGATTTATTAGGTTTAGTTAATTAATAAAACTTCATAAAAGTGTGAAAGTGTGTTACAACACTTCACAACACTTTAACAAGATACCATTCATGTCCATTAGTTCACAAGGGTCCAAGACCTAATGTGAATGTTTCAAACACATTGCAACACTAAATCAAGGAAACATTAAGCCTAGTTTACAAGGAGGGCCCAAACAAGCAAGGAGAAGTAACAGGGATACTTTTTCTATTGCCACAACTAAATAAAATCCCCCTTAATATATGATTTCTATAAGAAATACTCTCCTTGAGATTGATATTCCTTAAAATTGATGCTATGTACAAAAATATTTTCAACAAAAAATAAAAAAATATACTACAATCCTCCACAAAACTTATCCATAGATAGAATTATCTTGTCTACACCTTTACAACCTCTTTAGAAGGTAGAATATTCTTGTGAATTACCTTAATCTTCTCTAGAGTTGCAACCCGATTTACTTTTGGTGAGGTGAGAATATGATTTTGACATTCAAATTCCATGCACAAATCTTCAACCTCATCCATATTGCTTGAATCCTTCATTTGTTGATCCACCTACTCTTCTTTGGCCAACAACCAAGATAATGATGCAATCCACACATTATTTTCTTCTCTTAACAAGTTCAATTGCCTCTTTAATTTCTTTCTCTAGTCCATAAGCAATGTCAATTGCAAATGAAGATTTTATATATTTTTTGTAGTTCATCCATCCTTATCCTTTGATAAATCATACACTCTAAGCCATTTGAGTGATTTGTGTCTCAATGGAGTTAATCTAATTTTTTATGTTCCTAGTAGAATTAGGCCATTTAAAAAAAAAATACAAAGATTCACCTTCATGAATACATTCCTTATAAAAATTCTATATTCTCTTGCAAATTATTGTGTGCATTGGCACACCAATCATATGTGTCAACCATTATTTTATCATTTATTTTCCTTCGGGCTTCTTGTTCTATCTTATTCTCCATGTGAGTGGAATAATATTTAAAATAATACATTAAAAGTTTCAAATTTTGTTTCGAAGGAAAGGAAGAATCAATTTTTACCTTAGGTAAACCTTCTTGAACAATCTTCACAACATCATAAATCAATACACTCTTCTTCACATGTTCTTATAGAATTTCCTTCCTTGCAGAAGCTTAAAGAATATCTCCAAGTTGTAACTTATGGAGAGGATAAATACTTGACAAGTCAAATTTTCCTCCAAGAGTAGGAATAGGAAAAAATTGTGGTGTTACCACAAGTTGAAACTTCATTTGTATTCTTAATAGGTCCTTGAAAGAGTTTGAAGATGAAAAGCCTTGAACTATGTTTGTAGAAGCATCTTGCTTCTCAACTAACTTCTCCTTTGTATTCTGAACATTCATAGGATCATCCTATTTCTTTTTTTCATCATTCCCTGAATTCTCTAGAGGAGGAATGTTATATTATTTTTCTAGAATTAGTGTTCACTAGAGGAGAGACACCCACTTTACTTTGATCTCCTACACCTTGTGCACTAGTATTCTCTAGAGGATCTGTCTCCTCACACTTCCTCACATTTTCACCTATATCATCACCTCTATTGACATTTCCTTCAAAAGATGATAACTCTATGTCATGAGTAGACATATCAGGCAAATCCTATAAATATGAAGTATCTAGAGGAGCTTGATCTATAGTTATTTCAACATTCTTCAATTATTTTAATATTTGTTGCTATCTTTTTTTCTGTTTCTTTCTCCATCCTCTTTATTTTTTCTATATCTTTCCCTGTTACAATATTTATTCTTTGTTTAGTTATGAATTATGTCTGATATTAAGTTGGTTTGACCCTTTATTCATGAGAGATAGATACACCATATTTCTCTAATTCTTTATGCCTCATCTTAGCTTCTTATACATCAACTTCATTCCTCTTGTTACTTAGTACATCTATAGACTTGCCCAAAGTTGATCAATAATTTCATTTATTGTCATATTAAACTTTTCATATACACAACTATTTTCTTTTCAATTATGGTCTTGTCAAGAAAGGACATTCCACCATTGTAACAACCATCTCTTACTTACAAAATATTTACCATGAGTTATTCACCCAATAGTTAATAACTGACACTTAAGGTAAAAAGAGATACAATTTTTTTTATTTAAAAGAAACATGCTACTTCATAACTATTTCCATTTATATATATCAAAATATCTATAAATACTTGTCCAACTAAATTTAATATTAACATCATTTTGTAGTAACGGAGAAAGGATCCCTTTTCCTTACTTAATTGGGAATAATTGACATTGAATTAACCTAATTGTTCCTTGGCTTAATGTTATAGTCTATTGTACACATTCACATTAATCTAGGCCCCCTTTTAACAAAATGTACTTAAATGGTACCTTATTTATGGTGTTGTAAAGTGTTGTAGTACACTTTCACACTTATCTAGGGTTGCATTAATTAATTGTGGTTAATTGAGCTTAATTGACCCCTTTAATTCAAATTTAAGCCAACTTAATGACACGTTTTGAAAGATCTATCCTAATACTCAATAATCAAATTGCATAACATTAAAATTGGAAAAATCAAGGTCCTACAAAAATGGTGGTAGGACCAATTTGCCTTTAGTGGTGAATGGTTCCTCTCGACTTAGGAACCCAATTTATATGCATATTTGAAATGAGTTTTTTTTTAGATATGATCTAGTTTGGTGGTGTTGTCATTAATTTTGTCATTGATTTCAACACTATTCAGTCTATTGCAAATTGTACATGTATGGCTGAGATGTTTTGAGTACATGGAGCTATCTTTATGGCATTGCAAATATGTTGGTTTGATGAGTTTCCAAGTGCTTTTGAGAAAATTAATGAAGAGAAGAAGTTAGAGTGTTGGAAGTGTTCAGTATGTGCTTTGGTACGTGCTCTGCATTTCTCCTATTTTGATCCTATGCCTATGTGGATATGAAGGCATGTTGATAATGATCCAATGATGATATATTCAGAGTTTTAGTTTCTAGTGAGATTGTTCGTGAAAGTTGTGTCCACCGGTATATGTGTTCTACCAAAAATGTTAGTGTTTTGTGGATTGGGAGAAATATGTTTGCTCTACATTTCTCTACTATTTCGATTCAGATCGTGCAGATTTTGGATGTTTCTTGTAAAGGCTTTTACTATGCTCTGGTGAATAGGTTTGGAATTTGGTGATCTAGAACTCATGTTTTTGTGTTTTTGTGTGTGTCTGCATAGTCTGGATTGTCTAATGAGAAGAGTTTAGTGTTTGAAGCTTGATATTTTTGTTGTGGATGTATTTGGAAGATTCTAAGATGTATTCTCATGCATAGTGAAGCATGTTGCATTGTTCACATGTCATCTTCTTATTGGGAAGCATGTGCATCATTGATAATTTTTGTTTTCATTAAGTTTCTCCGAATTAGTGTTTTCACTTCATTCGAAGAATAAAACTTAAATGAGGAAGCCTGTAGAAGATTCAAAAATATTATTCTTATGTTTTTATTGGTCCACTCTTATTCCTTTCCACTATGAAATTTTAGAGTTTATGACATATTTTAAATTTGTGAAATGATGTGTTGTGGCCAACCTTGGTAAATGTTTCTAAGGTTGAGAATGGTATAAAATCAAGGCAAGTTGTGAAGAATTGAATGACAGTGTGATGCAAAGTGATGAAAGTGCACCACAAATCATAAGAGAAGAAGTGTGTATGCATGAGTTGTGAGAGAATTTTGTTCAGTGTGATGAAGGTAGCGAATTGAAGGTTTTTGTAGTCCTACAAATGTGCTTTAAATGCTATGGTGGATATTTTGTTCCCTTTTGTATCTATACGCAGTGAGCCTATGTACTTGGATAGTGAGTCCTCTTTCGGGTAGTGAGCCCTTGGTACTGAGCCTTTGTATTTAGTTTATAATGTTTATATTGTGAGTTAACCCTCACCGTTGTTTTTCCCTTATTGGTTTTTCCATGTAAAAATTTGGTGTTCATTGTGTTGATTTACTTTCTATTATCTATGTTTCATGCTCATATTTAATAGAAGAATACTGTGGTTGAAGCTTTGATAAGTGATAAAGTTTTGAGTTTAGATTTGTGTGAAAATTGATTCACCCCCCCTCTCGGTTGTCCTACACCTATTTAACAATTGGTATTAGAGCTTGTGGTTCCTTGTTGTTGAGCTTAACAGCTTAAGGAAGATCTGATGGTGCACAAGTTGTCGATCCCTATGTTTGATAGAACTGAGTATAAATATTAGAAGGGACATATGAGAGGATATATTATCTCTCTTGGTTTCAAGACCTGGAAGGCTATTGACACCTCCATCTGGTGGTGTTAATATTGCAGATGAGATCTCAGTTTATGAAGAAAATAAGAGGGTGAAGTATGTGATTTGCAGTGGTCTATCTAAAAATGAGTGAATCAAGGTTAATTCTTTGGATACTGCATATGAAGCCTGGAAGAATCTAGAAGACATGTATGACGGGAATGAAAAAGTGAAATTGACAAAGAGACTAGCCGCAAAGCATAGATTGGTGATCCTGAAAATGGAAGATGGTGAAGAATTTACAAGTTTCTTTCATAGGGTTGAACAAATTGTAAATGAGGTTAGAAATCAAGGAGGAAAGCTAGCAGATGAAGACATAATAGAGAATATTTTGATCACCCTACCAAATTGCTACAACGATAAGATCTCAGCGATTGAAGAAATGTATGACCCTAAGAGGTACACCTTGGAACACTTGTTCAACATCCTACAAGCATTTGAATTGAGAAAGTTCTTGAAAGATGATAAGATAGAAATAAAATTTAAGGAAATGAAGATTGAGGAGGAACTAGATAGCGATGATGTTGATGAGTTGGAAGCTAACTTCACCAAGAATTTGAAGAAAGGTAACGAAAAGTATAAAGGTATGTTTCCCTTTAAATGCTTTAGTTGTGGTAATATAATTGGTCATTATGCTTCAAGATGTCTGAATAGGGCTGCACATAAAAAGAACAAGGATTATAAGGATAAGGATAGGAAGTATCAGAAGTATAAGAAGTTGTGCTATGTTAAGGAAGAGGTGGGTATTTCTGATGATGAATCTAAAAATAAGGTTGATGAAAGTGAATGCTTATTCTTAGCTTTGGAAAATAAATCTATATCCACTAACTCTGGAAAATGTGTAAGAAACCTCTGGAAATTATGAAGAATAGGATGGAAGGTACTCTAGTTACTGCATTTCATGCAAGACAGGATGAGGACTACTGGGTAATTGATAGTGGATGTTCAAATCACATGATTGAAGATAAGAGTAAGTTCACTAAACTTGAAAAATATGATGGTGGTTTAGTCATGTTCGATGATGATTCAGGAGCTAAGATCTGTGGTAAAGGTTCAATTAGTTTTGATGGAGTGCATAGTATTGATGATGTATATTATGTGAAGGGTTTGAGAGATAATCTTTTGAGTGTTGGTCAAATTTGTAGCAATGGCTTTAAACTTGTGTTTCAGAACAATACCTGTGAAATCAGAAAAGGACCCAGAAATGGAGATATGATTGCTGCTAGAAGAAGAACTCATGGAAACATCTATCAGCTAAAAGGAGTTGATGGGACTCATTGTCTTATATCTCAGATCAATGAAAGTTGGTTATGTTAACGAAGAATGGGACATGTGAATTTTGATAACATGGTCAAGATTAGTAAGAAGGAGATAGTTCGAGGGCTACCTAGAATCACAAGACCTACTAATACTATCTACAAAAGTTGTCAACTAGGGAAGCAAACAAGATGTAGCTTTAAGGGAAAAGAATATTCTACTACTAGTATGTTGGAGTTGGTACACACTTATCTCTGTGGTTTGACTAAGACTGGAATCCTGAATGGTGATAGATATTTCATGTTGCTTATTAATGATTACACTCAAATGACATGGATTGCTTTTCTCAGAGAAAAGAATCAGGCTCTAGATAGGTTTAAGGTATTCAAAGCAAGGGTGGAGAATGAAGTAAATATGAAAATAAAATGTTTAAGATTAGATAGAGGTGGTGAATTCACCTCTGGTGAATTTAATGCACTCTGTGAGAAGCATGGCATAAAAAGATAGTATTCTACTTCGATAACCACTCAGCAAAATGGAGTAGTTCAAAGGAAAAATAGAATAGTATAGGAATCTGCTAGAACTATGATGAGAGAATCCAATGTACCAGATGTATATTGGAGAGAAGTGAAACATAATGTTGTTTATGTTCTTAATAGTGTTCAGATTAGACACAACAACACAAAGAAACCTTTAGAGTTATGGACTGGTAAGACTCCTACTATGAAATATTTTAAGGTATTTGGAAGCAAATGTTATATCAAAAGAGATGATGAAAATATTGGAAAGTTTGATGCTATATGTGATGAAGGAATATTTCTTAGATACTCTACTACTAGCAAGGCATACAAATGCTCTAACAAAAGATTAAGGAAGATTACTGAAAGTGCTAATGTGAAAGTTGATGAAGACATATGTGTAAAAGAAAGAAGTTGGGTACACGAAGAGGGAAAGTTTCAGCCCAAAAAAAAATCTCACAGAAAACACACGCATAATTAAAAAAACACGTATGCATTATGCTTCAGGTACCCGAGCCTAAAAAAATGCATATGCACTAAAAAATGTGTACGTGTTATAATGCATACGTGTTTTATGACACATACAAATTGATTATTTAAAAAAATAAATACTTTTTAGAAACAGGTACATGTTTTAAAATGCATACATTTTTTAAAACACATACACATTTTAAAATAGGCACCCGTTTCTAAAAAGTATTTCTTTTTTTAAATAATCAAGAAAATAAAGAACGCATATGCATTTTGTAATGCGTACGCATTTATTAAAAACACGTATGCATTTTTGAAATTCAAAATTCCCAACCAACATGCTGCCCTGGTTTGAGGCTCGGGAAAGCCTTGGAAATCCGAGCCTTAGCCTTTGACCTACAACTAAAAAACTAAGGTAGATTGAAGAAGAATGTCCAACTTTGGAAATATGGCTGATGGACTTTTTTTTGAATCAATCTATAAAATTAAAACCCATTAGAGAACATGATTTCTACTTTCCAAATATATATTTTTTATTAATATTGGATTATTTTTTCTATTTTTTAATTAATTTCTAAGTAAACTAATCCTTAAACTTGAAATATCAAGCTTTTTTTGTTTTTTAATAACTTTTTTTTGGTTTAGTTTCTTGTAAAAAAAATTATATGGCATCAAACTTCAGATAATTCTCTACATAATGAAAAAAATAAAAATAAAAAAATGTTTAGTTTAGGTCCAATTATGTTGTTCGTACACATTGATTTTTACAAATAGTAATTAAGGCCAATAAAAATTCAATAAAAAAAAATTCAACAAAAAATTACAAAAAAAAATCTGCATCAATATTCATGTTGTTAGCTCTCTTTTCCCAAAAGGAATTAGCAAAATAATTTTATTTGGGTCAAAAAGTGGTGTCCATACACATGCTTGGTATGGTTAAAAAAAGGGACTTTTAAAAAGTGATTTTTATTGATCCCTACCAAAATTTAATTTCTATAATCTAGGTATTTGAATAATTTACATATTTGGAAACTAGATTAAAAATTATAAATTTCATATTACTAACTTCTTTTAAGATTCATTGTGTAAGTGCCTCAAACTTTCAGTCCAAGTGTGACAAATTCTGAAAAACAGCAAAAACACTTCCACTTTTTGAGCTTTTTTTGTACCCAACTTCTTGCATCAACCCATATTCAAACCTATTGAGATAAGTGAAGTTGAACCCGATGATCCTATCTGTAGACATATACTTGAAGAAAATAAGGAGGAAGAAGAAGAAGAAAAAAAAGAAAAAGAAAAAGAAGAACAAGTAGAAGATGAAGAGAATGAATCAGAACTTGTTAGAACTCCCAAAAATGTACAAAAGAATCATCTGAAATATTGGATAATTGGAGAAAAGAGTAATGGTGTGAAGACAAGAAGCAAAGTTGCAATTGAGGTAAATTTTTGTTTACTCTCTTAAATAGAACCGAAATCTATGAAGGAAGCATGTGAAGATGAAAGTTCGATGAGAGCTATGAAAGAGGAATTGCAATAGATAGAAAAGAATTAGACATGGGAAATAGTCCCTAGGCCTATGAAAAAGAATGTGATTGGTTTGAAATGGGTGTTCTAAAATAAGCTAAACGAAAATGGAGTAGTGAGGAATAAAGCAAGATTGGTATGCAAAGGATATTCAAAAGTTGAATGAATAGATTTTGAGGAAACATTTTCTCTTGTGGCCAAAATGGAAGCTATCATAATGTTTTTGGCATTTTCTGCACACAATGAATTCAAGGTATATCAGATGGATGTTAATTCATCTTTCCTGAATGGTGAATTGGAGGAAGAAGTGTACATGAAGCAACCTGAAGGATTTCAGCTGTCTGACAAACCAGACATGGTTTGTAAGCTGAAGAAGGCATTGTATGGATTGAAGCAAGCTCCCAGATATTTGTATGCAAGACTGGATAGATATCTAACAAAGAAAGGATTCAACAAAGGTTATGTTGACATCAACTTCTACTTCAAAGTGCAAGGTAATAAGATATTGATTGTAGTAGTTTATGTCGATGATATCATTTTTGGAGGAAATGAAGGCATGTGTAAAAAGTTTGCTTAAGAAATGAAGACAAAATTTGAGATGTGTATGATTGGTGAATTAAAATTCTTTCTTGGTATACAAGTGAATCAAAATAACAAAGGGATATTCATTTCACAATCTAAGTATGTAAAAGAGTTGTTGAAAAAGTTTGGAATGGAGGATTCTAAACCAGTTTGTACTCCTATGGTAACCAGATGTAAACTGAGCATGGATGATGAATTGGCTAAGACTGATCAGAGCAAATATAGATCCATGATTGGTGGACTAATATACCTTATTGCTACTAGACCAAATATTATGAATGCAATGTGTTTATTTGGTAGATGTGATAGATTTTGGAAACCCTATTTGCTTGCTCTCTTCCTAATATTTTTCACCTAGAAAGAAAGATTTGGGTCCCAAAATGCTTATGTAACACTCAAATTAGGATGTATGCTATATGATATGATGCAAATGAGCTTAACTAAATGAAATTGACTAATTGAAATGAACTAAAATGAATGCAAAAGAGCAATTTAAGCTATGTTTGAAAACACATTATGATATGCAAATAACTATGAAAATGAAGAAATTATGCAAAACATAAAGAGATGGATGAAATCAGAGTGCACCTGGATGAAATATGAGTTTTCTGGAGTGTCTGGAATGCTGATGAATTTTACTAGCTTTTTTATAGTGGGACTCATTCACCAAGGGTGGCGAATTAGTCCTCCTATTGATGAAAAAGTGTTGGGATCTGATTTCTGACAGTAGGGATCCGAAATCTAACAAAATAAAAATTTTAAGGTCTCAGGTGGGACTCATTCACCAAGAGTGGCAAATTAGTCCACTCCTAGATTTCTGGAAAATTAGACAGCAACTTTACAACACTAGATTTGGGAATGTCTGAATGTCAGGTTGTCGAAGTCATTTCTACAGGAAACAGATAGAAAACACTCAATAAGATTGAAATAATGATATGTTGACTTCAAGAGCCTAGTTGACTTGATTTCCACTTTTCAACACCTTTAAATATGTCAAATCTGCAAAACAAAGGCTACAAAGATACATGCAAAGGGGAAAAATGTTGGAGGGTTAGTAAATAGGGGTTTGTATTGGTCAAACCCTGCTTTGGTAATCAAACCCAATAGAAATAAGTGAAATGCATAGGGAATTTAAACTAACAACATGCAAAAAATATTAACTCACCAAATCCTTGATCTTGTCAATTTGATCTAATGTTAATGGTTGCTCCAAAGTGCTTCAATAGTTGCTTCAATTGATGATGTAGAATGCTTGAATACTCGATTGTATTAGGAGATTGAATACTTGAGTGAAGAGATGTAAACTAAGATGAAAAATTCCTATTTATACAATTCTTGTGCCTTACTATCCATTCATACCTCATCACAGGCTGAAATCAAGTAACTTTTAATAAAATCCTAAAAGGAAATATGAAATATTTTGAATTTGGGGCCAAGGCTGATTCATTCACCACCCATGGTGAATGGGTTCCACCTAGGACCTAAAACCATGTGTTGGGAAAAATGTTGTGTTTGATGTTATTTGTTGGGATAATATCCAAAAATACACTTAATTAAGCATATGAGGGCATAAAGAGATAAAATAAAGCATGAGAAAGGTGTAAATAAGGAGATTGTTCCTATAAAAGCGTGAAAGCTTGTTACAAGACTTTACAACACTTCAATATAGGACTTGTTGATGAGTAAAAAGGTGATTTTTAGGTAAATTGCATTAAATAGAGTCTAGAAGAATGTGGAAATGTCTTACAACACTTCACAACACCTTCACAAGACATCATTATTTGAGTTTTAGTACCTAAATAAGCATGTTCAAGCCATGATACACCATAAAATCAAAGGAACATAGTTTCAACACCATGAAACAGGACCTAAAAGTCCATGAAAATGAGAAAGGGCCATTTTTATACGGCACATTTAGCCCCCACTTTAGTGAGAGGACGAACTTGCTTCCTCACACTAAAGTAGCCATGAACATCGAGGGGGGGTTCAAATGCACTTACGCTAGCAAGATGGAATACAACAATCAAGAGGGATGATCAAGCCCCAAGGACAAAGATCCCATGGAAAACTAGACATAAGGAAAAAAGAACACACAAGTGGTGAAATGAATTGAATGAAGCTTTGACCATCAATCCAACTAGTTGTGAAAAGAGATCTAGGTTGATTGATTGAAAAAAAAATGTGTACTCACTCTAGGGCCACAAAACTAGTTTTTCGTGGGGTGAGAAGGCCCAACTGTATACTCACTCTGGGGCCATGGAACTAGTTGTCCACGGGGTGAGAAATCCCAAAAAGAAGTAAGATACATATGCTAGTTGGTATGCACTCACAAACATAAAAGTGGCTATGGGGAAAAGTCATGCTGCCAGTTGGGCTTCCCGCTCAACCATGCCAAAGCTATACCCTTTTGATAACTTTAACAAGGTGCCACAAATCCAAATGAAATGTAAATGTTGGTTTAAGTTTCAAAAATAGGATGGCACCACAAGCATGCAAGTTGCGTTATGCAAGGTGGCCAAAAAAATAATATGGCTCCACAGACATGCAAGTTGTGTTATGAAAGGTGGCTGAATGAGGATGCAATAATGTGAAAGATTGTTCAAAGGAGTCTTGTTTAGTTTATGCAAGTTTGGTCACTTAGGGAACATTATGTCTAATTTCTCCAAGAGAGGACCAATCAAATAATAGTATATTCACAACATAGGGGATGCAGTGCTTCACATCAAACCACAAACAAGAATGTAATATGCTAAGATAGATCACACTTAAGGACCTCGCACCCAATGTCATCCACAAAGTAAAAAACACATCATTTAAATGAAAAGGCTACACTAAGAAGCATGAATGGACAAAAAAATGCTAGTAGTGTATGCCCCCCATTTTAAAGGAATTTCTACACATCGTTCTGTGAGAAATTACTTGAAAGTAGAGAAGAAAAGAAAAAGAAGAAAGAAAAACAAGACACGAGATCCAACCTAGAAAAATCTATCCCAAGTCATATGTTTCAAGGGTAGGTTGCATCATTTCAAGGAAAAATAAAGAAAGGGAGTTGCCATCTAGAAGAGAAAGTACACCAAACACATGAGGGATCTATGGATTTAGCGTTAGTATGCTCATTGCTACAATGTTTTTATGAAAGAGCATGGAACTATCATCATTCCCCAAATACATATAGAACTAGAAGAATTACACAAAGAGAGCAAAAAAAAAGGAAAATGAAAGTTCATATTGAGTCAACATGGAAGAGACATTTGTAGTCTCGATGCTTTGGACCATCCCAAAAAGGAAAAAATAAGCGAAAAGAAGGAAAATGAAAAATAAAAATCTTTTGGGTCAACATGGAGGAGACATTTTAGTCTCAATGTCTTGTGTCATCCCCAAAAGGAAAACACAAGAAAAGATAAGAGAAAAAAAGGAAACAAGGACCATTTGGGTCAACATGGAAGAGACAGAGGGTGTCTACACTTTGTGGCATCCTGAAAAGGAAAACAAAAAACTAAAATGAAAAATACAATGACCGTTTGGGTCAACATGGAAGAGACATAGGGCATCTCTATGCTTTGCATCATCCCCAAAAGGAAAACACAAAAAAAAAAATGAAAAAGAAAAGGACCATTTGAGTCAACATGGAAGAGACAAAGGGCATCTCTATGCTTTGCCTCATCCCCAAAAGGAAAATACAAAAAAAAGAATAACGAATAGAAGAAAAAAATACAAATAGAAGAAGTGTACAAGGAGAGGAAACACCAAACACACGATATGGGGGAACACGATACCATGTTCAGTGTAATTTGAAGGTGGTTGACTATCTAAAGGAGGAATCACAAGTGCTGAACTAGGAGTTGTACCAGGTTCTTCAGTTGGTGGAGAGGATTTATCATTTAAGCTCATTGTAGATTAAAATAAAGAGTTCAACTCATTGTGTATTTCTTCATATATATTATTAATCGTCGCATCATCATTGTTGTCATCAAGATTAATAATTATGGGAGGACAAAGGGTGATTTCTAAGGATCAATGTATCAAGAGTGGTGGTTGTTGAATGGGTGGTAAGTTAGGAGAGGGAAGGTTCTCATCTATTTCGTCTGTCAACGATAGAGGTTGATTATCTTGATCATCTTCCATATGAGATTGATGGGCAAGGAGATGACAGTGACACAATGTTCTCGAGCACAATGGTTTCATTCAATTTTGTATTGGAGTTGTTGAGGTATAAGAGTGGATTGAGCTGTCATAGGGTCTTCTACTTCCAAAGGGGGAAGAGCAGGAGAAACCGAAGAGGATGGATCAACCACTTTCTCTTTCACTTTATATACTTTTTTTATATGAAGAGGTAAGGTAGGAGTTATTTCATTTTCTCTTGGTCGTTTAAACAATGGTTGGGAAGTGTCAGGAGGAGATTGTTCAAAAGGCTTGATGGTTTGTTCAATATCAGATTCAAGGTGTAATCATGGTTTCATCTAGAATAGGATTAGTGGAGGTGGACAAAGATGTGTTATGAAGAGATAATTCAACTATCTTTTTGGCTTTAAACTTTTGATAAGCAATGTAAAATAAGTCCTTACGAGGAGTGATAGGATCCATGGGTGTAGGCCAAAAGGTTTCTAATGAAAAGTTACCTTTGGAAGATAAAGGATTAAAACCACTATGGTGTATGGTGAATACCTCATTGCCATGTGGAAACTTCAAGCACTTATGAATGACTGATTGGACCGCTTTCATTGAGCGAAGGGAAGGAAGGCCTAGCCGCAAACAAAATTGGTTAGACTGTGGGATAATGGAAAATGTTACCTCCAAGGTTTTAGGTCCTATTTGTAAAGGTAGTGTGATTGATCCAATTGTAGGGCATGAAAAATAATTATGTGTTTTAATCCATGCAATTGATTTATTATAGTCATCTTGATATAAATTATGTAATACTAGAAATTCTTCTATGATCATGTTCTCACCACAAGTGAGATCTATTAAAATCCCATTAGTAGGTTTATCATAGATTCTGCTAGCTATGTAGATAGGACCATCAGGAAGCTCTTGTAGTATGTCTTTAGCAGAAAAAGTAATATCAGGAGATTTAGTGTTTTGGCCCTTGTGAGGGATAACATCTATTGTAGCTACAAGTTCATCCATAGGACAAGCTTGGGCAACAAGAGGAGATGTATCAAGTTGTGTGTGATGTGTATCAACAGTCATTACATTAGGCTTTGAAGGTTCACTAGCCTTGATGAATGAGGTGGTGTGTTTAGGCATAGGGTTGGTGAAGATTTGCAAATTTTGGTTTGGAGGTGCGACTGACTTATCACCTTGATCATTAACACCCATAATGGTCATTTATCTTGAATCAATGAGGTCTTGAAATAAATGTTTTAAACTCTTGCAATGTTCAGTGTCGTGGCCATTTTGATGATGAAAATGGAAATAAATGTTAGGTTTGAAGGTAGGTGGTAAGGGTTGATTAGGATCAAGTGGTAAGGTGAGCATTCATTTTTGAATTAATTGGTTCATTGCATGGTGGAAGGTATCTAGTAAAGGGGGGAAGTGTCTATCCGAATCTCCATAATGATAAGGCATGGTTGTTTTAGTAGCTGCCATTGAATTTTGAACTTGTTGAGTTGGTTGTGGTTGGGGTGAAGGAGGTGGGTTAAATTGTAAAAAATCCTCAATTAGGTTTGCAGAAGTTTTGTGAGTTATTGTTGTTTGGATTGTTATGTTCATGTTTGTCAACTCGGCTAGAAGTGGATTTTGATTCGCAAGTTGAAACAAAATTTTGGCAATCACATAATGCAGTGCATAAATGCATGAATGAAGGGAATTTCATCATGTAAGTTTATCTTGAAGATTGGTGTGCAAATTCCCAATAAACATCTTCTGCAGATGTGCATCTGGAATTTTGACATCAACTTGAGCGTATAAAGATTGGTAATGGGAAATGAAATCTATCACCTTTTCATCTGTGTTTTGTCTACATCTCATAAGGTCGTTCATTGTATTTTTAGGTGTCATGTGCACTTGAAAGTGATAAATGAAAGCTTATACCAATTCATTAAATGAATGGATGGAATGATTGGGAAAGTTAGAAAACCATTCTAAAGTAGTATCTTTCAAGGTCCTTGGAAAAATATTTGCTAAGATTTTATCGTCAAGGACAAAATCACAACACAATGTGGTAAAAGCATTGACATGGTTGATATAGGGTCTCCTTTTCCTCCATATTTAACAAACCTATGCATTTATATCCCTTGTGGAATTGGGGTATGTAAGATTTCTAATGATAAGGAGCTGCTACTGACAAGATATGTGGGTGGAGCAGCTTGACCTCGACTAATGGTGGCAAGCTGGTGTTGGATGGATGAAATAGTGTTAAGGAGTTGTGTCATAAAAGGATCGGGAAAATTAGGTTGAGGTGGAAGAGAAAATGGTGATGGAGTGTAAGTGATGTTAGGGGAGGTGAAAGGAATACTAAGGGGTGTGAAAGTGGTCGAAGGAGGTTGTGATGCCACAAAAGAAGTAGGAATTCTAGTGGAAATCAGGAAAGAAGTAGCCACATAATTAGGTTGATGCATAGTTGTATGGACTTGCAGATTGGTGTAAGTTGGTATAGAAGCTATAGTTGAAGGAGGAGGAACTTGAGATGTTCCTTGGTTTACAGGAATGTTTGCAGATTGAGTATTAGAAGAGGCATGTTTATTATAAATCTCAACAATTTGTTTCAGCACTTTTAATCCATCATCACTCTCAATTAAGCGATGAAGGTTCTCAATAGCAGGGATACTAGTGGTGGAAATGTTTTCAAGTGACAAATCTTGTTGTAAATGTGCAAAGTCCTAATGAATATTAATGACCTTTTATTTCAAGAGGGATTTTTTTTGGTTGTCAACATGCATAGGATGGAAAGGTGAAGGCATGGAAGTGGTATTGTCAGGGCCTAATGCACCATTTTCCATACCAGGAGTAGGAGCTCGTGAGATCTCAAGGTTCACAAAAAAAGTTCTATCATGGGATACCATGAGTCTAGAAATTCTTCTCACTAAAGTATTATCAATAGGGCACCAAACACTCATGCAAGTACCACAAAGGAAGGGTGGATGGAAATGCAAGATAATCTAAGAATTTGAAATGCAAATAACATAGAATATGCTAACTGTAATAGAGATGCAAATACAAAAAATAGAAATGCAAGAAAATGCTAGAAAAAGCACAAAAATACTTTCTAAAAAGTGTAGAGGGCCTGTTTCACCCTGGGTGGTAAATGAGTCCTAGTTATGTCGAGCATCATGATGGACCAAAAAGTAGCAATATGATGTGTATGTGGCTGATGACTTTTTTTTAACCCAAAATTGATGAAACAAAAAGGGTTTTTAAAGAAGATTCTCAGCCTACCACCAATATAAATTATTCTTGACTTTAAATTAAACAAGTAATAATTATTCGTTTTCTATTCGAATTATGACTAAAGCCCTAATTGATAGGCTGATTTAAAAACATCTATAGCTTCCAAACAGTCTATCATTTTTTAAATCCAAAATATGTGTCACATTCTATGATTCATATACTATAGGATTAAAAAAAGAAAAATTGAATTTCATGAAGTTTTGACCAAGTTAAGGTGGTTAGACATACAAGTTTTTTATATTTTTTAAAAGTTGTAATAAAAAATTCATAATTAATTATTTACTTGGGAAAAAATTACAAAAAAATATGCATCACATCGTGACATGAGTCCTCTACTTATATCTAAAATATTATAAAAAATATGCATCACATGGGGACATGAGTCATCTACTTATATTTAAAATCTTATAAAAAATATTATCATTTTATTGTGGTTAGGGTGGTCAGACAAACACCTATTTATTTTTTCCCTGAAATTTATGTACTACTGCATTGAAATTTCAAATTCTCACCAAATAGATTTTTTTTTTTTAAACAAACCTAGTAGTTTAGAAACAACATTCAATTTGCTACATATTCTATACTTACATATTTTTGAAATAATATAGATAACTTATTCAAATTTTTACATCAAGTTTCCTAACTATGATTTTTCTGAATTTTATGCCACTTAAGGGCCTGTTTTTTCCATGATGATCTTACACATACCCTCCCAGGATGCAATTTTTTTAATGGTTTTCAGAAATTTTGAGAATGATTTAAACTTTCAACAGAATGCAATAATAAATGCATAATGCAGATTTTTACTTTTTTTTCAATGAAATTCAATGCAAAAATGAAAACTAAATGGATGTTTCACTAATGCAAAATGAAATGTCCTAGAATGTAATAACAAATCAATGTCCTAATTGAATGTTAATGCAAAGGAAAACTAGGATTCAAGATATGGATATAATTAGAAGTTTTAAAGTATTCAAAAGTTGGGTTCACCAAAATGTGACAGATTTTGAGAACCCTAGATGCTTGCTCTGTTCATAAGATTTTTCACCTAGAAAGAGAGAGATTTAGGTCCCAAAATTCTTATGTAACACTCAAATTAGGATGTATGCTTTATGATATGATGTAAATGAACTAAAATGAATGTAAAAGTGCAATTTAAGCTATGTTTGGAAACACATTGTGATATGCAAATAACTATGAAAATGAAGAAATTATGCAAAACAAAAAGAGATGGATGAAATCAAAGTGCACCTAGATGAAATATGAGTTCTCTAGAATGTCTGGAATGCTGATGAATTTTGCTGGTTTTTCACAGTGGGACTCATTCACCAAGGGTGGAAAATCAGTCCTCCCACTGATGAAAAAGTGTCAAGAACTGATTTCTGACAGTCGAGATTCAAGATCTGACAAAATATAGATTTTCAAGTCTCAGGTGGGACTCAATCAGCAAGGGTGGAAAATCAGTCCACTCCTAGATTTCTGGAAAATCAGACAGCAATGTCTGAATGTTAGGTTGTTAGAGTTAGTTCTATAGGAAATGGAAAAAAAACACTTAATAAGCTTGAAATAATGATATGTTGACTTGAAGAGCCTATCTGACTTGATTTCCACTTTTCAACACCTTTAAACCTATCAAATCTACAAAACAAAGGCTTCAAAGACACATGCAAAGGGGAAAAATGTTGGAGGGCTAGGAAATAGGGGTTTTCATTGGTCAAACCCTGCTTTGATAATCAAACCCAATAGAAATAAGTGAAATGCATAGGAAATGTAAACTAACAACATGAAAATGCTATTAAATCACCAAATCCTTGATCTTGTAAGTCTGAAACAATGTTAATGGCTGCTCCAAAGTACTTCAATAGTTGCTTCAATTGATGATGTAGAATGCTTGAATACTTGAGTGTATTAGAAGATTGAATACTTAAGTGAAGAGATGTAAAATGAGATGACAAATTAAATATACAATTATTGTGCCTTACTATCCATTCATACCACATCATAGACTGACATCAAGTGACTTTTAATAAAATCATGAAAAGAAATTTGAAATATTTTGAATTTGGGGCCAAGGGGGACTCATTCACCACCCATGGCGAATGGGTTCCACCTAGGACCTAAAAACATGTGTCAGGAAAAATGTTGTGTTTAATGTTGTTTGTTGGGATAATTTACAAAAATACACTTAATTAAGCATATGAGGTCATAAAGAGACAAAATAAAGCATGAGAAAGAAAGGTGTAAATAAGGAGATTGTGCCTAGAAAAGTGTGAAAGCTTGTTACAAGACTTTACAACACTTCAATATAGGACTTGTTGATGAGTAGAAAGGTGATTTTTAGGTAAATTGCATTAAATAGAGTCTAGAACAGTGTGGAAATGTCTTACAACACTTCACAACACCTTCACAAGACATCATTCTTTTAGTTTTAGTACCTAAATAAGCATGTTCAAGCGATGATATAACAGAAAATCAAAGCAACATAGTTTCAACACCATGAAACAAGACCTAAAAGGCCATGAAAATGACAAAGGGCCATTTTTTTATGGCACAGTAGATTTCAAGTAGATCCTAGAGAAGCAAATCTTATGGTTGTAAAAGAATATTTAGATATCTAAAAGGCACACTGGATTATGGATTGTGGTATCCTAAGAGTAATGATTTCATCTTGAGTGCTTATACAAATGTTGATTGGGCCAGATATGTAGATGACCGAAAGTGTACTAGTGGTGGTGCTTTCTTTCTTGGTAAAAGACTAGTTTCATGTTTGAGTAAAAATCAAGAATCAATTTGTTTATTCACTGTAGAGGCTAAATATATTGTTGTAGCATCCTACTATACACAAGTTATATGGATGAAGCAAACTTTTGAAGACATTGGTATAGTATGTGATGAGCCTATTTCTATTTTTTGTATAATACAAGTGCAATAGAATTTTCAAAGAATTTGGTTGTGCATTCAAGAATGAAGCACAAATCTATCAAGTATCATTTTCTTAGAGAGAAAGTGTTGGAGAATGAGGATAGATTGGAGTATGTAACTAGAAAGGAATAGATTGTAGACATATTTACTAAGGTTCTTCAGAAGAATACTTTTGAGCATCTTAGGGAGAGGTTGTGTGTCATTGGCCCTCCTAACTAGGTGCACATGAAGATGCATTAGTCCAGTGAGTTCACAAATTCTTCATTTACCTAGACTGATTGATGGTTCTACTCCGCAGGGGGAGTAGAAAAGATTTTCATTGTTGCAGTATGAGTGTAATCCTAAGGGGGAGTAATTAAAGCAGTTGTTCTTTGCCATTGATGTCAAAGGGGGAGAGAAGGTTATGTGTTGCAATCAATGACAAAGGGGGATATTGTTGTAGATATGAGCTAGTCTAGTGGTGTTATCATAAATGTTGTCATTGATTTCAACATTGTTCAGTATATTGTAGATTGTACATGTATGGTTGAGATGTTGTTGAGATGCTATGAGTACATGGAGCTATCTTTCTGGCATTGAAAATATGTTGGTTTTATGAGTTTCTGAGTGATTTCGAGAAAATTAATAAAGAAAAGAAGTCTGAGCGTTGGAAGTGTTCAATGTGTGCTATGATATGTGCTCCACATTTCTCCTTTGTTGATCCTATGCCTGTGTGGATCTGAAGGTGTGTTTATAATGATCCAATGATGATATAATCTAAGTTTTAGTTTATGGTGAGATTGTTCATGAAATTTGTGTCCACTGGTATATGTGTTCTACCAGTAGTGTCAGTGTTCTGTGGACTGGGAGAAATATGTTTGCTCTGCATTTGTCTACTGTTTTATTTCAGATTGTGAGGATTTGGGATATGTCATGTAAAGGCCTTTCCTATGCTCTGGAAAAGAGGTTTGAAATTTGGTGATCCAAAACTCATGTTTTAGTGTTTATGTGTGTGTCTACATAATCTAGATTGTTTGATGAAAAGAGTTCAGTGTTTGAAGCTTGATATTTTTTTTGTGGATGTATCTAGAAGATTCAGAGATATATTCTCATGTATAATGAAGAATGTTGTGTCATCTCCATGTCATCTTCTTATTGGGAAGCGTGTGCATCATTGATAATTTGTGTTTTCATTAAGTTTGGCTGACTTAGTGTTTACACTTCATTTGAAGAATAAAACTTAAATGAGGAAATGTGTAGAAGATTCAAAAATATTATTCTTATGTTTTTATTGGTATACTCTTATTCCTTTCCACTATGGGAATTTAGAGTTGCCGACCTATTTTTAAATTTATGAAACGATGTGTTGTGGCCAACCTTGGTAAATGTTTCTAAGGTTGAGAATCGTATAAAAGCAAGGCGAGTTGTAAAAAATTGAATGGCAGTGTGATGCAAAGTGATGAAAGTGTGTCACAAATCATAAGAGCAAACGTGTGTATGAGTGAGTTGTAAAAGCATTTTTTTCAGTGTACTGAAGGTAGTGAACTTAAGGTTTATGTAATCCTGCAAACGTGCTTTAATTGCTGTGGTGGATCTTTTGTTCTCTTTTGTATCTGCAAGCAGTGAGCCTCCCTATTGGATAGTGAGTCCTTTGTAGGTAGTGAGCCTTTTTACATGGACAATGAGTCCTCTTTTAGGTAGTGAGCCTTTGTATCTAGTTTATAATATTTATATTTTGAGTTAACCCTCGCTATTTTTTTTTCCCTTATTGGATTTTCCACATAAAAATATGATGTTCATTGTGTTGATTTACTTTCTATTCTCTACGTTTCACGCTCATATTTAATAGCAAAATAGTGTGGTTGAAGATTTGATAAGTGATAAATTTTTGATTTTAGATTTTTTGGACAACTAATTCATTCCCACCCTATTAGTTGGCATGCACATGTTTAATAGATTTTTGATGTTCTTTCCATCCACCGGAGCAACATCTTGGAAACTTGTGCTAGGACCCATTCTCCTTTAGTGGGGAATGGGTCCTCCTTGAATAGGACACCCATTTTCAAATTTAATTTTGGTAGGATTCTAATGATTTTCAATTTTAGATCTGGTGTTGGCTTGAATTATTTGATTTTTGAGGTTAATTCTTAGATTTAGTATAAATATGAGATTAATTCACATTTTTTTCACCTAGCAAGTTCAAGTTATCATTAAAGCACATTCATAAGAGGATTATAGAGTTTACAAAAAAAATTCAAAGGCATTCAAGGGTAGATTATTGAAGACTTATTGTAGCAATTCAAGATCATATCACCATGACAAAGGCATAACTCATTCATGCATGTTGTTGAGCTAAGATTATTGATGTAGCATTGAAGATCTATTTGGAAGCATTTTTATACATCCTATTTAAGATCAATATCTACATTCTTCATGGCCACCACATGTTATTTTGTAGATTTACATTCCAAGACAACTTCAAAGGTATCAAGATTGCATATTTCATGTTTCATTCTTCAATTTCATTATTTCATCATTTGGTTTAATTACGTAAAAGGGGTTTGACTGAGGAAAACCCCTATTCACTAACAATCAACAAGTTTTTGTTCTCTTGAATGTGAGTTTGTAGATTTATAGGTAGAAGATAAAGTGGAGAAGATGTTTGAAGCAAAATTGTCAAGTTACAAAGTTTCCATTCACAGTGAAAGAACGCGGAAAGAAGGCTACAAAATTTTCTACAAGTTTTTGTGAGTAGACAATTGAGGATCTGAGAGTGTGAAAATAAAGGAATAGAACCTAGATCTCTGTTTTAGAAACCCTAACAAGGACCCATTTTCCACTAAAGGTGAATGAGTTTGTTGTGCCCTAAAAACAAGTTGTACCATAGAAAAAAGGAAACTTGCTTGATTTTGGAAATAATTAATGATAAGTTGGACTTAATAAAGCCTTGATTTGGTGTTGTGAGGTGTTTTTCACATCCACACTAGGTTTTGGACCCTTTCAAATGCATTTAATGATGTCTTGTAAAGGTGTTGTAAAGTATTGTGAAAGACTTTCATGCCTCTCTAGACTTAATGAACCCATTTTCCTTTAATTCAACATTATAAAATATATTTAATTGTATTTCACATCAATCAGAAAGCTTGTAAACTAAACTTAACTTTAACCAGGTGTTGTATTGTGTTTTACACATTCACATTGGTTCTTGTGCCTTTCTAGGCTAAGTGGACCTCATTTTAGTGTTATAAAGTGTATTTAATCACACTTTCACATTGAATTCTATGTCCCAAGCCCTAATTGACCTTCACATCATCATTAATAGGCCCGTATTACCCTATATTGTGCATCTTGAGGCATAATTTGATGAAATACCTGACAAAGTCATCATTTAAACCTTATTTTCTTACTTCCTAGAATCCTAGCTATCAAATGGGCCCTAGTGGAACTAATTTTCCACCTATGGAGAATGAGAACCTATCAGGTGGGATTGATTCACCCATGGTGGTGAATGAGTCCCATTTGGGCCAATTTTGATGTTTGAGCAAGAAAAACATAAATTTAAGTTTATTATTTTTACATGTCAGCCTTAGGGATCCAATTTATGGGTAAATAAGGTGGATTTCCTATAAAAATAAGTCTCTAAACCCTAATTTACATGCATTAGCTCATTTCACAACTCATTCATCATTCATTCTCTCTTTCGAGTCAAGCAAGTTAGGGTTTCATCATTGTAAGTCACCAAGATTGCTTCCTAAGACATTCAAGAGCAGATTCTTCATGTTTTGCTGCAAACATTCAAGATCTATCATCATGGAAAGGTATTAATCCCTTCATTTCATGTTAATTCTTCATATTATCTGTTCATTTGGTTTAATTACCTAAAAGGGGTTTGACCAAGGCAAACCCCCATGCCCTAACATCCAAAATTTATCTTTCTTGTCTTGTGTGTTTTGAAGAATTAGGCATCTTGGAGGCTTAGAAATAAATGAAGATTGCATTTCAATTTTTTTCAAGTCATCTCTTCATTAGATAAGTCAAAATACCCATAAAAATTCACTTTCAGGCCCGGATTTGACAATTTCAGAACCAGACACCTAAAGAAGTAGAGAGTGCATACCAAAGGCTCCTCTTTCCACCTTTGAATCTTTAGAAATTAAAAAGTGGACTCATTCACGATGGGTGTTGAATGAGTCCCACTTCCATGCTTATTGCTTGGTTTTCCGCATTTTTAAATACCCTTTTGTTTGAAATGGGTTCCAAAATAGTTATACAAATCTAGGACTAATTTTCCCAGAATGGCAAATGAGACCCACAAGGCCTAAAAGTTATCATCAAAAAAATTCCAGAAGCCATTTCTAGTCTTTATCAAGATCTCATGTGCACACTTTCAGTTTCATGCATTTTTGTTGCGATTTGCATTCATTCTTAGGTGTTTTTGCATTACATAATGTGTTTTCATTTACAAGATGCATTTCTTTAGTTTTCACTTAATAATCTATAGATTTTACTATTTTTTTGCATCTATATCACTCCATTTAGTCATAATTCCATCTTTCATTCCTTTAGTTGAGTGAACCACCTAGATTTTGTGTGTGAGATCTATCTCTTTCCATTAGGTGAAAGATTGTAATTGAGAAATAAAGACTTAGCATTCCACCATCTTAAAATCTATGGTTCATTTTGGTGAACCTACTTTTAGAATACTTTATTTTTTGATTAGGAGTCATTCATCATCCTAGCAATAGCTTGCATGCATTATATTTTGCATTGTTTTGCATTCTAGGGTTTTAAAAACTTGCATTAGTGAAAGGGTCCTTTAGCTTGCATTTTTTAATATAATTTCCTTAAAATTTTCTAAAATTCTGCATCTACATCTTAGTTATACATCATACAACATCAAACACATCAAAAAAAATTTAAAATTTTTGAGAATTTTGTAAAAGAACCTTACTGGGACTCATTCACTATGTTGGGCGAATCTGTCCCTGTCTAGATTTTTGACTAACTATTACAACACCAAAAACCTCATAATTTCTATGCCTCCTAAGACTCCTAGTATCATATGGAAAGTTTTGGGAACATTTTTTTTATGCATCTACCTCAAAAAAATCATTTTAGACT
The DNA here is from genome assembly GCA_007258455.2 of Sequoia sempervirens. Lineage (NCBI taxonomy): Eukaryota > Viridiplantae > Streptophyta > Pinopsida > Cupressales > Cupressaceae > Sequoia > Sequoia sempervirens. The sequence goes on along the minus strand of VDFB02373365.1, from coordinate 52,186,698 downwards.
ACCCATTCCTCAAGTCAATTCAATTCCAAACATCCTTATATCTAAAAAAGTTCACATTTCTAAAATTTTGCATAACATTGATAAAATTACTTTTCACTTTTTCTTACACAATATTTCTATTCATAAAAAATTGCATAAGTTTGATAAAAGTACTTTTTATTCTTGCATATACATTGTTTACATTCTTAAGGTTTTGCATACATTGGATAAAAGTGTTTTGCATCTTTGCATATACATTGTTCATATTGCTAAAACATTGCATGAAATGGTTACATGTGATTTTCATCCTTATCAAAACAATGCTAGTATCTTACATAACTAGACATATTAAGAAGCATTCCCTGTCTTATCCAGGCTCTAAGAGTGGCTTTGTGATAGAGAAAACAACTTTGTACATTCCTAACGATCATGTTTGTTCTTCTCCTAATATCTTTCCTATTGGAAAAGAAGATATTTTGGTGATAGAAGAACCACTTAATGAGAATTTTGAGAATCCAGGTTGTTTCTCTCCTCTTACCTCTTTTTGTGGACAAGACATTAATAAACAAGATAACACAACCATAGGTAACCATGACACTAACATTTTTTTTCTCCTAGTATCTCTCCTTGTTGTGAATATGATACTTTGATGTTAGAAAACCCATTTTGTGAAGGTCATGTGAATATTTGTTGTCCCCCTTCCCCTAACAAAATCCTTGTTGATCATGAAAATTCTACCCTTGATCCTACCCCTACTTGTGATAAAGCCATTTTAGAAGAACCAATCCATGAGTGTCAAGAACATTTGGGTTGTTGTTCTCCTCAAAACCCTCCTAGGGAGGATATCATGATGCAAGACAATGATAACTCTCACTTGCTAAGGGATGTTAACATTATTCAACCTTAACTCATTATTTACCCTCCACATAAAACTCAAACTCAAACCAAACCTGAACTCATCCTCTACCCACCTCAGAATAATGTGTCACAACAACTGAGTCATAATACTGTTGTTGATACATATAAAACTCAAAACTTGATCTACAACCACAACACCCCTACCCTTTCCTAACCCTATCATCCCTAATCGTACCTTACGAGGACCTCCTAGTGGAAAGGAGTACAATGTTGTTGAACAACTAAAGAATACTCCTCCTAAGATATCATTGTGGTACCTTATTGAAGTCTCCCCTCATTATCGCAACATGATTCAAAATGCTTTACAACAAGTTCTTGTCCCTTCTAGCATGCAAACAAATGATCTAGCAGCCATGATTCAAGCCATAAATGCTAACATTGTTTTCCACCAAAGTGAGCTCCCTTCTTTGGAAGAGCTAAACAAAATGAACCTTTTATGATTATCATTCAATTATACAAATGAAAAAGGATTAAGAGAACTCTTGTGGATACTGGTTCTGCTCTTAATGTATGTGGAGTGAACCTTCTCGATAGACTTGGTGTTGTTAAATCAAATGCTAGAATCGATCTTTTATCTATTAGGGGATTTGACAATATTAGTAAACAACCACTTGGTGTGATCATGTTACCTATTACCATTGGAGTGGCCAAATTAGAAACACCAATCCATGTTATTCCTAATGATCTTGCATATAATCTTCTCTTAGGTAGACCATGGATTCATGCAATGGATGGTCTACCTTCTACTCTTCATCAAAAAATGAAATACATCTACAAAAAAAAATTGTACATGCTTGAAGCTGACCCTCATCTAAACAGTTGTTTAAACATTGAAAAAAACACAAAAAAATCACTTGAACACATTAACACCAACAACACAAGTGGAACTTTTCCAACATCTTGAACCAATTTTGAAGCTCTTAGATGATGATTGGGGTTCCTTAGACTTCACACCCACTTCGTTTGGAGAATACCAGATCATACACAAAGACTATAGCAAGGGAAATGAAACCACAATTTTGTCATCACAAAACTTAGACAACCCTTCACAATCATCCACCTCAACCACTTTAGAACAATAGACATCAGGTTACACAACAACCTTTGATGAACTTAATCATGAACAACCACCAACTTAAAAATAAATGAAAAAACTTTATGGATGTGGTTATGAGCTTATGAAACAACTTGTATATAGCAGAAAAGGATGAGGTGCTCAAGAACAAGGTATCTGAAACCCTATAGAGCTTAACACACAACTAATGTCTCATGATCTTGGTTATTTTCCTTTGATCGAGATAAAGAATCCCTCACTTAACATTAACAATATCACAAAACATACTCCTAAATCATCGTTAATAGTCGTCCATCCTAAACTCCTCCACAATAGTGGTCTTGAACATCATCCTTTACACAATATGACACAAACAATGAACTCTTTGCATAATGTCAATGTCATCTCACAAGATACTAATCATTTGAATTCATTAAATTTTACACCATCCTATAAAGGAGAGAAAAAAATATTGTAATCTAAAGAGTCTTGCAAATATAAAGCACCTCATACTAAGCAAGATTTTTCTTTCAAGCAAACCATAGGACCACCTTCTACCATTGATCAAGAGGGTATCTTGTCACGACTCCTCGAAGATCACTTGATCACCCTCCCTCCCAAAACTTGAAAGAAATTCTCTTACAAGACTTAATTCTATGCCTATCATAAAGTTTATGGTCATTCCACTAATGAATGTAAGGCTTGGAGTACTCAAATCCAACATTTTTTAGGATTTTGGTGTTCTTCCTTATGTGGGGGGCACCTAATTCCTCTATTTGATGTTTATTTTTTCTCTACCTTGCATCTTATTAACCATTTTGGCTCACCCTTGTCCTACACTAAGTGGGGGCAAGGCGTTATAGTCTTTCCCTCATATGCCATATGTTGTTGCCTCCTTTGGCTAGTCGTTATCCTTTCATGAACATACACGAACAAGCTTGGGATGTGGATTATGTGCCTTAAGCTCGCTCACATGTGATGTAATACCCTTTTTCATGATGTAGCTTATCGGAAACATATGAATTGGCATAGGGATTTTTACATAAGCTCTCATGTCCCCTTCTTCTACTTTAATGATATTGTTCATAGTACTGGTGTTCACAACCACTTTAAAGTGGGGGCCATACATCACCACTCACATTTTATTGTATGATTTTCTTTTTCTTGTGATTCCCTTTCTTGGACACATTTGGCTCAATGTTCCCTAGGATGAGACATTGTAATTGTCCTCTCTTGGAAACAAGATGAGACCATTTGCACTTATCCTCTCTTGGAAACATTAGGAAAAATGTCCTCTAAGATGAGACCTTCCACAAAATAAGAAAAATCCATTTGAAAATTCCTTACACTACTTTGCATTAACAATGTCTATGAGTGTCAAGCATATGAAGTTTTGCTTACTTCATAGAACTCAAAAATCATTTTCCTTTGTGGCACCTTATTAAAGTTATAAGGAGGTATAACTTTGATATGGTTGAGCAGGAAGCACATTCTGAGGCCCAACTTTCCCCAGAGCCACCTACATGTGTGTGAGCACATATCGGTCATGTGTGTCTCACCTTCTAGGACATCTCACCGGGTGGACAGCTCACCCCGCGAATGACCTCAAGTTTTGTTACCCCAGAGTGAGTGCATCCTTTCCACCCTATTTTTATTTCCTTTAGTTCTTGCCATTGCACGATTGCGTATCTTGATGATTTGACTTATGATCTTGATCCTCGGGGCTTGACTACCTTCTTGATCTTTGTAATTCTTTTTCATCTACATCTATACACTTGCATATCTCTTGAATGTCTACTTTAGTGTGAGTTTGAAGCAAGTTCATCCTCTCACTAAAGTTGTGAGGTGTTTTTCACATCCATACAAGGTCTTGGACCCTTTAAAATGCATTTAATGATGTCTGTAAAGGTGGTGTAAAGTGTTGTAAAAGAATTTCACACCTCTATAGACATAATGAACCCATTTTCCTTTAATTCAACATTATAAAATTTATTTAATTGTATTTCCACATCAATCTAGAAGGCTTGTAAACTAAACTTAACTTTAACCAAGTTTTGTAATGTGTTTTACAAATTCGCATTGGCTCTTGTACCTTTCTAGGCTATGTGGACCTCATTTTAGTGTTGTAAAGTGTATTTAATCACACTTTCACATTGAATAATGTGTCCCAAGTCATAATTTACCTTCACATCATCATTAATAGGCCCCTATTACCCCATATTATGCATCCTGAGGCATAATTTGATGAAATACCCAACAAAGTCATCATATAAACCTTATTTTCTTACTTCCTAGCATCCTAGCTATCAAATGGGCCCTAGTAGGATTAATTTGTTACCTATGGAAAATGAGTACCAGCTAGGTGGGACTGATTCAGCCAAGGTGAAGAATGAGTCCCGTTTGGGCCAATTTTGACCTTTGAGTAGGAAAAATTGAAATTGAAATTTATTATTTTTACATGTCAGCCTCATGGATCCAATTTACGGGTAAATAAGGTGGATTTCCTATAAATATAAGTATCTAAACCCTAATTTAAATCCATTAACTAATTTCACAACTCATTCATCATCCATTCTCTCTTTCAAGTCAAGCAAGTTAGTGTTTCATCATAGTAGGTCACCAAGATTGCTTTCTAAGACATTCAAGGGAAGATTCTTCATGTTTTGTTGCTGACATTCAAGATAAATAATAATGGAAAGGTATTAATCCCTTAATTTCATGTTCATTCTTCATATTATTTGTTCATTTGGTTTAATTACCTAAAAGGGATTTTACCAAGGCAAACCCACATGCCCTAACATCCAACATTTTCTCTTTCTTGTCTAGTGTGTTTTGCAAATTTAGGCATCTTAGAGGCTTAGAAATGATTGAAGATTGCATTGAAAATTTTTTCAAGTCATCTCTTCATTGTATAAGTCAAAATACCCATAAAAAGTCACTTCCAAGCCCAAATTTGACAATTTCAAAACTAAACACTTGAAGAAGTAGAAAGTGCAAACCAAAGGCTGTTGTTTCCACCTTTGAATCTTTAGAAATTAAAAAGTGGACTCATTCACCATGGGTGGTGAATGAGTCCCACTTCTAGGCCTATTTTTTGTTTTTTGCATTTTTAGATACCCTTTTGTCTGAAACGGGTTCCATAATAGTTTTACAGATCTGTGACTAACTCGCCCAAAATGGTGAATGAGTCCCACCAGGCCTAAAAATCAACATTATTAGCATTATAGAAGCCATTTCCAATATTCATCAAGATTTTAGGAGCACACCTTCAACTTCATTCATTTATGTTGCAATTTTCATTCATTCTTAGTTGTTTTTGCATTACACAATGTGTTTTCAAACAAGATGCATTTCTTTAGTTTTCCTTAATAATCAATAGATTTTACTAGTTTTTTGCATCTAGATCACTCCATTTAGTCATAATTCCATCTTACATTCCTTTATTTAAGTGAACCACATAGATTTTGGGTGTGAGATCTATCTCTTTGCATTAGGTGAAAGACCCTAATTGGGCAAAAGAGACTTAGCATTCCACCACCTTAACATATATGGTTCACAAGCTTCTTGTAACAAGGTACAGATAATTTTTAGCTTTAAAAACTCCCCTCATAGTTTCTATAATAGTTAGGATTAGTTTCTGATTGTTATTTAGGAAATTTGGCTCTCATAATTTAATTAGTGATTCATCATCTTGTTGACTCATTTTGATGCAAACCCTCTTTTCCTCCTAAACATTAATGGTGAACCTGACCTATTGAATATGGAAAATTTTTAATGTTGAAGTCTTTCATTGCTTCCTAGGTTAGATCTTGCATTCATTTGCATTTAACTTGCATTGAATTATATCTCATTTAGGGTTTGTTACTTTGCATTTAAACTTGGATCTCATTTAGGGTTTAGAATTGTATTGTTTTGCATTCTCTAAATATGAAAATTACAAAAAAAAATAGTCACTTTGCATATCATTTAGATCTCATAAAATTGCATTTGGAAATCAAAACAACATTGCATTTCAAATTAGGTCTTTGCATTCATCATTTTATTCCATTTTCACATTGCATTTTTGGAAAATATGAAAATAAAAGTTATTGTCTCAGACCTAGAATTGATTGAAATTGAAATGTATATTTTTGTATGTGGGACTCTCTTACACTTCTAGGGTTTTTGACCTAAAACGAGAGAGATACAAAAACCTTAACGCTTCAGTCAAGAACAAAACCCTTGAGATTTCAATGCAAAGAAGATTGAAATCTGTCAAAGAGGATTGTCCTAAAGGCTGAAAACTGATAAAGGAGTTCACCACTAATGCAAAACTTGGAAAATGAAAGATGTTTGAAAACACATTGTGATATGCAAAAAGACCTAGAAATACAAATAGATTATAACAAAAAACTCAGAGATTTAAGGTGTGCACCTAGATATTGGAGAAGGATGGAATGGAGCTCTAGAATCCTGAAATTTTTTCTTTTTAGGCCAACTAGGACTCATACGCCAAGCTGGGTGACTTAGTCCTGCTTTGGGTTAACAATGTCAGAATAAGTTTCAGACAAATAGGCAATTAGATCTGCAAAAATCTATGTCAAAATCCTACAATGGGAATCATTTTCCACTAATAGTGAATCAGTCCACTTTTGGATTTCTAGAAATTCAAAAATGGAATTTGTAGCTCTCGGTTTGCACTTCTACTCCTAGTTCAAATCTGTGTCTGAAACTGTCAAATTCAACCTGTAGGTGTTCTCCAAGCTTCTTTTTGGACTTTAAAAATTTGATGGAAACTTTTCCAATATTTCTCTTTGAAAAATCTACAACCTAAACCTGCAAATCACATGCAAGGAGAGGGAAAAATTGTTGTGGGGTTAGTGAATAGGGGTTTTCCTTGGTCAAACCCCTTGTTGGTAATTAAACCATTGAAATGAAATGAAAGGTGAAAAGAGAATGATGAATGAACAAAAGAAATGCTACAAATCAAAAAAGCATTTAAGTAGAATGCTACAAACATGCAAGTAGTGTCTCTAATGCATGTATACTTGAAAATGCTTGAAATGCTTAGAATTCTTAATTGATTGATTGAGTGATTTGTTGGGGGGTGGAATGAGTAGAAAAAAACTTATATTTATACTTGATTATACAATAATTCCTAAAAATACATCACAAGTCGACCTTACATCTTAGAAAATAAAAACACACCAAAAATTTGAACTTCCTTTGAATTTTGTGCCAAAGGGGACTCATTTTCCACTCTGGGTGAATGGGTCCCACCTAAGGGGACTCATTCATCTAAAATGGCTAATGGGTCCCACCTTAGGCATTTGAAGTGGGTTTCATGATTTAAATGTTTTAAACGATGTTTATTGGGTTTATTCTCAAAAATACTCATAAGTAAGGCCTATATATGCAAAATAGGGCCAATTAAGGCATAGAAAAGCCCAATTATTAATGAAAAGCCTAGAAAAGTGTGAAATTTTGTTACAAGACTTTACAACACTTTGAAATAAGTCTTGGTAAATTATAAAAAGAGTTTATTTAGGTGAAATACATTAATAAGACCCTAGAAATGTGTGAAAGTGTGTTACAACACTTCACAACACCTAGGTAAGGTACCATTAAAATCCTTATTAGTTCATAAGGGCCCAAAACCTAATGTGAATGTATTAACCACATTACAATAGTAAATCAAGGAAAAGCTAATCCAACATCCACAAGAAGGACCCAAATGAGCTTGAAAATGTCCAAAGATCCATTTTTCTACACTAGAGACATTACAAAAATCTTGAAAGTCATTCAAAAATAGTTTAAAAACCCTAAATAAGGACCCATTCACCTTTATAGGTGAATGAGTCCTTGATCTAGCTTGACCTAAACCTTTTTGGCATATGAAAAGCATTAAAATCACTCAGGAATCAGTAGGAACATCTCAAAAATACTTAACCAAGACCCATTCACCCTTACTGACGAATGAGTCCCTATTAGATCCTGATTTTCATTTTTTGGAAATTGAAATCATAGTTTTAGGTTCTTGTTTGCTGCTATTAGTTTCCTATTTCAATTTTATGACTTTTTGTTTCATCATATTCATTTCATCTAACTTAAATTGTTTCGTTTCAGTGCATTGTCAAAAATAAAAATTACATTTACAACATTTCATTTTTAGTTTATTGCATTGTGTAATCAACAAATTACTTTATTTAGAATCTCAAAAATTGTATTTCATTCTAGGTCATTTCATTTCCCCTTTCCATTTAGGGTTTGCATACTAGGTTTGTAAAACTTGTATGAGCTTTACAACTTGGTGGCCTATTAGCAATACTATTGTAAGACATAGTTCGAGTCTCATGTCATCCCATGATATCTCATTCGCCATGAATCCTGGGTTTTCTAGCTCTCTTTCTGATAGTGTTGATAATCAACCCTCCATGGCTCATAGTTTTCATACTTCATTTCCCATGACTTCACCTCCCACAATCAATGTGTTTAATGTTAACAATATTGTCCCTACCATCACCACTTGTACTCAAGCTTTGAGATCTACTCAAAGCTAAGGTGGAATTCAAATTCCATCTTTTGTGATACCAATGTCCATTCTAACATACACTAGTACTCAAACCACCATAGCTTTCCAACCTACCACAACCATTCAACCTATAACAACCTTTCAACCAACCACAACAATAATACCCACTAGCACTGTGTACATTTCTTTAGGTATTCCTGCAAGAATTCCTTCAACCTTTGTGCATTCAAACATAATAACTCATCAATAATCCACCTTCACCAACATGAAATTCACTAGCCCTTCACATATATACACCACTCTGCCTTATTCCCCTTAACCTTACAATAAAAATGACCCTATCCTTAACTCGCTTTTGCAAACCAAGATATCCCTTCAAAAACAAGTGGAAACCTTACAACAAAAGAACAAAAATTAACCTTTGCAATGCATCAAGTCCAATCTACTATCCTTGGACATATTAAGAGCACAACTGCCACAAGGTATATAAGTTCCTTAATTTGAGAAATATGGTGGAAAAGAAGATTCTGTTAGCCATATTTCTTCTTTTATGACCTTGTGTAGTGATTTCATATTTGAATATAAACTTTAGGCTAAGCTCTTTCTTAGGTCCTAAAGGATACTACTTTACAGTGGTTCTCTTCTTTACTGAATAATTCAATTGGCTCATTCAATGAGCTTGTTGATTCCTTTTCCAACCACTTCCATATTCACGTGTGTCCTAAAATTAACCTTGCCAATTTAATGGCATGAAAACAAAGAGAGGATGAGAAAGTGACCAATTTCATAGCAAGATACCAAATACTTTATTCACAAGTCAAAACTAAGATTCCTAACGCTGACCTTCAATGAATGTTTATTGCCAACTTTCAAGATAAACTCCAAAGAAAAGTTGAAATATTGAGATTTCCATCCTTTACATAATTATGTACAACCTTTCGTGATTATCAAAATTTAATTTGTTGTCATGATGTGAAAAATCCCCCTAGTCATCATGAAAAATTCAAATCCATGACTCAAAAATGCTATGAACCTATCAAGAAGAAAAGTAAGATATTTTTACTGTTGAATAAGACAACTGAGAGGTGGAGGTGAATTAGTTGTCTCATATTTTAATCTTTAATTCTTTCATCGAAACTAATACATAAAACTGCTTAAATAATTAATCATCAAATGCCAATGCAAAAACTCAAATCCAACACATAAACACAATAACACCTAATTTACGTGGAAAACCAAATGAGGGAAAAACCATGGTGAGGATTTACTCACACTATAGAGAATATAAAAAAATGATTGCAAAAGGGTCACTTCCTAAAACAAGGCTCATTGCCTGAAACAAGGCTTACTTCCTAAAATAAGTTTCACTACCTGAGATAAGGCTCACTGCTTGAAATAAGGACGCACTGTCCTAAACAAGGACTCACTATCCAACATGGATACAACCCATAGGGCTCACTACCATAGAGATACAAGAATACAAAGAAGACTTGTTATAGAGAGACTGCAATCCTAATACAACAAAGGATTTCACCACAGTTACTTCATCAGTTTGCATGAATGATAGAGTTCGCCTTCTACTCACTACATTTGAAAACTTAGCACTAACCTTCACACTGATTTTCCACACACAACTCACACACTTTCTAAATAGCATCAATTTCACATTTACTGTTTCACTTATCTTCCTTCTTTTCTTTTGTATATTTATCATTACTAGCTCATCCTATATTTATACTATCTCCAACCATGAAAAAGATCCAAAGTCATCCATCCAAGTTCAAATACAAATTAGGTCAGCGCCAAAACATCCTAGGGTGGAATTAGAATGTGGGAGAACCAAACATATGCTTCACTAGGACCCAAAATAGATCCAAAATGCTTCATCAAATTTGAAGATAGTGCTTAACACAAGGTCAGCTAAATCAATTAAAACACGTAGAACAATTAAGCTTGAAACTTCCAGAAACTAAAAATATCTTCAATACAATTAGGGTAACACAAATCTAGAACAAAGAGAAATTTGGACCAGCAACTTTTCTCCTGAACCTCAATTAGAACATAGAAAAACATAGTGCACAACTAGTGAAAACAACTTGAACGTCACAATGAACCAACAACCAAAAATATGGATATAGCAACCTTCGACAACCATGACCAACATATCTAAACCACATGAAAATAGGGGAAAATATCAGATCATTAATGGAAGCAACAACTGAATACCTATAAACTTTCTTTAATACAATTTTCTCAATATCCTCAACATATATAGCCAACAACAACTAGTAGATAACCAGTTGACCAGTTGACATCAATGATAGAAACTTCATTCCTTTCTTCATTCTTGCAACAATCTCCCCATTTTTCATTGATGGCAATGCATGATGTGAAAAACCATCAAAGACACCATACCCATTCTAAATATACTTCTCAAGATATTTTCTTTTTGTTTCTCCCCCTCAAAAGATCATCATCCTCATTACCTACTTTCTCTCATTATCTTTCTCTCCTTTTAACATGATTTATCTCCCCCTTTGACATCAATGGAAAAGGCGAAAGATATATTCATTGAATCTTCCTTTGATATGAAAAAATAATACCCACAACGACAACACCTGAAACTACATGCTCCCCCTGAGAGGTAGCCACCGAAACATCAATCCAAAAAGATAGAACATGAATCCACTAGGTTGATGCATCTCCAAATTCATCTTAGTTTATGAAAGGAGGGGAAATAACCCCTAACTTCTCCCGAAGATACACAAAAGCATCTTTAGGAAAAACCTTTGTAAATATATAAACAATATGATCCTTTGTCAAAACATACTTAAGCTTGACTTCATTTTTTGTGACCTTTTCTCTCAAGAAATGATATCTAATAGATATACTTCATCCCCGAGTGCATCACATGATTCTTCAAAATTTTAATTACACTTGTATTATCATAGAAGATAGAAATGTGATCATCATATACCACTATGATATATTTCAATATTTATTTCATCAATAAAACTTGTGTACAACAAGATGAAATAGTAATTTATACTCAGCTTCAATAGTAGACAAAGAGACTAAATATTTCTTCTTACTCAACCATGCCACCAATCAGTAGCTAAGAAATAATGCACCACCATTTGTACTCTTTCTTTCATCTACACATCTAGCCCAATCTGTATTTGTATAGGCACCAAGTGTAAAGTCAATATCTTTAGGATACCACAATCCATAATCTAGAGTGCCATTCAAATATTTGAATATTCTATTAATAGCAAAAACATGTGTTTCCTTTGGATCTTCTTGAAATCAATCCACAAGACAAACAACATGCGTAATACCTTGTCTAGTACCAGTCAAATATAGGGTATGGGTATGTGCAGGATCATGATGGGCCAAAAAGTGACGATATGATGGGTATTTGTAGGGTATGTGGTTGATCTACTTTTATTCAAAATTGATGAATGAAAAGGGAGTTTCATGATATTCTTAGATTTCCACCCAATATAAATTATGCTTACTTTTGAATTTAATAAATTATTATTATTCATTTTCTATTTGAATTCATGACTAAAGTCTTGATTGATAGGTTGATTGAAAAACATCTATAGCTTCAATATGATATTTTTTGAATCCAAAATATATCACATTCTATGCTTTGCATACCATAGATTAAAAATTGAATTTCATGACTGTTTTGAGTTAAGGTCTCATTGATACAGCTTTATATTTTTAAAAGTTGTAATAAAGTTCATAATTACTCATATTTGAAATTAAAATATGCAACACATCCAAATGATGATTCCTCTATTTTCACATCATCAAAATCTTAAATATTATCATTTATTGTATTATGTAATCTAATGCACACCTACTCTTATTTTTCCTTAAATTTATATATCAAGATTGAAATTCCAAATTTCACCAAATACATTTTTTTATTTTTGTAACAACTCTAGTAATTTAGAAACTACATTCACTTTTATATATTTTATTTATATATTTTGCCTCATTTTTACGCTAAGTTTCCTCTAACTCTATTTTGAGTTTTTTGTCATTATATGTCTATTTTTCTCCATGATCCCCACATGCAAGGATCATCACGGGAAAGTACAGGGCCATTAAGTGGCAAAAATTTAGAAAATCAAAAAGCTAGAAACTCAATGAAAATTTGAATAAGCATTCATATTATTTCCAAAAATATGCAAGAATAGAATAATGCTGGCAAATTGAATGCAGTTTCTAAACTACTAGGTATATTTCTTTAAAAAATGTATTTGTTGAAAATTTGAAATTTCAATGCAGTAGTACTTAAATTTCAAGGAAAAGATAGGTAGGTGCCTGCCTGACCACCCTAACCATAATAAAATGATATATTTTTTTGTTAAGATTTTAGATATAAGTAGAGTACTCATGTCCTAATGTGATGCATATTTTTTTGTAATTTTTTTCCATGTAAATAATTAATTATGAATGTTTTATTATAACTTTTAGAAAATATGAAAACTTGTATGTCTGACCACCTTAACTTGGTCAAAACTTCATGAAATTCATTTTTTTTAATACTATAGTATGCGAAGCATAGAATGTGACATGTTTTGGATTCAAAAAATGTGATACCGTTTAAAACTAAAAATGTTTTTCAATCAACCTATCAATTAGGACTTTAGTCGTAATTCAAATAGAAAATGAATAATAATTATTTATTAAATTCAATGTAAAGAATAATTTTTATTGGTGGAAAGCTAAGAATATCCTTTGAAAACCCTTATTCTTTCATCAATTTTAGGTAAAAAAAGGTCGTCAGCCACATACCCTACACATACCCATCATATCGCCACTTTTTGGCCCATCATGATCCTACATATACCCTATAGTAATCCACTAATCATAGATCTATACTTGCTCTGATTAGCATTCAGTGAATAATTATCTTTACCCAATTTGCAACCAATCACCATAGGAGTACATACCAATTTGGAACCATCCATCCTTAAGTTCTTCAACATCTCTCTCACATACTTAGACTGTGATATGGAAATTCCTCTTTGTTTGATTAATCTATAGCCCAAGAAATAAATTCATCTCCCCAAACATAGACATTTCAAGTTCTTTATACATTTCTTCCGCAAACATCTTGCACATCTTTTCATTTCCTCCAAATTATTAATTTCATCAACATATACAACTAGAATCAAGATTTTGTCATTCTCAATCTTAAAGTATAAATTACTATTTATCGTACCTTTGTTAAATGGGTATGTGCAGGATCATCATGGAAAAAATAGGCCCTTAAGTGGCAAAAAAATTAGAAAAATCAGAGTTAGGAAACTTGACATAAAAATTTGAATAAGCTATCTATATTATTTCAAAAATATGTAGGAATAGAATCTATAGAAAATTGAATGTAGTTTCTAAACTACTCGGTTTATTTTTTTTAAAAATCTATTTGGTGAAAATTTGAAATTTCAATGCAACAGTACTTAAATTTTAGGAAAAAAAAAAGAGGTAGGTGTCTGTCTGACCACCCTAACCACAATCAAATAATATTTTATATATAAGTAGAGGAATCATGTCCTGATGTGATGCATATTTTTTTGTAATTGTTTTCCAAGTAAATAATTAATTATGAATTTTTTATTACAACTTTTAAAAAATATAAAAAAATTGTATGTCTGATGACCTTAACTTGGTCAAAACTTCATGAAATTCAATTTTTATTTTTTTAATCCTATAGTATGCGAAGCATAGAATGTGACGCATGTTTCAAATTCAAAAAATGTGATACCATTTGGAAGCTATAGATGTTTTTCAATCAACCTATCAATTAGGACTTTAATTGTAATTCAAATAGAAAATGAATAATAATTATTTATTAAATTCAAAGTAAAGCATACTTTATATTGGTGGAAAGATTAGAATCTCCTTTAAAAACCCTTTTTGTTTCATCAATTTTGAGTAAAAAAAAGTTGACAACCACATACCCATCATATTGCCACGTTTTGGCCCATCATGATCTTGCACATACCCAAACCCTTGCTGAATCAAATACCTGCCTAGCCTTGCATATCGAGCTCTAGGAGCTTGATTCAATCCATATAAATCTTTCTTCAATCTACACACCATATCTAGTTGATCTATTAATTGAAATCCTTCTGGTTGTTTGATGTAAACTTCTTCTTCCAGCTCACCATTCAAAAATACTAACTTGACATCCATCTGATAGACTTTGAAATCTTTATGAGTAGCCAATGTCAAGAACATCCTTATAGATTCCATTCTTGCTACCAAGGAAATTTTTTCCTAAAAATCTATGCCTTCTACTTGTGAGTAAACTTTACACACAAGCCTCACTTTGTTTCTGACAACTTCTCCATTCTCATTCAACTTATTTCTGAATACCCATTTTGATCCAATGATATTTTTATTTGCCAGTCTTGGGACCAATTCCCAATTCTAATTATTCTCAATCTAAAAAAATTCTCTCATTGCTTCCTTCTATTTTTCATCTTTATAGGCTTCACTTACTGTCTTTGGCTCAATCTTAGAGAATAAAAAAAATTACTTTAGCAGTAGCATTGCTTCTAGTTAACATGCCTTTTGTCTTGTCTCCAATAATTTTATTTTTTGATTGATTCCTCTGTACATATTTTGGTGTCTTATGGGACATCACCAAAGCATCTTCTTCCCTTTCATTCTATTTATCCTACTTCTTCTCATCTTTATCCTATGCTTCCACAATTTCTTGTATTATTGCACAATCATGCTCATCAGACACATATCCATCAATATTAATAGAATTCGTTATTGTCTCATCAACCTTCACATTCGACCTCTCTACAATATTTCTCATTATTTTATTGAAACATATGTATGTATTGCTTTTAGTAGAGTATCCAAGAAATATTACTTCATCACTTCAACAACTCCATTATGCTGAGGATTTCTCGGAGTAGATAACTATCTCTTTATTCCATGCACTTTACAAAAAATATTGAACTCATGGTAGGCGAATTGTCCACCTTTGTTATATCTTAGGAATTTTATCCTCAAATTCACTTCATTTTCAACCATTTCCTTGAATTCCTTGAATATATCAAATGCATTTGATTTCTCTCTAAGAAATGTAACCCACGTATATCTTGAATAATCATCAATTAAAAGCATAAATTACCTTTCATCAAGTAGATTTCACACTCTCATAGGACCACAAAGATTTGTATGAACTAAATCTAGTAGTCTGGTAATAGATTATTCCTTTGATCTATAATGATTTCTTGCTCGCTTCCCAAATTGAAAATTTATGCAAATAACATTCGAAGGCTTTGTAATTATTGGTAAATATCTCATGACATGAACAACACTAATCCTTTCCAAGTTATAAAAATTCATGTGACGGGTATGTGCAGGATCATCATGAAAAAATAGGCCCTTAAGTGGCAAAAAATTCAGAAAAGGTAGAGGTAGGTAGCTTGACATAAGAATTTGAATAAGTTATCTATATTATTTCAAAAATATGTAAGAATAGAATCTATAGAAAATTGAATGTAGTTTCTAAACTACTAGGTTTTTTTTTTTTTTAAATCTATTTGGTGAAAATTTGAAATTTCAATAAAATAGTATTTGAAACAACCAAGACCAACCTAAGACATAACCTTAACCTACTTCCTCAAAATACTAAGAGATAATGAAAATAATCCAATCATGCCTTCTAGAATAAAACAAGTTTATGAAGTTAAAGAGAAAGTGGTCGAGAAAACTCTTGTGGTTCCTTTTGTTCCTCCCCTTAGGGAAGAAAATAAACCTATGGTTGATCAACCCGCTCCTACACAAACACAACTTGAAAACCAAACTAAGAGAAATAGAGGTGCTAGAGAGTGTACACGTAGAAGCAGTACCCTTGCTCATAGGTTAAATGATGAAATAAACAAAGAATAAAAATAAAAACTTGACTGAAGCAATGCATGATGAGTCTACCCCTGCCCTGAAACAGAATGATCCTATAATACCACCACACCTAGAGTTGAACCCTTCTTTGTACATTATTGTTTGACCTCCTATTGTGGTTAACTTTGATGACGATGAGGAAGTTTCTAAAATTGATGAAGAGGTGCATAATGAATTGAATACATTGTTTTCATTTTCCATGATCTTAAATTATAATTCTGCTAAGAACAGTGTTGAGCTTGGTGATGGTCCTAGTTTGGCACTTGCTATTGTCCTTCTGGATAGTTTTTTTGCCTCTATATACAATGAACACCATTGGTATGTGAATGACCTGCTCATAGGTTGACTCGCGTGTGCCTTACTAGTATTTTACATTATTTATTTTTCATTTTCTTTCAAATGATTAAATGTGCATATTGTGATCTTCCACAATTTCTATTTGATGTATCCCTTTCTTTTTGTGGCATTCCTCTATTTGTACCTTCATTCTTCTCTATGTCAAAAATCTTTTCACTCTTTATGGGTATGTGTAGGATCATGATGGGTCAAAAAGTGGCGATATGATGGGTATGTGTAGGCTATGCAGCTGATGACTTTTTAACCCAAACTTGATGAAATGAAAAGGGTTTTAAAGGAGATTCTCAACTTTCCACCAATATAAATTATGCTTTACTTTGAATTTAAATAATTATTATTCATTTTCTATTTGAATTTATGACTAAAGTCCTAATTGATAGGCTAATTGAAAAATAATTTATATTTCAAATGGTATCACATTTTTGAATTTGAAACCGCATCACATTCTATGCTTCACATACTATAAGATTTTTTAAAATGAATTTGATGAATTTTTGACAAAGTTAAGGTGGTCAAACATAGTTTATATTTTTTTAAAAGTTGTAAGAAAAAATTCATATTTAATTATTTACTTTGAATAAAATTATAAAAAAATATGCATCACATTGATACATGCGTCCTCTACTTATATCTAAAATCTTATAGAAAAATATTGTCCTTTTATTGTGGTTAGGGTGGTTAGACAGACACCTACTTCTTTTTTTTTCTTGAAATTTAAGTACTACTGCATTGAAATTTTAAATTTTCACCAAATAGATTTTTTGTTTTAAATAAACCTAGTAGTTTAGAAACTACATTCAATTTGCTACAAATTCTATTCTTACATATTTTTGAAATAATATAGATAACTTATTCAAATTTTTACGTAAAGTTTCCTAACTCTGATTTTTCTAAATCTTTTGCCACTTAAGGGCCCATTTTTTCCATGATGATCTTGTACATACCCTTATCTTTTCATTTTTCTTGAGTTTTCCTTTTGGGTATGATGCAAGGCATTGAGACATTCATATCTCTTTCATGTTGAACCAAAATATTTTTCTTTTATCTTTTTCATTTGTCTTGTGGTTTCCTTTTGGGGATAACACAAGGCGTCAATACATTCATGTCTCTTCCATGTTGACCCAGAAGGATTTTCCTTTGGTTTTTATTTCTCTTTCATTTTTCTTTTTTTTTTCCTTTTGGGGATGACACAAGGCGTCGATACATTCATGTCTCTTCCATGTTGACCCGAAAGGTTTTTTTCCTTGTTTCCACTCTCTTTGTGTCATTCTTGCAGTTCTATGTGTATTTGGGGAATGATAATAGTTTCAAGCTCTCTAAAATCATTGTAGCAAGAACATATTGACCCCAAATCCATAGATCCCTTATGTGTTTGGAGTTTTATTTTTGGGGGCAACCCCTCTCTTTTCCTTTTCTTTTGCATTGCGTAGCTTTACTCGAAAACATATGACTTGGCATAGGGATTTCCAAGTTGTCTCTCATGTCTTATTTATTATTGTTAGCATTTATCATTCACTACTTTAAATTAATTTCTCACACTATGGTGTTTAGTAAATTCTTTAAAGTGGAGGCATACATTGGCATAATTCTTTTTCCTTTTTCTTTCTCATGCTCCATGGTGCAGTCTTCTTACTTTATACGATCCGTTTTCCACTTTATGGATGACACTGGGTGTGATATCTTTCAAGAGCATCAACTATCTTAGCATATTGCACTCCTCTTAGTGGCTTGATGTGACATGTTGCATCCCCTAAGTTGTGAATCTCTTATTCTTTGATTGGTCCTCTCTTGGAGACATTAAGCACAATGTTCCCTAAGTTAAGACCTCATTTGAACTAAGCATTTGAAACTCCTTTGAACATTCCTTATTATTGCATTTACATATGGCCACCTTGCATAATAAAACTTGTATTCCTATAGAGCCATATTGTTTTCTCACGAGTTCCAAGAATATGAAGCTTTTCTTGCCTCATGAACCTCTAAGTTCATTATTTATGAGCTCCAAGCATACGGAATTTTTCTTGTCTCATGAAGCTTGAAGGTCATTTTTTCATGGAACCTTATTAAATTTATCAGGAGGTATTACTTTGGTATGGTTTTTGACGGGAAGCCTGACCAAGGCATGACTTTCTCTTAGCCACTTGCATGTGAGTGTGAGCGCATACCTACTATCTGTGTATGTATCTCATCTCTTTTGGATCTTCATCCAATGGATAACCTGTAGTTTCGTTGCATCAGAGTGAGATAGATTTTTTTGGAAAATCAACCTAGATATGATCCAGATCGTGATGGAAAAATGATCAAATCTTGATCAGACCCTTTTATTTTATTTTAACTTCTCATCTTTGGCAATGCATGCTTGTTCCTTTATGATTCTCTTTATATCATTTTCATGTGTAATTTTTTGTGCCTATGTT
Source organism: Sequoia sempervirens (assembly GCA_007258455.2). NCBI lineage: Eukaryota > Viridiplantae > Streptophyta > Pinopsida > Cupressales > Cupressaceae > Sequoia > Sequoia sempervirens. The sequence continues at coordinate 52,167,518 of VDFB02373365.1, read as the reverse complement.
AGTTTTCCATGGGATCTTTATCCTGGGGGATTGATCACCCCTCTCGATCATTGTTGTCTCATCTTACCAACATTGGTACATTTGGACCCCTCTTGATGTGGGTTTGTCTACTTTAGTGTGATTCTAAAGCAAGTTCATCCTCTCACTAAAATGGGGGCTAAATCTAGTGTCAAAAAATGTTGTAGAGACATTTTCACACTTGTTTGGGCCCTCCTTGCCGAATTGAGCCTAATGATTCCTTTATTTAGTTTTGTAATGTGTTTGACACATTCACATTAGGTATTGGGCCCTTTTGAACTAATTAATTCAAATAGTACCTGCTAAAGTGTTCTGAAGTTTTCTAACACACTTTCACACTTTTATAAGGTTTTATTATTTAACTACACCTAATAAACTTATTTTTAACCTTAATCCTACCTTATATAAAGTGTTGTAAAGTGTTGTAACATACTTTCACACTTTTATAGGGTTGTCATTAATAATTGTGCTTCTTTATGCTTTAATTGGCTTTAGTTTGCATCCAAAAGCCTCATTTAGTACATCTTTTCGAAGATAATCTTGACAAAAATCAACATCCAATCATAATTCAGGTGTTTTAGGTTGAATGGCTCTAGATTTAGTGATTTGGGACTCATTCGCCACCTTGAGAAAATGAATCCCACCCAGATTTTTAGGTCTTAAACCTAGTTTCACACATTTCTAAGAATTTTTAAATTTGATCCCATACATTATGCTTGATGGGACTCATTTTCCAGCTTGGACGAATGAGTCACATGTGGCCCAAAATTAAAACTAATTCAAAATTTTGGCAAGATTTTATCCTCCTAGATCCAATGTCATCTTGTAGTGTTGTAATATTTGGAATTCTCACATAATTATGTATAAATACAAGATTCATTCATTCATTTTCACCTAATAGGAAGTCAAGTGACCTAGCAAGTTGAATGAGCATTCTTATAGATAAGTTGAGTTCACAAGAGCAATAAGACATTCACAGGAGCATTCAAGAGTTTTCAAGGGCAAATTATCAAGCATTATAGAGCATTTTTCAACATCAATCATCATTTCAAACGCTTAATGCATCATATTTTATTTAGAGCTAACAATTATGATGTAGGGTTTTATGATTCAAGCTAGCATTTCATTGAGGATCTATCTTATTCAAGCAAGAGTCAAGATTTACATCCATTGGGGCCATCTCATACATGATTACAACAATTTATTGCTAGGGTTTGGTGAGTTGCAACATAATGTTTTGTTCATTCATCATTATCCTTGGGTATGTGCAGGATCATCATGGAAAAAATAGGCCCTTAAGTGGCAAAAAATTCAGAAAAATCAGACTTAGGAAACTTGGCCTAAAAATTTGCATAAGTTATCTATATTATTTTGAAAATATGTAAGAATATAATCTATAGAAAATTGAATGTAGTTTCTAAACTACTAGGTTTATTTAAAAAAATTAGAGGGGTGAAAATTTAAATTTCAATGTAGTAGTACTTAAATTTCAGGAAAAAAATAAGAAGTAGGTGTGCTGTCAGGCACCTAACCACAATAAAATGATAATATTTTTTTATAATATTTTAGATATAAGTAGGGCACTCATGTCCGATGTGATGCATATTTTTTTGTAATTTTTTCCAAATAAATAATTAATTATGAATTTTTTATCACAACTTTTAAAAATATAAAAACTTGTATGTCTGAACACCTTAACTTGGTCAATACTTCTTGAAATTCAATATATATATATAATCCTATAGTTATCGAAGCATAGAATGTGATGCATGTTTGGATTCAAAAAATGTGATACCATTTTAAAGCTATAAATGTTTTTCAATCAACCTATCAATCATGGCTTTAGTCGTAATTCAAATAGAAAATGAATAATAATTATTTATTAAATTCAAATTAAAGAATAATTTATATTGGTGGAAAGGTGAGAATTTCCTTTAAAACCATTTTCGTTTCATCAATTTTGGGTAAAAAAAAAGTCGTCAGCCAGATACCCTACACATACCCACCCATCATATCGCCACTTTTTGGCCCATCATGCTCCTCCACATACCTTCATTCCTATTTCAAGGTTTGATTACCAAAACAGGGTTTGACCAAAGAAAACCACTATCCACTAATAAAACAACATTTTTCCCTCTCTTTAGTGTATGATTTGTAGGTTTAGATTGAAGAAACATTGAAGAGAAAGGTTGGAAAAAGTTGTTTAAGTGCATAGAAATTTTCAAAGTTGTCATTAATCCTTGGAGAACATTGGAGAGCACCTACAAGTTGGTTTACAGAGATTCAGATCCAGAAACCTAAAGAAGTAGATTGAGCAGAATGAGGAGAGCCGATTCAAACTATAAAGTTCCAGAAAAACCTAACTAGATTGATTTGCCACTTCTAACGAAGGAGTCCCAGTTTTGATGAAAAATATGGTTTTTATAAATTTGGATACCCATTTGGTAGATTCCTATTCCCACACAAAAACCCAAGTTTTGGATTGATTCACCTAGCATGGTGAATGAGCCTCACTCAACATCAAAATTTATTTTTCTAGCATTTCAGAGCTCCACTCAACCATCTCCAGATTCCCAGGTGCACACGGTCCTTTTTGTAGTTTTATGTGTTGTTTCATTTACATTTCTAGGTCATTTAGTGAAGGTTTTCATTGAGTTAGGGTTTAACATTGCATCTTTTATTTTTAATTGCATTGCAGTTTTTTGAGGTTCTTACTTTGTGGTGAACTCCTTATTAGTTTACATTCAGCCCCTGGGACAACCCTCTTGCAAGATTTCTTTCTCCTTTGTGTTGAGATCTCAAGGGTTTGTTCTTGAATGAGAGCGAGTGAAGATTGTCATTATAGATCCTAAACCCTAAAAAACTATACAATATTCCACCTTTGACCTTGTGAGAACTTTTATTTATAATTTTAGAATTTTAGATGTGTATGTTGTGAATTCAATGGATGATGCTTGGTAATTTAGATAGCCTTACATACTAAGGTCTCTTTATATTTTATGTGTTAACACTTGTTGTTTTATGTTCCATGTTGGTGTTATGTTTTCTTTATGTTTGTATTGCATTTATCTCATATATTTTGTGTGTCTTCTTAGTGTATTTGGTGTGTTTACTTCATGTATTTCACATGTTTACTCCATGTATTCCATTTTTTTCATGTATTCCTTGTATACATTGTGTTTTATTTATGTATGCTTTGTGTATTCTTTTATTTGTACTCCATTTATTGTTCATTGGGTGCTTTATGTATGATTTGTTTTTTCCTTGTCTTGCATGTGATATATTTGCTTCATATTTGTCTTAAAGTTGTGGATTGATGGGGTCTTGAGTTGCTATATTTTTCACCCCTCAAGTTGGTGTCATCATGTTTGTTCAATGTTTGGATAAAATAAGTTACTCCTTTAGTGTGAGTATGAACATAAGATCATAATCTCGCTAAAGTGGGGCATAAATGTAGTGTTGTAAATTGTTGATTCTGACAATTTTGCACTATAGTGAAACACTATTTTTCTTTTAACATTAAATATAATAATTATTTATTTATTTCAAGGCTAAATTATGAAAATAGTGGAGTTGATGATTGAACCTCGTAGATCCTAAATATCACCTACAAATAATTATCATATAACAAGATATATGTAAGCAAGATGGTGTGCTCAACAACTTGATAAATTGTAACTTATGCAATTAACTAAAATTAATTATGTGGACACAAAAAAAGTAACCCTTCTACTTGTAAACGATGATTTTGGTTTTCCCTCACAATGCTTTGCTCCTCCTAGGGTTTTTCACCTAAAAGGAGAAAGGAGATTGAAAGGGGACCAAATTGCAAGGGTTTACACTCAAACTATATGTAAATGAAATTTATTATGACTAATTAGGATTTCCTAATGCTTTAATCTAAAATTGAATTGATCTAATGATGCAAAACTTAAGAAAAGTAAAGTGCTGGAAAACACAATGTGATATGCAAAAGTGCCTTAAAATGCAACTAAATGATGAAATAACATAATAGAATGAAAGAGGTGCACCTAGAATCTAAAACTTGATGTTGGGAGATTTTGGAATCTTGAAAATTTCACTAAAAATGCTAACTGGGACACATACGCTAGGTGGTGTGACTTAGTCCCGATTTCGGGAAACTTTGTCGGAATAGGAATCTGCTATATGGGTATCTAGAAATGTCAAAATTAGTTTTCAAGCCCAAAAGTGGGACTAATTTTCCACTAGTGGTGACTTATTCCTCCTGCAAATCTTGGGAAATTTGGGACAGAATCTAGAAGTCTCAGGTCTGCACTTTCTTTTCTGGCAGGTATCCATACTTGATTTTGCAGAAAACAGGGTAGAAAGCCTCTCCAAGCTTGAATTAGGGTTATGTTGACTTGATTGACTTTATAGAATTTTTTACCACCTTTCAACACCTAATTTTTTGATAAATCTGCATACAAAATTCTACAAACACACATGCAAAAGGGGGAAAATGGTTGAGGGTTAGAGAATAGGGGTTTGCCTTGGTCAAACTCCACTTTGGTAATCAAACCCTAAATAACGAAATGAAATGAAAAGAGTATGATAAATAGATAACATGAAAATTTCATAAAGTTACCACACATTTGATGCTCAAAATTTGAAGATATGTAATGAAGTGCTCCAATAGATTAATTTGATAATGCTTGATTGCTTGAATGAATGCGTGAATGCTTATGAATTGAGAGAGTGTATGAGAGGAAATTGGGAGATGTAAATGAGGAGAAAAAAACTTATTTATAACTGATTTTATTAAAATTTCTCAAAAGTAACACATCGCAGGCCGACCTCAAGGGTTAGAGGATAAATTCCCACTAGAATTTTAAAATTATTTTGAGTTTTGTGCTAAAAAGGACTAAATTTCCCCTATTGGAAACTTAGTCCCACTTCAGAAAATTAAGTGGGTGTTGGGAATTTTGGGGCATTAAAAGTTGTCCAATGGGAATATTCTCCAAAACACACTTAAAAATGGCTGAGAAGTACATTAAGGGGTCAAATAAAGCATAAGAAAGGTGTAAATAGTGAAATTAAGTGTAGAAAAGTGTGAAATCTTGTTACAAGACTTTACAACACTTTAAAATGACTTAATAAGTGATGAAAAGGTGTTTTTTAGGTGAATTGTAATGAATAGAGTCTAGAAAAGTGTAGAAATGTCTTACAACACTTCACAATACCTTCACAAGACACCATAATTAGAATGTTAAAGACCTAATGTGAATTTTTAAGCCACATTTCAACATTAAATCAAAGCAAAATCAAGCCGGAGTCCATTAGAAAGACTCAAGTGAGCGTAAAAATGTCAACTATACATTTTTTGACAACACACTACTTTTTCTCATGTTCAGGCCCTTCTAGTGGACTTTGGCTTGATTTTTCCTAGATTTAATGTTGTAGTGTGGCCAACACATTCACATTAGGTCTTGGACCCTTGTGAATGATTCAAAATTCTAAGTTGTCTTGTAAAAGTGTTGTGAAGTGTTGTAACCCACTTACACACTTTTCTAGGACCCTTTCATTATAATTTACTTAAATAACCTATTTTTATCACTTACCAAGTCTTATTTAAAAGTGTTGTAAAGAGTTGTAACAAAATATCATGCTTTTCTAGGCTTGTCATCACTAAATTGACCCTTTCTTATGTTTAAATGGTCCCTTAATGTACTTTACGACCCTACTTAAGTGTATTTTTTAGGATATTCCCATTAAACCTTATTTAATGCACTTCAATCCCCAACACCTAGTAAAATTTCCCTAGTGGGACCAAGTTGCCACCTAGAGTGACTTAGTCCCATTGGGCACAAAAATTAAAATAATTTTTAATTTTCTAGCAGGATTTTATTATCTTACCCTTGAGGTCAGCTTTTGATGGGTTATTTTCAAGAAATAATGGAAAATAAAGTATAAATAAGGGTTTTTCCTCTCCTTTTAAGCCCCATTCATTCACTTAATCAATCAAGCAACTATCAAGCATTCAAGCACTCTAAGCATAATCAAGTCATCCATTGGAGCACTTCATTGCATATCTTCAGATTTCAACATCAAGAATTTGGCGAGTTTATGAAATTGCATGTTGTTTATTCATCATTCTATCTTTATTTCATTTCATTATATCTAGGGTGTGATTACCAAACTAGGGTTTCACCAAGGCAAATCCCTATACTCTAACCCTTAACCCTTTTCTCCCTCTTTGCATTTGTATTTGCAGGTCTTGTATGAAAATTTGTCAAAGAATTGGGTGTTAAAAAGGTTTTTTCAATCTATAAAAGTCACTAAAGTCAACAAAGCCCTAATTGAAGCTTGAAGACCAATTTCAACCCATTTTCTGCAAAATTTGGATTAGACACCTATCAAAAAAAGGAAGTACAGACTGAAAGCTACAAAATCCTATCCCGAATTTCCAAAAATTTGTAGGTGGACTAAGTCAACATCTATGGTGAATTAGTCCCACTACCAGGCCTAAAAAGTGGTTTCTATATTTCGGAGTACCCATTTGACAGATTCCTATTTTGACATATTTTCCCCAAAACTGGACTAAGTCACCTAGCTTGGCCTAATTGTCCCAGTCAACTCTATAGGATTCTAGAGACTCTCTACATTAGACTTCATATTATAGGTGCACCACTCCAATATTGTTTAATTCTATCATCGTTTAATTGCATTCTTAGGTGTTTTTGCATACATCATTGTGTTTTCCATCACTTTACATTTCTTAGGTTTTGCATCAATAATGACCTTTCTTTTTTAGTTTATTGCATTAAATTCATCTCATCTAGGCATATTTCACCCATATCACATTAATATTTGAATATTTACATTTCATTTTTTCCCATCTTTCCCCTTTTAGGTGAAAAACCCTAGAAGGGTTAGAAAGCATTTGGGTGCCAAAATATTTGTTTACATTTCAATGGTGAACCCGACTTTTGAAAAAAAATTCTTTTGATTTCAGCTGCATCCTAAGTTTAACTTGCATCAATGTTGCATTAGGTTTTTCATTGTTTAAATCGCATCCTAGGGTTTTTAAAAAATTGCATTAGTGAAAAGCTCATATTGCTTGCATTTTTACATCACATTTCATTAGAAAGCAACAAAATTCTACATTTTCATACTATAGCTACATCTGTTCATTTGAAAAACATCAAATTGCATTCAAAATTTCTAAAAAATATCAGAAAAATCATCACTGGGACTAATTCCCCACATTGGGTGACTTAGTCTTTTTACACATTTTCCATTGTAATTTTTGTCATTTTTTGCATTTCTATTTTATGTTATTGCCTTACTATTACAATTTCTAGAATTGGTGTAATTAGCATTTTATTCCTCTTAGTTTACCTTGCATTCCACTCCACCTATATTTAGAGACCTTTGCATGAGTATTTGGTGTCCTATTGCTAATACCTTAGTGAGACGAAGCTCAAGACTCATGCTATCCCATGATAATACACTCGTTGTGGATCTTGGATTGTCTAATGCTACCAGTCCTAGTATTGCAACTAGTCCACTAGGCATGGACCCTACCCTTAGCGATGCTTTACCTTCCAATAACATGCAAGCTGACACATCAAATGATCACATCTCACAAGACAAAGTCATTAACTTCATGAGGATTTAGCACATCTACAACAAAACTTGTGTCTTGAAAATATTTCAACCACTGTGATTCCTACTATAGAAAACATTCATCTCCTGATTGAAAGTGACGAAGGCTTACACACTATGAAACAAATTGCTGAGATATACAACAAACATGCTCCTTCCACCTCTAGCACATCCCAACCAACAAACTATGGTTAGTCAAGGAGGACTTAACACTCTTCCTCCTTCCATACTAGCATCCATACCTACCTCCACCACTCCCCAAGTTGCAGTAGTCATGCAATCTATTAGTAATGTGATACCTTCCTCAATTATTCCTATTAGAAATCCTAATTCTTATGTGGCATCAAATGTTTTCTCCTCTTCCACCATACCATCTATTAGCATTGCATTCACTTGATCTACTACTACATATACTCCACTACCACTTTCCCTTCCACCTCATATCACTTACACTAACCCTCTCATCACACAAATCTTTCAAACCATCTCCTCCATGCAAAAAAAAAACACTATCAACCAAAACTAGAATGGACCACCCACCTGTTATGTCCGAAGTAGCCCACTATCTTTGGAAATCCTACAAACACCGATGCCACAAGGAATAAAACATCCTAGATTTGAGAAGTATGGTGGGAAGGGTGATCCTACTAATCATGTTAATGCTTACATAGCCTTATGCAGTGACTTTGTCCCTGACGATAAACTATTGGCCAAATTGTTTCCCAGGACTTTAAAAGTCACTACCATAGAGTGGTTTTCATCCTTACCAACTAATTCAATTCATTCATCCAATGAACTAGTTGGTGCATTCATAAGTCATTTTCAAGTTCATATGACTCCAAAGAAGACATTGGTTGATTTAATGAGATGCAAATAAAATGTGGATGAAAAAGTAACCGATTTTATCTCACACTATTAGTCACTTTATGCCCAACTCGATGCCAAGATTCTTGATCTGCATCTCCAAAAGATGTTCATTGAAAATTTACAAAGTCACATTCAACATAAATTGACCATGATGACATTCCCCTCCTTTATGCACTTGTGTACAACCCTTTGTGACTATCATAATTTGGTTAGTATTCATGATGCCAATACCACTTCTAACCAAGTAAAGAAATCTAAATATAGCACTTCAAATAATTCACAACCATTTAGAAAACAAAAAAAAGGGTTCTTATAGTTCAATCCCCCTCAAAAACCAACTCAACCTGTCAACAACCAAGTAGCTATTGTTAAAGTTGTGATACCTTATATTTATGGAGATCCAAAAACAATAGTTTACACCATTACCAAAAACTCTTCATAACACAATGTCCCAACTTATACAACAATAGATGATTACTTTACCTACTATTAAACCACTAGATCCTACTAATCCTTTGCCTCCAACCTTTCAACCTAATGCTTATTGCCATTATCATAGACAAAATGGACATGACACAAAACATCGTAAGCATCTTAAACACCTAGTGTAAGACCTCGTTGATTTTTTCCGTCTATCTTTTTAAAATGTTAATATTCAACGAAGTAAGTTTGTTGCCCCACCAAATCAAAATTTTAATCTTTTTATTGATCCCATTCTCAAACACAATTTGTCACTTGTCAAAGCTAGCGAAACTCAAAACAATGATGTGATTAATATTCATACAACTATTGAACATCCTGATCGTATTCCACATACAACTACTAATAATCCTATGAATGAAATGGTAGGTGTGATAGACGCTATCCCTCATAAGGTCCAACCTAAGAAATATCTTGATATTACTTTCTCTTCTAAAGACATACACCCAAATCTTCCTCATGGTCCTCTTTACATAGCCAATCATATTTATGATAAGCCCACTAATGGGATACTCCTAGATCTCGCTTGTGGTGAGAATGTGATCACTGAGGAATTTTTGGTATTACATGATCTTTATCAAGATGATTATGATAAACAAAAAAGCATGGATGAAAACACACAATGGTTTCGCTTGCCCTACGATAGGATTGATTGTCCTTCCATTACAGATAGGACCTAAAATAATGGATGTTACATTCTCTATCATCCCACAGTCAGATAAATTTTGTTTGTGGCTAGGCCATCCATGGCTTCGCTCAATGAAAGTTGTTCCCTCGATCATACAAAATTTTTTAATGTTTTTGCTTGACAATGACATATTTACTATTAACCATAGTGGCTTTCGCCCTTTTTCTTCTAAAGGAAATTTCTCCTTAGAAGCCTTTTAGCCCAAGCCCATGAAATTTATAACGCCTCGCAAAGACTTATTTTTCATTGCTTACCAAAAGTTTAAAGAAAAGAAAATTGCCAAATTGTCCCTCCATAACACGTCCTCATTTACTTCCAACACTCCTATCCAATATGAAACAATGTTGCAACTTGACCAAGAACCAACCCATCAAACTCAAAGAACACCTGAAACCTCCCCCACATCGTCCAAAAAACTATGAGACAATGATAATAACTCCATCATACCTCCTCATATAAAAAAAGTTTATAAGGAAAAGGAGAAAGTCGCTAAACAACCTTCCATGGTTTCTTCCATTCTTCCCTTTAGGAAAGAAAAGTAACTGATGGATACTCAACCCACTCCTTCACAAGCACAACTCAACAATAAAACTAAAAGAAACCGAGGAGCTAGGGAGCATAGACATCGACATCGTGCCCTTTCTCCCAAGTCACAAGATGAAGAAAACAAAGAAAATAAAATTTTGCACTTGACAAAAGCAAGGCATGACATTCGTCATCCCCAATCACAACAAAATGATCCCATACAACAACCAAAACTTGTGATACACCCTTCATTATATATTTTCATCTGTCCTCCTATCGTGATTAACCTGGATGACGATGATGAGATTACTAAAATTGACAAAGAGGTGCATAATGATTTGAATACATTATTTTCCTCTTCCATGAGCTTAAATGACAAATCTCCTACAAAAAATGTAGAGCCTAGTACTTCCCCTAGTTCGACACTTGCACTCATCCCTTTGGATAGTCAATCACCCTCAGCATATCTTGAACATGATTGGGAGGTGGATGACTTGCTCATTGATTTAATTGCATCTTCTTTACTAGTCTTTGCATTTTATTTTCTTTTTATTTTGTGCATGTTCATATCGTGCTCCCCCCGTAACATGACATTTGATATTCTCCTCTCTTTGTGATATTCTTCTATTTGTACCAGCATTCTTCTCTATGTTGTACATCTCTTTGTTTTGTGTTTTCCTTTTGGGGATGACACAAAGCTTTGAGATGCCCTGTCTCTTCCATGTTGACCCAAAAGGTCTTTTCAATTTTCTTTTTTGCTTTATTTTGTGTTTTCCTTTTGGAGATGACAGAACGCGTTGAGACACCCTATGTCTCTTCCATGTTGACCTGAAAGGGCCTTCTTTTCCTTTTATCCTTTTCTTGTGTTTTTCTTTTGGGGATGATGCAAAGTATTGAGACTGAAATGCCTCTCTCATGTTGACCCAAAAGCTTTTCCTTTTTCCTTTTCCTTTTCATTTTCATTTGCTTGTGTTTTCCTTTTGGGAATGATGCAAAGCATTGAGATGTCCTATGTCACTTCCATATTGAACCAAACAGATCTTTCTTTTTCTTTGTTTTCACTCTCTTTGTGTCATTCTTCCAGTTCTATGTATTTAGGGAATGATGACAGTTTTGAGCTCCTTATAAAACATTGCAGCAACAAACATACTAACCCCAAATCCATAGATCCCTTATGTGTTTAATGTTTTCATTTTGGGGGCAACCCCTATCATTTCATTTTCTCTCGAATGACATAGCTTTACTCAAAAACATATGACTTGGCATAGGGGCTTTCCAAGTTGGCTCTCATGCCTTCTTTCTTGTTTGCATTTTTCATTTTCTACTTTAAAGTAATTGCTCATAGAATGGTGTGTAGCAATACCTTTAAAGTGGGGGCATACATTGGCATTATTCATTTTTTCTTTTTCTTGGTTCTTAGTGAATCCTTCTCACCTCATAAGATTCATTTGTCTCTTTGTGGATGACATTGGGTGTAGTTTCCTTTATAAGCGTGATCTATCTTAGCATATTACATTCCTCTTAGTGGCTTGATGCGACACACTACATCCCCTAAGTTGCAAATCTTCTATCCTTTGATCGGTCCTCTCTTAGACACATTATGCATAATGTTCCCTAAGCTAAGACCTTGCACAAACTAAACAAGACTCCTTTGAACATCTCTTGCATGTTCCATTTTGCATTTTTTATATGGCCACCTTGCATAACACAACTTGCGTGCCTGTAGCGCCATCACAGTTTTTCATGAGTTATAAGCATACAAAGCTTTGCTTGTCTCATGAAGCACGAAATGACATTTCCCTTTGTGGAACCTTATTAAAGTCATTGGGAGGTATAAATTTGGTATGGTTGAGTGGGAAGCCCATTCTGAGGCATGACTTTTCCCCATAACCACCTACGTGTTTGTGAGTGCATACCAGATGTGAGTGTATGTTTCTCACCTTTTGGGCCTTTTGACCCAATGGACAACCATGAGTTACATCACCTGAGAGTGAGTATACATTTATTTTTTTGGACAAAAAACCTAGATCTAATCCATAACGGGCTAGACAAATGATCGAAGCTTGATTTGACTTTCCTTCAACTTCCCTTTTTCATTCATTTTCATCTTTTTCAAGTTTGTTCCTTTGTATTTATGTATCGTTTTCCATGAGACCTTGATATTGGGGGCTTGATCAACCTCTTGATTGTTTTTGTCTCATCTTACCAGCAACAGTGCATTTGGATCCCTCTTGATTCCATGTTTAACTACTTTAGTGTGAGTTTGAAGCAGCTTCATCATTTGACTAAAGTGGGGGCTAACTATGGACATGGAAAATGTAACCCTTCTAATTTTTCTCATGTTTAGGCCCTTCTAGTGGACTTTGGCTTTATTTTTCCTAGATTTAATGTTGTAATGTGGCCAACACATTCACATTAGGTCTTGGACCCTTGTGAATCATTAAGAATTCTAGGTTGTCTTGTGCAAGTGTTGTGAAGTGTTGTAACCCACTTTCACACTTTTCTAGGACCCTTTCATTATAATTTACTTAATAAACCTCTTTTTATCACCTACCAAATCTTATTTCAAAGTATTGTAAAGAGTTGTAACAAACTCTCATGCTTTTCTAGGCTTTTCATCAATAAATTGAGCCTTTCTTATGTTTAAATGACCCCTTAATGCACTTTTCAGCACTACTTAAGTGTATTTTTGAGGATATTCTCATTAAACCTTATTTAATGCACTTCAATCCCCGACACTAGTAAAATTGCCCTAGTGGGACCAAGTCACCACCTAGAGTGACTTAGTCCCACTGGGCACAAAAAATAAAGTAATTTTAATTTTCTAGCAGGATTTTATTCTCTTACCCTTGAGGTCGGCCTATGATGTGTTATTTTCAAGAAATAACAGAAAATCAAGTATAAATAATTTTTTTTCCTCTCATTTTAAGCCCCATTCATTCAAGCATTAATTCACTTAATCAATCAAGTAACTATCAAGCATTCAAGTACTCTAAGCATAATCAAGTCATCCATTGGAGCACTTCATTACATATCTTCAAATGTCAACATCAAGGATTTGGTGAGTTTATGATATTACACATTGTTTATTCATCATTCTATCTTTATTTCATTTCATTATCTAAGGTTTGATTACCAAACTAAGGTTTGACCTAGGCAAACCTGTATACTCTAAACCTTAACCCTTTTCCCCATTTTTGCATGTGTATTTGCAGGTCTTGTATGCAGATTTGTCAAAGAATTGGATGTTAGAAAGGTTTTTTCAATCTATCAAAGTAATCAAAGTCAACAAAGCCCTAAGTGAAGCTTGAAGACCAATTTTAGCCTGTGTTCTGGGTAAGTGCACAAAGTTGAGTCCACGAAACGTGGAAGTTTTTGCCTTAGGCAAAAAAATGAATTCGGCTTCCAAAAAATGGGATCCCGCTTTTTAATAAACGGGATCCCGTTTTTAAAAAGCAGGATCCCGTTTTTAAAAATGGGATCCCGTTTAGCTTCGGGATCCCGCGGAAGCGGATCCTCCACCGAAAATTTCCATTTTGGAAAATTTTCAAAATGGGATCCGTTTTGAAAATTTCAAAACGAAAATTTCAAAATAGAAAGTTTTAAAGCGGGATCCGTTTTGAAAAATTTCAAAAATGGAAACTTCTAATTTTTGAAAATTCCATTTTGTTTTCAAAACGGGATCCCCTTTGAAAACTTCATTTTGGCTTTTGAGGAACAAACGGATACAAAACGAACGGATCCCGTTTACAAATAGCTTCACTAAAAAAAATGTATTTCCCTGAAATCCCGTTTTTTAAATAAACGGGATCGCGTTTTAAAATGGGATCCCGTTTTTTAAATTATGAATTTTTGAGCGGGTTTTTTGGCTTGTTTTTTGGTTCGGGAAATGGCTTGGGGACCCGAACCTAAGCTTTGGACCTAGTTTGACTGCAACTTGAAGGTCCTGTTAATGTCACAGGAAAATAATGACTTTGGACATATGTTTGAAGACCTATTTTGCAGAATTTTTTTACGAAATTGAAACCCATTATAGATGAGACAGTGCAGATTCCAAATATGTAATTTTTTTAATAATTTGATTATTTTTTCTATTTTTCAATTAATTTCTAATGAAACTAGTCCATAAACTTGAATTATAAGGTTTTTTTAGTATTTTAATAACTTTTGATCAACATAAAATTTTGATGAACGGATTGCAGAGAGCAAAATTTAGACAATTCTTTTAGTTTAAAAAAAAATAATCAAAATGATAAGTTTAGGTCATCTTATGCGTGTCGTACACAATTTTCAAAATGACAAATATGCCTAATAAATATTTAATAAAAAAAAAGTATTCAATAAAAAATTATAAAAAAATATTAAAAGCAAGCTTTAGTGAGTCACAAAACTTTTCCCAAAAGGATTTAGAAAAATATGATAATTTAGGTCAAAATATGGATGTCGTACACGTGCATGGTATGGTATAAAAAAGTGACTTTTAAATAGTGGTTTTTAGAAATTCCTATTGAAATTCAATTTTTACAATCTGGGTATTGAAATAAATTACATATTTGGAAACTAGACTCCAAGTACTACATTTTATGATTAGTGACTTTTTTGAAGATTCCATCTGTAAGTGCTTCAAATTTTAAGGTCAAAGTGTCAAATTCTAAAAATTAGGGAAAACACTTCTACTTTTTGGCCAAAAAGTGGACTCAACTTCTTGCACACACCCTTCTACAGAATATAGATTAGACACTTGTCAGAAAAGGAAGTGCAAACCGAAAGCTATAGAATCCTGTCCCAAATTTTTAGAAATTCCCAGGTGGACTAAGTTACCATCTGTAGCAAATTAGTGCCACTGCTAGGCTTGAAAATTGGTTTTCTGTATTTCTGAGTACCCATTTGGCAAATTCATGTTCCTCCAGATTTTCCCTGAAACTGGACTAAGTCATCTAGCTTGGCGTAAGTGTCCCAGTCAACATTTCTAGTCAACTTTGTAGGATTCCAGAGCCTCTCTACATCAAACTTTAGATTCCAGGTGCACCACTCCAGACTTGTTTAATTCTATCATCATTTACTTGCATTCTTAGGTGTTTTTGCATACATCATTGTGTTTTCTATCACTTTGCATTTCTTAGGTTTTGCATCAATAATCACCTGTATTTTTCATTTTATTGCATTACATTCATCTCATCTAGGAATATTGTGCCCATATCACATTAAGCTTTGAATGTTTACATTTCATTTTGGCCCATCTTTCCCCTTTAAGGTGAAAAACCCTATAAGAGCTAGAAAGCATTCAGGTGCCAAAATCTTTGTCTATAAATGATTACAATTAAAGGTGAATGCTTAAGAAATAATAAAGAGAACCCTAAATTAGGGCTTGATTAGATTGAGACAAGTGTCATCATTGAATGCAATAAGACATCTACTAAATATAAATTAATCTATTAATAAAAAGTAACTCATAAAATTAGCTTAATTAATTAAAGTAAAAAGGTTTCTAATAATCAAATAATAATTAATTAATTATCAAGTAATGAACTATTTACTTTAGCACCCCACATTAAGGTTAACTTAGGGAGACAATAAAAAAATGATAAAAGATACATTGATGTATGTAGAATAGGTCCCAACTACAAGGCCTAATGAGGTACCCATGAACAAACAACTGAAATCTCTCATAAACAAAGAAAAGAAGAAAACATAATGGAAAAAACTCTTCTGCAAAGGAGAGATAAAAGAAATGAGATCATACATGTAACAAAAGAATGTAGGAATCAACATATTCCCCAAATTACTACTTTGATCACATAGGTACTATCAACATCCATGAATCACCCCATAAGCTTGTAGCTCCTCTGCCAAAAATGAATGGTCGAAGAAGAATGTTGAAGATGATCCAAAAATGATAAACATTATTCCTCCCCTTAGGAAGAATCATATCCAATAGCTCATGTCGAAGAAAATATTTCAAGAGAAGAGGTCTCATGATGCATACAATAGAGAGCCATGATCTACTATCCCAAATTCAAGAATCTCTCTACAGTGTAGGTCTCTAATAAGCACTAAATCAAGTGTGAACACTATTGTCTTACCTATCCCACTATGTGCAATTTCATAGATGGAAAGGAGATTGGATGATAATGAAGGGGCATTAAGTACATCGTGAAATGTTTCATCCCAACATCTATGGATCATTTCCTAGTAAAACTTATATAAGTGTTATTCCCCAGAAAAAATGTGTGGTAATTTGTAAGGCTTAAATGAAGAGAACATGAATCAAGAAGCTATCTATTGGATAGAAGATTGGTAAATGTAAAGAGAGAATGGTCTTTCATTTTGTCTACTCCACATGTTATGGTGGCTAACCAGGATTGTGAAGGTTCTAAAGTTGAAGAAGAGGATAATGGAAACTAAATATTTTTCTTCTATAGAAGATGCTTTACCTCATCGATCTACATTATAGAACATTGATTATGATCATGTCCTATCTTTGTGCAATATGCATATTATGGTTGATCCTTCGTAGATGAGTCCCCCTTAGAAGAGGAAGAATAATATGAGGTATTGTGTGAAGGCGATTCCTTAGAATCCTTTTGTTTCTATTTCTTGCCTTTTTCATTTGAAGCCTTCATATCTCTAATGTCTGGTGATGCAATAAGAGCAAGTGATTTGGAAGACTTTAATAAATCCATCTATACCAAGTTTTCCTACTCCTAGGCAAGTGATGTAGCAAAATCATCAAGTGAAAGCATAGTGAATCTAGAACCAAGTGCATCTCTCATGGTATAAAAGGTAGAAAAAAAACTAAATAATCATAACCAAGCGTGGCAAGGATGGAAAGAATCAACTATGTGTCATCCTTTTGTATACCACACTATGTCAACTACAATATGATAGAATTAAGTTTGGTGAAGAAGTCCAAGATGCTATCAAAATATCGAGGATTTAAGCTGATAAGCTCATTTTCCAATTAAAATCCTCTCAAAGTATCCTACTTCCCAAATAGAGACACCAATTGAGTCTAGATCTACTTGAATTATATTATTTTATTTATATTGTTTATTTGATAAAGATTTGAACTATTTTTATTACATAAGAGTTCATTTATGTTATTTTGATTTAAAGCTATTTATATAGTAAATTTGAAAACAAAAATATAATGATATGAATTATAATAAAAATACAGCACAATAATGATTATGATTGTTTCTGAGTAAGCATGTAAATTTTTCCATCAACTTTCGGATTAGCCTTCGTAATCCATCGTCATATTGACAAATATAGAGATAAACATTCATGCAAGAGTGATTATTTTATTTTAAGAATCCAAATCTTTCGAATAAAGTGAACAGATCCAAATTGTTGCACAGACAGAAGCGGTCTACAATATGAAAAGAGAGAGTAAAAGCCAGCCAGCCATGCTGATTCATCATATGATTTAGTTACCAGCTAGTTGTACGTTCGAAATCTGACGCCAACTCAAGTGTCACTCAATCGTCATATTTTACCAAAAGGGCAAAAAAGGATGTGTACGTTATTTTAATATCTGCATCATCAACCATTCAATATTTGTTTACAGCAATGAAAGCAACTTTGTTTCAATGATTCCTCATGGGTGCTTAGGTGAGAGGTCATCTGTAGAATTAACTTTATGGTATGAAAGGAGTTTCTGGTACCATTATAAGACGTAAGCAAACGAAAGCGTACTGCATTTTGGATTGGTGTTGAATGGTGAAGATGAATCTACACAGTCAAATTGAAGAATTAGATGAGAAGTTGTTAATGTTTAGGCTATTTAATCCATGCAATTGGCGTGTTATACGCAGTGCACACGCACTTTCCTATCTTGTCCTGATTTTGATAATCTGGAATAAAATGGCCAATCGCATGGTTTACTTGACGGTGGGGCTTTATCTTTTCATATGGTGTTACAGTCAACGTGTCATGGCAGGGGATGCCAATCCCCTGCAAGACTTTTGTGTTGCAGACAAGCAAAGCAACGGTCAGTTAATATAAAAGCTTTCATGTTTCTTATTATATGTTTCCTTGTGTTTATGTGATTCGCTAACAAAATTTTATTAAACAGTTTTGGTAAACGGTTTCGCGTGCAAAGACCCAAAGGCGGTTTCAGCAGAGGACTTCTTCTTTCGGGGCCTGGGGCAGCCTGGCAATACAGACAATGCAGTAGGTTCCAACATAACAGCTGCGAACGTTCAGCAGATAGCAGGGCTCAATACACTGGGAATATCGCTGGTCCGCATCGACTACGCAGTGGGTGGAATAAATCCTCCTCATACACACCCAAGAGCCACAGAAGTTCTTGTTTTACTGGAAGGTACGCTTCTTGTGGGTTTTATTGATACAGGCAACAAGTTTTTCAGCAAAACCTTGGAGAAGGGAGATGTGTTTGTGTTTCCAAAGGCGCTGGTGCATTTCCAGCAGAATGTGGGGAAAGAAAATGCAGTGGCCATAGCTGCATTGAGCAGCCAACTTCCAGGAGTTCAGGTAGTCGCCAATTCTCTCTTTGCAGCGAATCCCCCTCTCCCCGATTCCGTCTTGAGCAAGGCCTTCCGCGTCACCCAAGAAATTGTGGATTTCGTTAAGGCCAAATTCATTTAGGACAAGATATAAATAGCAAGTACTTACATTTTAATAAACCAAAAGCAACAAGAAGATACAATGGCGATATGGCTGTCTTTGTGTAGCCTATTTTCATAGGCTTTCGACCTCATGAGTGTATTCAAAGTCTTTAGTGCGTTTCGTTCAGAGTCGATGTTTTGATCAATAGGTTGTGTACTTGTAGGATATGCTTCCATAATTAGTGTATTCACTTTAACGCATTAGTTATTTATGTTTTATGTATGATATCTATTTTTAAATATTTTGTTAATAATAAGTTAATTGAAGTATTGCCAATTCATCGTATATTAAAATCTTTGATATGTATATTTACAAATGTTAATTTTGTTGTTTTTTATCTTATCTATTTATATTTATATATAAAGCATAATGCTCATAAAGTTGTTCACATTTATTTCTGTTTGTGTTTGTAGAAGAACTCTTACTTTCTTTTATAACATTTTTCATATGATATTGAACATATGTGATACTATTATTAAAACACTTTTTTCTCATGATAAATTTTATTACATATTTCTTCAAATAAAAAAATTTAAAATCAAGAAGAGTGAAAATTTCACTATTCAAGATTATAGATATTCACTTAGTTATCATGAATTCTAACAATTAAAAAAATAAAATTTGATATTAAGCTTAAAAAATTTAAACACCCCTTGCAAATTATAATTTGTCACATAATCGTAACGAGTTCCTTCAACTTAATTTTTTTGTGAGACCATAAAAAATAATACTTAAAATCTAGTTGGGTTATGCTTGTTACATTCCTAGCAGCTCCTTTTATTTTAATGGTAGCTTCTATTGAGCGCCATATTGTTGATGCTTAGCAAATTTATGTCAATGAACATAAATTTCTATATTTCTTTAGACATATATACTAATACCATTTTTCCTTTGTTGTGCATTGTTTGGGCATTGGTGATTGCATTCTATAGTTGATTTAATCATGATTTCATGATTTTCCAACCTTTGACCTTATGGAGCTCTTTAACATTTCAATCCTTGTTAACCAACATACAAGCATCCTCTTTATGTCTTGTTGATATCTCTAACATATTATTAAGTTCCATTATAACTTCTACTCTAATTATAGTATTTTATCCTATATAATTAGGTTTTACATCATCTCAATATCAAGAGACTTGTCTAAGAATTTCTACAAAATAAACTTGCGTAAAGGAATTTTTGAGTCAACCAAAATTTCAATCTCAAGCCAACCAAATAGGAGAATACATTTTATAATACATGTCATAGATATTAATTAATAAATTATGGCCACATAACAAACACTGATTTTCTATATATACTAGATAAATGATGAATTAAAGACCACCAACCGTTAGGAAAGTGGTAATGTTAGTTTTTGGATAAATTAGTCGAATGTTTGAATTCTTAAATAAACATTATTTACCCATAATATTTCCATGTAAAATTGTTTGGGGATTTTTTTCATTTGTATGCTTATGTAATATTTCACATTAAGAATAGTTTATTTAGTAGCGTCTAACTTCATTCTTGACAAGTTTCTTATGTTAAACTATACACCATGGAGACCAATAACATTTATCTAATTAATGGTTCAATGTTACATTTTAAACTTATATGCATGTTGATTTCTTTGTGTTGAATATTTTATTTCACAATCAACTATATAATTTTTACTAAGATCAGGATGGTAGTAGAAAAGGATATGAAGGGCATAGTATATCTTCATATTCTTCATAATAATCATTGTATAATTTTTATTTTTATTTTAAATTTCACATTTTCCTTTTATTATTTCATGAGCCCAAGTAAACATCTCTTCAAGGATTTTTCTAAAACATCATCTCATTCCAAGCCTTCTATTATGAAACATGAGAATTCTTAAATTTAATCAAACATATATAGATAAGCCATCATATGCATCTATATCTATAATTTAGTGGTCTAATGGAAATCATTTAATGAGAAAGCACAATTGGATATGTTGTAAGAATATAAATCATTGTAAGAAATGATTCAAAATTATTAAATATTATATATCTTGAGTAACATGTACTAAGTAAACTATTGCATATTATTTGAAAAATAAACACTAGCTTATCTATCTCTTCTTCTCCACGATAATTTATTGGATTGGAATACATCTCATTATATAGTTATTATGTATTGCATGAATATTAGTATGAGAACTCCCTCCAACAATTACGAAAGAAACACTTTGACAAAAGTACTAAAAATATTTTTAATTAGATTTCTTAAGAAAATAATATTACCTTAACAACTAAATTTGTAGATAACTTTACAAAATAACCTTTGATCCTTGATTTAATGATAATATTGATGTTAATTTTTTTACTAAGTAATGAAAATATAATTTGAAATATTCAAGCATTAATTTAACTCATATTTCTCCACCATTAAGGAGATATGTATACTTATTAGCCAAAATATAAACATACCAAGTTATAGTAGGGTTTTTCTTCCATGTGAAACTCGCTAGCATACTTCAAAGAGCTAAGGATTTCTAAAATTTAATAAAATGTATTATTTTTGAAGAATTTTATACCAAAAATATATTTATCCCAAATTTACTAATTTATTATTTTTTGGAGGGTTAAGGATAATCATTCATTTAGAGTTGAAATAATCTTTTATAATTATATTGGATACGAGAAACATTATATTTTATCTAAACTTGATTGAGATATGAGAGCTAATGTGACCTACTTGATGGTGGTGCCATCTTGGTTGCTCCAACCAAGGGTTCTCAAATGGGTTTGTTAGAAAAGACTAAGTAGTTTTGATTGAAACAAGTACATCATAGGGTTTGGACCAATTAGATAATAGACAAAGAGGCTAATAGAGTGTGTCTCACTAGGAGTGATACTAAAATAAAATTAGAAACTAAAACAAGATAGAGAAGAACCAACAATTGTAGTGACAGAAAAAGTATCCCCTTTCCTCACTTAATTTGGGAACTAATAAAATGAGCTAAGTGATGCCTAATTTAATGTTGTAAAATTTATTACATGTTCACCTTAAGTTATGGGCCCTTTTAATTAAAATTTAATTTATTTATTCCTTAATTGGTCCTATTTTGCATCCACAAGCCTAATTAAATGCATTTTTCTATGGATAATCCTGACATTTAACAAATAACAAATCATAATTTAATCTTTTTGGCTATGTGTTCCAGATATAGGGATCTGAAACTCATACACCCCTTTGGGTGTAGGGTCTCACCTAGGTGTCGAGACTTGATTTTAAATGCTACATTGAACAAGGAACTTCTTAAAATATGTGTCCTAGGTTTAAGCCATTGGGGGGACATATATGCCCAAACTAGCGTATGAGTCCCGCTTTAACTAGGAAATATTTTAATTCAAATTCATGGTAGGATTTTATTATCCTTAGATCTTATGTTGGCTTTTAGTGTTGTAATTTTGGGAAATTAGGCATAAGAAAGTATAAATTTACAAGGTTATTTCACATAGTTTCATCTAAGCTTTCAAGTATTCAAGCATTATATAAAGTTTATGATCAAGAGAGCATTCAAGAGAAAATCATCAAGCATTTGGAGCAGCATTCAAGATTCAAGCATCACATGTCAAAGTCTTTGTGCATCATGTGTGTTTGTGAGCTAACATTTGTGATGGAGCTTTTCATGTTTCAAGAAAGCATTCACGAAAAATCTTTAAGCATTCATTGAAGATTCAAGATCCACATCCATTGAAGCCATTTCACACAATTTTGCAACCTTCATTTCAAGGGTTTGGTGAGTTGTAACCTTGCATTTGCTCATTCATTATTCCTTCATGCTATTTCATTTCATTTCAAGGTTTAATTACCAAAATGGGGTTTGATCAAGGCAAACCCCTATTCCCTAACAAAACAATATTTTTCTCTTGATGTGTGTTGTTATATCAAGGTGAATTGGAGATTGAAGATCCTTTGAATAAAAAAATACAAAAAATTTCAAGATGTCATTTTCAAGGAAACTCACCTAGAGGCCAAAATTTAGACTCTCAGACTTGAAGATCAGATAGGAAGGAAGCTACAAAATATCATTAGAGGATACATAAATACCAATCAAATCCAAGTAACAAGACTAAATCTCCCTACTGGGCATATGAGTCCCAGTATAGCCCATTTTTCAATTTTTTTGTAGATATTGATTAGTCAATAAAAGATTTCATATTTTGCCCAAGATCCTTTAGCAGAACTAAGTCACCCATTCTACTGTATCAATTTTGGTGTACTTTAAACAAATTTTTTTTAGAGTTTCAGGCCTTTCTTTGACTCCATCATTCTTCTAGGTGCTTTTCAGTTTCATTCTATTTGTTAATTTGATTTCATGCTTTCAAGTTTATAAGGTTTTGTGCATAAGGGTTTCCATTCCTCCTTTGAAGCTTCATTTAATGGTGAGCCCTTGTCCAATCACACAAGGAAACCCCTAGTCCATCCCTCAATCGAGTCACTTTGTTGAGGGATGTAGGTTTCCTAATGATTAAAGTGTGGAATAGGTTTGATTCCATCTCCCAAAAGGTGGAACCTTATTTTTTGTTTAATCATTTTGGTAAACTCAACCTTTGGACCCTTGAATTTCTAATTTTGAGAACATTGTAAGTCCTAGATCTAGATTGCATTAACATTGCATTAGATTTTCATTAGTTGATTTACATTTAGGGCTTCTAAATCTTGCATTAGTTAAAAATGCATATAGGTTACATTTTTGTAGCTTGTATTATTCAATTTCATTGGAAATCTATAATTGCAAATAGTCAAGTGATCATACAACCTAGAAACCCTAAAATCTATTGAATAGGAAAACTAAGAGAGGGAGGTGAATCAATTTTCATGGAATTAAACCTTTAATTCTATCACTGGAATTAATTCTTAATACTACTTAATTGATTAATCATCAAATGCCAATGCAGAAACTTAAAACCAATACACAAACACAATAACACCAGATTTATGTGGAAAACCTAATGAGGGAAAAACCATGGTGACAATTAACTCACACTATAGAGAATATCAAAACCGATTATGAGAGTATCACTACTAGAAATAAGGCTCACTACCAAAACAAGGACTCGCTATTTGGAACAAGGACTCACTATCCAATAGGGCTAACAATCGAGAGGGCTCACTACCAAAAAGATACAAACAAGAAAAAGAAGACTTGTTACATAGAGACTACAATCCCAATACAACAAAGGATTCCACCATAATCACTCATAGACATGCATGAATGATAGTGTCCATCTCTTGCTCACTACATCTAGAAACTCAACATTAAGCTTCACATTGAACTTCCATACTCGCATCACACACGCTTATTGAATAGAATCAATGTCACACCAAAGTGCACTTTCTCTTTTCTCTTATTACCCTTCTTCTTTTCTCTTGTATATTTCTTCACCACTACTTCATCTTGCATTTATACCATCTTAAACTTTGAAACATATCCAAAGTTGACCATCCAAATCCGAATTCAAATTATGTCAGTGCAAAAACATCCTAGGGTGGAAATATAATGAGGGTGACCCAAACACACACTTTGAGGGACCCAAAAAGATCCAACATTCTTCATCAACCTCAAAAGTAGTATTTCACACAAGGTCAAAAAAACCACAGTAAAACACATAAAACCATTAAGCATGAATCTTCCAAATGTCGAAACTATCTTCAATAGAATCAAGGTAACTCAAATTTAGAACCACAAGTCATAAGACTTCATCAAAGAGAAATATGGACAGACAAAATATCTCTCTGATCTCAACTAGAAACACAGAGAACCACAGTTCACAACTGGTGAACACAACTCACATGGTACAATGAATCAACAACCAAAAATCTAGATATAGCATCATCCAAAAACCATGAACATGTCTAAACCTCACAAATATAGGAGCAAATCCGGCCCAAAACCCAGAGTAACCATTGAACATCTACAACATGTCTTTCTTACAATTTTCTGAATATCCTCGACATATACAACCAATAACAACTAGTTGATAAGAAGTTGACCAATTGACATAAATGAAAACACCTTTAATCTTTCCATTCTTGCAACAATCTCCCCCATTGTCATTGATGGCAAGACATGATGTGAAAAACCATCAAAGACAACATACTAGCTCTGAATGTACACTTTTTTTTTCTACCCTTAGTATATAATTTCTTATATCCTTCTTTTGCTAGTCTTCCTTTCCTTTTTCACATGCTTCTTCTCCCCCTTTGACATCAATAGAAAAGGAAAATTAATATTTTACATTGATTTCTCCTTTGACATGAAAAACATAATACTCAATGATAACACCTAATACTACTTGCTCCCCCTAAGAGGTAGCCACTAAAACATCAACCCAGAAGAAAAATCGATATGGAGTGCCATTCAAATAAGGCTCACTACCAAAACAAGGACTCAATGTCGAATAGGGCTAACAACAATGAGGGATCACTACCATAAAGATACAAAGAAGACAAATAATACTTGTTAAAGAGAGACTACAATCCCAATGCAACAAAGGATTCCACCATAATCACTCGATCTACTTGCATGAATGATAGAGCTCACCTCCTACTCAGTGCATCCAAAAACTTAGCATTAAGCTTCACATTGATCTGCCACACTCACATCACACACACTCACTGAATAGAATAAATTTTGCATCTAACTACACATCCTCTTTTCTCTTATCAATCTTCTTATTTTCTCTTGTATATTTCTTCACCACTAACTCATCTTGTATTTATACCATCTCCAACTTTGAAACATATCCAAATTCAAATTCAAATTTGGTAGACACCAAAACATCTTAGGGTGGAATTAGAATGAGGGTGACCCAAACACACGCTTGAAGGGACCCAAAAAGATCCAACATGATTCATCATCCTCGAAAGTAGTATTTCAGACAAGGTTGACCAAAGTAGTATAAAACATATAGAACCATTAAGCACAAATCTTCCACATACCAAAATTATCTTCCCTAGAATCAGGGAAACTCAACTCTAGAATAGAAAGTCATCAAAGAGAAATCTAGACCAACAACATTTCTCCCAAACCTCAACCAAAAACATAGAAAACCATAGTTCACAACTAGTGATCACAAATTGCACTATACAATAAATCAATGACCAAAAATTAGGATATAGCATCTTCTAACAACCATGAACAACATGTCTAAACTGCACAACCATATGAGAAAATCTAGACCAGAATCCGAAGCA
Source organism: Sequoia sempervirens (assembly GCA_007258455.2). Taxonomy (NCBI): domain Eukaryota; kingdom Viridiplantae; phylum Streptophyta; class Pinopsida; order Cupressales; family Cupressaceae; genus Sequoia; species Sequoia sempervirens. The sequence goes on along the minus strand of VDFB02373365.1, from coordinate 52,141,465 downwards.
ACCATTAAACACCTGTAACATATCTTCATTACAATTTTCTCAATATCCTCAACATATACAACCAACAAAAGCTAGTTGATAGCCAATTGACCAAATGAAATCAATGAAAACACCTTCAATCTTTCCATTCTTGTAACAATCTCCCCCTTTGTCATTGATGGCAACAAATGATGTGAAAAACCATCAAAGATAACATACTAGCTTTGAATACACTTTTTTGTTTCTCCCCTTAGTAGATAATCTTTTATATGCTTCCTTTCCTTTCACATGCTTCTTCTCCCATCCTTCCTCTTTTTTTTTTCTTCCTTTTTTTCTTTTTTTTTTCACCTAATTCTTCCCCCCCTTTGACATCAATCAAAAAGGAAAAATAATATTTTACACTGATTTCTCTTTTGACATGAAAAAAATAATACACACAATGACAAAACCCGATACTACCTGCTCTTCTTGAGAGTTAACCACCAAAACATCAATCCAAAAGAAGGATATATCCATGGATCCACCAGACTGATGCATCTCCATATGCATCTAGTTCAAGAAAGGAGGGGCAATAACCCCTAGTATCTCCCAAAGATACTCAATAGTATCTTTAGGAAGATCCTTCGTGAAAATATCAACAATATAATCATTTGTTAGAACATACTCAAGCTTTGCTTCATTCTCCATGAGGGTATGTGTAGGATCATAATGGAAAAACAAGCCCTTAAGTGGTGAAAAATTCAGAAAAATCAGAGTTAGAAAACTTGACGTAAAAATTTGAATAAGTTATATATATTATTTCAAAAATATGTAAGAATAGAATCTATAGAAAATTGAATGTAGTTTCTAAACTACTAAGTTTTTTTTTTTTTTTTTATTATTTGATGAAAATTTGAAATTTCAAGGAAAAAATAAGAAGTAGGTGTCTGTCTGACCACCCTAACCATAATATAATGATAATATCTTTTTATAATATTTTAGATATAAGTAGATAAATCATGTCATATTTTTTTGTAGTTATTTTCCAAGTAAATAATTAATTATGCATGTTTTATTACAACTTTTAAAAAATATAAAAACTCGTATGTCTAACCACCTTAACTTGGTCAAAACTTCATGAAATTCATTTTTTTTTTTACTCCTATAGTATGTGAAGCATAGAATGGGACACATGTTTTAAATTCAAAAAATGTGATGATGTTTGAAAGATATATATGTTTTTCAATCAGCCTATCAATCAGGACTTTAGTCATAATTCAAATAGAAAATGAATAATAATTATTTATTAAATTCAAAGTAAAGCATAATTTATATTGGTGGAAAGCTGAGAATCTCCTTTAAAAACACTTTTCATTTCATCAATTTTGGGTAAAAAAAAAGTCATTAGCCACATACCCTACACATACCCATCATATCACCACTTTTTGGCACATCATAATCCTCCACATACCCATGACTTTGTCTCTCAAGAAATGATATTTGATGGATATATGCTTCGTCCTTGAGTGCATCACCGAATTATTTGAAATTTTAATTGCACTTCTATTGTTGGAAAAAATAGGAATGGGATCATCATATACCATTGTGATATCTTTCAATGTCTATTTCATCCATAGAAATTGTGTACAATAAGATCCAACAACAATATACTCAACTTCAACATTATACAAGGAGACTAAATCTTTCCTTTTAATCGACCATGCCACTAATCTACATCTAAGAAAGAATGCACTGCCACTTGTACTTTTTCTATCATCTACACATCCAATCCAATCTACATCTCTATCTAGGCACTAAGTGTGAAATCAATATCTTTAGGATACCCCAATCCATAATCTAGAGTGACATTCAAATATGTAAATATTCTTTTAACAACAACATGTGTTTCCTTAAGATATTCTTGAAATCTAGCCACAAGATAGATAGCATGCATGATATCTGGTCTAGTAGCAGTCAAATATAATAGTTCTCCAATCATAGATCTATACTTGCTCTGATTAGCCTTAGGTGAATCATAATCATTACCCAACTTGGAACCAATCACCATAGGAGTACTTACCAGTTTGGAACCATCCATCCCAAACTCCCTCAACATCTCTCTAGCATACTTAGACTGTGAAATGAAAATTCCTTTCTCTATTTGATTAATTTGTAGCCCAAGAAAGAAATCCATCTCCCCAAACATAGATATTTCAAATTATTTATGTATCTCCTCCATAAACCCCTTACACATATTTTCATTTCCTCCAAAGATAATTTCATCAACATACACTACTACAATCAATATTTTGTCATTTTCAATTTTAATGTACATATTACTATTTTTCGTACCTTTGTTAAAACCTTGTTGAATCAAATACTTGTCCAATCTCACATACCAATCTCTAGGATCTTTCTTCAACCCATATAATTCTTTCTTTAATTTGCACACCATATCTAGTTTATCCATCAAATAAAATCCTTCTAGTTGTTCCATAAAGACTTCTTCTTCTAGCTCACCATTTAAAAATGTTGACTTTACATCCATTTGATAGACCTTAAAGTCTTTATGAGAAGAAAATGCCAAGAGCATCCTTATAGATTTTATTCTTGTTACCAGAGAAATTTTTTCATGAAAATCTATACCTTCTACTTGTGAGTGACCTTTACATAGAAGCCTCATTTTGTTTCTAACAACTTCTCCATTCTCATTCAACTTATTTCTAAATACCCACTTCAATCCAATGATTTTTTTTGTCTAGCAGTCTTGGGATAAATTCCCAAGTTTGATTCTTATTAATTTGCATAAGTTCTTCTTTCATTGCTTCCTTCCAATGTTCATCTTTACAAGCTTCACTTGCAGTCTTTGGTTCAATCCCAAAATGTAATCATAGATTTACTTCAACAAAAAATCTGCTTCTATTTAATACACATTTTGTTTTATCTCCAATAATCTGACTTTTTGAATGATTCTTTTGTACATATCTTGGTGTCTTAGGGGACATCACCGAAGCATCTTCTTCTCTTTCATTTTGTTCATCCTGCTTCCCTTGGTCATCTTTTTCTTGCTCTTCCATAATTTATTCTATTCTTACACAGTCATGTTCATCAGATATGTACCCATCAAAGTCAATATAATTCCTCATTGTCTCATCAACCTTGACTTTTGAAATCTCTACAATATTTCTCATTTTTTTATTGAAAATTTTGTATGCCTTGATATTAGTAGAATATCCAAGAAAAATTTCTTCATCACTTCTAGCACCAAACTTTTCCAAAGTTTCTTCATCTCTTCCGATCTAATATTTTCTTCCAAATACATTGAAATATTTAACCATAGGAATTCTTCCATGCCATAGCTCATAGGGATTCTTTATATTGTTTGCTCTTGCTTGAACTTGATTGAATACATAAATAGTGGTATGAATAGCTTATTTCCAATAGACTTCCAATAAAATAGCCTTAGTAATCATTGATCTTGTAGCTTCTTGAATTTTCCTATTTTTCCTTTCAACAACTCCATTTTCCTAAGGAGTTCTCAGAGTAGATAACTATTTCTTTATTCCATGCACTTCACAAAACATATTAAACTCATTGGAGGTGAATTCTCTACCTCTGTCAGACATTAAGAATTTTATCTTCAAGTTCACTTCATTTTCAACCATAGCTTTGAATGCCTTGAATCTATCTAATGCATCTGATTTTTCTCTATGAAATGTAACCCATGTATGAATAATAATCAATTAAAAGAATAAAGTACCTTTCACCAAGTAGACTTCTCACTCTTGTAGGACCACAAATATTTGTATGAATAAAATCTAGTAGTCTGATAGTAGACTATTCCTCTGATTTGTAATGATTTTTTACTTGCTTTCCAAACTAACAATTCCTGCAAATAGCATTAATAGGCTTTGTAATTCTTGGGAAATCTCTCATGACCAGAACAACACTGATCCTTGAAAAATTATCAAAATTCATGTGAAACATTGCCATAACCAACTATCATTAATCTAATGCATAAAGCATCATCCATTAGTACCTTTAAGTTGATAGATATTTCCTTAATATTTCTTTCCTGTAGCAATCAATGTTCCAGATCTCACATTTATCATCCTTAAACACAAGGTCATATTATTTTCTACACATATGACCAACACTCAACAAATTATTCCTTAAACCCTTAACATAATAGACATCATCAGTATGATGCTTGCTATCAAAATGTACTGAACCTATCCCACAGATTTTAGTACCAGTATCATCTCCAAGCATAAGCAAGCCTCCATCATATTTTTTAAGCTTTAAAAACTTACTCTTATCACAAGTCATATGATTTGAACAACCAGTATTAGCTACCCAAAAAAAAATCTCATGTTTAGCATGTAGGTTAAAGATAACTATACCTTCATTTTTCTCCTTCTCCTGAGGGATTTCTTTTACCTATCTTTTAGAATTAGCAGAAGCACCCAGGAAAATCAATTGTAGAATAATCCTTCACAAGATAGAGAGGAGCACTATGCTACTTCACCATAGATAAACTATATTCAGAATGAGATGATTTACATATTATACAAAGTGCCTTAAAAATTCATGAAAGGTGGGTGAAGGGTGAGAAACTTCCTATACGCAACACTCAACTCACTTCCATATTCTTTTCTATGCAAACTTTAAACATATCTAAAGTTTTGCATCAAATATTTATCTAGGGTTTGGAGGTGGGCTTGTATGCTGTGATTTGGGCATTTATTTTGAGATCCTTTATCCCACATTGAGCCCAAAGATGTTTTGATTGGTCTTAGGTATGTGCAAGATCATGGGGGCCCAAAAAGTGGCAATGGGAAAAAAAGGCATTTTTAACATGTCAAAAAATGTGGAATTCACGCCTTTGACTTTTTGTAGGCTTGGGTATAATATTCATTTTGGTTTGGTAATACCAAACCAAAATGGATATCCATTTTGTTTTCAAAATGGATATCCGTTTTGGAAAGAGGGAACCCAAAAAAAATGGATATCCATTTTGAAAATCAAAATGGATATCTATTTTGAAAACCTAAAAAACTCTCTTTAGTAAAATGGGCATAACTTTTTCCTTTCTTATTGAAATTTTGAATTTTTATAGGTGTTGGAAAGGTAATTGAGATCTCTA
>VDFB02373365.1:52062865-52136261 GCA_007258455.2 Sequoia sempervirens | reverse complement strand
AATATTTTCATGGATATGAAAGACAAAAAGAGCAATATTTTAGAATGTAATAGGTCTAATACCTTGTAGGTTGATTAGATTAATGAAATGTCAATGGTAGTATGGATTTCCTTTCATGCATAGGAAGAAGAAAATGCTTGGCTGATTGACAATGGTTTCTCTTACCAAATGATTGGTAATAAGAGAAGGTTCATCAGTCTCAAGAAGGAAAATGGTGGAGCTATTAAGTATGGTGATGATGAGTCATCACAAATTTATGGAAAGGGTGTAGTATTAATTGATTGAAATAATATGACTAAGGATGTTCTCTATGTCAAAGGTTTGAAGCATAATCTTCTAAGTGTCAGTCAGATGTGCAAGAAAGGGTACAATCTTACTTTTAATTCTACTGGTTGTGAGATTAAGAAATTAGGGTCCAAAATATTAGTTTTTGATGGAACAAGGATAAGTGGAAATTTTTATCATCTAAAGAAGGCTAATGAAAGAAACTGCTTAGTAGCTTAGTTTGGAGAATTTTTTTTGTGGCACTAAAGGATGGGGCACATAGATTTTGATAGTATGGTGAATATTAGTTGATATCATGCTATAAGAGACATGCATGCCTAAGATAACCAAGCCTGCAAACACACTATGCAAAGAATGTCAAATGGGAAATCAAACATGCAAAAGTTTCAAAAATCAAGGAATTTTCTTCTTCAATGTGATTGGCATTGATTCATACTAGCTTATGCAGACCTACAACAACAATTTAGCAAGGTGAAAGTTATTTCATGTTTCTTATAGATGATCACACTAGAATAACTTGGGTTACATTCTTAAGAGATAAATTAGAAGCTTTTGGTAAGTTAAAAATATCCAAAGAAAAAGTAGAGAATGAGATGGATATTAAGATCAAAGGGTTAAGATCAGATAGTGGAGGTGAATTTACTTCATTTTTTTGTGAATATCATGCTATTAGGATACATATATCTACTCCTATGACCCCTAAACAAAATGGGGTTGTGGAAAGGAAGAATAGAACAGTGCAAGAGATGGAACGAACTATTTTGAAAGATATTGATATACCAGATATGTATTAGATGGAAAAAAATTACACTACTATCTATATACTTATCAAAGTGTAGTTTAGGGATAATAGCACTAAGAACCATTACGAGTTGTGGTATAAAAGGCCTTCCTCTTAGATACTTCAAATTTTTTTGGCAGCAAATATTATATTAGAAGAGATGAAGGAGACTTTGGAAATTTTGAATCAAGGTGCATGATGCTAGAACAAGAGGTTGTGAAAGATGATTGAAGGAAAAAATGTTAAGGTAGATGAAGACTTGTATTAGATCTAACAAAAAAAAGAGGTTTTCAGATCTAGTATACCTCCCTAGATTATAGAAGAAGAATAAGAAAAAGAGGAGAAGGAACTAGAACCAATGAAGGCTCCAATGACCCCAACAAATTATGTGTAGAGGAACCATTCATCATATCAAATCATTAGACACAAGAATGAAAGAGTGATGTCAAGGAGAAGGCTTGCAAGAGAAAGTGAGAAAGTAAATTTGTGTCTACTATCAAAGGTTCAACCCAAGAACTTTGTTGGATAAAGACTATGGAAGAAGAATTGGATTAAATAGTAAAGAATTATACTTGGGAATTTGTTCCCAGAAGTGCTAATAAGAATGTAATTAGAACTAAGCGCATTTTAGATCATGTTTTAATGAAGATGGTGAAGTTGTGAGAAATAAGACCATATTGGTTTGCAAAGGTTATTCATAAGTTTAAGGCATTAATTTTGAGCAGACCTTTCCTTTGATAGATATAATGGAGGAAAAAAAGGATGTTTCTTTCTTTTGTAGCTAATAATAACTTAAAATTCTATTAGATGGATGCCAATTTTTCCTTCTTTAATGGTGATCTAGAGGAAAAGGTATATACTAAGCAACCAGATAGTTTATAGTTATTAGGAGATATAGTTATGAAGTGCAAACTCAAGAAATCTTTACATGGTCACAAGAAAGCTCCTAGAGATTGGTATGCTCAATTGGATAAGTATTTAGTTTAGTAAGGTTTGAAAAATGGTATTACATATACAAAAATTTACATTAAGGTTTAGGAAGACAAGTTGGTGATTTTGGTTGTATATTTTGATGACATCATCTTTGGTGGAGATGGTTAAGAAGTTTGTAGAAGAGATGTAGAAAGAATTTGAGATGTCTATGATTGGTGAGTTGTCTTTTTCCTTTGACTTCAAATTATTCAGTAAGATGATGGTATCATTATTTCTCAACCTAAGTTTGTAAAGGAGACATTGAAAAAGTTTGGCATGGAAGACTCCAAACCTATAAGTACTCCTATGGTGACTAGTTGTCACTTGAGAAAATCTGATGAGACTCTAGAAATTGATCATACTCTATATAGGTTTATGATTGGATATTTTAGTACTTGGCTGCATCTAGACCTAATATCATGCATATAGTATGTTTAGTTTCCATATTTCAAGCTAATCCTAAAAAATCTCATTAGAAAGAAATGAAAATAATATTTAGATATTTGAAAGGAACTCTTGATTATAGTTTATTGTATAAGAAGGATAATAATTTTTCTTTGAATGCTTATACTAGAAATGACTAGGTAGGATGTTTGGATGATTGGAGAAGTACAAGTGGTAGTGCATTTTTTTTGGTAGATTGATTGGTCTCATGGGTCAGCAAGAAGTAGGACTCAGTTTCCCTATCTACATCAGAAGTTGAATATATTGTTGCAGCATCTTGTTGCACATAGCTACTCTAGATGAAGTAGAATTTAAAGAATGTAAATGTGGTTTATGATGAACCCATTCCTATATTGTGTGATAATACCAATACAATTAATATTTCCAACAATCTAGTAATACATTTAGGAACAAAACACATTTCTATTAGGTATCATTTTCTGAGAGAGAAAGATGTAGAGCATGAATTCAAATTGGTGTATGTGCCTACCAAGGATCAAATTGAAGACATTTTCACTAAGGAACTTTCAAATGATACTTTTGAACTTATATCTAGAAGAAGTTAGGGGTTATTGCCCCTCCTTGTTATAACTGGATTCATAATTGGTTTATCTATCTAGGTGGAACAATTCAATACATGTATTTATTCATGAATTGATTGTGTCTTCCTCTTAGGGGGAGTCAGTAATAGTTTTTGTTGATAGAGAGAATTTGTTAGTTTTTTCATGAAGGATTGTGTGTACATCAAAGGGAGAGTAACTTGAAGAGAAGAAATAATGTGCTCCTTAGTGGGGGCTGGTATGATTGCTTGTAGAAGTTGTATAATTAATGGTCAACGGGGGATAATTTGTTGTTTTGATTGAATATATTTTTCCCTGTCTTTGAAGCCATAAAATGTGCTACTATTTTGTGAAAATATTTGTGGCCCTTTGTCCTTGATGTTGAAAGGGAAGAGTAAGAAGGTGTATCTTTCCATAAATTCCAAAGGGGGAGATTGTTGTCAATGGTTTTCATTGATGTCAATAGTTAGTGAATTGTTTGTGGTTGTTATTTATGTCAACACTTGAGAAGTAGGGGATATTGTACGAATTTGATATATTTGATGTCAATAATTGGTGAGGTTGTGGTAGTGTTTGTTGCTTGGTGTGAACCATTTGAATCCAGACCTTGCAAAAACACAATAAACATGCGAACAATTAGATCAAACACAAGGTTAGAAACCAATGATTCCTCAAGAAATCCATTTGAAATTTGCAAAAGATAAGAAATGAAAATGAAGAACACAAATGAAACAATTAAATCCTATCTAATGCAAGCAAACTCTTGATCTCTTGAGGGAGTTGGTGCAAATAGGTGTGTGGAGATTTTCCCTTTCCCAACTCCTTGAATGCAAATGTTGATTGAAGATGATTGATCCACTTGATAAGTCTCTCAATGAGCTCCAAAATCTGCAATAAACTAGTTAAGAAGATGGATGGAATTTGAGAGATATTTGTGCATAATAACTTTGCATAATTGTGGATGATCAAATGCATAGTGAAGCATTCTATTTATAGAATGTTGAAATGGAAACAAAGCCAAAATAGAGCAATGTGGGACAAAGATTTGGCCAATGGAAAAATGCCACTTGTCCAAATGTGATTGGATGAGGAATGAGCAAGTTTTGACAAATGTGCCAATAAATGCATTTTTGAATTTGAATTTTGAGAAAAGACATGTAAGAGGGGGAAAGAAAATTGCATTGAATGCCACTTGGCTCAAGGCAAGGACATGTAAGAAGAAGTAAATGCCTTGTTGGAAGGACTTGTCATTCAAATTTTGAATTTGAAATAGAAGAATATTCCTCCAAAAGATGCTTTGTTGAGGGAAAATGAAGATTTGATAAATCAATAAATTGATTTATTTGTGCAAGTGGAGATATCTAGAGAATGCAAGTGGGTGAGATTAGTATTTAATCATGGTTAGATTAAATAAATGATGATTATGTTAGTTTAATGATGATTAGGTGAGTTGACTTATTTTGACTTAGATTTTTGGATTAATTTAAATCAAACAGAGGAAATGATTTAATGAGTTTAATTAAATAAACATGTTTTGATTATTTAATTAAAGAGATTGAAGTAAAGATTAAATAAGATTTTAATTTATTCAATTTAATAGATAGACTTTAGAGATTTAATTAAATAAAATTAATTATTTAATTAAAATAGGGATAATTAGATAAGATGAATTGATTTAATTAACAAGGGAAAGTGACTTAATTAACAAAAATAATTTATTTAATTAAGAGACGAATATTGATGAATTTAATCAGATAAGGGAATTTGATTAAACAGTTAGACCGAGGGATGATTTAGGAAGAAATGATGTTAGTAGATCAGAGTTAGATGTGCAATGTCAGCTTGTACATTTTGCGTGTCTACATTTTTCCCCTCTTTGAAGCAATGTACTTGTTGCATTGATTCAAAGAATGATCTTGTCATGATCAAAATAAAAAAAATCTGATTTTTTGGATGCCCCACTATTGCCCCAGTGAGAAGAATTGCACTGGTATATTGCCCCCTCGAGATGTTGAATGGGCATGCCAATCAAAATCAAAATCATGATAAAATGCGAGAGGAGTGGTTGATGTAGATGAATGGACATTCATTAGCTGTGGGTAGCTTCATGTACCAACTGGGATAGAAATGTTAGTAAAGATAGAAGAATGTGATAGAAGAATGAAAGAATGAGATGATCATGCAAATGGTGATGACTACTTGCCGTGGAGTTGGGATTTTCAAAGGGCGGATTTCCTTATGTTTGATAATACACGCAGTACGATGCATCAAGGTATCGAGAACCACGATGGCATTGTACCTAGTGTGATGGAATTTGACTCGACAAATCGGATAGGAGTATTCTTGTTCACACCTGACATACGGAACCCTGTCCAAAAAATAGTTCAAATATTTCAAATATCTCAAACCAAAACATAGGAAGGCGAGCCTTTCTATGTGGTCAACAAGAAACTTAAAACACCCTCGCTACAGACTAAACAAAAGCATGCATGACCAAGGTTATATTACAAAGATATCCAACAAGCACAGTAGACAAAAGATAATAATCGTTGCCCCATTCCTATCTCTCTAAATCCTTCGTTCGGACATCATCGAGAGGTCCTTGGAATGAGCACAATGAGATAAATCAAACAAGATAAAGTAAGTGAGCAAACAAACTAATGTTCTTTGTACCGTTAGCCAAGAGAAATGATGTTTCAAAAGATGGGAGCCGAAACTTATTGTCAATAGATAATGTCCATTGTCGGAACGGATCCTAGGACATGTTAATGACACATCGTTTCATTTACCCAAAGTGGTTGGTTTGATAAAAGTGCCCATTGTCAGAATGGATCCTAGGACATGCTTTTATCAAATGATGATGAAATTGATTTATGATTTATATGCCATTGATAAGAAAAGAGTTGACCAACTTGCTTGCTGACTAACTTATACTTGAGATTTTGATAGTTTAGGTTTTCACATTTGACTGCTAGACTTGTTTCCGACTGTTTTACCAAAGGTTGAGGGTGATGATGATTTATTATGGATGATTGATTATTGCGAGTGTAAGTGAGATGAGGTGGATGGATTTTTTTTTTTCAAATATTTTGATGTTTTTTGAGTTTTGCCATGTTTTGAGGCTGTTTTTGGTATTTTTTCAAGATTTTCAAATGTTTTGATTTTCAATTTTCCAATGTTTTGAGATTTTCTAAGATTTTGACCAAGAGACTAACCTAAAGACCTATCCTAGGGGCCTCGGGGGCTGATCAACAGATTAGCCTTCCCTACGTTATACACACAGAGACCACATAGTTCGACTGACAACCTGACCGATTTACAAATGAAGATATACATGACGAAATGATAGTTTATTATGACAGACTCCTATAGGACTGACCTAAATGTCTCGGGGGATAATCAAAGATCAACCTTGCCTACGTTCAGGCTCAGAGACAACGTAGTTCGACAAGACGATTCTGTTTTTGACTTTTTGACTAAATTTTTGACCTGTTTTTGGATTTTTGCAATGTTTTGCATGTTTTGGGGATTTTCTGATTTTCCAGACTTTAAGATCATACACGAATCCGATTCGATGAGAATGTGCCCCCAGCGTGAGGCGATAGACTACTCTGATATAGGCAGGACAAACTGACCTTTTAAGTGGGCCGAGTAGCTCTAGGAGGAACCATGACACAAACACAAGACCAAGCTATGGTGCAGACGCGGATGGAAGGGTGAAATGTGATGATATGCGATGGGTGAGTGAATGATGCAAAGCAAGTCACAGAGACCAAGATGGATGGAGAGTGCTTATTTACACAAAGTTCCTGTTTGCCAGGTTTTCACCAAGGTACTTGCCCAAAGTGCCACCGAAGTGGTTTTCACTAGAGGATGATTTTTTTCTCTTTACTATTTTCTTAATTTTTTATTTATTTTTGGTCACCAAGATGCCTGTTTGCCAGGTTTTCGCCGAAGTAACCATTTTCTAGGACTTTTTATGATTTTTATGATTTTTTGGTTCTATACCTTGAAAGATTTAGGCATAAAACTTTTTGAGATGGGAGCTATTCATTGGCTCATGTAGGGGTTCCCCTTCGGGTGTTAATAACTGATATTCCCTTGATTTGTAGCTTGCTATGATGACAAAGGGTCCCAGCTAGTTGGGTTCAAACTTGCCCTTGCCATTTGGGTTCAAGACATTCTTCTGATTCTCTTTTAGCACCAATTCTCCAACCTGGAAAGTTCTGCTTCTGATTTTCTTGTTGTAGCTCCTTTTCAGTCTATTCTGATACACTTGCAGATGGTTTAAAGCATCCAGACGTCGCTCGTCCAATAGTTCTAGCTCGTTCAGTCTTGAAACTCGATACTCCTCATCCGTGATGAGGTTTTGCAATGATACTCTGAGGGATGGTATCTCGATCTCAATGGGCAAGATGGCCTCTGATCCGTAGACCAAGGAAAATGGTGTGGCACCAGTGGGTGTGCGGATGCTAGTTCGGTAAGCCCAAAGGGCAGGATTAAGCTGCAAATGTCAGTCACGACCTGCGTCATTGATTGTTTTCTTAAGGATTTTGAGGATGGTTTTATTTGTAGCTTCTGCTTGGCCATTGCCTTGGGGATAGTATGGGGTGGAAAAGTGATGTTGGATTTTGAACTTATCACATAGGTCACGGACTTCCTAATTTTTGAATGGTGTCCCATTATCTAAGATAATGGCTTGTGGGACACCATAGCGGCATATGAGATAGTTTAGGATGAACTTTGAGATCTTCTTTCCTATTATGTAGGTCATAGGTATGGCTTCAACCCACTTGGTGAAGTACTTAGTTGTAGTTATAATGAATTTGTGGCCATTAGATGAGCTAGGTGTGATTTTCCCAATGAGATCAAGGCCCCACTATGAAAAGGGCCATGGTGTGACGATTGGATGAAGCTCTTGAGCTGGAGCATGGATGAGGTCCCCGTGTTGCTGACATTGTAGACACTTCTTGACGTATTCATGTGCCTCTCTGTCCATGGTAGGCCAGTAATACCCACTCCTCGGCAATTTCTTAGACAAGGTCATGCCAGTCGAATGAGAACCACAGATGTCGTTGTGCACCTTAGTTAGGGCAACCGAAGCCTCCTCAGGGTTAAGAAATCTTAGTAAGGTTCCTTCTATGCTTCTACGATATAGGGTTTCTCCTAAAATGACAAAACGAGATGCTTTCTTAATAAAGGTTCATCTAAGGCTTGAACGCAAATCAGCAGGAATGATACCTATCCTAAGGTATGTGTAAATGTCTTGGTACCACTGATCATTCAGACCAATGATTTCACCCACAAATTCTGACTTTGGTACCTTGAATGCTGGTATGAGAAGCTGCTCTACTAAGAAGTCATATTTTGGAACGTTTCGAGGGACCTCTAAGAGTGATCCAATAGTTGCCATTGTGTATGCTGCTCTGTTGTTGGTTCTTGGTACTTGCTCGAATGTGATGTCAACAAAAGATTCCTTGAGATTTTCCACTAGCCTTTTGTATGGAGTTAGCTTATCATCCTTTGTTTGGTACTCATTGTTCACTTGATTTATGATAAGTTGTGAATCTCCATATACCTTCAATGTCATAATGTTCCACTTTACTGCTATCCTGAGACCTATAGTTAAAGCCTCATATTCTGCAATGTTATTGGTACAAGGGAATGCTTGTTTGTATGATCTTGGTATACAATCCCCTTGTAGAGTGATGAAGAAGATACCAGCTCCTGACCCATGTTGTGTGTAGGATCCATCAAAGTATAGTTTCCAATGAGTAGCTATGTCAATGTTGAAAATGGATTCATCTAGAAATTCTGAAACGAGTGGGTTCTCTGCATAGATAGGTGCGTCTTCCAGTTGGTCTGTAATGACCTGTCCCTTGATTGCCTTGCGCTCCACATACTCAGTGTCATATTCTGATAATATCATTACCCACTTAGCCATTCTTCCCGTAAGCATTGCCTTTGAAAGAAGATACTTTAAGGGATCAATTTTAGCTATGAGTTTGATCTTGTGTGCCAACATGTAGTGTCTGAATTTTTGGGATGCAAACACCACTGCTAGGCAAGCTTTTTCAATGAATGTATAGTTTAACTCATGGCCCACCATTGTACGGCTGATGTAGTAGATGGCTCTTTCTATTCCATTTTCATCATGTTGTGCTAGGAGAGCACCAAGGGCTGCAACAGTTGCTGAGATATAAAGGATTAATGGTTTGTTCTGAATTGGAGGCCTTAGTACTGGAGGTGTTAACAGATATTCCTTGATTTTTTTGAAGGCTTGTTCACATTTTTCATCCCATTTGTATGTTACCCCCTTGTGGAGTAAGTGAGAGTAAGGGATTTGTTTGTCTGCTAATTGTGCTATGAACCTGCGAATTGACTGAAGCCTGCCTTGGAGACCTCTCAGTTGTTTCAATGTCCTAGGAGCTTCCATTTCAAGTATTGCTTTCACCTTTGCCGGATCAATCTCAATGCCTCTCATTGACACTATGTAGCCCAACAACTTTCCTGATTGTACGCCAAAGACACACTTCTTGGGATTCAAACGAACCTTGTATTCTTCTAGTCTGTCAAAGATAGCACTCAAGACCGATATATGATCCTTCCTCTTTTTGGATTTTCCCAGGATGTCATCGACATAGTCCTCAACTATTTTGTGGATCATGTCATGGAATATTAGTGTCATGGCCCTTTGGTATGTGGCCCCAATTCTTTAAGCCGAATGGCATTACGTTCCAGCAGTATGTGCCCCAAGGACAAGTGAAAGATGTTTTATGTTGGTCTTCCTCTGCAATTCTTATCTGATTATAGCCTGAAAATCCATCCATCAAGGAAAGCATCTCATGCCCCGCGGTCATGTCTACAATCATATCAATGTTAGGCAACGGAAAATCATCTTTTGGGCAAGCCTTGTTCAAGTCCCTAAAGTCCGTACAGATTCTTATGCCCCCAGTTGGTTTTGAAACCGGTACTAGATTGGAGACCCACTCAGGGTAGGCGATCGTTCGTATGAATCCCGCCTCTAGTAGTTTCTGGAGTTCCATCTTGACTAATAGAGCAATCTGTGGGTGCATCTTTCTCAACTTCTGTTTTACAGGTTTAGCTTCAGGATAGACTGCCAAGTGATGAACCACTACCTCTGGATCCAATCCTGGCATATCAGCATAGGTCCATGCAAAGTTTATCTTCCTCTCCTTTAAGAAGGTAGCCAACTCCTCCTGTTCTTTGCATAATAATGACTCAGCGTAGAATGTAATATGAGGAGTTTCTTGTGTTCCCAGATTGATGGGGTTGCACTTTTCTGCTAGCATAGCTGACTTTTCTTGGTGTATAGCTGTAAGAGGAAGATTGAATCCCCCATCCTCAGGCGCCTCAGAGAGGTTTTCACCATTGGATGCGTCCTTTCTTTTTACTTTTTCAGAGTCGGAGAGTGCCACAAGGTGGTTTTCACTCAAGGACTTGGAGATTATTCTCAATTTTTTATTTTTGCGACTGAGGGATTCAATCGTTTCTCCATAGTATGCATGTGTATCCAACTCTATGATAAAACCTGCCTTATGATCCCCACATGGAATGTCATCCCTAAGTCCCATGAATTCTGAGAGCGCCTCATCGTTTTCAAACATGTCAAGAATTGGTGGTCCTCGTTGGTCGTAATCAATCAGTTGGGGATAGACTAATCGGATTTCATTGCTTTGGTTTTCAGACTCATAAGACAAGGTGCTAATCATAAGGATGTTAGTATCCTCAAACAACAAAGATAATCCTATTTCTAGTGACTCAGTTAAATCAGTGGGCATTCCTAAAGTCATGGAGGATTGTGGAGTAGTTACGGATTCCTGAGGAGGCGTTCGGTTCCATCTACCATGGGCACCTCGACCAAGTACAGTTACCTTAGGAGTAGGATGACCAATACCAAGATTTTTTATTTGCTTCTCAGGTATAATGGGTATTACACGCCCGTTATTATCTTGGCCTAACCCTTGGTTCTAGTTATAGCCCATTGAGAGCATCATCTTCATACCTTTGTTTCGTTCGTCCATAGGAAATTCAACTGTTGGTATATCATCCCGGTAGAGGAGATGAGATAAGTCCCCCTCTAATGTTTCCTGACCAAGATCTCCTGCACTTGTGAAGGTAGGGTTTCATTCATAGGAGCCTTGAGATGTTGAAGCTTCTTGTGATTGTGGTCGTCCTCTTCATCTAGGAGATTATGGTAGCTCTCCTACTACAAAAGCATTCTTAGGCATTGAATAGTTTCCACAACCATCATCTTGTATTATGACTTTGATGTCAGACAAGGCGGGGATGGCGGGGGTGGAGGGTGTCTTTGTCGCAGAAGTGAGAGTGGCGGGATCCACATAAAGTGTTGATGGGCCTTCATCATTCTTGGGTACTTGCGGGATCTTGTAGTATTTTGCCTCTAGATTTTTGCAGTAGGCAAATGGCTCAGGATCTCCATGGATAGTAACCTCTTGACCTTCATGTGTGAATTTCACACATTGATGAAAGGTTGAAGCTACAGCTTGCATTGCATGTATCCATGGTCGCCCTAGGAGAATGTTGTATGGTAAATCGAGGTCCAAGACCTGACAGTTGGTTTGCATGATGGCGGGTCCAACCTGGACAGGAAGCTGAATGGTGCCTTGGGATACCCTTTCCTGGTCATCGTATGCTCTTATTGTGATGCCTTTTCCTTTGTCAATTGAATCCTC
Source organism: Sequoia sempervirens (assembly GCA_007258455.2). NCBI lineage: Eukaryota > Viridiplantae > Streptophyta > Pinopsida > Cupressales > Cupressaceae > Sequoia > Sequoia sempervirens. Next base: position 52,124,502 of record VDFB02373365.1, on the reverse strand, counting down.
TGAAATGTTCAAATTCTTTAGAAGCTTTAAGGAGCAAATATTTAAGCCTGCACCTCCATCCACCAAGACTCTCTTGACTTTCTTTTTATTTACGTACACCTCCAGATGAAGCGCACGGTTGTGAGATGGTTGTGTGGGGAAGTCTTGTTCAGAAAATGTAAGAATGTTAGGTGTGGTGATACTTGCGACCATAGCTTGGAATTGTTCTGCATCTAGATCTGCGGGGACAGTAGATGACGCCAAAGCTTCTTCTAGAATCTTTTTGTGTGTAGATGAGATTTTGAGTAACTCCATGATGGAGATATGTGCAGGGGTTCTTTTCAATTGATCCAAGACATTATAGCCACTAGGGTTAGACCTTGGATTGGATGTGGAATTTCTGCTTGGTTGGGATGGTGCTGCAATGGTAACCTTTCCACCTCTTGTGGTGAATCCACAATCGGCTTGGGCCCCTTTGATGGTGATGACTCCACAAAACTCATCTAAACAAGTGACAACACCCTCGTATGTGTGGTTGTCATTATTATAAGCCCCTTTTCCTTTGTCTTGATCTTTGTTTCCTTTGTTGCCATGATTCAGCATTGGATTCATGTAAATCTTGAGATCTTTGTTTCCTGATGGTGCTTCCACATATATGATTTTGTCATCTATGAGGTCTTGAATTAAATTTTTGAGCCTCATGCAGTTGTTTGTCGTGTGTCCCTTGAGTTTGTGGAAGTTGCAAAGATAATTCTCATTATACCATGGTGGCTTGACCGATGGTTCTTGATAATTATTATGTGTAGGGACCGTTATCAATTTTTCATGTACCAATCTTTTCATGATTGCTTCAGCAGGTTCCCCAAGGAGTGTGTATTTTCATTTGGGGAAGAACTTGTTTCGCTGTGGTCCTCCCTAATTATCAATGTTGTTTGTGTTTCGGTTATGGGATGGTTGGACCACAGTATTGACTTGTCGATTGCTTTGATTGGTATTTTGGTGTTGTTGTTGTTGGGATGGTGGATTGTTCTTCCATGGGGCACTAATGACAACTTTGGCGTCAACGACACCATCATTGGTTACATTATGATTCTTTGCCCATGTTCGTGGTTTGTCATGATAACTAGATGATGAGCGGCCTTCTTGATATGATGAAGTTTCTCCCTGTGTGGCAAGGTCTCGTTCGATATTGAGCGCCCTAGGGATCAACTAGTCGTAAGTGGTGATGTTTTGCACTTTAAGGTGGAAGGCCAAGGGCCCGTCAAGATTTGCAATGATAGTTCCCACTTGTTGCTCTTCAGGCATGGACCACTTGCTTCGATTAGCTTTGGATTGCCATCGTTGTAAGAAAGCACCGAATGATTCATTTTTCCCTTGTTTGAGAGCTGATAATTCCTGTAAGCTAACCTCCATGGGAGTGTTGAAGGAATAATTTTGTATGAAGGTATCTATGATTTCTTGGAATTTTTTGATTCCAGAAAGTCGAGAAAACCAATCAATAGCATTTCCAGCCAAGCTTCTTGGGAATAATCTCATCAAGTACGTTTCGTCATACGCCACCTCCATGCAATGTACTTGGAATTCCCTGATGTGATCTTCAGGGTTACCTATTCCATGATATTTGTCAAATTAGGGATCTCAAACCCTTTTGGGAACAGTTTCATCTCTACGCTCCTATCAAATGAATAAGGGCATAGGTTTTTTTGTGGTTTTGGTGTCCTTCCTGATTGAAGGTCAAGCACTTGTTGTGACAGAAATTTTATTTGTGCGGTGACATCCAATTGTGGATCAGGAGGTGGAATGAAGGTGTTCTGGGGGGGTGGAGTGGGTGTTTGAATGGGTGGAATGTTTGTTTGTTGTGCCATGTATGCTTTCAACAACGCTTGTTGTTGATCTTGCTGTTGTTGCGCTAATAGAGCCTGTTGTTGTGCTTGATGTTGTTGATCCAACAATGCTTGTTGTTGGTCAGCTAGGGCTTGCTGTGCTGCTTCTTGTTGCTCTTGGTATTGCTCTAATGCTTGCTGATATGCGAGTTGTTGGGCTGCTTGTTGTTGTACAAAGTACTGTGCTTGTGCTTGTGCTCGTGCTTGGGCATCTTGGGCATCTTTTGCAGCTTGAGCAGCTTGTGCAGCTTGTGCGACTTGAGCAGCTTGTGCAGCTTGTGCAGCTTGTGCAACTTGTGTAGCTTGTTGTTGTTGTTGTTGCAACAAAGCTTGGGCGTGTGCTGCTTGTTGTGCTTGTTGTTGTTGCAGCGATGTTTGAGCTTGATTTTTCTGTGAAGCTTGAGAAGTGTGCGTGGCTATAGGCGCTTGCTGAATTGTATGGTATTGTTGGAGCAATTGTTGGTATGCTTTGAATGCAGCATTGTAATGGCTTACTTGGCTTGGTCGCAATGGTGGTGGTGGTGGGATCAGAATTATGTTGGATGGAGTGGTGAGAGTTTGAGATGTGCTTAGAGCGATGGTGGTGGTGGGAGGTTGCAATGTAAGGGGTGTGATGGGGGTAGTGGAAGTTTGAAGTATAGTGGATGTAGTGGTTGGAGTGAATGTGGTGATAGGTGCATTTGGGATGGGTGAAGTGATAGGAATGGTGGGACTAGGTGAAGTGGTAGGAATGGTAGAGATGAGCGAAATAGTGGGTCTTTGAGAGACCATATTTTGATTAGCTATCATGTGTTGGTTTGATGTGGATGGTGTGTTTGAAAGATGTGATGTACCCCCTTGGTTGGATGAATTGATTTGGATGGGGCGATTTATGTTAGGGAAAGGTGGAAATTTAGGTAAAGGGGAGATCCCTAAACCAAAATATGGTGTTGACGTGGTGGGAGGTGTGAATGGTTTGAATGGTGGAAAATTTTCTTGTGCAAATGAAGAGACAAATCCGTAGGGTCTCTCTATTTCGGATGAGCTTGCTTGTACCAAAGGTCTAGACACTTGCATGTCAAGGGAAAATGATGAGGTGGTATGGTAAGGAACCTCAGATGTATCGATAAATCCAAGTGGGTTGTAAAGTGGATTTTGATGTGTGTTGAAGAGGGTATCATCCTTGTTGATAGTAGGTTCTATGGCAGTAATGGAAGTGGTTGATTGTGGAAGGGTGTTTTGGTCATTTGGTACAAGAAGCGCATCCTCAACAGTGTTGAGAATTGATGGATTTATTTTAGTCATTGCACGAAGAAACTTTTGTAGTTTTGGTTGTTTGAGCATCTCAAGAACTTCTTCCTCACTTAGTTCTGTTGGTGTGATGTCTTCCACCAAGACCTCTTTTTGTGGATCGTGTGTAGTGATAGTGAGGTCTGGAAGTGGTGTGTTTTGGATTTCTGGAATGTTTTGGCTTAGATCACTTGTGGTTGATGTTTCTTGATTTAACTCCATGTTCCTCTTGTGTTGTGATCTTGTTTGAACCATAAAAGAGCAAACTAGGATGTGTAAAAGATCAAAGATGTGAAGATGAAAGGTGTATGATATATGGATGAGAATGGAAGTTTTGAATTTGTATTGAAAATCTTGATGTGATGCTAGGTACTTTGGGTTTGCTTTGATTGATGTTTGTTTGATGTTTAGACTTTGAATTCTATCTTTTGAATGTTGATGTTTGAGCAAGAGATATCCCCAAGATGTTTGAATGATGATCTAAAAAAGATAACTAATGCTCATAAAGGATAATTTGATTTAGGAGTGAGAATAGGATGTGTCTACTCACAAGCTAACCAAAAGATAATCCAAATTAGTGATGGGAGAAGGATGCATCTATCCACCATTAATTTGAACAAAGTGATAATTCAACTAAGCATGTGCAAAAGGATTCATTCACACACACTTGAGTTGAACAATGTTTGATGTTTGAAGAATTCAAAGTCTCATGTTTGAAAAGTTTTGATGTCTACCAAAGGAGCCTAGCATAGTTGTGTCAAGATTTTCTCAAAATGTTGGTGAGATGTTTATGGTTGATGATGTTTTTGATGGATGAATGTTTGTTTTGATCTTAGAATGACCCTAGTTTAGACTTTTGTTTAACAAGACCAAGGTATTGAAGAACATGTTATGCCCTAAGCAAGGTATCCAATCCCTTGAAACAATCTTGGATTTTGTGTGTAGTAAAATGAATATAAAGTGGGGTTGTCTCTTGAAGCATGTCTATAGAAATTAGCCAACAACTTTTCTCTAAAATCATATAACCTTTTGAGTCTTTGTTGATGTTGTTTTGGGCTAAGTTTCTTTTTCTTGGGTTTTTGTATCTTGACCTTGCGAGAAATCATTGAAAAGACGTGTGGGGCTCAATTGCTTATCTTTGCTTTTAATGACTTCTTTTTACCAAATACACTTTCTTGATTATGTTTCAAACTAAAGATGTCCTATATCAAAATTCTTTTTCTTCCCACAAAGTGTTGTGTGGGAGTTCCAAGAAATTGAGGCAAAGGGATTTCCTAGGTTAACCCTAGTTAGAGCAAATGACGATATAAATTCAAGTGTTGAGAAACCTCTAAGGACATAATCCCAAGGGAAAGCAACAACACTTAAATTTGTCAAAAGGTATTTTCTCTATCAAAAGGGGTTTGAAATTTGCATGATCATGTTTAAGTGTTTGTTTTCCAATGTTTACGAACAAGCATGTGTTTTTGTAACCCAAAAGCATGTACAATCGTATGGATATGATAGACAATGTTTGTTGAGTCCCCACTTGGACAAGTCCAGCTACGCCTACTTTTAGCAGATGGTTAGATGCTTGACCCCACTAGCTCCCCTCCATGGCTCATTATCGTCAATCGGGGCAGCCAAGCATCAACACCCATGAAACTCCCATGGCATGCTTTCCATCTCTACTAAAATTCATAAAATTGTGGGGCGGCTTCAGAACGATCGTTCTTGCACCAACAAACAGATAAAGGATTTTGGCAAATTCTAGCACATGGGTTCTAGTAAGGACTTTTCGTTCGTAGGAGTTGACCCAACGTGGCAAGAGTCCCCTTTCGGATCCATCTTGTTTGAGTCAACCACGTGATATTGGCATTTCTTCCAATATCCACATTTATATCCCGGCTGGAAATACTCTTGGCTTTAGAGTGTTACCGGTTGAGCCGTTCCCTTGGGTGATTACTTTTTCCCACAAGGCGGGCCCTCTAAGATAAACGAAAGTGAATGAAGAACAATATTCGTAACTCGATCAATCCTTGTAGGCAACAAGGAAAGAGAATGTACGCAACAAAGTCCCCACTCACACTCGCACAATAGTTTGTTCAATTTTAAGCCCAAATCGAAGTGTGGAGGTGATTGCTTTATCTCAACCCAAAGTCATGGAAAATACCTTTTGATTCTCAAGATCGCTATAAAGCGTGAGAGAAGCACATACGTCCTTTCCAATGGCTTTAGTCTAAGTAAGCCCTCACAAACAACAAAACTACACTTGTTCTTTTTAAACCCTCAAAGCAATGATGATTTCATTTTAAAGCACCAAATGAAGTGTGAGAAATTTTCTTGTTCAATTGTTAATCCAATAAACCAAATCTAGTAAGTTGTGATCCTAAGGTTCATTTTAGCCTTTGCAAGAAATGAAAAAGGTTCTTTTTAAGCCCAATTGAAAACTAGTGTCCTAAGAAGGAGAAGGATGACAAATTCTTTGAAGAAGTGTTAAACAAACACTTAAGTGTTAAAAAACACTTTGATTAGATAAAATATCATCCCCGTGCTCCTCTTTCTTTTGATTTCAATTTCCAACCTGCAAAAGTGATTAAAATATTAGATGAGATTAAAAAAAACAAAAGGATATAGGGGTTAGACAAACCATTTACCAAAACACCCTAAAACTTAGCTAAGTTATCATGTGTTTTACTTTAAATGCAAATTTGAAAATTTTAACTAATTTATAGTTAAGAAACACCTACACCATTGGATAGCTTGTAAAATTCTACCCTATTTTTAAAAAAAAAAGCATAAAAAAAGACCTATGTATGACCAAGATATGGTCATTTTAAAATTGACTCTAAAAACACTAAAATAGTGATCATATGCGGATTAATGAATAGTGCTGTCAAAAAACAACAAAATTTTATAAAAAAACGTGTTAGATTTGAGGCATATGCCCTCCTTCTAGTGCCAATATGTGAGCCATTTGAATCCAAACCTTGCACAAACACAATAAACATGCAAACAATTAGATCAAACACAAGGTTAGAAACCAATGATTCCTCAAGAAATCCATTTGAAATTTGCAAAAGATAAGAAATGAAAATGAAGAACACAAATGAAACAATTAAATCCTATCTAATGCAAGAAAACTCTTGATCTCTTGAGGGAGTTGGTGCAAATAGGTGTGTGGAGATTTTCCCTTTCCCAACTCCTTGAATGCAAATGTTGATTGAAGATGATTGATCCACTTGATAAGTCTCTCAATGAGCTCCAAAATCTGCAATAAACTAGTTAAGAAGATGGATGGAATTTGAGAGATATTTGTGCATAATAACTTTGCATAATTGTGGATGATCAAATGCATGGTGAAGCATTCCATTTATAGAATGTTGAAATGGAAACAAAGCCAAAATAGAGCAATGTGGGACAAAGATTTGGCCAATGGAAAAATGCCACTTGTCCAAATGTGCTTGGATAAGGAATGAGCAAGTTTTGACAAATGTGCCAATAAATGCATTTTTGAATTTGAATTTTTGAGAAAAGACATGTAAGAGGGGGAAAGAAAATTGCATTGAATGCCACTTGGCTCAAGGAAAGGACATGTAAGAAGAAGTAAATGCCTTGTTGGAAGGACTTGTCATTCAAATTTTGAATTTGAAATAGAAGAATATTCCTCCAAAAGATGCTTTGTTGAGGGAAAATGAAGATTTAATAAATCAATAAATTGATTTATTTGTGCAAGTGGAGATATCTAGAGAATGCAAGTGGGTGAGATTAGTATTTAATCATGGTTAGATTAAATAAATGATGATTATGTTAGTTTAATGATGATTAGGTGAGTTGACTTATTTTGACTTAGATTTTTGGATTAATTTAAATCAAACAAGAGAGGAAATGATTTAATGAGTTTAATTAAATAAACATGTTTTGATTATTTAATTAAAGAGATTGAAGTAAGATTAAATAAGATTTTAATTTATTCAATTTAATAGATAGACTTTAGAGATTTAATTAAATAAAATTAATTATTTAATTAAAATAGGGATAATTAGATCAGATGAATTGATTTAATTAACAAGGGAAAGTGACTTAATTAGACAAAAATAATTTATTTAATTAAGAGACGAATATTGATGAATTTAATCAGATAAGGGAATTTGATTAAACAGTTAGACCGAGGGATGATTTAGGAAGAAACAATGTTAGTAGATCAGATTTAGATGCGCAATGTCAACTTGTACATTTTGCGTGTCTACACTTGGTAGTGGTTGTCACTATAATTGTTGTATGATGGTGTGGTGTTGGTGTTCATGGTTGGATGTCATGCCTTGGTTGAAGACATGCAAAGTTGTATACCACATGGTTGTTGTCAATAGAGTTGATTTCATAATGATATAATAGGATTAGGATTAGAAGTGATTTTGATGGTGGATATTTGTTTCTAATGGTATACAATATGTTGTAGGATCTCTTCTACTAAATTCCTAATGAAGTGTATGTTTCTGAAAGAATGTTTAGGCCTTAGTAAGTCATTGAAAGTTTTTCATTCATGAAGGATTTGTGAAGATTGATTTGGAGAATGCTTTGCATTACTCGACTATTGTAGATATGGACTTATGGTTTGAAATTCAAAGTTTATAGTGTTTTGTGGATGTTCTACTCCTATATTTTCAAGTCACGAGTGTTGTTGAGGAGATTTTTGTGAATTGCAGAAGGTTGCTAGTGTTATTGGTTGTTTGGAATAGTCTGAAAAATGCTCCACATTTCACCACATTGATTTCTCTACTCTTTCCTCTTGGTGAACATTTTCTCAGTGTCTATGTAGTGTCTCAGTTCCAATTTGATTTGTTGAAGTTATCCACAAGTTGATCTATTAAGGTTTTATCTCATGGTTGTGTATTTTGTGCTTTGAAGATGAAGTGTTATATTCTTGTTTGGGTTGAAATATTTGTTGGTGGCATGACAGTATGGAAGATGTGTTTTTAAGTGTTGTTGGATTTTTAAGGAACATCTCTTTTTTATCCAAACATCAATGGTTGATGTCTTCTAGTGTTGCATTGTGTTTGAGTTGGTCTTCTAATTTGTGGATATTTGGGTGACGAGTCTTGTTATTTTTATTGTGCTATGTGATTGAGGGTTTGTAGTAGCATATGAAGTTTTTTTAAGATGTATTTGGGTCTTGACCTATCTTGTTTAGAACTGCATTGATTGAATTCAATTGGAAGTATGTTTTTGGGCCAAATGGTATTGTGCTACACATCTTATCTACGTGTTTCCTTGTTGTTGAATTGGGTTGATGTGTGCCAAAGCATGAGGTGTTTTGGATCACATTAGATGGTGTAATAAGTTTTTTTTTGTTCCTCTCTACCTCCTAGATAGGACTACATTGGTGCTTTATGGATGACTTTTTGAGATTATTTTTTATCTTCTTCTTGGTCAACCTAATTGATGTTTTGAGGTCTTGCAGTGGATATAAATTAAAGAAAATGTTAGTTGCAAGGAGAAAGAAGTGTGCATGTGTGGAATGTATTGAATATATCATAGAAGTGTGAAAGTGTGTGGAAGAAAGATCAAATGTGCTTTCACTTATTAGTTAGGAGAGTGTTGTGTTAACAATATTATGATTTTTCAATTAACTTCTTGTATCATACATTGAGATAGTAAATCTTAATAGGTCCTTATATCTTTCCCCTGATGAACTGTGTGTGCTTCATTTCTAAAATTCCCTAGTATCTTACTCTATGGTTGTGCACATTTTACTACAAGTCTTTCGGCAGTTGTAGTCAATGGAAATAGTTTCTCCCCACCTTTGATGTGTAAACACAAGGATAAGGATCCTATTTCACACTTGCTACACTGAAGGAAACCTTAGAGATCTCAATCCAATAAAGAATGAAGAGAGAGATATAATAATAAGGAATCCTAGGATATGTTTAGAGACTAATTAAGGCTGAATGAGAGGTTCACCAAAAAGTGTAAACTTGGAAATGATAATTAATTTGAAAACATAGTGTGATATGCAAGATGACCTAGAAAGATGAATAAAATGTAATAGAAATCTATGAAACTAAAAGTGTGCACCTAGAATATGGAGAGAAATGGAATGGAGCTCTAAAATCCTAAAATTGCTACTTTTTAGGCCTAGTCAGACTCATTCACCATTCTTGGTGAATCTATCATAGTTCTAGATTTCTGCATAGAAGCAGGTTTCAAGCAAATGGGTATCCAAATCTACAAAAATATTTGAAAAACACCCACAGTGGGACTCATTAACCACTTGTGGTGAATGAGTCTAATTTGGCTTTTCTAGAAATTCAAAGTTATCATCTATACCTCCCAATATGCTCTTTTTGTTCTTCCAAGTGTTCGGGTTTGAAACCCTATTTTTTAGGACTATGAGTGACTTTTTGTCAATATTTTGACTTTTCCAATAGGGAGACAACTCCAAAAAATTTAAAACCTAATATTCAATGATCTCCAATCCTTTAAAGAACCTATATCTACAATCACACAAAGAGAGAAAATGTTGATTATTAGGGAATAGGGATTTTCCTTGGTCAAACCCCTTTTAGGTATTTAAACCAAAATGATGAAATAAGATATTAAAGAATGAGCATGAAGTAATGCAATTAGAAATTTTCCATGATGATGGATCTTGAATTGCTACAACAATTGATGAAGAATATTGCTCTGGAATGCCTTAGAATTGATCTTGAATTCTCTTGTGACAATCTTGTGAAGTCTTGAAATGCTTAACCCTTGCTTGCTTGGATGAAATGATGATTTCAAAGCTTTTCTATATAGGCAATGCAGTCACATGACCGTTAAATTGATCACTAAGGATGACATTATAGAAATTTAAACTTAAAACCTAATTTTTCTTGCTTAAACCTTAGAAATAGATCAAATGGGACTCATTCACCCAAGTTGGTGAATGGGTCCCATAGGGGGTATTTTTCTAGTTGGGATGTTGGGGAGTGAAGAAATCAGGTTTATATATTTATTTTGTCAGGTTTTTAATCAAAATATGCCTTGGGATACACAATATGCGGTCATAGTGGCCTATGAATGATTATATAAAGGTCACAAATGAAATAGGGCCCAAAATATAATGTGAAAGTGTAAATAAATACACATTACAACACTAAATGAAGGAAAATTGTAGTCTATTTAGCTTAGAAGGGCCCTAATCCCATGTGAAAGTGTAAAACACATTACAACACTAGATTAGGTCTATTTGATTTAAAAGCCTCCCAAATTTAATGTGAAGATGTAAATAAATACATTTAACAAAATTAAATTAGGGAAGAGTCAGGTTAATTTAGCTTAAACAGGATCCAAGACCTAATACGGATGTGTAAAATAGCTCATAACACTAGATCAAGGTGACTTTAGGTCCAATTTATCATTAATTATTCCCAAATCAAGAAAGAGAAACAAAATAGTTTTTCGGTGACTCCATTTAACCCCCACTTTAGTGAGAGGATGAACTTGCTTCAAACTCACACTAAAGTAGAAATTCAAGAGGAGTACAATAGTACCAATGTGGATGGCAAAGGATGACAAAGATAAAAGGAGTGGGTCAAGTCCCCAGGATCCAAGATCCTACATCAAACCAACATAAGCAAAAAAGGACACACATGAGGTGTATGATATGCAGGAAAACAAGATACACAATCATGCAATGGAAATAACTAGAAGAAGAAAAAAATAAGCAAAAATAAAAAGGAAAATCAAGCTTCGACTTTTTATCCAACATGATATGGATCATATGTAGGTTGTTTGTCTAAAGAGATGCATACTCACTCTAAGGCGACAAAACTCCTAGTTGTCCACCAGGTGAGAAGTCCTAATGGGTGAGACACATACACTCATGGCTGGTATGCACTCACAAACACACATAAGCAGATATGGGGAAAGTCATGCCTCAAATTGGGCTTCCCACTCAAAACATACCAAAGTTATACCTCCAGATAAATTTAATAAGGTGCCACAAAAAAATATTTTTGAGCTTCATGAGAGAAGCAAAACTTTGTATGCTTGGAGGTCATGAACAAACAAGATGGTGCTATAGGCATGCAAGCTATGTTATGCAAGGTGGCCATATAACAAATGTTGTAAATGTAAAATAGAGTAAGATTTGTTCGAAGGGATTTTGCTTAGATCATGCATGGTCTCTTCTTAGGGAACATCATGTCTAATGTCTCGAAGAGAGGAAAATTCAAAGAAAAATCATGCTCTTGGATGGACTTAAGCCCAGTGACACCACCAAGAAAAGGAGGCATCACAAGAAGAAAGAAAATCACACATTGAAACATGGGTGTCGATGTATGCCCCCACTTTGAAGCAGTTGCTAACACCATTACTGTTAGCAATTTATTTAAAGTAGAAGACATGAGAGCCTATTTGGAAAGCCCTATGCCAAGTCATATGTTTCCAATAAGCTACATCATGAATAAGTATGTTGCATGTGAGTCAATTTAAGACATGTCATCCACATCCCAAGCTTTCTCTTATATCTACATGAAAGGTGATCAACCAACCAAAAGAGACAAAGACAAGTGACATATGAGGACAAGGCTATCTAACCCCTTGCCCCCACTTAGCACAAGACAATGGTGAGTTGAATAGGATGAAAGTAAGTATCAGTTAGAGGAATTAGATGCTTCAACACAAGGGAGAGAACCACACTCTTGAAGATTTTGAATTTTGTTAGCTAAAGCCTTACATTCATTAGTAGCATGACCATGAATTCTATGATATGCACAGAATGAATTCATGTAATAAAATTTATTTCATGTTCTTGGAGGGAGGGATCTTAGATGATCTTGGAGGAGTTTCTCCTAGATACTCTCTTGATACATAGAATATGTTCCTTTATTATGTGACAAAGATATCTCTTGCTTAGTACAAGATGTCATACTTATGTAAGACTCTTTAGATTGTTAGATTTTGTTCTGTCCTTGAAAGGATGATGTAAAATATAATGAATTCATATCACTAGTGTTTTGTGTGATGAAATTGACATTAAGCAAACATTTCTTTTTCTATTTCATTTCTTGCAAATGATAACGATCAAGATCACTAGTGTATATTAGTTCAGGATGCACTACTGTTAAAGTTGGCTTAGAAGGATGTTTTGTAATAGTGTTAATATCGAGTGAAGGTTTGTTTATTTTTATCAAAGGACAATAACCAAGACCATGAGTTGTTTCTTGCATGTTAGGCTCAATGGGGACATGAATACCTTGTTCTCTAGCACCACATCTAGGAATGTGTAGGATCATCATGGAAAAAATAGGCCCTTAAGTGGTGAAAAATTTAGAAAAATTAGAGTTAGGCAACTTGACATAAAAATTTGAATAAGTTATCTATATTATTTCAAAAATATGTAAGAATAGAATCTATAGCAAATTGAATGTAGTTTCTAAACTACTATGTTTTTTTTTTTAAATCTATTTGGTGAAAATTTGAAATTTGAATGCATCAGTACTTAAATTTCAAGGAAAAAATAAGAAGTAGGTGTCTATCTGACCAACCTAACCACAGTAAAATGATCATGTTTTTAATAAGATTTTAGATATAAGTAGAAGACTCATGTCATCATGTGATGCATATTTTTTTGTAATTTTTTTCCAAGTAAATAATTAAATATGAATTTTTTATTACAACTTTTAAAAAATATAAAAACTTGTATGTCTGACCACCTTAAGTTGGTAAACATTCCTGAAATTCAATTTTTCTTTTTTAATCCTATAGTATGTGAAGCATAGAATGTGACGCATGTTTCGTATTCACAAAATGTGATACTGTTTGAAAGCTATAGATGTTTTTCAATTAGCCTATCAATCAGAACTTTAGTTGTAATTCAAATAGAAAATGAATAATAATTATTTATTAAATTCAAAGTAAAGCATAATTTATATTGGTGGAAAACTGAGAATCTCCTTTAAAAACCCTTTTCATTTCATCAATTTTGGGTAAAAAGAAGTCGTCAGCCACATACCCTACACGTACCCATCCTTTTCCACTATAGCCATGTTATTTCATAAGATCATAACCTCTTCCATAATGTCTTTTCATTTCTTTTGGATTTGGTGGTTGTTGATAGTCAGTTTCGTTAAAGTTTGTTGTGTATGTTGTGTTTTCTTCTAAAGTTGTTGAGGTGGATGCTTTCAAAGGGTCTTCCGAATTTTGTGTTGACATTATCACTTTTTATTTTCCCTTTTTAGAGTCTTTGTGTATGATCTTGTATTCTCCCATGAATGTAGGTGTGAAATCTAAGGAACCCCAATCATCATCTAATAGCTTTATGACTTCCTCAGTGTGTTTTTATTTTTCTTTTTGTTGCATGGGTTCTATTTGTGTAGTTGGCGTTAATGTTTTCAAGGGGTTCTCTTTTTTTCTTAACTTTTATGACACTATAAGGGTCATGATCAACATCAAGTGTGTACAATGTGTTGTTGTAGATATACTTCATTTTATGATGAAGCATAGAAGGCACCCCATTCATTGCATGAATCCACGATTTGCATAAAAGGAGATTATATGAAAGATCATGAGTCATAACATGGACCATTGTTTCTAATGTGTCCTTTCTAGTTGTAATAGGTAAGGTGATCACACCAAGTGGTTTCTTTCCAACATTGTCAAATCCACTAATAATTAAAGAGGTTGGTTGAATTTTTTATTTATCCACACTGAGACTATCCAAAAGGTTTATGATACACAAATTAAGAGAAGATCCATTTTCATTGATGGTTTTCTTTATCCATTTCTATTGTATTGAGCTATGATCATGAAAGCATCATTTTGTTTTTACACTTCCAAAGGGGGAGTTCACTTTGGTGGAAAACAATGTCAGCATATTATCCTTGAATCATGGTTGTTATGTCATTCATTTGTGCATTAGAAGGGATAGGAACCTATTTAAAGGGACTTTGATTCATGCTATGGTAATGAGGGGAGGCTTGAATAAGGTCCCACAACATTTGATATCTTAGTAGGAGTATTCTTTAGTTGTTCAACAAGATTGTACTCCTTTCAACTTTGTGAAGGAAATTAAGGAGGACCTGGTAAGATTGGGTTAGGAAATTGGATGGATGTTGAAGGTGTTTTTCTTGGTTATAGATTGCTTCTAGTGTTATATGTATGAGAAATGGTATTATGACTTGGATGCTGCAAAAAATTGTTCTTAGGTGGGTAAAGGATAAGTTCAGGTTTTTTTTGAGTTTGTTGCTTGTATGATGTTGGGTAAAGAATTAGAGGATTCTTAGGATGTCCCATGGGGTATGTAGGAGGTCCAATAGCCAAGGACACTTGGGAATTCAAAACCTCAACAGTATTGGTTTGATGTATTTCTAATAAGGGGCAATCTAGAATCATATGCTTATCATCACCTAGGGAAGCCACATTACTATTGTTGTCATTTTATTGCACCATGATATTCTCCCTAGGAGGAGAGTTTTTAGAACTAAAATCCAAATGTTCTTCAAATTCAGGGATTAGTTCTTCCAAAATGACTTCAACGCAAGGGATTTATCAATGGTTGAATTTTCTTTCTCAATAAGTGTTTCCCTAGGTGAAGGGGGACAACTAAGATTCTCATGACTATCATCGATCAAAGTATATTCTTGACAATGAGGAGACATACTAGGGGAAGGACAAGTATGATGTTCACAATCATTTTTTATTTCATTCATTTGTTCCCTAATGTTTTCAAAAATAAGAGGGGAAGGATCATGATCATCTAACACCCATCTATCATCTCCAGCATTTACAATCTCATCCTCTAGTAAATCATTCTCACAAGAAAGTGAATGGAGATTAGGTAAAGTAATGTTTAGAAATGTGTCTATGCTTTCATTCTCTTGTGCTACAATATCTTCCCAAAGGGGATGAGGAGAAGGACAAGCAAGATCTTCATGATTCTCAACAATTGTATCTTCTTTTGCCAAGATACTTTCGTCACTAAAAGGAGAGGTATCGAGAGGAGAACAATTATGATCATCATTATTAGCTATGTTTGTATTCTCTCCTTTCACATCATCCTCACAAATAGGGGAGATAGAAGGGGGTGTAAGTTTAAGGAAAGCATTAAATTTTTCACTCTCTTGCACTAAGAGACTCTCATAACTAGGGAATGCATTGAATGAATGACTAATATGCTTATTGAATAACTTTTTCTTTGCAAACTTGGAAAAGATCGAAACTAAATTTTTTGAAAAGTAATCTATGTAAACTTAAAATGAAATAAAAGGACTTAGAATGAAATTAAATTTTCAGTTTTCAAGCAAGATAACTTTCTAATTACACTATGCAATGATATGACAATGGAATATTGTGAATGCAAGTTTGAAATGAATGAATGCAGGGAATGGACTAATTCAAGCTAGATTTAGTGAAATGCATGTAATAGAAAGTCAACGCAATGAAACAACTAACTAATGGAAGTAAAAAAAAGCTTAAAAACAAGGTTTTTAGTGTTGTAAAAGGTAGTTTCAAATTTGTTTTGGGACTGATTTGCCTAGGATGGCGAATGAGTCCCAATATGGATTTTTTTCAAAATTTTGAGGAATTTTCAATGGATTTTGATGTTTTTTAGTTTGTATGATGTGTATCCTAAATAAAAATGCAATTTTTAGATGATTTGTAATGGTTTGAGATACAAAAATGCAACCTATATCCACTTTCACTAATGCAAAATTTGAAAGCCTAGAATGTCAATTAACTAATGCAAATTGTAATGCAATGCTAATGCAAGATAATTCTAGGATGATGATGGACTCCAAATTAGAAAACAAGGTATTTGAAATGCAAGTTCACCAAAATTTATTCAATGGAAATGGATGCTCCCCACCTTTGTGACATAAACACAAGGATAGGGGTCCTATTTCACACTTGCTACACTCAAGGACACCATAGAGATCTCAACTAAATAAAGAATTGAGAGAGATTTGAAAATAAGGTATTCTAGGATATGTTTAGAGACTAATTAAGGTTGAATGAGAGGTTCACAATCAAATGCAATCTTGGAAAGGATAATGAATTGGAAAACAAAGTGTGATATAAAAGATGACATAGAAAAATGAATAAAATGTAACAAAAAGCTATGAAATTGAAAGTGTGCACCTAGAATCTAGAGAGAGATGGAATGGAGCTGTAAAATATTGAAATTGATTATTTTTATGCCTGGTGGGACTCATTCACCATTCTGGGTGAATCAGCCCCGATTCTCGATTTCTGCACAAAAGCGAGTTTTGGGAAATGGGTATCCAAATCTGCAATAATCTTTGAAAAACACCCACAGTGGAACTCACTTGCCACTTGTGGTGAATGAATCTATTTTTAATTTTCTAGAAATTCAAAGTTCTAATTTGTACCTCTCGGTCTGCTCTTTCTATTCTTCTAGGTGTCTAGGTCTGAAACCCTACTTTTTGGGACTATAAGCTACTTTTTGTGAAGATTTTGACTTTTCCAATAGCGAGACAACTCCAAAAATTTTGAAACCAAACATTCAATGATCTCCAAGCCTTTGAAGCACCTAGATCTTAAATCACACAAAGCGAGAGAGAGAGAGAATTTTTATTGTTAGGGAATAGGGGTTTTCCTTGGTCAAACCCCTTTTAGGTAATTAAACCAAAATGATGAAATAAGATAACGAAGTATGAAAATGAAGTAATACAATTAGAACCTTTCCATGATGATCGATCTTGAATTGTTTCAACAATTGATGAAGAATCTTGCTCATGAATTCCTTAGAATTGATCTTGAATACTCCTGTGACAATCTTGTGAAGTCTTGAAATGCTCAACCCTTTATTGCTTGAGCTGATAACATGTAGGCTTGATGTTTCTTAGATTAAATGAGGATTTGAAAGCTTGTTTATATATTAAATGCACTTACATGACCATTAAATTTATCCCTAAGGCTTACATTGAAGAAATTTAAGCTTAAAACCCAACATTTCCTACTCAAACCTCAAAAATAGGTCAAATGGGACTCATTCACCATCCTGGGTGAATGAGTCCCACCTAGATGGGAATAATTTTCCCAAGGTGGTAAATGGGTCCTATAGGAGCTATTTTGATAAGTAGGATGTCGAGGAGTGAAGAAATCGGGTTTATATATTTATTTTGTCAATTTTTTGATCAAAATATGCCTTGGGATACACAATATGGGTTCATAGGGGCCTATTAATGATGATATAAAGTCACAAATGCAATAGGGCCCAAAATCCAATGTGAAAGTGTAAATAAATACACTTTACAACACTAAATGAAGGGAAAATTAAGTCTATTTCACTTGGAATGGCCCTAAATCCCATGTGAATGTGTAAAACACATTACAACACTAGATTAGGTCCACATGGTTTACAAGCCTACCCAATTTAATGTGAAGATGTAAATAAATATATTTTACAACATTAAATTAGGGTAGAGTTAGGTTAATTTAGCTTAAAAAGGGTCCAAGACCTAATGTGGATGTGTAAAACACCTCACAACACTAGATCAAGGTGACATTAGGTTCAATTTATCATTAATTATGCCCAAATCAAGCAAGGGAAAAGGCCTACTTTTTCGGTGACTCCAGTAGTGACCCTTTTGTAAGTAGTGAGCTTATATATTGTGAGTTAACTCTCACTATGGTTTTTCCCTCATTGGGTTTTCTATGTAAAGCTGGTGTCATCTTGTCCATGTTTGTTTCTTATTTCACTTTTTTTATTTTCTCATAATCTAGTTAAGGATAGAATTGTTGTATATTTCATAGTTGAAGGTTTTTGAACTACTTAAAAGAAGAAATTGCTATATATTTCATTGGTATTGATCTATTTAAGGGTTTTATTTGATGTTTGATTTGTTTTGAAGAGTTCAAGATTTAGAAGGGTTTATATTTTTTCTGATATTGATTCACCCTCTCCCCTCTTAGTATCTAGTGTGTTCAAAATAAGCCAAGTGTTGACTAACCTTTGAGGATAGATGGAAAGTATTGAAACCTCAAAATTTATGCACTTGAGGTTTACTAAACAACTTGGTAACCTCTAGTGGCCTAAAAGGTTGAACATTTAGTTAGAAAATATGTTGTCTAACATCATCTACTTAAGTACATTTTAGTATAGTGAATACATAAATTATTCACTGTAACACCTCCCCATTAAGTGATACTTGTGGAGATCACAAAAGTGCAAATAGATAGAAATGGGTCTCGACTATGAGACAAAGTTAGGTACCCATATACAATTCATTCTCTGACAAATGAAGGTAAAGAACAAAACCCAACAGGAACAAAACTCCTCTACAAAAAATTTAAAGAGAAAGATTTAAGACCTTTTGAAAAGATATCCCATGATGAAGAACTCCTAAATCATGTTGAAAATGTAAAATGTTTCGAAGAAGAACTAGTGGGTATGTGCAAGATCATCATGGAAAAAATAGGCCCTTAAGTGGCAAAAAATTCAGAAAAATCAGAGTTAGGCAACTTGACGTAAAAATTTGAATAAGTTATCTATATTATTTCAAAAATATGTAAGAATAGAATCTATAGAAAATTGAATGTAATTTCTAAACTACTAGGTATGTTTAAAAAAAAAATCTATTTGGTGAAATTTTGAAATTTTAATGCAGTGGTATTTAAATTTCAAGAAAAAATAAGAAGTAGGTGTATGTATCACCACCCTAACCACAATAAAATGATAATATTTGTTTATAATATTTTAGATATAATTATATGACTCATGCTCCAATGTGATGCATATTATTTTGTAATTTTTTTCCAGGTAAATAATTAATTATGATTTTTTCATTAGAACTTTTAAAAATATATAAAAACTCATATGTCTGACCACCTTAACTTGGTCAAAACCTTCATGAAATTCAATTTTTCTTTTTTTAATCCTATAGTATGAAAATCATAGAATGTGACACATGTTTTGGTTTCAAAAAATGTTATACGATTTGAAAGCTATAGATGTTTTTCAATCAGCCTATCAATCAAGACTTTAGTCATAATTTGAATAGAAAATGAATAATAATTACTAATTAAATTCAAAGTAAAGCATAATTTATATCGGTGGAAAGTTGAGAATATCCTTTAAAAATCCTTTTTGTTTCATGAATTTTGGGTAAAAAAATAGTCGTTAGACACATACCCATCATATTGCCACTTTTTGGCCCATCATGATCTTGCACATACCCTAGTGTTTGTTGGAATAAATGAACCTCCAAGATATGTAGATCATGATAAGAGATACAAGAAACTGCATGAGTGAGCATATGAACACTACTCAACCATGAATACACAAAGGAAATCAAACTCTATTAGTTTAAAAACATAGATAGTACTTTGATTCTACAATACAAGAATCTCACAAAATATGATTTGGATTAAAATAATTCCCCATTTGAGAGATAAATATAGAAGGTCCCTCAAATACTCCATTGAAATAAGAATTAACATAACACTTCCATAATCCCCCAAAGTGTGCAAGGAATTTACTCACAGAATTAGGTCTAAAAGATGTACAAAAAACTGAAAAGGAGTGTACATCAAGGCACACATGCATGAGGTGAGAATCATGAAGATCCATAGATGTGATGAAAAATCAAAGAACTATACAACTCCCATTACACTTTATAATTCAGTGTAAGTACAAAATTCCCTTCTTAAGGAACACACATTCAGTTTTTTTGGCACTTTATATGAGTGAACTTAGAATCTTATTTGTTGTTTTGAGTTCTTACAATTTTATGTCGCTTATGTCATGAGGTGAATAATAGAGACATAGTTAGGTATGCCTTTCAAACCACAATAAATTTACAAAAACATAAAATGAAAATTCCCACCGCCCTTCCCTTCCCTCCCCTGTTTGCAAATTATTATAAAACAAAAATTTACACCCCTTTACAACAGTTTACCAACTAATGGTAAACTATCCATTAAATATTAACAAATAATGTTAAGGTTTTATAAAAAAACCCCTTGAGAATGTAGATAACATGCAACCTATATGTGTAATACAAATAAAAAATAAATGTTTAAACTTTTAACATTTAACGTTGAATGTAATGTCAACATTATGATATACGATTAAGATTGAATGTTAGCAAATAAAATATACACATACGAAAATAGAACTGGCAGATTACTGTGTTGAACTTGAGTCAATTATATGGCTTGATGAGGATGGTTCTTGAGGGTAGAATTGACTGAATACTGTGGTGAGGAGAGGTCGGTTGTCGGTGGAGGAATGATGACCAAGCTAGGTGAATGGAGGGCACATTAACCATATAATAAGGAGGTTGTTGATGGTGTGCTAGAGATTATGAAGGTCATTGTAGATGTATGTTGTCTCAGTAGCTTTTCCTTTGACCACCAAAATAATTCTTGCGACCTTGACCTATAAATCGTGGCCTCAAGCCTATTGCTCGATGCAAATTATTGGCTAGGACCTAGTGTTCGCACCTGATATAGGGGAGAGGGCCCAATAGTGGTGCACCCTAACTTTATGGGTTAACATAGCAATGGCCACGCAACATTGAAATTAAAAAACTTATATCTCCGAGTGGCCAGGGACATGGACAATTCAAATATTTTCCTTTTCCCACATAGACCGAGAAAAAAGGTGTCATCAACATGCTTTTTGTTGAGGGGTCATAATAGACCCTAAAAAAAGTTAGACCAATAGTGGTGCATTAAGTCATGTTTTTTAGTGTGTTCATGTGGCATCATATGATTTGTTTCTTTTTGAATGTAATGTGCATATTTTCTTCAACTATTGAGTCCTCTTTTATAATTACTAGTTCAATACTTTGAAAAAATTGGGATTTGAATGTACATGTACTATGACAACTATTGGTATTGCACACCATTATTGGACCCTCTCCCCTACATTCTCAACATCCAAAACAAAAGGCATGAGAGGGGTTGGGTACATGAGGGTATCAAATTCCACAAAAAATTCTTTCAAACATAACTGATTCCCCACAACCTCCAAAAATTATCACAAACCTACACACAAATTCTTACAAAATCGTGCATCAAATACAAATCATGCCTTTCACAAATCATGACCTCTATGAGCAGGAGTCTAAAAATGGTCCTTCAAAGACAAATCACACCTCTCCCAAATCAGGTATGAAAATGTAGTAGCAAATTCTTCAAATACAGTATCAAGGAGATTATAACCCCATTCCAAAAACACAAGAAGATTATAATGACCCCATCACAAAGATTAAAATGCACCCCACACATAGAGATTAAAATTTCTAGAATTAGAGATTCAAACACCCAAAAATTGAATAGAAATCACACCCCAAACTAGTAGAAATTTCCTCTACTCCAGGTTGGGCCCACTGACCTCAAGGGTAGGGTCAATTGAATCAGTTGATTTGAGATTTCTTGTGGATTATTAAAACATAGAGATGAATCAAAAAAATAAAATGTAATGAATTTTATTCACCTTACAGCTTGAACCGCTCTGACACCATATAAAAACTCAAAAATTTAAGAGACAAGATAACAATCACAATGAACAATTTAATATGTATTTACTTGACCCAAAATTAAAAATAAGGAAGCCTTGCATATATAAAAAAGGAAGAGGATATCCACCTATCATGTGGATGGAAAAGTACCCCATGATATGGCACACATGACTAGACAAGTGTCCTATCGGTGTCAACCTATGGATCACTAGTAATATGCACACCAACAACTTATTTGACCAAGTCATCAATCTGGATGCCAATATTTGAGCACCCTTTGAGGTGATATCAAAGTCTTTGAACCTTAAAAAGTATGTACATGAGGTTTACCAAACAAGTTGGTAACTTCTAGAGGCCTAAAAGGTTGCACATTGAGTTAGACAAGATGATGTCTAACCTCATGAACCTAAGTACACTTAAGTATAGTGAATAGATAAATTGTTCACTCTAACATTGTATACCCTAGATCCTTTCCTAATAAAGAAGGATAAAAATTCTCTATATCTAGTCTTAGCTCAAGTGTCATTTGAAAAATAGGCTACAAGCTTCATTGCACATATAAATCCATCGACTAAGTTAAAAAAATATAGATTCATCAAAACCAATGTGGAGCATGTCACGAAATGACAAAAATGAGAACCTACTAAAGAGAATACATACACCAAAAACTATAACAAAGTTCCTATATAAAAATATAATCACTAGATTTGACTACCCACTTAGTATAATTAGTGATCAGGGAAAGGACTCTATAAGTAATGTAATTGAGAAGTTAGTAAGGTGTTTAATGATAACACATAATAAAATCACTCCCTATCATCCTCAGGTTAAGAGGGAAATAAAAAAACCTAAAAAAAATAATAGGAACTATATTAACTAAAATGTTTAGTAGCAATATAATGGATTGAGAGATAAAGATAGTTACACTATTATGGGCATATATGACTACCTACAAATGGTCAAAAAGCTTTACTCCTTTGAGCTAGTTTATGGAATGGATGCCAATTTTCCCTTAAAATTTATGGTACTTGATTTTTATACCACACTCACCCTTAGACTCATTGACGATGAGTCCTTAAATAAAATAATTAAATATTTTGAGAAATTATATAAGAGTATATAATTGATGGTGTATCACCAATATATGGTAAATAAAAAAAAGTAGGAAATGACAAAAGTCTAAGGAAAAAAACATTTAAGAAAGATGATATGGTTTTTCTATATGATAGTAAACTCAATAAGAAAAGTAAACTAGAGGTGGGATGGTTAGACCCATATTATCTTGATGAAATACTACAATAAAGGGAAATTAAATTAAGGAGGCTTGATTGGAAAAGTTACAATGTTATATTAATGGAGAGAGATTAAAAAGCTACCATTAAACTCTAAAATAATAATATTTATATTTTCTTATTACAATTGTAACATTAAGGTACCATAGTAAACTAAAATAACCCTCCAAAAAGAGTTGTAAAATAGAAAATAAGAAGAAATCATAGGAAGACAGGGAACAAAGACACCAATAAACTTACAACCATTGGAGGGCTATAAATCCATCAAGATACCTTTTCTCTTTTCACTTTGAGCATTCTTTATTTCTCCATGCAATTTACAAATCACTTTGAGAAACCATAGCCCAAAAGCTCCATCTTTGTATCTGACACTAGTTTAGGGGTATGTGCAAGATCATCATGGAAAAAATAGGCCCTTAAATGGCGAAAAAATTAGAAAAATTAGAGTTAGAAATTTTGACATAAAAATTTGAATAAGGTATCTACATTATTTCAAAAATATTTAAGAATAGAATCTGTAACAAATCGAATGTAGTTTCTAAACTACTAGGTTTTTTTAAATATATATATATATATTTGGTGAAAATTTGAAATTTCAATGCAGTAGTACTTAAATTTCAGGGAAAAAATAAGTAGTTTTTTTTTTACCACCCTTACCACAATAAAATGATAATATTTTTTTATAATATTTTTGATATAAGTAGAGGACTCATGTCCTGATGTGATGAATATTTTTTTATAAATTTTTTCCAAGTAAATAATAAATTATGATTTTTTTATTACAACTTTTAAAAAATATAAAAGCCCATATGTCTGACCACCTTAACTTGGTCAAAACTTTATGAAATTCATTTTTTCTTTTTTTAATCCTATAGTATGCTAAGCATAGAATGTGATACTGTTTGAAAGCTATAGATGTTTTTCAATCAGCCTATCAATCAGGACTTTAGTCATAATTGGAATAGAAAATGAATAATAATTACTTATTAAATTCAAAATAAAGTATAATTTATATTGTTGGAAAGCTGATAATGTCTTTTAAAAACCCTTTTCATTTGATCAATTTTGGGTAAAAAAAAAGTCGTCAGCCACATACCCATCATATTGCCACTTTTTTTCCCATCATGATCCTTCACATACCCTTAGAAATATAGTTGCATCCATGGTAGTAGATATTTCATAGAAACCACAACCAAAGTACAATAAATTAAATTTCAAATAAATTAAGGTTTACACCAATGGGCCTTTCTCACGTGTCAAAAGGTGTGATATATAGAGTACATCCAAAATTATATTCATGCTCTATTCAAAAATAATGATCATATAGAATTCGAGTTACAATGAAAAACCCTATTACAGTAGCCACTAAATAACTAAAAAAATATTAGTAGCTAGGAAATCAATTTATGGGTATTTGGAAGTAATTCCCTGATTTCTCAAAATAAGAAGGCTCGATATGAATATTTCTCATCAGAACACGTGATGGATACTTGTATCTTGAAAAAACCTACTAGATTACAAAGGATTTAATACATGCAGTAATGAAGCTAAGTCCATAAGAATAAATTCCACCTAAGGAGGTCATAAAATAGTGAGGTCATGAAATTAATTAGTGTAACATATGATGGGATGAGTTTAATGTTAGAAAAATCATAAACCTAGTAGTGCAATATGCAACCATGGGAATTTCCTATAGAGTCTACTATACAAATCATTAAGAATTTTCAACAATGACCTCCATCCAAGCTGCATATCAAATGATCATTGAAGGATAATAAATCATCCTTTGTGAAGTGTTATGCAAGTAGCTTCCAAAGAATAACTAGTCTACAAAACAAACACATTACCAATTCAAGTATGGGACCTTAATCATTTTCTTATATTTTTACTTCATGAATACACTGTGAAAACTCATGGGGGAAATATGGGGTTCTATAAAATGAGTGGTTGTGCAAATCATAGACCATGTCAGGAACTTCATGTATTCTATCTCATTCACCGCAATAGATTGGGGTTTCTATAAATCCTTGGAATATAAAACAAAAGTGAGGGAAAGTATATCATATGATTTGGTGTGGATGTACATGAGGGATAATGTCTTTCTAGTGGAAAAATAAGACCAATAAATGGAGGCCATATAACCCCATAAATTTTGGATTCCACAACTTTAATATGAATTTATAAATGAAGAGGTAGATTCCTTTGTGGTAACCTTCATAATATTGGAAATATGTCTCAATGTAGAAATATTCACCACTTATAGAGAATATATGGACAATTTGATGAAAAATAAGTCTAACGAACACATGGATAAAAATAAAGAAAAACATTGAATTTCAAGTTAAACTTTTAGTCTAGTGTGATGACAATTCTCCCTTGACATAGATGCTCTGATCATATAATAATTTATTTCAGATTTTAGATTAATATAATATGTTTATGCCTTTAGTATTTTATTAAAATATATAAAGAAAGAAAGAAAAACTTATTTAGAAAATGGGGGATTTCAAATGAAGAACTAGATGATAAAAGAACTTCCACTCTATGGATATCTAGAAGACTAGAGAAAGGAGAATGTATGATTTCATCCACCCAATCTAATGATTGAAAGGCCAAGGAAAAGAGTAAAAGTCTCACAAAACATAAACAAAGTGAGGAATCTATAAAAGAAACCACTGAAGCACTTCTACAAATGAGTGTCATAAGAAGGAACAAAAACAAAATGCAACAAGAATGAAAGGAAAATATATACATAGCAGAAGAAGAGAAGGAGAAATATGGAGAAGAGGTGCAACTTGATGATACACTTGATCTTAACACCCTCTTCATGATTTTGTTCAAATAAAGGGCACTACAAGATACCAAAAACCTATATGAAAAGATATAAGTTATTAATAAGGACATTATATAAGAGGCCACCATAAAATACATGGTGTCTTTCAAAAGTACTATAGATAAGTTGGTAACATAAGTTCCACTAGAATTGACATCATCTCTAAAGAAAAAGAGTGAAAAAGAGACACAAGTAGATGAGAAATTCAAAGCATAAGCTTTAGTAGATATCACTCCAATGGCAATCATGGAATAAATGGAAAATTAATTACAAATCTAGGTTAGAGAGATCCACTTGAAGAAAAGAGTGAATAAATTGATGCTTCTATAACCCCTAAGAAAAGAGCATATATAGGAAGATACAGTAAAAGGGACCAAAAATGTATTTATAGAGGTCCATGAAGGAGAAGCAAGAATACATAACATCACATCTTTTCCATTTATTGGAAGAATCTATTCCATTGGGAAAGATATACCTTTTATATCCCCTCCCTCACTAGATAAGCCTTCCTCATCTGTCACAACATAACCAATGCAAGCCATCAAGGAATTTTTATAAAAACAAAGAAGATTCAACTAATGGTGTCACCACAACTACTACACATTTCATTGATTTGATCCTAAGTTTATATTTTTAGCATATCTCCAATATAAAATTTCAACTTGGGGATATCATTCATCAAAAAAATCATGAGGAAATACTTAAACATACGGAGGATACAGAACAATGAGAGGAAATCACAAGTGACTTCCAGAATAAGTTTCCAAACATGCAATTGTATACATCATAGTATTTGGGTCAAAAATTTAAGTTATTAGTGTATTGCCTCATTATATATATGAATAACCAAGATGCCACACATTAGAAAAGTATCATCAAATAGCTCAAAAAGACTAAAATGGATAAATAAAGAAAGAAGTTTGTGACAACTAGCACTCTACTATGATCAAACACAAACATAATAAAGAATTTAGAATGTTAATGAATATATACCAATTCTATTTGTAGTGGCCAAATCTAACCAAATATTCCAAAGGAAAGATAGAGCAGTTAGAACAACTAATCCTCCAATAAGCTACCAATCCTGATGTTCTCAATGACATGGATAAAATTAAGGGAACAATTGTAAAACTTACATGTTCATATATAATAGACCCAAGATTAGTGCAAAAAAATAAAGGGCCAACTAAAATAATTGTATGAAGTAGTGAAATTATGGTTGGCCCATATAATTCTTCTCATTTATGATTGACAAAATTTTGTGTGATAGATTTAGACCTAAACCACCCTAATAGAAGCATAATGGATTTTGAATCAGATCAACTTACAGATAGATATGGGTATGTGTAGGATCATCATGGAAAAAATAGGCCCTTAAGTAGAAAAAAAATTAGAAATATCAGAGTTAGGAAACTTGACATAAAAATTTGAATAAGTTATCGATATTATTTCAAAAATATGTAAGAATATAATGTGTAGCAAATTGAATGTAGTTTCTAAACTACTAGGTTTGGTTTTAAAAAAAATCTAGTCGATGAAAATTTGAAATTTCAATGTAGTGGTACTTAAATTTCAGGGAAAAAATAAGAAGTAGGTGTCTATCTGACCACCCTAACCACAATAAAATGATAAAATATTTTATAAGATCTTAGATATAAGTAGAGGACTCATAATTAATAATGAATTTTTTATTACAACTTTTAAAAAATATAAAAACTCGTATGTCTGACCACCTTAACTTGGTCAAAACTTCATGAAATTCAATTTTTATTTTTTTAATCCTATAGTATGCGAATCATAGAATGTGATGCATGTTTTGGATTCAAAAAATGTGATACCATTTGAAAGCTATAGATGTTTTTCACTTAGCCTATCAATCAGGACTTTAGTCATAATTTGAATAGAAAATGAATAATAATTACTTATTAAATTCAAAATAAAGAATAATTTATATCGGTGGAAAGCTAAGAATTGCCTGTAAAAACCCTTTTCATTTCATCAATTTTGGGTAAAAAAATAGTCGTCAGCCACATACCCATCATATTGCCACTTTTTGGCCCATCATGATCCTGCACATACCCATATCATGGAAGATTACAAATTCATTGGGATAACATGTTACAATTGGATATGGCTGCAAAGATCTTGAGACCAAATAGAAAGCACAAAAAGAGAGAATGAATATGACAAGAATAAACTGTATTCTTACCAATATGATTCAATGATATGATTGTTATTATGTACAATGAGAGAGACCCCTTGGTTATATGGCCAAGGTGAGATGCAAAATTTCATAAGATTATGACACGTGTCTTAATCATATGACATGGGACAAATAATCTCAATTACCTAGGTTCACATGTAGTAGTTTTCAAAGGATAAGATAACAACTAATGACAACTAACATCTTCTAAAAAGATTCCTTCCTAGGACCTAAGTAAACTTAACTAACATGTAAATAAGTCCCCTAGTAATGAATGAATTAGGTACAAGACTTTATTTACACCAACACCCCCCCTTAAGTGCAACTTAGGGAGTAGGAGATTATTATGCAAATGAAACAAAGATGAAAGGATGGGTCTCAACTATTGGGCCATGTTAGGTACCCATGTACACATGGAAATGAAATTTCTCACAAACTGAGAAAAGGAGAAAACCCAGTGGGAAAAAAATCCTCCCCAAAAGAGAGATGAAATACAAAAAAAAATACTCTTAATGAAGAATGAGAAGGTAAAAACCCCATGAGGAAAAAGACTCCCCATAAGAGAGAAGAAGAAGAGAGACAAGGTAGCTGTTTGTATGTGGTGACAGATCATGCTATACTATACACTCTTCTTGTATCCTTGTCGATGTTTGGGGCCGGGCCGGGCCTTGGGTGGGAGTTCGGGGGTGACAACCCTCAAGAAATTTTGTTTTTCCTATTTTTTCGTGTCGTCACTGAAAAAGGAAAAAAACTAACTTTATAAAACCCTAATTTTGGAATCTTCTAAAATGTTTGTTATAAGTAGTTTAGATGAGGGTTGCAGTAGGGAATTATTAGCGAGATTGTAAGATATTTTAGACTGTATAATAAAATCATTGGATGGCTACGGTTCTGTGGATGTAGCCCAAATTGGGTGAACCACATTAAATTCTTTGTGTTGTCTTGTTTCTGCTATAATTTTATGTGTTTTATTTCTCTATTTTATTGATCAAATCTACATTTAACTATTAGATATCTACTTTCTAACCCTAATAGTAGCACCCCTCAATGTTGAGTCTCTTGCAATGATGGTAGAAGCTCAAAATTGAATGTTGAAGATGATCCAATCTTCTCGAACAATGTTCCTCCCCTTAGGAAGAAACAAAACCATGGATGTATGCAAGATGTCAAGAATATGAATGATGGATGATAATGTCTCTGAAACATGCTCAAGTGTCTCCATGTTGATGTCGAAAGATAACACACTCCAAAAAGGCGCTCTAGGCCACATTGTTGAACAAGATCCAAAGACAAGGATATCCCCTTTGAAGAAAAAGAAGCCTCCTCCAAATGTTCTCCAAAAGTATCCACACTCACACCAATCTACAAAGAATGATCATGTAGAGATCAAACAAGAGGGTCAAAGTGTTCCCTCACAACAACTGAAGAAGGGGCATCTTCATCAAAGAGAAGATGAATGTCATCAATGATGTCTTCCAAATCTACAATTTGAGACTCCATAAACAAGTCTGAAATACCTGTCAAGAGGTCATCGAAAGTAGACAAATCTGAAAGACAATGAGGATCCTATTGCACTGAATCACAAGGAACCTAAACTATGGAATCACAAGCATCATCATCTACAATGATATTTGGAGGAGATAAAATGATTTACTCAAGAACGAGATCTGAAGTGAGAACTCCCAAGTTCAAGAAGCTAATAGTCTCCTCTGAATCATGGTTCATATGATCAACAGCTGAAGGACCAATGTCATCATTAGAAGCAAAATATTCAAAGGTATACAACCAATATGAATGATCAACCACCCTAGCAACAATGATCTCTTGACTCTGTAAGTCCCAAATGATGAATGAATCAGGTGTGAACTCAATAGTCCTCCCATCTCCACCATGTGTAATTTGATATATGGAAAGAAGATTGTTCATCAAATGAGGAGCACACAAAACATCCTGAAAAGTGTTGTACCCAAAGCTAATAGATCCCTTCCCAATTACACTCATGTATGTATTGTTTCCCATCAAGATAGGACACATAGTACAAGGCTGAAATGAAGAGAATATAGACTGTGAAGGTGCCATATGATGAAAAGCTTTCGAATCTAGAAGTGATATCCTTGATTCTAGACCTGAAAAAGCACAAAGAGCTTGACCTTTATTTCCTGATGTAGATGCTAGACTTTTGTCCTTTTTAGACTGCTTTGAAGGAGGAGGAGATTCAGAAATTCTAGAAGGAAAATCAATGTGATTCTTTTTGAGAAGATTTTTCAACTCATCAATATCCTTCTTATAACTTGCATGATGGGCCAAAAAGCGAAGATATGATGGGTATGTGTAGGGTATGTGGCTGATAACTTTTTTTATACCCAAAATTGATGGAACGAAAAGGGTTTTTAAAGGAGATTCTCATCTTTCCACCAATATAAATTATTCTTTATTGTGAATTTAATAAATAAATATTATTAATTTTCTATTTGAATTACAACTAAAGTCTTGATTGATTGGTTGATTGAAAAACATCTATAGCTTTCAAACGGTATCATAGTTTTTGAATCTGAAACATGTCACATTCTATTCTTTGCATACTATAGGATTAAAAAGAAAATTGAATTTCATGAAGTTTTGACCAAGTTAAGGTGGTTAGACATATGATTTTTTATATTTTTTAAAAGTTGTAATAAAAAATTTATAATTAATTATTTACTTGGAAAAAAATTACAAAAAAATATGCATCACATCGGGACATTAGTTCTCTACTTATATCTAAAATCTTATAAAAAGTAATTTTCATTTTATTATGGTTAGGGTGGTTAGACAGACACCTACTTCTTATTTTTTCCCTAAAATTTAAGTAAAACTGCATTGAAATTTCAAATTTTCACCAAATAGATTTTAAAAAAAACACCCTAGTAGTTTAGAAAGTACATTCAATTTTCTACATATTCCATTCTTACATATTTTTGAAATAATATAGATAACTTATTCAAATTTTTACGTCAAATTTCCTAACTCTGATTTTTCTAAACTTTTTGCCACTTAAGGTCATGTTTTAATTACATTCATGTCTATCCTTCTTGCAATATACACAAAAAGGTATCTCCTTCTTAGATTTTTTCTCTTTTGAAGATGAATTTTGCATTGCTTGATCTAAATGTGAATTATTCTTTGCTTTCTTCTATTTCTTATCTAATTATGATTCTTTCACCTGACTAACCAACAATGCCTGAGATTTAGAAGTCTTGATAGACCCATTGAGGTAAGATTTTATTGCTCATGTATCAACATCTCAGAAAATGATGCAACTGGAGGTGTAGTATATGCAAACCCCATAGTCAATCTATGAGTATGAAATCTAGAAACAAAAGAGGAATAAAAAAGACCAAGTATGTTTATTGTATTGTAGACCAACTAAATTTACTTCTTATTGATTCCACATGCTTTACATTTCCCTCTTAGATCATTAACCTTAGTGATGTAGTCTTGGATGTTGTCAGAGTTCTTAGGATCAAGGCTCATCATTTCATTATCAATTTGATAGCTTCTTAGTTCATCTGTAGTACCATACAATGTTTTTAATTTGTCCCAAGCTTCATGAGAATTCTTACATGATTTAATTTGGAACAACAAATCTTGAGAAACAATTCTATGAAGACACTGAAGAGCTTTGGTATGTTTAATCATCCATTTTAAATTTTTCTCTTCATCAGTAGGTTTAGGTAGCTTATTTTAAACATATAGAGAGTGAGCTTCTATCATTAGAATACTCCATGCATCTTTATGCTATGTTGAATAATTATATGATGTGAGCAAAGGAACCTTAGAATGATCCATGAAAATGAGAGAGCAGAAGCAAACATATCAAAGCAATGCACCAAGAGACCCTCCAAATCACTCAATCAGGAAACGCCCCAAGCAATATCTAATTTTTCACTTTATATTTAGTACATTTATAGTTGCTAGATGCAAAAAATAGCAAGCTAGACTTGATCTTAGTTCTTATAGATGCCAAAATAGGCCACATATTCAAGTACAATTTTTGGTACAAAATGATATCAATCTGATCTCACCATTGAAAAGTACATGAAAAATTATGCACTTTCAAAAAAATTGCATCCAAAAATGTTACCGTAGGAGCAAGATATGAGCTCCCAAAGTTCCCAAAATGAGGATGAAGCAACAACACCTATGAGAATCTACAAATTTTGGAAAAACTAGACAACAAAATAAAAAATTTATTGCACCTCTATGAAGAGCGTGAAAAGTTAGCCCAAATAGAAAAAAAAATGCTCGAACAAAGGAGCTCGTATGACTGAGATATGAGGCTTTGAAGTTGAACTGCCAAAATGAAAATACAATCTGTGAGGAGGGGAATTTTTTTTTTAGGATACTAATGTCATCAATAACATGGTGATGATGTCAACAAGATACCCAATTAAAATTGATGGCTTGGTACCCATCAAAAAAGAATATTTTCCTTACTATATGGGATATTCACTTGGATTTTGAGCTTAAAATTGATGCTTTTCAGGATGTCACTAGGTGGACAGCCTACCATAATGATGGAATATTCTAAAGAATATTCTTTAGCTGGTACAAAATTGCAGCATTGGATCTTTTATATGATTTGATTGCCAGTCTTAATTTTTTAACTCCGGCTAGTAGAAGATTTGAAACGCCGGTGGAATTTTTGAAGAGTGTCAACTGACATGGGAGATGGGGAAAACAAGAGTACAAATGCTCTATGGGGGTATGTGTAGGATCATGATGGGCCAAAAAGTGGCAATATTATGGGTATGTGGCTAACAACCTTTTTTTACCCAAAATTGATGAAAATAAAAAGGGTTTTTAAAGGATATTCTCAACTTTCCACCAATATAAATTATGGTTTACTTTGAATTTAATAAATAATTATTATTCATTTTCTATTTGAATTACGATTAAATTTTTGATTTATAGGTTGATTGAAAAAAATCTATAGCTTTCAAATGATATCATATTTTTTGAATCCAAAACATGTGTCATAATGTGACCTTGCATGTATAGGAAAGGAAGAGGAAATCCACTTATCAAGTTGATTGACAAAGTACCCCATGATGTGGCACAAATATGAAGACAATTTCCTTATAGGTGACAACCTCAGGATCACTTGAAGTGTGCAAACCAACAACCTATTTGACCAAGTCATCAACCTTGATGCCAATATTTGAGTGACCTTCGAGATGAGATGGGAATTATTTCAACTTCAAAAAGGTGGCACATGAGGTTTACCAAATATCTTTGTGTAAGGTAGGGGGACCAACCACATCTAGGCTCTAGTTCATAGAGAGTCGAGAGTAGAGAGCTTCCTTAACTTACCTCAAGCTAAACGAGTGTTTAGGTCAAGGATAGAGAATTAAGAGCACTATCAGCTTCTGTCACTATACCAATTTGAGTGTTTGGATGGGAATAAATGAGCCAATTTCTAGAACCTAATTCGTACCTTAGGAAACTCTCTACTTGAGTACAATAGCATGGTTCAAGGATGATAGCATTGTGCACTGGCATCTCTCTAGGGGCATTGGTGTCCACACGACTAGAAAGTAGAAAGTACAGTACAAAGTTTAGGAAAACTAAGAGTCCAGTTCACCAACAAACTCTACACACACGTACACCTACACAAAACTAAGAGGAAAATTTTTGGGGTTGTATAGTGTTTTCCCTCAGTCAAACCATTGCTTTGGTGTTCCCACCTCCACAGATAGCTAGAAAAGCCATGAGATAGAAATTGAGATAAAGAGAGAAATAGAATGGATACCGAACAATCGTACCAATAATATGCTACCTAAACCAAATGATAATATTATGGAAATGAAGTAATGAAAAAATATCACCTTCTCAATAAAGGTGCTCTCAAGCATATAAAGGAGGCTATGAGCTTGGTGAGGTCTATGCTGCTGCAACAACAAAGAAGCAGTCCCTCGAATCACCAAGTTATAACTCCAATGGTGGAAAAAGTGCAACAAGATGTGTAGAAAATGGATTGAAATGCTAAAAAGATGCTAAAGAAATCAAGGTTGTGTTTAGAGGATAGAATGAAAATGGAAGATATGTATATGAAGAAGAATTAGGAGGGAAAGAGTCATTTTATGGCTGGCTGGTAACAAAAAAGCATTACATCTCATCTTCAATTGATGAGGAGTGTAACGTCCCTATAGACTCCAAAGGTAGGAATATGTCAGGGATGGTAGTGTGCCAAGGAAAATTTTACATGCCATGCTTGTGTCCTTGAAAAAGATTTCCCCACTGACATAGAAGATAATTGCCAAGTGGATGCATTCCAAATAGGTGATGTGGGATTTCCTAGTTGGGTTTGATTTTTCTAAAGTAGGAGAGGTAAACACAGAATTTGCGAGAGGGGTACAAATTTTCTCCTATACATTTTTCCCCCTCTTTAGTGAGCACAAGTTTCAACGAATATTTGATAAAGTAGATCAAAGAGTTTAGAAATGTATACCTAAATCATCAAGGAACCAAATAGTATCTAGAAATCTTGAAATCATAGGGCATGCAAATAACTCCATGGGTACTCTCTCTTGAGGAGGTTCAAACAAAGGACTTTGTAGATCCTCAAAAATATAGAGTTGAATGAAATACACTGAAGGCATATAGACCAATGATGGAAAAATCCTATAGGATACAAGTTCTTCATAGGCCCTTAGATCTGCAAAGAAGGTGCACCCCCAATTACTCTTTCCTAAAGGAAGCCTGGTGTAAGGGGACTCCATAGGGTCGGACTGGAAAGCAGCTTCATAGGCACACCTACAAAGCAACATGTTAATCTACAGATAAAAAATGTTACATAACCAAGAGAATTCATGTACGGAAACAAGTAGATAGTCACACAGATAGTCAAAAAATTGAAGAGCTTTCAAAGGGATCCCTTAGGAACCCTTCAAAAGAAAAGGGCTCCACTCAAGGGATGCATTATTTGAAAGTGTAGGAAAAAATTTCATAAATCAATTCAATCTTCAAGGAATCCTTTCAGAAGATGTTCATGTCATCAACGAATTTGAAAGAGAATTCCCATAATGAAGGGGAAGGTCAAGGCTTCTCCCATAGGGAAAGTTGCTCCCTCCTCAAAGGAAAGTTCTTCAAGTTCTTTCTTTATGTACCCATGATGAAGGAAACATATTCCACTAGGGGTCCTTGTTGAGAATGCAATTTTTCAAAAATGTTTTGAAAATATTTTCAAGAAAATATTTGTTGGCCATCAAATGCATTTTAAAAAAATCAAAGTTGACATGATAGTCCTCCCTTAGGATGGTATGTGCTAAACGCAAAGGCACATGACATCCTAAGGAAAGAAAAGAAATAATGAAAAAGTGATGTTGTGGCCCATAGAACATGATGAGATGTAATAGTGGTAACGTTGTCGCAGAGGCGAGGTACAACACATGAGGACCACAACATCACAAAGAAAGGAAAAAGGATAATAGAACATCAATGTAAATAAAAATAGTAACATCACGAACACGAGACACAGGCATGATCTGATATTTCGGGGTAAGAGTTGCTCATAAATATATATAAGTATAATAATAGTATATAAATGAACTTTCATCAACCCCCTACTATATTATACCATATGAAGAATGCATGAGAAAATAAAATAAATATGGAAGGAAAGAATAAATGCCCCCAACACTTTACATCATTCCCAATCTTCAAAAATCAATACACATAATATAGGAAGAATGATTCCAAAAGTAGAGGAAGTTGTACAACACATAAACATTCCTGTATCCAAGCACCTATGAGGGTGATAAGGGCCATCCAAGAATACATAACACAAGCATGGGAGAACACAAACACACACACACACACACACAATCTACACTATAGATAAAGAAGAGGCACCTCCCTAACACTCATCACCCAAGAGGTCATTGGCCTCCCAATATAAATCATTATATGGGGAAGGTAGAAGAGCCTACAAGGGTGGAATATCAAGGGGGGAACCCTCCGACCCCCTAAAAAAAGAGCTAAGGAAGGAGATCCCTCGAGGTCTTCTCCAATCAATTCTTGTGGAGTAAAAT
This sequence comes from Sequoia sempervirens, assembly GCA_007258455.2. Lineage (NCBI taxonomy): Eukaryota > Viridiplantae > Streptophyta > Pinopsida > Cupressales > Cupressaceae > Sequoia > Sequoia sempervirens. Next base: position 52,088,516 of record VDFB02373365.1, on the reverse strand, counting down.
TCAGCTATTTTGCAAAGATTGCTAAGAGGGTTGGGACCTCATCCAAAGAGTTAAACATGCACTAGATTTCCATGTGTTGCCTCAATGGATGAGGGAGGAGGCACCAAAGATTCACTACTAGGCTCACCAAGTGACTCAAGAGTAGTGACAAACTCTGGGGATGCCAGAATTTCATCTATCACTAGGACAACACATGCCAATGCAGGACCACCCTCTGAAGAAGGTGGACTCCTCTTTCAACTCCCATTTCTAGTGGGTCTTTCCTCCATATAATTTTTTGTTTGAGGATGTGAGATCCCAAGAGATGAGGTAGAAGGTGTAGAGGAGGAGAAGATTGCGACAGACACCACCAAGGTGTTTAAAATTTCTACAGGCTTCAAGAATGGTGGGATGTTTGGGAGAGTCATCAGGAGAGCTGGCTCAATCAAAGGAGCAATAAGCATCTACACTCTCTTTAGGTTCATAAATTTTTACACTCATAGCAGGAGCTAGAAGAAACAAGGGTGATGGAACTAAAGTAGAGAGGATAGGAGAGGAAGATGCCATAGTGGACCCTAAAATAGGGGTAGTATACACCTTTTCCTTCCTCTATAGGGTGGCCTACTTAGTGTCTAAATCCTTTTTCCGGTGCTTGCACTCATGTGCAAGGTGGTTCCTGTGACTGTGAGAGCTAGAGGCCAAAAGCTAGGATGGAATAGAAGGCTCCTGCTCAACCATTAGAGTGTCCATCATGGATGTTTCTAGAAGAGGGAGAGACTCCTGGATGAGAGAGGTTGGAACAATAGCGGGGAGAGTCGGCTCTGATGCCTTGATAATGGACCTCTTCCCATTCACTGTCTTGGGGGAAGGAGCAGTAGGAGGCTGCAAAGGCCGAGCCATAGAGGACTTGCCACGGGGACCCTTCCCCTTACCATACCAAATGGGCCTAGGTACTATGGGTAGAATGAGAAGTTCAAACATTGGACGCTTGATATTTCACCAAGTGGGCACCATCGAATTCTCTAGCAAGTGCCCAAGAGCAGAATCTGATGATGCCACAACAGGGCGAGAGGAAGTGAGAGGCATAACAACAACAAAAATAGAAGAATAATAAGAAGAGTGTTAAGCACATTTCTCCTTTTCTCTTGTTCGAGCCAAGGTGGCATTGCTATCAACCTTCAGGCAAGCCCTATGTGAGATGGCATTGGGAGATGAAGGGTATCTCACTTTAGGCATTAAATTCCCACTCTTGTACTTTTCATAGGTTTGGTACAAGAGGTTCATCCTAGGAAGAAGTGGACCAATGGGTGCAGGCCAAAAGTGATCCAACAAATAGCTACCATGTGCAACCTATGGTTAATAGCTAGTGTCATGGACTACATGCTCTCAACCCTTATGGATCAATTTCATGCATTTATGCATGAGAAAGGGAATTGCATTCATAGTGACCAACCAGGGGATACCTAGTTTCACCCTGAAGAGTTCAGACCCCAGGATTATGTCAAAGAGAAAATTCACTAATTTAGGTCCAACAATGTCTGACAAAGTGATGTACCCAAGGGAAGGTATGGAAAGTCTATTGTGTATATGGATGGTGCTCTCAGATTCATCATACCCATCTCTATGCAAGAGGTTAATCAACATAATCTCCTCATTTATGAAATTCACCTGAAATTTTGGGTCAATAAGAACACCTATTACAGTGTTTTAATTGATTTGTGCAGGGATGCATAAGGGAGATGGATCTCAATTATAGTTCATCAAAAAGTCTTACAAGGTGAAATTTATTCCAAATGATTTACTTGTAGGTTGTATAGATGGGATGGGAAGATGTGAAAAGGAGGCCATCATGTATTCTAGATGAAACTTTCATAGAGCCCTCAAAGGGTTTGCAACTAGAAAGTGAACCAATTAAGGTTTTGTTTCACAACACCTATGGTACCTTCCAACTATGCCACTAGGGGTCATAGGTTGGGTTGCAAAAGTGAAATGTCTCATAACACTCACACCCACAATGCTCCTAGGATATGAGGAAAGGGTGCTTCACATCGCTAAATAGAACCAAAATGGTTCACGCTGGGTTCACCAAAATGTAAGGTAGGGCAACCAACCACACCAAGGCTCCAGGAAATAGAGAGTTGAGAGTGGAGAGCTACCCTAACTTAACTCAAGCTAAGCGGGTGTATAGGTCAAGGATAGAGAATGAAAAGCACTCTCAAGTTCTTCTATCACTCTACTAATATGAATGTTTGAATGCAACTAAATGAGTTGATTTGTGGAACTTGAACTGTACTTCAGACAACTCTCTACCCGAGGACAACAATGCGGTTCAGGGACAACAACACAACATACTAGCATCTTTATAAGGGTGCTAGCATCCGTACGACCAGTAAGTGGAAAGTATAGTATGGAGTTTAGGAAAATTGAGAGTCCAGTTCACCAACAAACTCCACGCACATGTACACCTACACACATCCAAGAGAGGAAAATATTTGGGGCTGTATGGGGATTTTCCTCAGTCAAACCCCCACTTTGGTGTTTCCACCTCAACGAATAGCCAAGAAAGCCATGAGAAATAAAATGAGATAAATAGAGCAATAGAAAGGATATCAAAAAATCATAGTAATACTATGCTACATGAACCAAATGACAATGCTATGGAAATGAAGTGAAACAATATCACATTCTCAATAAAGGTTCTCTCAAGCATGTAAAAGAGGATACAAATTTGGTGAGGTCTATGCTATCGCAACAATTAAGAAGCAATCCCTAAGGACACTAAGTTACAACTCTAATGGTGTCAAAAGTGCAACAAGATGTGCACAAGATGGATTGAAATGCTCAAAATATGCTAAAGAAATCAAGCTAGTGTGTAGAGGATAGAATGAACATGAAAGATATGCATTTGAAGAAGAATTAGGACATAAAGAGCCATTTTTGGGCAAGTTGGTTGACACTGAGGCATTACATTTCTTCCCCAATGAGGAGTGTAATATCCTTGCTGACTCCAGAGGTAGGAATCTATCAAGGATGATAGTGTGCTACATAGATGTCTGCACGCCGCACTCACATTCTAACAAAAATTCCCCCATTGACACAAAAGATAGGAGCCAAGTGGATGCATTGCAAATAGGTGATGTGGAATTTCTTAGTCAGGTTTGATTTTTCTAAATTAGGGGATGTAAAAGGGGAATTTGTGAGAGGGGTGCAAATTCACTCCTATACACTTGGTAACCTATAGAGGTCTAAAAGGTTGCATATTCAGTTAGACAGAATATTGTCTAACCTCATCAACTTAAGTAAACTTATGCATAGTGAATAGATAAATTATTCACTACAACACCCCCCATTAAGTGATGCTAGCAGGGGTCACAAAAGTGAAAATAGATAGAAATGGGTCTCGACTACAAGGTCATGTTAGGTACCCATGTAAAAATTTTCTCATAAAGTTGAGTAAAGGAGAAAACCCATTGCAGGCAAAAATCCTCTTCAAAAGCAAAATTGAAGGACTTACAACCTTCTGAAAACTGTTCAAAGATGATAGGAGCATGATGATGAAGAACTCTTGAAGCATGTAGAATTTGACAACTCTATCAATGATGAACTGGTGTCTAATGGAATCAACTAATCTTCAAAAAATATAGATGAAGATAAGAGATAAAAAATACTACATTAGTGATATGAGAATTATTAAACAATATATCTACAAAGTCAATCAAACTCTATGAAGTTGAAAATACAAATAGTACTATGATTGGAAGTACTATAATTTCAAAATATGATCCACTGAAATAATCCCCCATACGAGAGATCAAGGCAGAAGGTTTATGAGGCCTCACAAGAAAGAATATGCATCCATTGCTTCATTGAAATAAGCATTATCATAAAACATCATAGTCCCCCCTAATGCTAAGAAAATAAGTAGACTGGCTGAAATTGAGAGTGTGCAAGAAATGTAGAGATGTACAAGAAATTGTAAATGGGTGTGCGTCAAGGCACACATGAATGAGGTGATAATCACAAGGAGACATTTTGTGATGATAAACCATGATGATCCACAACTATAATGTCAAATCAAGACTCTACACAACCCCCCATTACTCTTTATAATTTAGTGTAAGTATAAATTTCCCAAATTACCTCCATATCGAACATACATTCAGTTTTGTGGCACTTTATATCAATGCATTTACATACTTATTTTCTATTCATTTCTTACAATTTTATGTCATTTATGTCATGAGGTAGATAATGAGCATATATGTCTTTCAATCCCTAAGAACATGACAAAAACATAAAGGAAACCCCGATTTTCAAGGAATGACTGCTCCCCCCTGCCCACCCCCCCTCCTTTGTCAAATTCATTGCAAAAAAAAAAATAAAATATGACTCCTCTTTTACACATTTTAACAAAGGAAAAAAAAATAAAAATCACCTCCTCTATAAACACTTTCCCTTTGACAAATTCATTGTAAAAGAAAAAAATGACGACTCTTTTACAATTTTTTAAAGAAAACAAATCCCCCTTTGGAAACACTTTATAGTTAATCCAAAATTTCAAACCAAAAATGGTTATTGAATGAAAGCAATAAATGCTTATAAACCACTAACATAAAAATTGAATATGTTGCAGTTGATAAATTTTTGGGGTTTGGTTTCCATGCCAAGTGGAAGGGGTCAAAATGAGGCTGAGGCTGATTCGAAGTGAAGAATTCATGGATATGTAGACTTTAAACTCCACGAACTGGCACTGCAACAAAAGCCTCAACAAAGAGTCATGTACAAGGAATGTGGAAGTAAAGCCACATATAAAGGAGTCTGTGAAACATGCCAAAGAAGACGCCTCTAGTTTGGTCTAATTACAACGCTTTAAATTATTCTTGATATTTCAATGGCCAATGTTTGGCACATTTGAATCCTAATCGCCAATGCTGGTGCAAAAAATTTTAGATGCCAAATGATGGCAATGTTTCGTGGCCACAGCAGATTTGGCACCTACTTTCCAACACCCAGCATGTTGTGGTTTCAAGTGACAATTTCAAGTAGACCAAAGAAGATTCCAAACTATTGTCTAGTGCAGGTATCACCCCTCATCCCATCTTTACCCCTACTCTTCCACTTTCCATTTTCCTGAATCATGCAACACAACATTCGCTCTACGCACATACAAACAACAAAGGTGACATGAGGGAGTTGAAATCTCATGCATAATCTATCATAGTAGATGAAGAGGCAACAAGTCTGCCAAATTAATCATGCCTCTCTTTGAATGGAGTTGCTACTCTTAATGCAAAGTAAAGGATGAGTTCAAGCCACATGGTAAATGATGTCCAGTGCAGGTATCACCCATCATCCCATCTTTACGCCTACTCTTCTACTTTCTCTTTTCCTAAATCGTTGCGGGTGCTAAGGATGAAGGTGTTGAAAGAAGAGGGTGCTTGCTATATCCCTTGGTTTTGTGCCTAGAGCAACTCATTTTTGCTTAGATTTGAGCTTTCAAACTATTGTTGCATGGGAAATACAAACTTCACTTTGAGATTTATAAAGTGTGATGACCAAACAGGGGATATGGGCTTTGTCATGGTATATATCAAACGAGCGAAGAACAGCTTTTCCTGCCTTACGGCTTGGAATTATTGGCAGAGATCTTCATGTTTCCTCTGTTCTTGAAAATTGATCGATGATAACCAAAACCATGCAAAGCAAACTATTGGAACCTTGTAATAAACACTAAAAAATGCCACAAACTAGACAATTGGCAAAAACGGAAAAACCACAACAAAAAGACAAGAGTTGTACTTCCAAATAGGCCAAATTTTCACATACAAATCCAATTGCATGGAACTTTATATTAGGCTAGATGCACATTTTCGGGACAGGTTTTTGTTACACTTTTCTGATACCATGTCAGGAATTTTATCCAAGATCATAACATCAACAATCTTGTGCATTCAAAAAAACATATTTGCAAACAATGATCAACATAATTCACATTAGAGTTAATTTGAATGTACAATGTGACTTGGCATATATATGTAAGGAAGAGGCAATCCACCTATCATGTGGATTGACAAGTACCCCAGGATGTGGCACAAATAAGATGAAAAGTGTCCTATAGGTGTTAATCTTAGCATCACTTGGAGTGTGCAAACCAACAACCTATTTGACCAAGCCATCAACCTTGATGACAAGTGTTGAGTGACCTTTAAGGTGAGATGGAAAGTAACCCAACCTAAAAAATGTAGCACATGAGGTTTACCAAATAACTTGGTAACCTCTAGAGGTCTAAAAGGTTGCACATTTAGTTAGACAAGATATTGTCTAACCTCATCAATCTAAGTACACTTAAGTATAGTGAACATATAAGTTATTCACTCTAACATGGAATAGCAATAGATCATATCACAAACTACTATAATGAGGATGCAAACTTCAAGGCCCACTGGAAATGATAATTTTTTTAAGGGACACATCCCAATACAAAGAGATATGTATGTAGTGTCAAAAAATGTCGTCGGTGACACTTTCACACTTGTTTGGGTGCTTGTAAATTTGAGCTTAATGATGTCTTGACTTATTAGTGTAATGTGTTTAACACACTCACATTAGGTCTTGGGCTCTTGTGAATTAAATAGACTTAATCATGCCTTATTTAGAGTGTTGTAAAGTGTTGTAACACACTTTCACACTTTTCTAGGGTTTTCATAAATAATTGGGCTTCTTTATGCCTTAATTGGCCTTGTTTTGCATCCACGAGCCTTATTTTATGCATATTTCTAAGGATGATCTCAAAATAATTCAATATCCAATCATAATTCAGGTGGTTTTAGGTTGTGTGGCTTAGATTTAGTGATCTAGGAGTCATACGCTAGCGTGGGCGTACGAGTCCCACCTAGGGTTTTGGGTCTTGATGCTAATTTTACACATTCCTAAGAATTTTTGAATTTGGTCCCATAAATTATTCCTAATGGAACTCATATGCCACCTTAGGCGTATGAGTCCCGTGTGGCCCAAAATCAAAATTAATTAAAATTCTTGGTAGGATTTTATCCTCTTAGACCTGATGTCGGCTTGTAGCATTGTAATTTGGGGAAATTTGGCATAATTAAGTATAAATACAATTTATTTTCACTCATTTTCATGCCAAGCATTCAAGTATTCATGCATATCTAGCAAGTTTGAGTTCACAAGAGCATTCAAGTATCTTCAAGGGAATATTATCAAGCATGATGTCAAATTATTCATGCATCATGTTTGTTTTTGAGCTAACAATTGTGATGTAGGATTTCATGATTCAAGCTAGCATTTCTAGTGCAGGAGCACCAAGCACATAGACTTTACATTAAGGGGTCAATATGTTAAGTATAGGTATTTAGGGTCTTTTTGCATTTAATAAGGTCTATTGAGACCATTTTCCATGTAAGTTGGGTCATTTTTGAGTCATCTGTGTCAAAATGTCAAAAGTTGCAAAATTGTGTAAAGTTGTCATAGCAAGAAATTGAAAAAATACAACTTTTCTAGAAGATGAAGGGTCGTAGGAGTTCAAAAGGAATTTATAGATGTTCGGATGGTTAAGTTTGAATGTAATAAGTATATAAGGCCTCTAAAAAGGCTCGAGCAAGGATTGATCAATGTTGTATTGAAACATTCATATCAATAACAAAGTGATTTTCTGCATTTTCTCTATAATTTAACACTTTCCAGGGATTGTACGGTCTTGTACATTTTGTAGTTGCTTTGAATTTCATTTATTTCTATAGGGACATGAATTAACTACCATTTGCATTAGGTTTGAGATTCTGACATAGAGATTTGTGGGAGATTTCACCAATTTCAGAGACAACCTATAGAAGGCCAGTGAAGGGTTTGATTAGGGTTAATTGATGGTCTAAGTCATTCCACCTACTTTCAAGGCATGTAACTTGGTGGAATGAATCCTTCTATAGTAGGCTAAGTGTTCTCATGGTCAAGGCAGAAAAGAAAGCAAGTTGTTAATTTTTGGAGGATGCCCTAGGGAAAACTTGCATGTTTTTCAAGTGAAAATGGGTTATTGATGTTGGGTTTTGCCAAAATATTGATGGAACTATCCATGTGATGGATGTTTTAGTTTTTTTAGATCATTAGTGAAGTGTGGGAGGCATTGGTTAGGTTAGCTAAGCCGTGTAGATAGGATTTTCTATAAACCCTCTTGGGAAAGTGGAAAAGTGAGGGTTTTAAGGTTGGATATCTTAGAGATCATGGCACCAATGGATAATGGTGGAGTTTGAGGTTTTGTAACCTAATTAAGGACTATTCATTGAGTCTTTGGGTTAACTAGGTGTTTTGAGGGTACTTTGAAAAAGTGGGCTATTTGGTGGCCTAAAACCAGGGACAGTGAATTGATTCTCCATATTATTCCAAAGAAACCTCATGAAACCTTTTGGTATGTTGTGTTAGGCCCTAAAGAGTATCTCAAATGGTGTTTAGGTTGACTCTGTACAACCTTCTTTAAATGATAAGCCCAAAAAACAAATTTGGAAAGATACAAGCAATTAGGGGCAAGTTTATGATAAGTTGAGAGGATATGACTGAAAGAGCTAGTTCCTAGTTTGGACCTGATCATTTTGAGGTTTTTTTGGTCATCACCACCTTTCTTGATGTAAATTTCATCCAAGATTTATTCCATTCAATTAAGAGTCAAGATCTACATCCATTGGATCCACTTCATACATGTTTGCAACCTCTTATTTCTTGGGTTTGGTGAGTTGTAACATCATATTTTGTTCATTCACCATTCTCCATTCAAATTTCATTTCATTTAAAGGTTTGATTACCAAAATGGGGTTTGACCAAGGAAAACCCATTTCTACGAACAAAACAACATTTTTACCTCTCTCTAGTGTGTGATTTGTAGGTTTAGGTTGAAGACACATTGAAGAGCAAGTTTGGAGAAAGTTGTTAAAGTGTTCAAAGTTGTCAAAGTTGTCACCTTGCAATAGAGATACTTGGAAGACTTTTACAAGTTGTAAATCAAGGTTTCAGATCTAGAAATCAATTAGGAAGCACATAGTAGACCTTGAAGATTAGATTTAGACTTTGAAGCTTCAGAAAACCCTAACTAGACTCATACGCCAATTTTGGTGGATGAGTTCCATTTTAGGTCAATTTTCAAGTTTTTACAATTTCAAATACCGATTTTTTGGATTCATATTTCTACATAGAAATTTAGATCTAGGAATGATTCACCCAACCCGACATATGAGTCCCTATTAGCATTAAGGTCATTTTTTTCAGCATTTCAGAGCTCCATCTAGTCATCTTTAGATTTCTAGGTGCACACATTTCATCTTGTAGCTTTCTATATTGTTTTAATACATACTTTTCTAGGTCATTTAGTGAAATATTGCATCATATTAGGGTTAATCATTACCTCTTGCATTTTATTTGTCTTTCCAAGTCATGAATTGGTAGTGAACCCCTCATTAGTTTACAATCTACCCCTAGGACAACCCTATTGCAAGATCTATTTCCCCTTTCTCCATTGGATTGAGATCTCTAGGGTCATCCTTAAATGAGAGTGTTGAATTTTGTATTCTAGGTCCCAAACCCTAGGATCCCCAAACATAATTCTTCCTCTGATTTCAGTGAACTTGCATTTAGAACATCATAATTCTTATTTTGAGTGCATCATCATCCTATATCTTGCTTGCATTAACATTTCATTATGATTTGCATTAGTTAATTGGCATTCTAGGGTTTCTAGATTTTGCATTAGTGAAGGTGCATATAGGTTGCATTTTTGCATCTTAAATAATTGAAAATCATACAAAATATACATTTGCATTTAGCTTACATATCATACAAGATAAAAAACATAAAAATCACTTGAAATTTTCTTAATTTCTTTTAAAAAAATCCTCATTGGGACTCATACACTCATCTGGATGAATCATTTCTAGTGTAGATTTTGCAATCCATTTTACAGACTTTAAAACTCTATTTTTGTGCTCCTATTCGTTGTTAATAACTTTTTGTTCCATTCTATAAGATTTTTTCTTCAATCAAATCATTCCATTTAGTTTAAATTAGTTCATCTTGTGCATTTCTTAAATTCAAAATTGCATCTAGAACATTTCATTTCACATAGTTGCATAGTCTAGAATCTAACATTTGCATCATGGATATGTGCTTTGGTAAACTTTTGATGTCCTTGAAGTCCTTAGTGGATGTGTCAAGTTGTGCTTTTGGAAATGACCCTAATGAAATTGCACATACTCATGCTCACTCAACTCCTAATGTATGTTCTTTTTGTGATGTTGACATCATTGGGGAAGATGATGAAAACATGAATATATTCTTAAATGATTGCTTTAACAACCTTGAATCTAATGCATCCTTTTATCAATCCATGAAACAACAAACACCCCCTATAATACCACCTCTTGAGATGTTTGGTTACTTACATCCTAAAGTTGAGAAAAAAGTTGAACCTAAGTTGCCTAAAATAGGTGAACATAGTTCCTCTAAGCAAGTAAACATTCAAAAATTCTATGTTAACAAAGTGACAGAAACTCCCACCAACCTAGAAGAGACATATGGAAAATGATTTACAATCTTGAGTAAAAAACGATGTGATACAACAAGTGAACATGAAATTCATCAACTCGTAGAGAAAATTCCAATTGAACTGACAAAAGGGCTAGGATATCAAGATCCTCCTCCTGATACAAATGTCCTCCTTCCTAAAGAACAGCCAATGATTCATAATGATGATTAGGATGAAATGATTTTCTTAGGTCCTCCTCCTCAACATTCATTTCGAGAAATTGGTGAATCTAGCAAGCACAAAAGACCTTACAAACTAAAGAAACTTCAATTCCCTTACCTACCAACTGACATTGAAAGGAATTCATAGATACTTTTACATAGAGGACTGATTACATGACCTCCCATAAGATAATACAGAAAACAAAATCGTAAGAACACAAACACATCGTTGATATCATAAATTTCTTGGACATAGTACCGATCAGTGTTGTGCTTTGCAAAAATATTCAAAAATCTTCATATCATAGAAATAGTCCCTTAAAATGGGACCCTTTTTCTCGTTGCAATGTAGTAGTTGTAGAATAATAACATTCTCACTATTACTTGTTACACATTTATCACAATTTATTTGAAGTCGCAAGGAGATCCTTCCAATCACCTACCTTGGCTCATTCTTATCTTACACTAACTGGGGGGAAAGAATTATATAGGCTTGTCATAGCAGTGCATTTGTCATCACTTTCACTAGGTTGACTCGCATGTGCCTTACTAGCCCTTTGCATTATTTCTTTTTTCTCTTGTGTGATTGCATGTGTGTAATGTGATGCCCTGTGCTATTCTGTTTGATGTATCTCTCTCTCTTTATGACATTCCTCTATCAATGTACCTTCATTCTTCTGTATATCATAAATCTTTTATCTTTTCCTTTATCTTTTCATTTGTCTTGTGTTTTCCTTTAGGGGATGACACAAGGAAATTATTGGTTCCCAAATCAACAGATGCAATGAGTCCTAAAGAGTAGCCACTCACTCATATTCATACTCAGAGATTGATTTGGCCAACAAACAAGATTCAGTCAAAGATTGAAATCTCCTACACTTTTGGCTCTGTTAAACCAAGGTGGTTCTCCCCAATAGTATATTTACATATATGTGTGTGCCAAAGTATCAAATACACTATAAACAGACGTTTCTCCTCCAATTGTTTGAAAGACACGACACCCTAAAGGTTTTGATGACCTTCATGGAAGTGCCCAATTCAAACATGAGATATGTATAACATTAAATTCCACACACAAACAAACTCAGATTGATAAGTAAATTGATTAATATTTGTGATTTACTGCTGAATTAATCAACTAAATGTAATATGAATAGCACACTTAGATCAGTGCCTCATCCTTGGAACGAAATAAATTAAAACATCTATACAACCTGATAACATTTTAACACACAACATCATGTAAGCTTTGATATTATTGTATTATCGTACATCAACAGTTTATTCTCCACCACAACTTCTTATTAGAATTCTAGTAATTAATTCACATGAATCTACAACTTCATTCAAGAACTTATATTATTTCCTTGAATTAATGGGAAAGAACAACACCACACACCCACTAGAAACCAATGGAGATGAACAAAACAATCATTGATTATATTTATTCATAACTCATAAAACAAGCACATAGGAGAGAAAATGGCTCTAAATTTTCAAAATTTTATATTAATTTTCTAGTATTGATATCATAAATACAAATGTATTGATAGACTCCAACCTAAAAAAAACCTTGAAATGTTTTTTTATTCACATTATAGTATTCTTTGTGACTAATTAAAAAATAGCTCCCTCTACAATGAATTAGAAAATTACAGTTAAGGAGAAAGAAACCCTAAATGCACATCAAAATAAGACACTTGGAAAACTCGGGATCATTGAAGAATAACTATCCACCACTTGAAAAGAAACCCTAATCTACAATCTGATTCACACTTCTTGCACTTGTTTCTCTTCAATAGAAAAATATTCTCCAGCTTGAAAAGTCATCATTCCTCTTTATTCTCCAGTTGAAAAATACGTTTTCCTTGAAAAAAATATTTCACCAACTTTATCAGTTTTCTACCTGCTACGTGAAAATGATGCTCTTTGTAAAAAATATCTCCCAACAAAGAAAATATTTTCCCATGCAAGTCTTTCTATTCCGCTCTTTTTAACTTGGCTGCACTTTTCACATTTTCTCCCCAAAAAATAAAGTTCTCTAACTTTATAATGGAGGCTTTAATATAAAATTCACCTATGCCCTGTTCACCTTCACTTTACGATTTAAAATATTTACCTCTTTATAAAAAACATGAAGGCTACAAATATTATACTGTCGGGTAGACAAAATCTTACCCAAGTTCCCCATCTTACTTTTACTTTTCATTTTAAATTATATCATTTAAATAATGAAAACATCAAATTTTCATCAAGAAATATTTATTTATCACCCCTCCTAGAATGTTTAAAAACTGCCCTCAAATACCTTTTAAGAAAGCACGGGCCCACCACAAGCTTACCATCCAATTCTCATGTACCTGTTGCATTTTAGATGGCGATATCAAAATTTGCTTGGGCTGGTGGAGGAGCCTTCACACCTCAATACAATATTTTCAAACTTAAAATATTTTTTTGAAATGTTTCATTCCCTGCGCCCCTGTGACTTTCTTCTAATGTAAGCCCATCTCCTCATGGGCTAGCGGGTTGTGCTTGATTTATGTTTTTTCTAATCTCTTCTACCATTTGAATGCTGAAGAATTCCCTCAAATAATTTTGATACATTTTCTCTGAGAGTAAACTACTCTCCTAATGATGGCTTTACCCATTCAATAGGCATTTATATAAATGTATTCTTAGTTGCGGCCTTGTATCTCTATAAAATTTCTTCTTGCAACAATAAAAAAGACCTCCTTCATCCATTGTCATGGTCACCTCTTAAAATCATTGCAAGGAGTTTCACCATGTATACCGTGGCATATCTCCTAATGTGTTTCCTCTTTACATGTTTCCTCACAACAGTTGCTTGATTTTGAAACCTTGAAGATGGAAACATGTGCATTTGAACATAGTATCAAAATGAAATAGGTGATTTGAGGGCATCAAACATGCCTCTCCATAATGTTCCTTTACATTCCTTGTTATTGTTTGGTTTCATGATGATGATTGAGTTGAATATAATAAGATTTAGGATTTTAGCACAAAAATAGGAGTCCCTCAAATAAATTTTTGATGTATTTTCACTCTGTGCATAACTACTCCTTGTGCCTAAAAATTTCCTATCACCACTTACTAATTAGTTCTCCAACATTCTCAATACATGTTTCCCCATATTTTGGTTCCCTCCTTTATGCCAATTCTTTTTAATGTCATTCCTCACTTTTCTCCAGGTGCACTACCTCATCTTCATTACAATTTTTTTTAAAAGAACAACTTCAACCTCCAATTGAAATGTCACATAAGAATTCGTGGCATCTAATTTACTATAAGAAAACTTCAATGCTTCCAGCCAACCCATTCAATTCCATGCTACCAATTTTTTCTCATGGTTCTCTGGCCATCCCAAGATAGGTCACGCTATTTTTTGGACTCCTCCATCCTATGGAAAAAACCATGAAGTGATCCCCATCATCAAGTAAAATCCTTAGCACATGATTTATTCAATGCTTAAGCCACAAATTCAAGGCTTGACGTGCATCCCCATACTAAGGAAATCTTATCAAATGTTAGCGTATATATAAAATTTTCTCTTTATACTGTGCTAGTCGTGCACTATCTTTGTGATGTTTTCATTGAATTCTTTTTGCCATGTAAGAACTGCAAAATGAGTATTGATGATCTTTCCTTTCTTGACCAATTACTTGTTCCTCTCAAGATCCACAACCTTCTCCTATTGCTGCCTATGTCCAATGCTGAAGAATGCAGTAAGAATGAAAGCAATATAAACAACTACTAGTGAGAGGGATACCTCAAAACAAAATTTTGCTTTCTGTATTGCCACATGAATCTCTACTTTGGATTTTTCTTGGTGCATTCATCCTTCTACTTCTTCCCCATATTCCCTTCAAATTCAACATCCATAGGGGCTAATTCTATAGTTTTGACATGTTCTCACCTCTGAGTGTTGAGATTCCCAAACTTTCGCTCAGTGAGTTTGAATCCATTTGAAAGTGTTGGTTAGGAAATTCTGATTTCCTTTTCCAATCATTAGTAAAGAGCCATGTAATTTACTTCCACCATCCATAATCAATTCAACTTCTTTACCTTCCTGCTTCTCAAGTTTCTCTTTCCTTGTTTTCATATTACCAAGAAACCTGAATAATAATTAACCTGATAAAAGATTTGGAACCTTTTAAGTGTCATGTAGTCATTTGAACTTGATGGAAGGATTCAGCAGTGCCTTAACTTTGTCCCATGGTAATTCAAAATAAAATGCCATCTTCATTTGTAAATGCACTCATTGTGAATGTAACCTTTGTCACTCTACATTTTCAAATTAGGTATATAACCACACATACTATCATACCCCTTGCCATCAAATAATGCACACATGTTATATTCATCAAACAATACATAACATGCACCACTTCTCATCATCTATCTCACTATTATGCATCACCAATAAATTTAAGACCTGATTGGATCACACTGTATAAATGATTTACCCCTTTCATTATTATGTAGTTGTTTCATCAACTTAGCAAGATTAAATAGTGTTGTGACTTTATCCCATTGTGACTCAAGTGCAATACCACCCCCTTTGATTTGATTGAAAAAAATTGTGATAATGACAAATGAAAATCCATGGATGGAATAGTTTTTTTCAATTCATTCCTTTCATGACCAAAGTGTCCTCTAATAGGTTGTCATACAACACTTACAACCTCATAACCATGCAAAGCATGTCGGGTCCCCATGTGAGTTTGACTAAAAAAAGTTGTTTGGAAACAAATTTTATGATAAAATTGACCTGAAACTACTTCTAAATGCTCCTAAGGTGGAAAAACGAAGAGGGTTGTCATTAAAACTTGCTTTCTAGCATTTTTGCATAGTAATCAAAATTGGCCAGGTGGGCTCTGGAATTGCCCTGGAAAACTAGTCAAACGACTTCTTCAAGTCATGAAAATTTACAAACATGCAAAAATTTGACCCAAGAATGGATTTCAATAAATGGATCAGAAAAAAAATCACAAGGTGAAAAATATTCAATATCAAAGTGGACTAATCAACCTTTTTTGCAACTGATCCTATTAAGAACCAATTAAAACTCACCAAGTTGCTACTTTGAAAAAATATCAAATTGTCTCCTAGGGAACTGCCAATGAACACAGTAGATAATTTGGGTACACTGAGTATGCATGCAATAGGGATTTCCTTGAATCATCATTCATAGAAATATATTGAGGGTGAAAGTTGACCACTTGAAAAGTTCTAAAAATGCAGGTATAAAAACAGAGCAAACTGCATTTGCTTTAGATCTTGAAAAAATAGCAAATCAGATCATGAGGCTTTGAAATCATACCAAGGAGTACATGAATGTGGGAATAATGTAGAGAAATATTACATTTGTCTTGATGATTATCCAGCTATGAAATATTAACTCAAATAGGAGACCACTTCATAGGATTGATAATATGCAAACAACAAAAAAAATTTAGAACCCTCTAGGATCGCCTTTCAAAACACTGTCAAAACTCATTATGGGAAGTTTAAAATTGACATTCATGTTCACATGTTCCAATTAAATGTGTTCACCAAGGGGTTTGGTATGAAAATCAATTGGCTTCGAATTGTGAACCTTCAAAGTAGGTCACTTGCAAAAATTTTGCAAGTGCACTTTTGAGTGTGCAAAGGAAAATTTTTCAACATGGGCCTTCAAATTTTGAAAATTTGAAGGTTCCAATAGTGGATCCAATTAGGGATGTATTCCCCTTGTGGTCATAGCAAAAATTTAGATCCTCTGGAGAAGCAGACTAGGTGCCAAGTCCATTGGGTGATAGAGTCAAAAGGTCATCTCTCCCCCCTACTACTTTGGTTTGACAATTCAAATCATATTAGATGGCCCAAGGCCACCCAAAAATATAGGTTTCTTCTTAACTCTGTCATAGAAAAATTTCTCATCACATTTCATTGAAGCTAATCTTAAAATATCACTGCAATATACCTAATTAAACATGTTGGCATCTCCCAACATCCCATTATATACAACATTATCAACAAATTTATAATTACCATGCATTTTAAAATTAGACATACTCTTAAAATACCAATTATCATGTCACAAAAAATTATCATATTTATCATATAAATCATTGTCAAGTGGAAAACAACATTCCTCAATATTTTGCATGCCACATTTTATGAAAGCTTCATCCAGCTGAAAAAATTAGGACTCATATTCTGCCACATGGTTGGTACTATCATGCTTGATCTAATTATTATTTTTCATGTCAAAGGTGAAACGATCATAAGAACTAATCAAAAGATTATGCATATCATGCAAACTATCTCGAAGTGTATATAAAGAGATACACTCATACATTGGGACACACCGTGGTTGTGGTCCAACATGATAGCATAGAGAATCATCAAGAATCTCTAACTTATCCTTATTCTTGCTCACTTTGATATCCTCTTAATATAAGATATCAACATCTTCAACATCCAAAGCTTGTTCAAAAGTGAGCAATTCTGGTTCAGAAAGATAATCTATTTTTTCTTTTAAATTAGCTTCCATAGCCACATGAAAAAAAATCATAACTAGGCTCACCTAAGTCAGGAAACAAATACTTTTCCAAATCTGCATTAAAATTATGAAAACTTGGATTATCATATACACAAACCTCATGGTTATGTGTTGTTTCTAACTCATTAAAAAAAAAAATTGAACTTGATTCAGCCTGCACACTTTCATACTCATCATACAATGCATCATTACAATCAAATGGCTATTTTTCTTTATCCACATTATCATCATGATGACAAAATGGTTCATAACTGGAAGGAAAATAAGATACAGATCCATCATATCTTGCATAGTGAAGATTATCATCACTATCAAAATCAATATGGGCAACACAGAACAAATGAGAGTTATTCACATGTGTATATTTCTGATATTCAGTGGTCAATAGATTTTAAATTTGTTCAACGCTTAATAGACCATTGTTATGATCCATTCTTTCAACCACTTCCTCTTCTTGACTTTCACTAGAAATATATGCATTACCAAGTTGTAAATCGGGATATACCATGATATTGCCATCATCAAAATTGGAAAACTCGATGGACTGATCATAAACTAGATTTTCCCAATCATAGGAGATTGAATCGTTAACAAACTTCTCAAAAGCATGGTCACAATCTATCACAGAGAACAGGTTGTCCATTTGTTCATTCTTGCTTTCTTTTGGGCTGTCTTAATAGCAATCCACATCTTTTTGCATTTCATAATTGGACTAGGTGTCATCATTGAGTTGGTCATTTGCATCCTCTTGAGGATAGACACAAACATTTTCATTGTCATGAACATCAATGGTAGGCATTGTATCAGTCTTAACTTCCTCCTTCTCAAGTATGCACTTGTCTATATTTAAAACTAAAGACATTTCATCATTGGTATTCACACAGTTGCCAATTTCATCAACATGTTTACCCACAATTGAAGATAATAGAATTTTCACATATTCATTCCTTATTTTTTCCATATTATCTAAACATGTGCAATCCATTTGCATACTCAATATTCCAAAATCCTTTAACAATGCACTAGATCCCTCCTCAAAAGCTTCAAAATACATATGAATGTAATATGAGGTACTGGGGCTGAAATTTTTAGGGATTAGTGAAAGAGAAACAACAAATCTATGACTGAAAGCAATGCTTGACTCTTCATCTTGTTTTTCAATCTTCTTTAACTTTGTGACAAGTTCAGAAGGTTCTTATGCAAATTATTTTCTATAAGCATCCATTAGTCTATCTCAACAAGGAAATAACTACTCAGGATAACTTAAGTACTAGTCCCTAACTTTAGCTTCAAGAGATCTAACAAAAAATCTCATCCACATATCCTGATCTCCAAATGAATGTTTCTCCACGAAGCTAGAAAAACTTTGACATGTGCATCTCCTTCACACACATTGTGTCCATTAAATCTAGGCATCTACTTATAGACTCCAGATAGCATACTTTTAACCTTGTAATCAATCCATGAGAAGTCTAATTTCTCATACAATGGATCAAAGGAATTGACAAAAGGTGCAGAAATTTGGCTAGTAGATCTAGTATGATTATCTCTTAAATGAGCTTGTATAGCCATCAGGTGCCTTTTGTTCAACACTTCAATTTTCATTCTAAACACAACTTTCCATTCCCGACTTAGCTTAGGATTGTTCACACTTGAGTTCATGCACTTTGTGAGTGTCAACTGTTTGAGGATTATCAGACTTCTAAAGCTTCTTGACAATATGCATTAAGGTTTCTAATGGCATGGTTATTTCCCTTTGGTAATCTAGAGATGCATGTAAATCTGGGTTTAAATAATTGTCCATATCATAACCATGAAAATATGAAAAATCACTAGGATAATTGCTAATATGGTGGTAACCTGGGCTTCAAACATATGATAATGCAAGTTGATAGAAATCCATAGGATATACAAATTCATTCTAACCATCCATACTAGCAAGTTTCTGAATTCTTAGATAAATGATTGAACATCAACTGCATTCAATATAACTAGGCTAGCAAATTAACGTATTCATAGAAGGTCATGTACCTTCACATCTCCAGTTGCTACAACTTTGAATAGAGCATTTTTAGGTCACAATAACAAACAATAGCCATTCATAAGCATAAATTGTAGAGCAAAGTTAGCACCTCTTCAACAAGAGGAAAACCTTTGAAACTAGGACATCCTTTTCAATGAAAATAAATTCTTTGAGTTCTCCCAATAGAGTCTCTTCAAAGTATTTTGAATTTGGAACTTCTTCAACATTTGAACCAGTTGTTCATTCTTTTTTACTCTTTCCAAATGGATATTCTTCTAATGTTCCCCAATAGAGTCACTCATATGTTGGTTCCCAAATCAATAGATGCAATGAGTCCTAAAGAGTAGTCACTCTCTCATATTCAAACTCAGAGATTTCTTTGGCTAACAAACAAGGTTCAGTGAAAGACTGAAATTGCCTACACTCCTGGCTCTATTAAACCACGGTGGCTCTCCCCAATAGTATGTTTATAGATACTTGTGTGCCAAAGTGTCAAATACACTATAAACATATGTTTCT
Source organism: Sequoia sempervirens (assembly GCA_007258455.2). NCBI lineage: Eukaryota > Viridiplantae > Streptophyta > Pinopsida > Cupressales > Cupressaceae > Sequoia > Sequoia sempervirens. The sequence continues at coordinate 52,068,684 of VDFB02373365.1, read as the reverse complement.
CCTCCAAGTTTTTGAAAGACATAGTACCCTAAATGTTTGGATGACCTTCATGGTAGAGTCCAATTCAAACATGAGATATGTATAGCATTAAATTCCACACACAATCAAACTGATATTGATAGGTAAATTGATTAATATTTGTGATTTGTTGCCAAATTAATCAACTAAATGTAACATGAATAGCACACTTAGATCAGTACCTCATCCTTGGAATAGATTCAATTCCAACACCTATACAACCTAATAACATTTTAACACACACCATCATCTAAGCTTTGATATTACTGCATTATAGTACATCAACATTTTATTCTCCACCACAACTTCTTATCAAAATCCTAGCACTTAATTCACATGAATCTATAGCTTCATTCTAGCACTTATATTAATTATTTGAATTAATGGGAAAGAACAACATCACACACCCACTGGAAACCAATGGAGATGAACAAAACAATCATTGATTATATTTATTCATAACTCATAAAATAGGCACATAGGAGAAAAAATGACTCTGAATTTTAACCATTATGTATTAATTTGCTAGTATTTCTATTAGAAATACAAATGTATTGACATAATCCAACCTAAAACAAAACCTTAAAATATTTTTGTATTCACATTACAGTATTCTTTGTGACTAATTACAAAATATCTCCCTCTATAAGGAATCAGAAAATTGCGCTTAAGGAGAAAGAAACCCTAAATGCACATCAGAAGAAGACTCTTGGAAAACTCAGGATCAATGATAAATAACTATCCACCACCTAAAAAGAAACCCTAATCTGTAACCTGATTCACACTTCTTGCACTTGTTGCTCTTCAACAGAAAAATATTCTCCAACTTGAAAAGTAAACATTCCTCTTTATTCTCGTGTTGAAAAATACCTTTTCCTTGCAAAAATATTTCACCTCCTTTATCAGTTTTCTATTTGTTGCGTGAAAATAGTGCTCTCTATAAAAAACCATCTCCCAGCAACGAAAACATTTTCCCCTGCAAGTCTTTGTATTCTGCTCTTTTTAACTTGGCTACACTTTTCACCTTTACTCCCCAACAAACAAAGGTCTCTAACTTTATAATGGAGGCTTTCATCTAAAATTCACCCATGCCCTAGTCACCTTCACTTTATGTTTTAAAATATTTACCTCTTTATAAAAAATATGAAGGATACAAATATTATACTATCAGGCAAAAAAAATCTTACCCAAGTTCCCCATCTTATTTTTACTTTGCATTTTAAATTTATCATTTAAATAATGCAATCCTCAAATTTTCGTTTGGAAATATTTATTTATCACCCCTCCCAGTATATTTAAAAACTACCCTCAAATACCTTTTATGAAAGCACGATCCCACCACAATCTTACCATCCAATGCCCATGCACGCTAGCGGGGGAGACTTCACAGCTCAATAAAATATTTTAAAACTTAATATTTTTTTTTCCAAATGTTTCATTCCACGTTCCCTCATGACTTTCTTCTGACATAATCCCATCTCCTCATAGGCTAGCAGGTTGTGCTTGACTTCTAGTCTTTCTAATATCTTCTTCCTTTGAATGCTGAATAATTTCCTCAAATAATTTTGATACATTTTCATTATAAACAAACTACCCTCTTAATGATGACTTTACCCATTCAATAGGTAAAAAATGTATTCCTAGTTGCGGCCTTGTATCTCTGTAAAATCTCTTCTTGCAATAGTAAAATGGACCTCCTTCAACCATTTTGATGGCCACCTCTTAAAATACTTTCAAGGTGTTTCACCATGTATCTTGTGGCCTATCCCCTAATGTGTTTCCTCTTTACATGTATTCTCATAGCAGCTGATTGAGTTTGAAATGTTGAAGATGGAAACATCTACATTTGAATGCAATATCAAAATGAAACAAGTGATTTGAGGGCATCAAACGTGCCGCTCAATAATGTTACTTTACATTCCTTGCTACTGTTTGATTTCATGATGGTGATCGATCCAAATATAATAAGATTTAGGGTTTCGGCAAAAAAATAGGAGTCCCTCAAATAAATATTTGATGTATTTTCACTGTGTGTGCAAGTACTCCTTGCGCCTGAAGATTTCCTATCACCACTTACTAATCAGTTCTCCAACGTTCTAAAGATGTGTTTCCCCATCTTTTGGTTCCCTCGTTTATGCCAATTCTTTTTAATATCATTCCTCACTTTTCTCCAGGTGCACTACCTCATCTTCACTACAATTTTTTTTAAAATAACAACTTCAACGTCCAATTGGAATGTCACATAAGAATTTGTGGCATTTTATTTACTATAAGAAAAATTCAATTCTTCTAGTCAACCAATTCAATTCCATGTTTCCAACATTTTCTCATAGTTCTTTGGCCATCCCAAGATGGGTCACACCATTTTTTTGGACTCCATTTTTTGGAAAAAACTGTGAAGTGATCCCCATCATCAAGTAAAATCCTTAGCACCTGATTCATTCAATGCTTAAGCCATAAATTCAAGGCTTGATGTGCATCCTCATACTGAGGAAATCCTATCAAATGTTAGCGTATATATAAAAATTTCTCTTTATATTGTGCTATTCATGTACTATCTTTGTGATGTTTTCATTGAATTCTTCCTCCCATGCAAGAACTGGAGAATTAGTATTGATAGGATTTCCTTTCTTGACCACTTCCTTGTTCCTCTCAAGAGTTGCAACCTTATGCTCTTGTTGCCTATGTCCAATGCCGAGGAATGCAGTAAGAAAGAAAGTGTTATAAACAACTACTGGTGAGAGGGATACCTTGAAACAAAAATTTTCTTTCTATATTCCCACATGAATCTCTACTTTGGATTTTTCTTGGTGCATTCATCATTCTGCTTATTCCCCGTCTTCCCTTCAAAGTTAACATCCATAGGGGCTAATTCTACATTTTTGACATGTTCTCACCTCTGAGTGTTGAGATTCCCAAACTTTCCCTCAGTGAGTCTGAATCCATTTGAAAGTGTTGGTCAACAAATTTTGATTTCCTTTTCTAGTCATCAGAAAAAAGATCCATTTAATTTACTTCCATCATCCATAATCAATTTACCTTCTTTCTGCTTCTTAGGTTGCTCTTTCCTTGTTTCCATATTACCAGGAAACCTGAACAATAATTAACCTAATAAAATATTTGGAACCTTTTAAGTGTCATGCAATTGTTTGAATTTGATGGTAGGATTCAACAGTTCCTTAACTTTGTCGCATGGTAATTCAAAATAAAACACCATCGTCATTTGTAAATGCACTCACTGTCAATGTAACATTTGTCACTCTTCATTTAAAATCAAGTATATAACCACACATATTGTCATACCCCTTGCCATCAAATAATGCACATATGTTATATTCATCAAACAATGCATTGCATGCAACACTTCTCATCATCTATCTCACTAAGACTTGATTGGATCACACTGTATACATGATTTATCCCTTTTAGTATTATGTAGCTATTCCAACAACTTATCAAGATTAAAATGTGTTGTGACTTTATCCCATGGTGACTCAAGTGCAACACCACCCCCTTTGAGTTGATTGAACAAACTTGTGATAATGGCAATTGAAAATCCACTAATGGAACAATTTTTTGCAATTCATGTCTTTCATGACCAAAGTATCCTCTAACAGGTTGCCATACAACACTAGCAACCTCATATCCATGCAAAGCATATTGGGTCCCCATGTGGGCTTGGCTAAAAAAAAATTGTTTGGAAACAAATCTTATTCTCAAATTGACTTGACACTACTTTTGAATGCTCCTGAGGTGGAAAAACGGAGTGGGTTGTCATTAAAACTTGTTTTCTGGCATTTTTACACAGTGATCAAAACTGGCTAGGTGGGCTCTGGAATTGCCCTGGAAAACTAATCAAACGACTTCTTCAAGTCATGAAAATTTTCAAGCATGCAGAGATTTGACCGAAGAATAGAGTGCAATAAATGGCTCAACAAAAAAAATCACAAGGTGAAAAATATTCAATATCAAAGTTTCCTACTCATACTTTTCTACAATTGTTCCTATTTAGAACCAATTAAACCTCACCAAGTTGCTACTTTGAAAAAATATCAAATCATCTCTTAGGGAACTACCATTGAACACGCTAGATCATTTGGGTACATTGAGTATGTGTGCAAGAGCTCTTTCCTTGAATCATCATTCATAAAAAAATATTGAGGGTCAAAGTTGACCACCTTGAAAAGTTCTAATAATGTAGGTGTAAAAATAGAGCAAGCTGCATTTGATTTTGATCTTGAAAAAATAGCAAATCAGATCATCATGCTTTGGAATCAGACCAGGGAATGCATGAATGTGGGGAGAATGGAGAGAAACAATTCATTTTTCTTGATGATTACCCAACTGTGAAACATTAACTCAAACAGGAGGCCACTTTGTAGGATTGAAAATATGCAAACAACAAAAAAGTTTCAGAACCCTCCAACTTCACTTTTCAAAAAACTCTCAAAACTCATTATGGGAAGCTAAAAATTGACATGTGTGTTCAAATATGGCAAGTAAATGTGTCCACCAAGGGGTTTGGTATGGAAATCAACTGGCTTTGAATTGTGACCCTCCAAAGTAGGTCACTTGGGAAAATTTCCCAGGTGCACTTCTAAGTGTGCAAAGGAAAAATTTTCAGCATAGGCCTTCAAAATTTGAAAATTTGGAGTTGCCAATAGCATCGAGACATTCATGTCTCTTCCATGACAACCCAAAATTATTTTTTCTTTTTCGATTTGTCTTGTGTTTTCCTTTTGGGGATGACGAAAGGTGTTGATACATTCATGTCTCTTCCATGTTGACCTGATAGGTTTTTCTTTGTTTTCCCTCTCTTTGTGTCATTCTTCTAGTTCTATGTGTATTTGGGGGATGATGACAATTCTGAGATCTATATAACATTGTAGCGAGAACATACTGAACCTAAACCCATAGATCCTTTATGTGTCTGGATTTTCATTTTTGGGGGAAACCCCTCTCTATTTTTTTTTGCATGACATAGCTTTATTTGGAAATATACGACTTGGCATAGAGATTTCCAAGTTAGTTGTCATGTCCCCTTTATTTCTATCATTTAGCATTTTTCTACTTTAAAGTAATTTCTCACAATGTGGTGTTTAGCAATTTCTTTAAAGTGGGGACATACATTGGCATTAGTGTTTGCATTTATAATTTTCATGGTTCATGGTGTAGTCTTCTTACTTTATGTGATGTTTCTTACGATTTGTGGATGACATTGGGTATGATGTCCTTCAAGAGAATGATCTCTCTCAGCATATTATATTCCTCTTAGTGGCTTGATGCAACACACTACATCCCTTAAGTTGTGAATCTTTTATTCTTTGATTGGTCCTCTCTTGGAGACACTAGGCACAATGTTTTGTAAGTTAAAGACCTTACACTAACTAAGAAAGAATCCTTTGAACATTCCTTATGGTTGCATTTGTATTTTTAGTTATATGGCTACCTTGCATAATACATCTTGCATGCTTGTGGAGCCATCTTGCTTGTTCATGAGTTCCAAGAATACAAAGTTTTTCTTGCCTCATAAAGCTTGAAGTTCATTGTTTATGAGCTCCAAACATATGAACTTTTTCTTGCCTCATGAAGGTCAAAGGTCATTTTCACGTGGCACCTTATTAAAGTTATTAGGAGGTATAACTTTGGTATGGTTTTGAAAAGAAGCCACTTTGAGGCATGAATTTCCCATAGCCACTCATGTGTGTGTGAGCACATACCGACCATGTGTGTATGTGTATCACCTCTTTTGGATCCTCACCCAATAGACAACCTAAAGTTTTGTTTCGTCATAGTGAGCA